>JAPFRF010000005.1:20872768-22072768 GCA_029282475.1 Phrynocephalus forsythii
ATGGTTTTATTGAGGAAACCCTAGAGATTCTGAATTGAAGGCAGACCTAGGAGGAGGACTGATGTGTGAATTGAGAACTGGGATGTCTGTGATTCAGAACAACCATAGAAGCTGAGAACATACAGGTCTGTTGTTCAGATCTCCTTTAAAGCTTTATTTGGTGGCCTTAGGCAATGTATTAGGCTCTTAGATGCCCCCCTCTCCTCCCCTCCATCCACCCACCCCTGCCGCCATCTGAAGTGCAGGGATGAAAATCCCAACCAATTTTTACAAGGTTGCTGAAAGGACTACTAAGATAATGCATTGAAGTAATTTGGACATTGTAATGCTCATTGTAAATACTGTGCACACTTGTAGACTGAAGGCTCCTAATGCTCACAATTAAAGGCATTCCATCTTTCTCATAAAAAGGGAGGGGGAGATGGAAGAAACAACAGGAAAACACAAGGGGATTGCAAACAAAAACAACACCTGGACCTCCTTTAAGCTTGTATGAATGAGGAGGCAGTGCTATTGAACAATCAAGTCCTCATGCCTTTTTTATTTACAAGCAAGCAATAAGAGGATTCTGTAGAAACATACAATTGAGTCCAGTAGTGTACAGATAGTATGAACAGGAGCAGTTCCCATAAATATAACCTGCAAGGAGCAGTATGCTTAGACAGTATACAGGTGCACACTGTGGACCAGGGCTTGTGGATTCATCTCCAGCAAATTCCAAATGTTGAAATGAGTAAGAGTTGGGGGTGCCACAGGTTGAACTGGATGGCCTCAGTTCAGTGGAAGAACGGATCGGCGTGGCTGAAGCTTTCTGGAAAAATCTGGGATTCAGAGGGGTTTTTTAAAAAAATGAAAAGAGACACAGGAACATGATAGGAAGGGAAACAGAAAACTAATGATGCCATATATATTTTAAAAAGATGTGATGTGATTGTGGGGGAGCAGGTTTCCACTTCATTCTGCTGTTCAGGGAAACTACTTCTGTGGCATGAGGGCACGAGCCATGTCCCAGCATGAGGGACATGGCTCATGTTGTTTAGCACTGTACTAGAGTTAGGCCAATTGACTGAGGAGGGATTTGGGGAATCATCTCCTCTGTAAGTTCCACTGATTCATGTGGGCTGACTCTAATGGCATCTAAGTATGCCAAGCCACAGGATTTCGCCCTGCATGCATGTCTCTGCACTGGATGCTCATGTTTTTGTCAGAGTGATTGGTAGATAGGTTATAAGAATAAATGGGGCACTTCCCTACCTGAGGCTCAGCCTTTCCCCCTGGCCATTCCACTCTAGCTGGGAAATCTTTTTCTTTTCTGTGTGCATAGATGAATGCTTCTCTCTCTCTCTCTCTCTCTCTCTCTCTCTCTCTCTCTCTCTCTCTCTCTCTCTGTGTGTGTGTGTGTGTGTGTGTGTGTGTGTGTGTGTGTGTGTGTGTGTGTGTGTGTGTGTGTGTGTGTGTGTGTGTGTGTGTGTTTATAAGAGAGGGAGAGTGTGTGGGCACATGCATGTGGGCACATACATAGTGCATGCTGAGTTTTGTACCTGGTTCTACCCACCTTTGGTTTCCGTGCCTTCCTCTCCAATATTTGCAAGAGGCATGAGATACCATTGGCCTGAGCTTTAAACATTTAGGGTTGTGTGTCTCCCATTCTCCTCTTCTCCATTTTGTTTCCTATGGGTTTCTGAAGCTACTTCTATTTGCTGCTTGAATTGAGCCCTGGCCTGCTCAGGGTTTTATGGCTGACATGAGCTGAAGCAAATGTAGTGTTGCTTTTAGCACATGTCGGCCTTCAATTTTATCTGCAAAGGCAGGAAGTTGTCTAAGTTCCTTGGCCCCTTTTCCTCCTCTCCCCCATTATACCCCATTATACCTGCCAGGACTGCAAATTTTGGGAGGTGGTTGATATATAAACCCCAAAAGCTGTGTGCCTGCAAATCAGCCTAGTAGTGAATTCTGTCTCCTTTGCAGTCTACCATGTTGCTAACTTTCACGGCCATGTATGATACAGCCCCAAGGCTATCATTTGAGATTCCCCAGTCGAGCCAGCGGTCTCTATTCTGTCAAAACGGGCACCGAGTTTCTGTCCCATCATCTTTTTCTTTATGTTACGTCTTCAGCAGCAATAGTAGAATTTCAGTAGGTGCAGCATAAGGCCATTTCCAGGATTATCCGCTGCCCACTCTCTAATGCCCTTTCGCGGTTCATATACTGTGGTCCCGCTATATTGTGGGACCCCAAAAGGGCTTGAGGAAGGGGGAAAGGTTTTAAAAGTTGGGGCTTTTAACCCCCCCTTTCCCAAGCCCTGGGCTCCAGCTGATTGGCACTGGGGTGGGGAAACATAAGGTTTTTCTCCCCCACCCCAGCGCCAATCACCTGGAGCCTGGGGCTTGCCTCCATGGAGGCATCACTCACCACTTCTCCCCACACCCTTGGGGTGCTGGGAAGTGGTGTGAGATGTTTAAAAGGCTTTCAGCCATGGAACCAAGCACTTGTCTCCATAGCTGACATTTTAAACTTCGTGCACCACTCCCCCCATACCCTACCTGACCTGGATTTTCAATGATTGCGGGTCAGGTCGGGGTGGGGGTTACTGTAGCAGGCTCGAGGTTCACTAACCTTTCCGTCCTTCTGAGGTTAGTTAAGTGAGTACCCAGCTTGCTGGAGGAGGAGGCAATTTGTATCCTGCATAATTACTTGTAAACCAACCAGGGAGTGCTTTAAGCCCTATGAGGAGGTATATAAGCAGCACACTTTTTAAAAAAAAAAGGTACAGATACAGTTTCATTACACTGTTGGGTTAGGGGCTGCATCCCTGCCAAAAAGAGGGATGGAAGGGGGTTTAGGCTGCAGAATCTGAGGTGGGCACTGATGACAACATGCCTCTATGTGGCCCTCACAAATTGTGCTATGCCCCAAAGCTAGCCTGTTATTCTGACATAGAGGAAGCAAGCACTGAAATAAGACCCACCTGTTCATCTGGTTGATTTCGATGTATGCAGTTGTGAATTTCACATCTTATTGGATCTGGGGAGGAACCAAGGAAAAGGATCATTCTTTCCTCCTTGCATTGAGAATTCTAGGCTTGATATTGCAGGATTCCTCAGATGTTTTATAGTCATGTTTCCACCCCCCCCCACCCCCCGCTCCTTGGAAAAGAAGGGGAAAGGATTATTACAATCTTTCTTGCAAAGAATTCAGCAGAAGGGCATTAAGCAACACACAGTTTGACAGCTTCCAATGAAGAACGATGGGTGCAAATCAAGGATGAAAAATAGGAAGGAAAATGAGACCGAGCTTTCCTTTTAATAGAAAGGCGAGAAATCTCGTTGTTGCCGGGAGGGCTCTCAGCAGCCAGGCTAGGCATGATGAGACTTGGAAAATCACTGAGAATGAGCAGTGTTGCAATATCCCTAAATTGAGATCTGGAATTATTCTGCCCTTCATTTTAATCAGGAAAACAGGATGCCTCGGTCATAGTATTCATTGTGTTGTCCTGCCCAAAGGAAGTCAAAAGCAAAGCAAAGTGTTCTGCTTATATACCATCCCTTACCAGTTCAAGTAGTCTCTGGGCAGTTTACAGTTTTTAATTACAGTATTCAGGCTACACATTGCCCCCCCCCAGCAAGCTGGGTACTCATTTTACCCACCTCGGAAGGATGGAAGGCTGAGTCAACCATGAGCCAGCTACCTAGGATCGAACCTCAGATCGTGAGCACAGTTTTACATGCAGTACAGGCATTTGACCACTGCGCCATGGGGCAGTGGTTTAAAATGTTGAGCAGCAAAACATTCTACAGGATTGTATCATCTCACAGGATGCCACACTTTCTGTCTCTCTCACCAGGCCCACATTGGAAAGTTAGATGTCATTCCATTCTCAGGTATGAATTACTGAATTCGTAAATACTGTAAGTCGCTTTGCCTTCCATCGTCTTGGTGCTGCTCAAGACACCTATTTCATGGAAGGTCTATTAAGGTCTAAATATGGGGATGTACCATTTTTACTTTGCCCCAGTAGGCATTGCTAGGTGTTATGTGATACTTGCACACTAGTCAGTGATTTAAGCCTCACTATTCTGAATCTCAGTTTATCTGTACTCCTCTTGATGTCAAATCTCTACCTGTGTTTTTTAAAGACTCAGATTTTCATTACTTTTCTTGATAAGGAGTTCTCCAGAACTTAAAAGGATGTTGATTGATCCTAATCACTATTTTTTGTTTTGTTTTTCTGTTTTTGAAGCCCCACCTGATAATGAGACTGTGTTCAGTGAAATAGGATGGAAACAGAAAGGCAGGGGGTTAGGCATTCTGGAGGAGCCCAAACTGACAGAACTGGCTGTTATAACAATATATATTTTTAATTCACTGGGTTGCATCCTGGGAGGACACCATAAAGCCTGGAGGAGATAGCAAAAGAGGAAGGCAGAAATAATTTCCTCTTTTCCTTAGCACTGCAATTCCAATTATTCTAAGATGATAATGGTGAATGCCTTGCGAAAAAGCCTATAGAATCATATGTTCCACCTAATATTTATAAAAGCGTTCAGGTGGCATAAACTGGGTCTTTTAAGTAGGACTCATTAAATTTCAGTAGTAGCAGATTAAGAAAATTCAGTTTTCCAGTAACAGAATGTGTAACACAAAACCAACAGCAACCTAACCTTGTGGTGTGGTTATCTTTCATTTTGGTGTTCTATGGCAGTGCTCCCCAACCTTTTTATCACCGGGGCCCGGTAAATGTTTGATAATTTTTCCCTGGCCCACTTGCGGGAAGGGGGGTCGCGCGGCGGCGGCGATGGCGGGGCGGGCGCGATGGCGGGGGTTGCAGTGGCGGCGGGCGGCGCGATTGGGAGTCGCGGCGCGGCGGCGATGGTGGGGCGCGGTGATGGCGGGGGTCGCACCGGAGGGCGGCGGCGATGGCGGGGCGGGCGCGATGGCGGGGGTTGCAGTGGCGGCGGCGGCACGATTGGGGGACGCACCGGCGGTGGTGTTGGCGGGGAGTCGCGGCGGCGCGCGGCGATGGCGGGCGGGGGCGATGGCGGGGTCGTCGCGGCGGCGCGGCGATGGCGGGCGGGGCGATGGCGGGGAAAGTCGCGCGGCGGCGGCGATGGCGGGCGGGGCGATGGCAGAGGGAGTCGCGGCGGCGGCGGCGATGGCGGGCGGGGCGATGGCGGGGATTGCAGTGGCGGCGGCGCGCGCGATTGGGGGTCGCACGGGCGGCGGTGATGGCGGGGGGTCGCGGGAGGGTGGGGGGGGGCGGGGGAGGGGGGAGGGAGGAGGGGAGGGGAGGTGCGGGGGGGCTTGGGGTGTGTACCTTGGGGGCCACGGGAGCAGCGGCGGCGGTGGCGGCAGCGGCGCTTGCCGGCTGGGGGCGGCGGGCGTGGCGCTCCCCAGCGCGCACGGGCGGGGGAGCCCGGGGCTCCTGGGCGGGCGGGCCCCGCCTCCTCCTCCAGTCGGCGGCCGGAGGCAAGCGGCGCCGCAGAGGTGCCCCAACCGAGGCGGGCCACGGCGGCCGCGGCCGCGGCCACGGCAGCCTCCCGGGTTCGGCTGTGGCTCCGCGGCCGGGCGGCGGGGCGCCCGCGGCCGGGCGGCGGGGCGCCCGCCTCGGTGGGGCACCTCTGCGCGCCGCTTGCCTCCGGCTGCGGCCTTCGGGCGGGCGGGCGGCGGGAGGGGGAGGGGGGAGGCCGGTGGGGGTGGCGTCTCCGGCCCGAGGCGCCACCGGGACCGCCGAGCCGGCCACGGTGGCGGCGGGACGCCCGCCACCGGCCGCGGAGTCACGGCCGAACCCCGGGCGGCTGCCGTGGTGGCCGCGGCCGCCGACAGGAGGAGGAGGCGGGGCCCACCGGCCCAGGAGCCCGGGCTCCCCCCCCCGCCCCGTGCGCCGTGCCCGGCCCGGCGGCGGCGACTCCTCCTCCGGCTGCCCGCGGGAGAGAAGAGGAGGAGGAGGAGGGCGGCGGAGGAAAAGGGGAGGAGCCTCCCGGCCTCCCAGGCGGCCCGGTGCCAACCGGTCCACGGACCGGCACCGGTCCGCGGACCGGGGGTTGGGGACCACTGTTCTATGGGAACATTATTTATTTATTTATTTATTTATTTATTTATTTATTTTAAAGGTATTTTTACCCTACCTTTTTCCTTTCAGCTGTATATGTTACTTTTTTAAGCTCTGACCGGAAAACTAGGAGCTAAACTAAAAACAATGGTAACCAATGTAGGCCATCAAAGAGCTTTAAAAACTCCTCCCTGGTTTGATAATGAATGTAAGAAGGCCAAGAGCCAAATGAGGAAAATATATCATAAGTATGGCGTTCATTACCGAGACTTGGGTGGGCATGGAGGGGGGGGACTTCCCTCTCCCTGCTGTGCCCGCCTGGGTACTTGGTAGAGGCTGTGGGAAGGTTGGGGAGTCAAAAGGGGGGAGGGGCCGCAATCATGTACAGGGATTCTTTTCACATTAGCAGGGCCTCGACATTGGTTAGCCAGGGGTTAGAAGTCCTCCACCTGTTGGTGGGACAGCGGGACAGATTTGGCATTGTGCTGGGCTACCGAGCTCCCCGCAACCCCGCACAATCCCTCCCAGAGCTCACGGAGTTCATCGCCGCTGCCCTGTTGAGGTCCCCGCGCCTCTTGGTTGCGGGTGACTTCAACGTGCATGCGGAAGGTGGACTCTCCGGTGCAGCTCTGGAGTTCATGGAATCCATGGCTTCCATGAGTCTGTCCCAGCATGTTTTATGCCCCACCCATAGGTCTGGTCACACCCTGGATCTGGTGTTTACCTCCATGTCGGGGGACTCGTGTCTGGAGGTGGGGGACATTGTAGCCCTCCCTGTGTCATGGACAGACCACCACCTGCTCTCATTTTCCCTGTCGATTCCGGCCCCACCTCGCGGGGACCACCGGCCGTCCATCTTGGCCCGCCCCCGGAGGCTCATGGACCCTCAGCGGTTCGGTGAACTCTTCGGAGGGCTACCTGATGGTATGACTGGCGCCCCAGTCGAGGATGTGGCTAACCTTTGGTTTGAAACAGCTGTCCACACCATAGACCGGATCGCCCCCAAGCGCCTTCTCCGTTGCCGAGCCCGGCCCTCCCCTTGGTTCACGGGGGAGCTCAGGGTGATGAAGCAGGAGAGGAGGAGGCTAGAGCGCAGCTGGAGAAGAGACCGGATGGTATCAAGTAAGGCTGCGGTAGACGCCCAGACTAGTCGCTATATCAACACGATCAGGGAGGCTAGGTCATCCTTTAACTCCCTGAGAATTGCTGAGGCCTCAAACCGCCAGGCGGAGCTCTTCCGGGTGGTTCGGGACCTCAGCAATCCTAGTCTGGCCAGGCCTCCTCCTACTGAGTTCAGTAGCGAGCAATTCGCAGCCTTTTTTCAAACTAAAATAGAGGCCATCCGTGCCGGCCTTGACTCCGGTTGCAGTGGTCCCGCCCCGCCATCCCCAGCTGCTGGTCCGCCTTCGTCTCCTCGGTTGGATGCGCTTGGGCCTGTTTCTGCTGTCGAGATCTCCAGAGCTATGGCGCATTGCCGGCCTGCCTCCACCCCTTTCGACCCTTGCCCTGCCTGGCTAATTAGAGCTGCCAGAGGGACTATGGCCGAATGGGCTTCTGTCATCGCCACCGCCTCCTTCAGCGAGGGGGTTTTTCCCTCTTGTCTGAAGGAGACGGTGGTAAAGCCCATTCTGAAAAAACCTGGCCTGGCGGTGGACGATCTATCAAATTATCGCCCAATCGCCAACGTCCCGTTTATGGGCAAGGTGATCGAGAGGGTGGCGGCGGTCCGGCTGCAGTCATACCTGGAGGATCGGCAGTGCCTCGATCCTTGCCAGTCCGGGTTCAGGCCTCGCCGGGGTACAGAAACAGCTTTGGTCGCCCTGCAAGATGACCTTCTCCGGGCGGCCGACAGGGGTTGCTCTACCCTGTTGGTCCTCCTGGATCTGTCAGCGGCCTTTGATACCGTCGACCACAGTATCCTGTTGGACCGGCTCTCTGAGGTTGGAATCGGAGGCACTGCTCGCAGTTGGCTCCGTTCCTTCCTGGAGGGCCGTCCACAGTACGTGCAGCATGGGGGGGAGTTATCGGCCCCTTGGATTCTCCCCTGTGGGGTTCCACAGGGGTCGTCTCTGTCCCCCATGCTGTTTAACATCTACGTAAGGCCATTGGCGGGGGTCATCAGGAGTTTTGGAGTCTGCTGTCATCAGTACGCTGATGACACGCAGCTCTATCTCTCCTTTAACACCTCTGCTGTGGAAGCTGTGGAAGTCCTCGACGGGTGCCTGGGGGCCGTACTGGCTTGGACCGGGGCGAACAGGCTTAAGCTCAACCCCGAGAAGACGGAGGTCATGTTCTTCGGGAGCTCACCGTCGGGGTACGATGGCCCTCTCCCCTGTCTGGGGGGAGTTTCCCTCCAGCTTGCGGAGAGGGCGCGGAATCTGGGTGTGCTCCTGGACCCGGCGCTCACCTTGGAGGCCCAGGTGGCGTTGGTGACCAGGTCCGCCTACTACCATCTCCGTCGGATCGCCCAGATCCGCCCGTGCCTCGACGCGAACTCTCTGAGAACAGTGGTCCAAGCTCTGGTGATCTCGAGGTTGGACTACTGTAACGCCCTCTACATGGGGTTGCCCTTGACTCTTCTCCGGCGTCTGCAGCGGGTTCAGAATGCGGTGGCCAGGCTGGTGGCTGGTGTGCATCGTTATGACCACATCACCCCAGTTCTGGCCCGCCTGCACTGGCTGCCCGTTGCAGCCCGGATTAGATTCAAGGTCTTGGTTTTAGTTTATAAAACCCTCCATGGCTTGGGACCGGACTACCTTGCAGAGCGTATCACTCAGCGATCAACCTCGGCCCGTCCCGTTCGGCAGGCGCGAGCGCACACGCTTCGGGTCGCCACCCCTCGTGAAGCCCGGAGGACGAGTACTCGGACCCGGGCTTTCTCAGTGGCGGCCCCTAGCCTCTGGAATTCCATCCCCAGTGAAGTGCGCTCTGCAGAGTCCCTGCTGGCCTTCCGGAAGGCGTTAAAGACCTACCTTTTCCGGGAGGCCTTTGGCGATCTTTAACTGTTTTTTTTTTTCCTCCGCCATCGTAAACTATTTTATCTATCATTGTCAGTCACTGAGGTGCCATTAGGTTTTAACTTTGCTTAGTGTTATTTTTATTGGTTTTATTATTTTTTTTTTTTTTTGTAATTTATGGCTATTGAGGCCCGATGTTTTGTAAGCCGCTTAGAGTATATATTGTAGATAAGCGGGGTATAAATGCAATAAATAAATAAATAAATAAATAAGTATAGAAAAACTCATTTACAAACTCTATTAAATGAGTTTGTAGCCAGTAGACAAGTATACAAATCCTTGATCAAGGAGAAAAAACAGCAAGCAGTCACAAGGGCATGGCAAATTTTGCTAAAAGCCTCTAATGACAAAGACACTAGTCTCTTCTGGCGAACAATAACAGGCTTAATGAATAATGGTTGGTCAGATCCAAAGTGTGTTATAGGGCCCAAAGAATGGATGCAGCACTATAAGGCATTATTCTCAGACTCCACTTTTCAGGACAGCCAAACAACAGTAGCAAAAGAAGAGCTCCCTAAGTGGCCACCAGTCTTAGCAAAGGAGGTTGAAAGTCTTATCCAGCAACTTAAAAACAACAAAGCCCCTGGAATTGACTTTTTGCCCCCAGAACTTATAAAATCCAACATCACCTGGTGGCCCCCCCTGCTGGCAGTTTTACTTACATTTATTGATCTAACAGGATTGCTACCCATGGGTTGGAACACTTCTGTAATAATTCCCATACACAAAAAGGAGCTAAAACTGATCCTGCCAATTATCGACCAATCAGCCTATTATGTGTAATAAGTACGCTATATGCTAAACACCTCTGCAACAAGCTAACTGATTGGATTCAAGATGAAAATGTTATGGCAGTAGAGCAAGCAGGATTCAGTCAGGGGCGATCCACTATAGACCATTGTTTTGTACTAGGTCATCTCATTGATAAATATGCAAAAAAGAAAAGGGGCAGGCTGTGTGCAGCATTTATTGACCTCAAAGCAGCATTTGATTTCATACCTCGAGTACGATTATGGGAAAAATTAGCCTCTACAACTATAGATAAAAGACTGCTTTTTCTAATCAAATGCCTTTACAATAATACTGAGGGTACGCTGCACCGTGGATGGACATCTAACAGAACCAATGCTATCTAAAAAAGGGGTAAAGCAAGGGTGTGTTTTAGCTCCAATCCTGTTTAATTTATATCTGAATGATATTGTTGAGCATTTATCATCTCCAACACTCCATGCTCCTAAAATAGCAACTAAACCCATTTCAGCCCTACTATACGCAGACAATGCAGTACTTCTATCTCAAACTAAAGTGAGTCTGAAAAGACAACTAAAGGCATTTTCCAACTACTGTCAGAAGGAACATTTAGAGGTGAATTACAGTAAGACCAAAATAATGGTATTCTCAAAACACTTCAGACTCTCTAAGTGGTCCCTGGACGGGCAACCAATTGAACAGGTCAGAGTCTTTAAATACCTAGGCATAGTTTTTCAGTCATCAGGAACCTGGACAGCTCAGCAAGAACATGTGGTAGAAAAAGCCTCACAAACTATAAAAATCCTGAAACAGTTTTTTTATACCAAAGGTCACAATTTCATACCCGCAGCACTGGAGGTGTACAGAGCCAAGCCACTAGCGCAGATGCTGTATGGGATTCCAATATGGGCCAATAGAAATCTAAAATCATTAGAAATTGTACAGTCTAAATTTCTTAGACAAATATTTGCTGTACATAGCTGTGTCCCAAATGCCACATTAAGGTTGGAAAGTGGCCTCCTCTCCGTGCATACACAGGCTTGGCTCAGGACACTAAATTACTGGTTAAGACTGAATCGAGCTCCCTCTGGTTTGCTTCCTTTTGTCATGAAGGATTCTCATGAGAGTAGATGGATGAAAGATATCAAATCCAAAGTATACTCTTTGAGACTGTCGCCCGATCTTCTATTGACCACTGGATATAGTAGGGCAAGATGTTTATTAGAGCAGCGCATACACAACATTGAATATCAAAACAATCTGTCTGTCACCAATAAATTATGTCCCTGGTATGGCAACTCAGTGATAAGTCATCCAAAAACAATGGCACAATATCTAAATGTGCTAACAGTTCCAAAGTACAGAAGGGCCTTTTCATGTGCACGATTTAATGTCATGCCTTCAGCTATGCTAGAGGGTTGCTTTAAAGGAACACCTCTACAAAATCGCACATGTCCATGTGGTGAAGGTGTTGAAACACTTGCCCATGTGTTGCTGTTATGTTCCTTTTATAGAGAGGTGCGGCAAGAATTACTTTTTCCCATGTTAGTAAAGAAGCCAGGTCGTTCATCTGATTTTTATATATCATTACTCCTCGGAGACCGAGACAAACAGGTGACACTGCTGACAGCTAAATTTTTAGCAGCAGCAATTAAAATGAGGCCAACTATGCTTTTAAAATAATAATCATTTACAGATTATTTGTCCAGATCTTGTATAGGAATGTTGCATGTATATGTATTTACTATTATGATTTGGTATGCCAATTTTATATCTATTTAAATGTTGTCCTTTTTTGCTAAGGCCATGGCTAATGCAAATAAATAAATGAATGAATATGTTATTGGGAGCTTCCCGGCAATGGTCTCATAGTATCTTTCAATCTCAGGAGCCTAGGCTATGCCAAACAACGATGAGACACAAAAATAACACTGTTTTTAAAACGTTATTAAAGCTGGCCCTATCATTAGGCAGAGTGCTGCAGCTGTTTTGGGCAACAAATGCTGGGACTGGCAACTGCTTTAGGTAGCAGGTGCTAAGCAGAAAAAGTGCCATCCACCCAGCTATTCTCCTTGGTTGAACAGAGCTATGCTTGCCACATACCTTGTTGTATCCCGGATACTGTTCTGTAGTGCAGGGCAGATCATTGCTGCCTTACCAGTGCTAAAATCAATTCAGTAGCCAATTCAATTCACTACTCTATGGGGAGAGGGAGGGGAGAGGATCCATTTTGTCTTTTGTGTCAGCTAGTGACACACCTTAGGCTAGACTTCTACATTACCAAGGCAGGTGCAGAACCAAGGCATTAGGGGAACAGTTAGTCTGCAGCTTACCACTGTTTCAGAAATGAACAAAAGACGTTTTGAGCCGTGCAGCCATAGATACAAAAGCAATACTAGATTATGGGTGATACAAAATAAACTTCTGACTTACATTGTTCATGATATTCACAATCAACATACCATTTTAACATTCTCCCTGTCAGCTACTGCTCAGGACTGGTTGTACTGGCTTGTGACAAGTCCTCTCACTCCCTGATGTTGTTCACCTCTTTGAACTATTTATAGACTCGATCATCTTTACTCTTGTCATTGCTTGAGCCTAACATAGTTTCCCAGATATGATTGTGAAAGGCCTCCACAATGGAGCTTTTATGTTCGTGGCTTGTGACCGGACAACCTCTAAAGCTAATCACTTAATTCACTCAACCTATTGTCTATTATCCCTCCTCTCTTCCTGGGTTAACTGTCCTTCTTGATGCATGTGTTGTGTGTGTTGTGTCATTACAGTTGTGACCGACACTTCATGACTCCACGTTCATGGAGTTTTCCTGGCAGGAATACTGGAGTGGCTTGCCAGTTCCTACTCCAGGTGCCTACAGCACCTGGTATTCCCTGGTGGTCTCCCATCCAAGTACTAACCAGGGCCGACCCTGCTTAGCTTCCAAAATCAGGTGAGATCGGATGTGCTTAGGGCATCTAGGCAGCTCTTGATGCATAGTATTATTAAAATTCAATAAATAAAATGTGTGCTTTCAAACAAAAAAGGTGACAAACATCAAACAGCCTCCAAACATGTGTCTGTTCCTTGTGAACAGCTAACGTGCTTGGTGGATCTGTAGCAAGAAAGGTGATGTCAGATTAATGAGTTGTTTATTTTATGTGCCATCAAGTCCCTTCTCATCTTTGGCGACCCTGTGAAGGAGCAGTCTCCATAATGTCTCCTTTTCAACAGCCCTTCTCAGTTCTTGTACTAAACTCAAGCCTGTGGCTTCCTTTCAGGAGTCAATCCATCTTGTATTTAATCTTCCTCTATTTCTTTTTTTAAATAATTTTTATTAAATTTTAAACTACATACAAACAACATAAGGAAATAAAAAAACTACATTAAACAATATAAATGTACCCCCATCCCCCGGGACCATCCATGCATTCTTCTTCGTTGGTCCATCTTCTATTATTCTAGTAATCTTCTTAAAGTTCTCTTCTCCAGAATTGTCGTGAGATATTCATGGACTCTTTCCCTTTTCCTTCGACTAATACATAATCTATAAATTTACCCCAGATATCGTAGAAAATGTCTTTTTTCATTTCTCCTCGTTTGACCTTTAAACTGCAAGACAATTTATCATTTATAACTATATCCCAAAGTTCATTATACTAGTCTTCCATCTTAAATTCTAGTTTTGACTTCCAATTTTTTGCTATGATTAATCTAGCAGCTGTCATAAGATTTGCTATTAGTTCCTTTGTTGTAACATCATAATCTTTGCTTGTTAACAATGATAATAATGCTATCTCTGGATTACAATCTATATCTATCTTAATCATATTACTTAGCTCTAAAAACACTTTTTTCCAGAACTTTTGGACTATTTCGCATTCCCACCAAAGATGCAAATATGTACCAAGCTTTTTTTCACATTTCCAGCATATCTCAGAGTAACCAGGATTCATTCTATTCAGTCTAATTGGGGTTAAATACCATCTAGAAACCAATTTAAAATAGTTTTCTTTTATCCTGACCGATAATGATCTCAAAATTCTCATATTCCAAATTTTCATCCAGTCTTCTTTCTTTATCTCTGCATTGAGATCTTGGTTCAAAATATTTTTTATATCAGACTTCATCTCTTTAGTCTGGCTATTTTCTTAATTTTTAACTGCCTTCATTTCCAAGTCAATGATTCCCCCCTATTCTATTTTATACTTTGCTTTTGACTTCTGTAAATATTTATTTATTTTATGTCCAAAGACTCTTGCTCCCACCATATTAGCTTCTGTGGTTTTAAAAGAATTTCCCCAAAGGACTGAGTTGATTAGCTATATAGTAATTTCTTATATTGGGTATACCTATCCCTCCTTCTTTTGTTCAAACTTTCTTGATTTTTTTCTGCAAAACCTATTTTTTCCTGTTTTAAATTCCTTTTTCAGTACATTTTTATCAATGCAATTCTACCAAACCACGATAATTTTAATAAGATAAAGTTTGTTTTTCATCTCTTCTTTTAATTTTAAAATATTTCTTTCTTTAGTTTTAGTAAATTCAGTTCTAATCCTAAATATTTAATGCTTTTTCCGGTTTAAGTCCGAATTTTTTCAATTATCTTTAAATTTGATTATTTCTGATTTTTCGCATAATCCTGTTATTTCTCCAAATTCTTCTAAATGAGTTTTTCCTTTGTCCATTTCCCTGAATTGAATATCTATCCCTATACCGTCCCTTATAGCATTTGCCAGGAGCTCTATAACAATAAAAGAGGACTGGAGAAAGAGGACATCCTTGTCTAGTTCCCCGGCCTAGGGTGATTTGTTCAGTCAATCCATCATTAACTATTATTGAGGAACTGCCCTTTGAATATAATTGATTTATTACTCCCAAAAAAGATTTCCCAAATCCCCATTTTTCTAACAGAATTTTTAATGTGGGCCATTGAACGCAATCAAAAGCTTTAAAAAGATCTAGAAACAACATCCCGGCTTTAATAGTACTCTTTCCCATTTCGTAAAGAACATTCAAATTTCTTCTAATAATATTTGCCATTTGTCTACCTTTGATAAAACCACATTGATCCTCTTTAATATATTTAGCTATAAATTTGTTCGTTCTTTTAGCCAGAATTGCAGTAAAAATCTTAGCATCCTGATTTAATAAGGATATTGGTCTGTATGACCCAAAGTCCGTTAAATTTTTATTAGGTTTTGGTATTAAAATAGTTAAAGAATGGGTCCATGATCTCGGGATTTGTTCTCCATCCAAAATTTCATTATATAGCTTCTTTAATTTGGGTATTAGTACTGCTTTAAAAAGTTTGTAAAATTCAGGTCCCAGAGCATCCACTCCGGGTGTTTTATTATTCTTTAATTTGTCTATTACATCGCCTATCTCTTGGTCTGTAATAGGCTTCTCCATTTCCAGCATATCTTCCTGTTCCAAGACCCTCTTTAAATTTTTAGTGATGTACCTTTCTATATCCTCCTTAGGTTTATTTTTAGCAGTATATAACGACTGATAAAACTTTTCTATAGCTTTTAACTTTTCCTTCATTTGTGTACATATCTTGCCTGAGGAGTCTTTTATGATCCCTATTGTGTTCTTGTCTTGTCTTTTCTGAGCTAGTCTGGCTAAAAGTTTTGAGTTCTTGTTGCTATATTCAAAAAAAAAATTTCTTTTTAATTAAAGTAAATTCCTTTGTGTTTGTTGTAGATCTAAATCTTCTAGCTCTTTTTTTCTTGCTTCAATCAACCTCAGTATCTTATTATCCTTAGTAAAGAAAAATTGGGTTTCTAAGTCTGCTATTAATTTTTCTAAATTTATTTTATTGAGTTCTTCCTGTTTTTTAATTTTAATATTTTCTTTTATTTCTGCTGCCTTCAACTTTTCCAATCATTATTACCTTTCCCAGAGTATCTTGCCTTCCCACGATGTGCCCAAAGCATGACAGTCTTATTTTCGGAGAAGGTAGCCGTGTTAGTCAGTGCAAGAATTCCAGGCAAAAATCAGAGAAAAACAAAACAAAACAAAACAAAAGACAAAAACATGTGGCACCTTAAAGACTAACTTTCATATTTAATGTAACATTTCATGGACACGTCAACTCTATGTCTGAAGAAGTGGATGTGTCCACAAAATGTTACATTAAAATATGAAAGCTGGCCTTTAAGGTGTCATGTTTTTTTTGTCCTTTGTTTCGTTTCATTTTTCTTTTATTTTTTGCTTGGAAGTTTTAGTTTCATCATTTTCCCCTCTAGAGATAGCTCAGGCTGTAGGGGTCACTTGTTCACCTTTCTGATAGTCTAGGAGAGTATCTGCAAAAGTTCTCCAACACAATGTTTCAAACAAATCATTTCCCCTATCAGCTTTATTTGCCATTCATGTCCCACACTCATAAACAGTGATCAGAAATACAAGAATATGGATGGTCTTGATCTTGGTTTCCAGTGAAACATCCTTACATTGGATGATTTTTTTCTAATTCCTTAATCACTGCTTTTCCATGTTTTAATTTTTTTCAGATTTCTTGGCTGCAGTCTCTGTTTCACTTAATGATCAAACCAAGATATACAGCATCTTTTATTATTTCAATTTCTTCATTGTCAGTGTTCAGGTTGTGCAGTGCTTCTGTAGTTAACATTCTTAATGTTCAGCTACAGTCCTGCTTTGGAATATTTTTCTTTCACTGAAGGCAATTCAAGTCACTGCTACTTTCTGCCAGTAAGATCGTGTCATCTGCATATCTTACATTATTGATTTTCTTCTTCTTCTGCCAGTTGTTAACTCCTTGTTCATCTGAGTCTAAGGGCATTTATACACGACCCCTAAACTCTGGGGCAAATGGCTCCCAGCTCAGGAGCATAAAAATGTTTACCCACCAGCTCCGGAGTTAACAGGAAATTAAGTGCGACCCCACCCACTTTAGCGCGTCCCAGCGCAGCTTTCAGGTACCTGCTCTTTGGATGTGAAAATTATTTGATCCGGTGTAAGGATAGTGAATGCGGGGCTCTCCTTGCTTCTGTTTGCTGTTTTTTGGCTCCCGCCCCTTTAAGAGCTACTTTTGCAGAGACGAGAGGCAGAACGAGGTGAGCGGCATGCTTTTCTTTCTCTTTTTCTCCCTCCCCTCACGCAGCCAGCAGCCAGGAAGTGCGGAGGGGGGTGGGGACACAGGAAGAGCAACGAACCCCTAAGATCTCTGGTCCAAATTTAAGTGGCCAGCGGATCTTAGGGGTCATGTAAAAAGGCCCTTATTCAGCTGCCCATGTAGTATGTTTTGTGTTATGATTGAACATAGTGTTACACACAAAACATCATCATCATTATGGAATGCGGTAATTCACGTGCAATTTCAACTATGGCCTCTTTAAGAGTTCTTGTGTCTCCAACCGTCAGCTGTAAAGAGGCCCTTAGTAACATTTCATGCATCATGTGATTTTTTTGGATTGATCAAGAGTAATATGACTAGCCTGTGTATGATACCATGGCAGGTATTTTGAATAAACTGATGTTAGACATAGTCTAGGATACAGAGCAGCATTTGTCAAGAGACTTATTTCCTTTGGCCGTTTCAAGCTTTCCAGTATGGGGCTTATAGGATCTTTCACTATGGCGACAATGAGATGGATAGGGACTTGGGAAGGAAGGAAATACCCATTGTGTCCTTTCTGATATAACAGTTTGACTAGTGGTGGATGGGCCAGTCAGTTTTTGCTTTAATGTACAGTACCTTGTCACTCTTACGTGCCCTGCAGTTAAAAAGGAGCTTAATGCGGCAAAGCAAAATAGAGGTGACAACTTTAAAAATTAAAGAATACAAATATGGGTAAATAGATTGGTATTTCAAACTAGATTTTTAAGCTGTAAATACAGTGTACCTTTATATAACAAATGGTTTGTATAACATAAAATCTGTACAACATCAAAAAAATTCTGGAGATAGGGGAAATTTGCTTAACAGAATCGCCTATGGGGAGAATCCGTACAACATAAAAATGGTCATGATTAGAGATTACTCCATTTTCAATGCATTCCTATGGGAAATTTGTATAAAGGCAAATTTGCTTCACAGAATTTCATTTGGAATGAATTAATTCCTTTATACAAGGTACCACTGTATTTAAACTTAAAGTGCACAGGCAAATGTTCTTTAACTTTAGATTTTTTAAAAATATTCTCTCTGCTCTAGTTTTTTTGGGCGATCCTATAGAAAAGTGATCAAACTTCTCAATATGACTGGGTTCTGGGGGTCCCCCTGAAGTGCCCCCAAGCCCCAAACTTATAGACAGAGGACAGTTCTACTTTTAAATCAGCAGGTTTTATTTATCACAACTTTATCACAACTTTATAATAACTTGTGGTTTCTCAACAAGAACCCTCAGAGGTTGTTGTTTCAGTGGACACCACCTTTACCTTCATCAATTGCATTTGGAGTCCAAATCCCATTTAGTGGTGATGGGTTTTCCCACTGGGGTCCAAGATTTATTGTCATTGTTCAGTCGTTCAGTCGCGTCCGACTCTTCGTGACCCCATGGACCAGAGCTCGCCAGGCCTTCCTACCCCCCACTGCCTCCCGGAGTTTTGTCAAATTCATTCTGGTTGCATCGATGACACCGTCCAACCATCTCATTCTCTGTCGTCCTCTTATCCTTTTGCCTTCAATTTTCCCCACCATCAGGGTCTTTTCCAAGGAGTCCTCTCTTCTCATGAGGTGGCCAAAGTACTGGAGCCTCAGCTTCAAAATCTGTCCTTCCAGTGAACATTCGGGGTTGATTACTTTCAGAATGGATAGGTTTGATCTCTTTGCAGTCCAGGGGACTCTCAAGACTCTCCTCCAGCACCACAGCTCAAAAGCATCAATAGTCTAGCTCTCACTTCCATACATCACTACTGGAAAAACCATAGCTTTGACTATCCTGACCTTAGTTGGCAAAGTGATGTCTCTGCTCTTTAGGATGCTATCTAGGTTTGCCATTGCTTTCCTCCCAAGAAGCAGGTGTCTTTTAATTTCGTTGCTGCAGTCGCCATCTGCAGTGATCAAGGAGCCCAAGAAAATAAACTCTGTCATTGTCTCCATTTCTTCCCCTTCTATTTGCCAGGAGGTCATGGGACCGGTGGCCATAATCTTAGTTTTTTTGAGGTTGAGCTTCAGCCCATTTTTTCACTCTCCTCTTTCACCCTCATTAAGAGGTTCTTTCATTCCTCCTCACTCTCTGCTATTAGAGTAGTATCATCTGCATATCTGAGGTTGTTGATATTTCTTCCGGCAATCTTAATTCCGGTTTGTGATTCATCCAGACCTGCCTTTCTCATGATGTACTCTGCATATAAATAGGCAAGGTGACAGTATACAGCCTTGTCGTACTCCTTTCCCAATTCTAAACCAGTCAGTTGTTCCATATCCAGTTCTGATGGTTGCTGCTTGTCCCACATATAGATTTCTTAGGAGACAGATAAGGTGGTCAGGCACTCCCATTCCTTTAAGGACGTGCCATAGTTTGTTGTGGTCTACACAACATCTACTTCTGCTTCATTGACTATGCCAAAGCCTTTGACTGTAGGGGTCCAAGATAGGATGCATATATTGGGAAAGGGGGGAGTCCTTAATACAGGTAGCTGCAAAAAGATATCTGGTCCAAATTCTAAATTACCTTTCCTTATGCTTCCTCCTATCTCTTCCCCCTCTTCTAATGGGCCTTCCATCTCTCCTTCCTTTCCTGCCTCCAACACTGCTTCTCTCTCTCTCTCTCTCTCTCTCTCTCTCTCTCTCTCTCTCTCTCTCTCTCTCTCTCTCTCTCTCTCTCTCTCTCTCTTTCTAACTGCCTGCCTTGTCTCTCCTCCAAGATGGCTTGGGTGGTGGTGACCGATGGTTCCTCTCCACTTCCTCTTGTGGTACTATTAACTTTTCCCATTTCCCTGTCCAAGGGTCTTCCTTGCCTAGCCACTCCTAGCCCTCCAGTAACTTTCTTTTAGATGTTTGTTCCTCTCCTTTAGGCAGTTGGCTCCCATTCATCATCTCTCCATCTCCTTTCTCCTCCTTTTCTTGTATTTTCTCCTGTCTTCTTTACCATTCCTCTTCTACCCTCTGTTCTTGTTCCAGACTCCCCCCCCCCACTTCTCAATCCAGTGTTTGTTCCCCAGTTCTGGAGTGTTCTTTTGTTTCAACGATGATGACTTTAATGGGACTTACCACCCCCATTTCCCCCAACTTGATGTCTATGGGGGAGCTAGCAGTGGCATATTCTTCAGTTCCCATTGAAAGGCAGGGTGTCACACTGGCATCTGCTGAGTATCGAGTCAGGAACAAAACTACAGGAGGGGACTGTGGAGGCTGGAGACAGGAAGTGCCTTTCCATCATGCAAGGACAGTGATTAATTTGGGTGGATACATCATGCTTCTTTCAGCTGATTCAGTTCCAGGGCCTGGACCCAAAGCCTGGCCATTTTCCCCACACCTGCAGCTCCAGTGATCTTCCTTCTTTCCGCACACTTTTTGTGGCAGCCGCCCTCGGTGCATCTCCAGCAACACCCTCACGGCTCCATATGGAAAGCAACGCTGGCCTTCCCACTGCTTCTTTTCTGCTTGCCAGGGAAAACAGCTTAGAAGAGCAAGTCCAGCCAATTGCCATCTGCCTCCATGACCCTTCAATGTGGGTGGAAAAAGAGGGAGAACAAAAAGGAATGAGCATGCAAAGAATCAAATTCAAGGGCCCTTCTTCGTTTTTAAACTGGTTTAAAATCTTGTAAGGGAAGAAGGAAGAAAATCTCTCCTGTTAATAATGTTGATAAAAATAGATGTGGGGATAGGGAATCAAGCAGTTCTGCATTGCTTTATTGAAAACTTGTTGGTGATCAGGAAAATAATGGGTGAGCCAACCCAATACAGCTGTTAACAGAATTATTATACTATTTTTATTTTTAGTGAGGCTGGAGGAGAACTGAGTCCCTTCTTTAGTGTGGGCTGGTCATGAGAGTTTTCTTCAAGTTAGGAATGATCTGAAAAGCAAGATGGAATTACTAGTGCTGTGCTCTGGATTTGGCCAAGTGGCACATTCTGGATCAAATCAACCTGATTCGCAATGCTCTGTGTGAAGTCTGGCTCACAGTGAAACAGAGTCAATTGTGGACCAAAGGGAAGCAATGGTACAAAAATGATTTTGTTTCAGGAACCCAAATCAAATCAGATGGAGCATAAATTATATTGCTCATTTCCTTTCCTTTAAGAAAAAAACAGTAGCAATCTTAAAGGTGACTTGTGACAAATAGGAGGACAGGTATGGATATTAGTATGTATGAATATTTATGAAGGTGTGGAGCTTAGCCAATCACCAGGCTGGTGGGTGTGGCTAGTGGTTAATATATGTGTCCAGAATTTATAGAGAGAGGGAGAGTCAGTTAGCTGAGGGTCAGTTGAATGTCAGATGCTTTAAAGAAGGATCTTATAAATGACCAGGGTCTGCTGGAAAGAAGATACTGTAGTAACAATAAGTGATTTCATTAAAACATGTTTTTAATTAAAGCACATAATTACATCTGGCCATAATCATATCAATCACTTTGAAAATCTGACTGCAAACCAATAAACTTATCTTGTTTTGTTTGAAACCATAAACCTTTGGTGCCTGACTCTCTTTCTAAACATATAAGTGTATAGTGGCCTGGTGGTGTCCTTGTATGAATACCTGAAAGGGGTTACACAAATAATTGGTGGTGGCAGAATAAGTAAAACAGGATTGTTAGACGCGGCGCTCCGCAGTATTGCCAAGGCGGTCTCTAACACGTGTTCTCGCTTCGCTCCCGCCCCTGTTTTCAGTAATCAAGCTGCAGTTTTAGGACCTTGCACAACCTCAGAAGCATGCCACTTTTCAACTGTTATTTCCCATGTCCTTTAAAAATTCCTTGAGATCGATGCACTGATGCTGGACTGTCAGTTGCAATGGCTCTACTGATTTCAACTGTTTCCTGGCATCATTGCAGCCTGGGAGCCCCGCATGGCACAGCCGCCCGCCCTCCGCCGCTTGCACACTGCCTGCCCCGGGTGCCCTGCTCTGGCTGGGCGAGGCTCCTCCTGCTCCCGCCGCCGCTGCCGCCACCGCTACTCGAGCGAGGAAGTAACAGCGCAAAGCGACATAGCGATGCATCCATATCCCTGTTTGAATATTTTTTTAAAAACTTGAAATAAAAGCCAAAACCGAGACCACGCGTCATGTTGGGAGCGAAGCAAGATCACGGCGAAAAATTCAAAGGGGCACCACTCGCCCTGGTTGGAGCACGGTTGGGAGTGGTCGGGGCAGCACCGAAGCTAAAATGGAGGGGGCGTGCGGACTAAAACGATTGATTCGGACAGAAAAGAAGGCTAGCCGCGAAGCGAGCGGCTCGTGAAGTAACGGCCATTGTTAGACTAGTGCACAAACCTAACATTATTAAGTCAGCTGCCTTGAATCAGAAGGTTCACTGCCTGTTTGAGGTCAATCGTGTCTCTGAAATTCATGTATATCTGAGCAAAACTGAAATATTAGAGGCATTGGGGTCCCCCCCCACAAATGCACTGACTTTACAACATTCAGAAATCGGTTTTGGCTCCAAGTCACAAATCAAATCAGGTGGGCACACATTGCTCCAAGCAAAACTGAGATAGACTCAGTGGCTTGAAAAATTGTACTGGGGGAGTCATGCACAGCCCTTATAATTGCAGAACGATAGGGCACAAAAGTTTGTCGACCAAATTGACCTCAATACCTCCTCTCCAAATAAGGCAAAATTAGGTATTTTCGGTTTTAAAATGAAGATTCTCAAATGAGATCCTTCAACCCAGTGCACTTCTTGGTCTTATCGACATTCCTATAAAAGCTTCAGATCATCAGGATTCTATAACCTTGCCTCAGATTTATCAAGTGTTTTCTGGGGCTTAAGCCCAGGGACTATGAAGGAGGCACTGATTCTTTCCCTGATGGGGTTGCTTTTGAGAGGATGGAGCTGCAGAAACATATAGAAGAAAAGAGCTTACAAACAGAGAAATCCTATGACATGAGAGGTCCATTCTATGACACAACATCATGAAATATTCTGCGATACACATTAGTCCTTTTCAGGCATTATGGAAGGCAGTTCATTCAACCTGTTCGGAATGGGTGGTCACATGGTCACATGAGGAAGGTTGGGTCTGAGATGCCGATCTTCCTATTCATATGTGGGTTCTACATGAAAGGACCCAGGAGAACATGAGAAGTCACCTCTTTGGGCTTCATCACACCTCACATAGGAAAGAAATGATAGAGATTTGGCCTTCTTCTTCCACTCTAAGAGTGCCAGAGAAAACTGTCTCATGTAATGCCTGAATAGGTATCTTCAGCCTAGCCAGCCCTTAAGAACATAAGAACATAAGAAAAGCCATGCTGGATCAGGCCAAAGGCCCATCTAGTCCAGCTTCCTGTATCTCACAGCGGCCCCACCAGATGCGTTTGGGAGCGCATGAGACTAGATATCTGTCTCCTGATACCACTCCCCTGCATCTGGCCCTTGAACTACCCTAGTTTAAAGCCTAGAGATTACACATCTCCATCATGGTTTGTAACCCGTGATGGACTTTTCCTCTAGGAATCTGTCCAATCCCCTTTTGAAGGCATCCAGGCCAGATGCCATCACCACATCCTGTGGCAGGGAGTTCCATAGACTTACAATGCGCTGGGTGAAAAAATATTTTCTTTTGTCAGTTCTTACTCTCCCAGCACTCAATTTGAGTGTATGTCCCCTAGTTCTGGTATTTTTAGAGAGGGAGAAGAGCTTCCCTCTATCCATTTTACTCATACCCTGCATTATTTTGTATGTCTCAATCATATCCCCCCTCAAGCGCCTTTTTTCCAGACTAAAGAGGCCCGATGGAAAGGAGACTCCAGGCCCTAACTTGCCTTGCCAGATGTCTTGTCTTCTGCCTGCTTGAGATTTCGATGCCATAACCTGAACATTTGACAGAGTTCTATGGCAGGCAGTTCAATACAGCAAGGCATGAGAAGTGTTTCCCTGTGAATCTGGCTGTCACCACCAGACTGTTACAGTGAAGGAAAGGTAGTCTGGTAGCAAGCACATTTTCAGTCTCCTCCCTGTCACCGCATCCTGGACTTTCTACATCTGGGCTCCAGAACACAGACGAGGCAGAGTTAGATACCCAGAAAGCCATTGTTCTTTTTCTTCTCTCCTCATTGCTGGTGGTCCTCGTATGTGTGTGCGCATGTACTTGTGTGCATCACACACATGTATGTTCTATTGCCTTTGGGTGTGTGTATGGAGGCAAGGTGAGATGAGGCAATTTTATTGTGCTTTGTTACTTTTTAGAAAATACATGTGTATTAGGCATATCATGCTGAGCCAGTCTTCCTACAATATAAAACAGCACATTCAGCCAAACTCAGCTGGGCTTACATTTGAGTAAACATGCATGAGGCTTCACTGCATATCCCTAGAATGGAGATTTATGAAGGGGCAAGAAACAAACAGCTGTTGCTATTTGACAGAGTACAGAATTCGTATTGCAACTGAGATACACAGATGGACAGAGAGATGCACAAAAACACATGCATACACAGAATCTATCTGCTCTGTGTGTCTGATGATGTTTATATGAAAGAGGGAAATTACATTTTTAGCATCATCTGGTGAACGCTGTGTTAAAGCCAATGGCACGGGCAATGCCATATTGCAAAGGAGATTATTAGAGATGGGTATCTGAAACATGAAGCGTCACTGGCCAGTTGTTCCTAATCCCCCCCACTTCCCTCCAAGATGCCTGGTCCACTTACTGGGCTCTGCATGCTGCTGGGGTCCTTCATTGGTGGCATGCCCATCAATGCAGGAATCAGCCATCCTCAGGCAGCTGGCCACTATGGTAAGGAGTCAGGGAAGGGCGTCTCCCTATGCAGCCAATGAGTGGTCAGCTGCCTGCCAAGGTTGGGAAGGACTGTCTGGGCTTCAGTGTTGATTGGCACTCCCACCGATGGAAAAGGACCCTGGTGGGGGGTGAGAGGAAGGAACAGCTGGCTGGTGGTTCCTTCATGGTTCCATGAAGCACCTATCTCTAAATTTAATCTATACAAGATTGGTTTGTGTGTCTCACTGTCCCACTGGTGACACTGGCAGCATACGACTGTGTAGCAGAGTTGAAAGGTTATCTAATGATATATAATTTCAAAAGGGAGGGTATGGGAAGCAATGTTACTTTCTTGAAAGAGCTAGAAACTTTTCCTGCTTGCCTTTTGAGTGAATGGGAGGAGGATCAGGGGGTTTAGAATTCAATATTTGTGTTAGAGAATGACAGAGAGGTAAAAATGTTCCCTGGAGAATTAGGAATGCAGTCTTTCCAGTCTTTGCCCCCAAAGTGATCCTCATTGAACTCAGTATTAATTGTGTTGGAGTAGACATGTATAGAATTGGTTGCTATAAATAATGTTATTAATATTATGCCAGTAGCTTTTCATGCCCGAGTGTGACGATGCATGCCTGATAAAGTGGCATTTCATGTTGACCTTGGGTTTACCAGCACCTAGAGAGAGCCTTTACCTTCCCTCAACTTTCACAGTCCTCCAGTCCTCCGGCAGCTTTCCTTCCAGAGAAAGGAGGGGCATGTGCAGACGCTGTCCCAAGGAATCTCTGTGGAGAAACAGGCATCCTCCCTTGATCCAGGCATAGTGCAGACACCATACAAACATGAATGAAGAGAATTGGTGAGGCAATGCAAGGCGGCTGCATAGGTGAGGTAGACACAGAGACAAGGCCAAGCAAGGAGAGACAAGATACAGGTGGACCCAACCAAGGCAGACAAGCCCATATGCACTGCTGAATGTATGATGAGTCTTTTCATATGTTTCACATGATTATGCATCATTCAGACATGCTGCCATCACTCTGTCCCTCCAATGCACATACTGTACATGGTACTGAAACAGAAACCCGAACATAGCCATGGTAGTTGAGGAATTCTTGTAGTCGTAACCTAAAAAGTAACTTTTCCATATGCCAACTTGAACATGCAGTAGGGCCATGGAAGGAATGCAAGAAGCCTTTTCATGTGAACATATTATGTGTTGCTTAGAAGCGTTGGCTGCCCGTGCCTCTACACTGCATCTGTTAAAGAGATTTGACGAATAGACATGGGCACGACTTGGTGAAATTCTCGTTTCCGTTTCCGTTTCTCGTTTCCGTTACGTAATGGAAACGGTAACGACAATTACTCCGCCAGAACTCGAACTCGAACCGACTAAAGAAAAATTGGGTCTGATTTGTCGTTGTCGTTCCTGGCATCGCAGCGATCACGTGATGCCAAGCGGCACAGGAAAAAAGTTTTAAAAATAAAAAAACGATTCCCGGCCAAAAATGAGGCGAAAATATGCCTGCCTGAGGGCACCTACCAGAGGGGTGGTTTCTGGGGGGTGTCCCCGGCCTCCCCCCTCTCCTCTCCTGGGCTGCGCAAAGTGCGCATCCTTGTCGAGTCGCAACTCGACAAGCGGCGTGGCAGAGAAAAAAAGTTTTAAAATTAAAAAAACCCCGATTCCCGGCCAAAAAAGCAGGCGAAAATATGCCTGCCTCAGTGAGGGCACCTACCAGAGGGGTGGTTTCTGGGGGGGGTCCCCGGCCTCCCCCCTCCTCTCCTGGGCTGTGCAAAGTGCGCATCCTCGTTGAGTCGCCACGCCAACTCGCCAAGCGGCGCGGCACAGAAAAAAAGTTTTAAAAATAAAAAAACTATCAAGATTTAAGCAAAAAATATAATATTTAAATGTGTTTGGCACAGAGCAGTGCAGCAGTAGCATGCAGATAAAATGTCAGTATTGATATAAAGTATTGCAGAGTTAGGTTAATGGAAGACAATGACAATGGGTAGAGTAAAAACTCATATATTCATATATACATCAAAATTATATACACAGCATAACATCCAAGCAATATATACAAACAACAGAGTGTGGGGTTCTGTCTCTCACCAAAGACAGACCCACCTAACATATGGCAAGCTAGTGCTTTTATACAGTTCAGCACCCATCAGATATGAGTCATCACTAATTACAATCTGATGCAATCTGATGTAACCATTATGTTATAAATTCTTCCACCTGTGCTTCATCACGTAACATGCCTGTGATTACTTATCTCTTACACTTGTGGATTAACATCATGAGACTGCAGAATCTAACTGCCTCCATCTTACAACTCTCTTTCCACTATCTGTTAAATATACATAACATATATTTTACCAACTTTTACATATCTTGACACCCCTCCTATATTTAACAGATTTCAACACCTAGCCTTTTCTTAAAACATACATGTTTATCTTTACATAAAGGCTTTGTAAATATATCAGCATAATTGTCGACACTAGTACAGTATTCTAATACAATCAAATGTTGTTCTATGCAGTCCTTGACATTCTGGTAACGGATACCAATATGCTTGCTTCTGGATCCGACCTTCTGATTCTGTTTTAATTGGATACATGAAAAAGAATCATTATACACTTTGACTGGTAGTTTAACATTTACATTTACATCCTTTAACAACTGCACCACCCAGGTTAACTCACAACACAAGTCACTCACAGCCCCATACTCTGCCTCCGTAGTAGAGCATGAAATGTACCTTTGTCTTCGGGCTTTCCATACAATTAATGAGTTACCTAAGAAAATGGCATATCCAGACAATGACCTCCTTTCTGGACTTGAACCCCAGTCAGCATCTGCATAACTAATTAAATCAAGATTATCACACATGGATATTTTCAACCTTTCATGCATTGTTCCTTTAAGGTATCTCAAAACACGCTTTATACCTTTCCAATGCTTCATCAATGGCTTTGCAGCATATTGGCTCAATATGTTGATAGTTGCTGCAATATCAGGCCTAGACCATGAACACAAATACATTAGTGAGCCCAATACAGATTGGTATAGTTCAACATTTCCAAAATCCCCATCATCTGGGTCTATGTTGAACCCTACTTCCATAGGTGTAGAGACAATGTTGCAGTCTCCCATCTTACACTTCTGTATTAGCTGCTCTATCTTGTCACTTTGACACAGATAGAAATTACCTTCAGGATCGGTTGTGACATCAACCCCTAAATAATGTTGTATCTCACCAAGATGCTTCATTTTTACTTCTTTGCCTAATGAAGACATAAACCACTTCACATGTGAGATATCGGGCACCATTAAACATAAATCATCAACAAAAACAATCAATATCAAAGAACACTTTGTGTATAAGCAAGGATCTGCCCTATTTTGAGAAAAACCTATTTTAGTCGATTTCTCATGCAAATGTCTATTCCATGCCAGTCCTGATTGCCGGAGACCATACAAGGCTTTGTTCAACTTCAGAACAAGTTGTGGATTTTTAAGTTCATATCCAGGGACTTGTTTCATGTAGACCTCTTCCTTTAAACTTGCATTCAAATATGCTATTTCCACATCAAAATGATGCACTTGGCATTTTCTTGATGCTGCAATTGCCAAGACCGTTCTAAATGTTTCAGCCTTCACTGTAGGGGAATAAACATCTGTGAAATTCACATATTTCTCTTGTGAGAATCCTTGTGCCACAAGCCTTGCTTTACAGGTTATATTATTGTCACTTGACTTCTTAATTTTATATATCCACCTGCATCCAACAGGTTTTTGTCCTTCTGGTAACATCACTGGAGTAAATACCTGATGTTCCTTCAGAGATTCATACTCTTTTTCCATGGCCATCATCCACTGCTTCCTTCTTCTTCAGGCATCTGCAGTACATCTTCATAACACTGTGGCTCATGGGATACAAAATTAACAACAAACCTTTCAGGTGGCACTCCAAAATTGGATCTTGTAGACTTCCTGAGCAACACTGGCTCCTCATCAACCTTTCCATCATGCAATGATGTCGACTCCCCTCCATCACTGGAATCTTCCTCAGCAGACTTAGTGTGGGGACAAATACTTGGCAAAAACACTTCATTGTTTGCATGTAGATCTTCCCAGTTTCTCTGCTCACAAAACGTTGCAGATCTGCTAATATAAACTTTCCCATGATTATCACAAAAACGCCAGGATTTTGCAGCAGGTTGAAAACCAATAAACATAAGTTTCCTTGACTTTGGGCTATTCTTGTGTCTGTATTTCTTTGGAACCAATACCCAGGCTACAGAGCCAAATAAATGAAGATATTTGATTGTAGGTTTCTTACCATGTAGCAGAGTATAAGGAACTTCATTAAGAGCTGAACTCCATACTCAATTAGACACATAATTTGCATACTTCATTGCCTCAGCCCAATAACCTCTGGGAAGTTTTGAATCAGCTAACATTGCATTCATTATATTTTGAAGAATCCCATTCTTCCTTTCAGCCAGACCATGTTCGGCAGAAGCAGCAGGGTTAGTCAATCTGTGTTTCACCCCTCTTTTCTCCAAATAGTCAACAAACTGTTTAGATGAGAATTCACTTCCTCTATCACTCTGTACAGCAACAATTTTTTGCTTGTACTGACGTTCTGCCATTTGAAACCCTTTTTCTAAACATAGCACTCACTTCACTTTTGTGCTTCATTATGTAGACCCAAGAATATTGAGAATAATCATCTGTTATTACTAGGCAGAATCTGGCACCACCAAATGAATTTGCCATGGGTCCAATTACATCAATATGTACCAGCTGTAGAGGATGATGTGACTTTCTCAAACTCTTTCTTGCTATGGGAGCAGATTTAATTTTCGTATTTTTGCAAACATGGCAATCTAAATACTTGTCACAGCTTTGCACAGACCCATGTTCCACATGTTGCAGAGTTTTTCTAATGTTCTCAAAACCTAGATGCTAACATATGGCAAGCTAGTGCTTTTATACAGTTCAGCACCCATCAGATATGAGTCATCACTAATTACAATCTGATGCAATCTGATGTAACCATTATGTTATAAATTCTTCCACCTGTGCTTCATCACGTAACATGCCTGTGATTACTTATCTCTTACACTTGTGGATTAACATCATGAGACTGCAGAATCTAACTGCCTCCATTTTACAACTCTCTTTCCACTATTTGTTAAATATACATAACATAACATATATTTTATCAGCTTTTACATATCTTGACAAAAACCCCGATTCCTGGCCAAAAAAGCAGCCGAAAATATGCCTGCCTCAGTGAGGGCACCTACCAGAAGGGTGTTTTTTTGGGGGTGTCCCCGGCCTCCCCCTCTCCTCTCCTGGGCTGTGCATCCTCGTCGTCTCGCCAACTCACCATGCCATGCGTTGCGGGCGGGGGATCCAAAATGGGGCGACTGCAATATTTATTTTGAAATCGCGTGGTCCAAAAACACACCAAAGCAGCACAGAAACATGCGAAAATAGCTATTTTAAAACTGCCTGAATTTTTACAGTAGCAGCAGTGGGTTTTTCTTGCAACAAAATGTCTCCATTGATTTTATTTTATTTTATTTTTATTTTTATTTTTTTACACTTGCGCAATGATGGGCTGGCCATGGGAGTGGACCATGCAAATTTTTGGAGCCATTCCACCAATTGCATGGCCACTTGGCCAGGTTTTGACCGAGACTTCTGGGATGTGCCAGTTGGGCATAAAAAGCCACTAACCCTAGCCCGAACCCGAATCCGAACCCTAACCCATACGCCAGTACACTGTCCTTCTTAGTGGGTCAGAGAGGCACCCAGAGGTGCACCCCAGTAACTCACCCTAACCTTACCAGTAACCCTAAGCCTAGCCCTTGCACTAACCCCTAACCCCAAGCCAGATCTGTGTACTCACATTGCACTACAGCAAGTACACTTCCCTTCTTAGTGAGTCACAGCGGGCACCCGTAGGGGTCCTCTCTCACTTCGTTCCCCAGCCCAAGTGCACTGCAGGCAGTGAGTCACAGAGGCACCCGAAAGAGAGGTGCCTCTGCCTGCTGCAACTGCAACTTAATGGTATGCATATCCAATTGGCTATGCATGCCATTTTGTAGTGGGCCAGAGGAGGCACCCACCCCAGAGAGGTGCCTCCAGGAGCCCGCTTTCCCTTCATGGCGGGCCAGAGGAGGCACCCACCCCAGAGAGGTGCCTCCAGGAGCCCGCCCCCCAAAACCAGTACTAACGACAGATGAAAATCTGACAAACGAAACGACAAATTTTTGGAAAATTTCGCAAAAAATGGAAACAAGCCAAAACGGGCCGGCTCCGACACACGACAACTCGAAACGTAATTTTTCCTTGTCGTGCCCATCTCTATTGATGAATCATGCTTAGGTGGGAAATTGGAATAACCTGTAAAGCAGCTAAAACCATTTTCCCAAGCAATGTAAGTATCTTTTAGCAGGGCAACCTACTTAGAGGAAGTTGAGCCATGGGAAATATCACTCAGGGCTGGTTATTTTCACACTTGTTTGCCCTGTTTATATTCTTTTTAAAGCTTCAGTCAGCTGTGCTGCAGTCAAAATATTATAGACTTACAAGTTGTTTGTTATTAGTTTTTTTTAAAGATAGCTGGAGCAATTTTGTGCCTTTTAGGGCTCTTCCAGAATGGAAATCTGGAAAATCTGTTTTAAAGTTCGGTTTGTGCTTCCAAACCTGTTTAATTCATATATCCTCATATGGGAACGGACTTGTGTTGGCTAGTTTCTGTTTCTGGAGACTATTAACATCAAAGTCACAATTCTCTCTGCCAACCCCCTTCCGTATCTTCCCTGTTCTCTCAAATTCGACTCCAAACTAGACAGGGCCTGTTAATTTCTAGCAGGTTGCTTGGTACCATCCAAGTTCAGGTAAGATTTGTGTATCTGGTTTTCCTGATAGCATGAAGCCTTTAAGTAGTCACCTTCCCCTCCTGAAACTTTAAAACTGGATTGGTTTCTCCTCACTCTGGCCACGCCAGCATGAAACGCCTGACCTTCAGAATGCAGCACTATCGCACAATAGGACAACTTTGTTATTGTCTATTTGAAGGCAGCCATATGATGTGTGTTACTATGCCAACTAAGATTACAAGACAGATTTGTAAAATGCCTCAGAGAATCAGGGAGGTCAGGGGACTTGTTTAAATATCACCACCATATTTTACAACCTATCTTTCAGAAGCAAAAATGGACCTTTCCCCATATGTGTGTCCTTGTTATCAAAGATCCTTCAAAATATCCATCAAAATTCACCATTACTGAATTCACTTTTCATTCGTAAGTTTTTTTAAATCATTACCCTCATCTGCTCTCTCTTTAGGATAAGATGTGTTGCGATTATTTAGCATTTACTGGGAGACCGCAGTGGCTTTTAACTGAGCTTGTGACTGTTGAAGAGGAATAACAGGTATCTGGTTGTGGGGCCAGACTTTGGGTGTTCAATTCCTCGCTGTGCCTTCTGTGAAGTACAGCCAGACTAGGTGGCCTTGGGCAAACTGCACAGTCCCAGGGTATCCCAGGAGAAGGGAATGGTAAACCATTTTAGAGTACAGTGGTACCTTGTATAAAGGAATTAATTTGTTCCAAATGAAATTATGTTAAGCAAATGTTCCTTTATACAAATTTCCCATAGGAATGCATTGAAAACAGAGTAATCCCTAATTGTGACCATTTTTATGTTGTACAGATTCGCCCCATAGGCGATTCTGTTAAGCAAATTTCCCCTATCTCCAGAATTTTTTATGTTGTACAGATTTTATGTTATACAAGCCATTTGTTATACGAGGATCCACTGTATTTGATACCTACAAAGAAATCAGAACTGACTTGATGGCACATAAGAAAAAGAATGAATTTTTTTCAATTTGATTTTTTTAAAAAACTGGTCTAAATGAAAGTATCACTTGTACATTTAGGTGGAAGTCTGAGATAACGGAAATGGTGACAGAGAGACCTCAGTGATCTCTGAACCATCAGGGCAGGGATGGGGAACCTTTGGCCCTCCAGGTGTTTTGGGATAGAACTCCTAAAATCTTTTATCATTGGCAATATAGGCTGGGAATTCTGGGCGTAGCAGCCCAAAATATCTGGAGGGCTAAAGGCTCCCCAACCCTGCATTAGAGGGAGGGAAACCCAGATATTCACCCCACATATCTCCTGCCCCCTTTTTGTCTGTGTTGTTCAAGGATATGCTTGCTCGGATAATTGTCAGAAAGAACAGTCTGTTTCAAAGGCAGGATGCAGCAAGAGGGTAAGAAAGCAAAGTGTGCCACTTACTGTATATATAGCCTCATAGTGCTTAAAGCACTCTCTGGTCAGTTTACTATTCAGTTATACAGGGCAAACATTCCACCCACCTCCCGTGACTAGGTGCTCCTTGTACCAACCTCGGAAGGCTGAGTCAGTCTCAAGTGGGCTGCCAGAATCTGTTGGGATTGAATACTGACTGTGAGCAGAATTTTAACTGCAATGCTACAGTTTAACTTCTGTGCCATGAGGCCATAATCACAAAGACATTGTATGGTGAACCTCTTAGAGACCGAGTGCCCAAACTGCGATTCAAAACCCACTAATTTTTCACAAAGTGCCAATACAGCAATTTAACCTGAATACAGGTGGCTGTGAAGGGGCGATGTCAGGTGCCCACCGAAAGGGCTCTGAGTGCCCCCTTTGGCACCTGTGCCATAGGTTCACCAACACTATTGTACACCAATAGTCAGAGAATTGTGCCCCTTGGATCTTAGCCAGGGAGTCAAACTGTTACATGCAAATTTCCGTTGTCTTGACTAGAGAGAGGGCAGATGCTTTAATATGTCACATTAAAAATGGGCTACCGCTGTGAAAAAAAATTCTCTTACACTTGTTTGAAAAAACATACAGCACATTTTTGTCAGTAATAGCATAGGCAGTAAGTGTGGATTTTGTGTGGAAAAATATAGTTTTCACCATATTTTATTTTGCATGTAAAACCTTATATTTTATGAAAAATACAATTTACATGTGCATTGTTGTTGCATTCCATCTTTCTATTATATCTCTCTCTTCATTATTATGCAACCTGTGTGGTGGTGGTGGTGGTGGTGGTGGTGGTGATGATGATGATGATGATGATGATGATGATGATGATGATGATGATGATGGGGAGAGGGGAGAAAACATTTAAAATTTCTCATTCATATCTACAAACATGAAACAACTGAAGATTTATATCACTAACACAGAGTTCTTAACACTGTCACCAAACTCATACAGTGCTACTGAATGAACTAATATATTTGATATTTTTGACTCTCCACATGCAGTTTAATGGGGGGAAGTGCTTTCCTTCCTGCCCCCCACCAAATGTAAGAAAATTGTGCTGAAATGTTCATAGGAGAAGTGTGGACTTCTGCTTGCTTTAACAACCACATTTGAATGTGGGTGTGCCTGGATGCATGCTTTGTTGCATGGTCTTCTGCTGTACCATTGTCCTTCTGATTGCCTACAACTTCCCTGGATTCCTGCACTTCCAACAGAGACCAAAGGAAGATGCCAAAACAACAACAGTAGCAGCAGCAGCAGCAGCAACAATAAGAAACAACAACAACAGAATTTCTCACAAGGCTTTTCCAGATCTGGAAGAGGAGCCTGCAGAATAATGAAAAGTAACGCAATCGAAAGAAGGAAAAGAGAACATATGCATATCATCTTCAGCCCTCTCCATACAAGGAGGAAAGGTCAAAATCACAACCAGAAGAAATAACACTTAATCTTAAACTGCCCTAAGAATGAGGCAGAGAGAGGGATGGAATCTTTAGGAAAACTGGGGGAGAGCTGAGAGCATAGAGGATATTTTCATGTTTAGGCAAAAGGATTTCAAATTGATATCTGAAAGAATGTTTTAAAAATATCATTCTTTGGGACAAAAGCTCTCTTGTGTCCAATTATTATTTTGACTCCCAGTTTCAAATATTCAAATACTGAAGACACATTCTGTTGCCTTGCTGACGCGGTGGAAGGGAACAGTGTATTGCTTCAGTAACAGAAGTCTTCGTTATTCCCCATTTTTACATTTTGACTTCAGCAGACCTTGCCTGGTTTAAACATCTAGCTTGAGCATCATAGCTCTCCAGATCAACCTTTTCCCCTGTATGCGATCATATTTCAGGAGGAGATGTGACGTCTATCGATGTGAGACTAAATGTTCCCAGTTTGGAGCACTAATAATTTTTGGACATGTCCATTATTCAACTCCTAGTTCTGTTGGTGAACTGAGGGGGAGGGTGCTTGATCTATTCAGCTTTTATTCCTCTTTTTGGGTGGTCTCAGATTGAAAAGGTGTTAATTTAACTGCCATCTGATTCCCATCTGCCCTGCACATTTTTGTAACAGTCCATCCAGCACACACTGTGAAAGAAATTATTTTACAGCCTGCTTAGAGTATATCCATACTTTGCAAATATTTATGCCCACATCAATTACTTCCTTTCGTAGGAGCCCAACCCATGGTATGGCCATATAAATGCATTATTTGGGAAGTTTCTGAAAATGTAAATACAGTGGGTTTAATAATATCAGATAGCTCTTTTGCAAACATAAATTTCAATTCAACATTGCTTGCAATATATATATTCTTTTCCATAAAAAGCTGCCCATTCTTTCATGCTTTAGGGGACCATCCTTGATGATATGTAACAGAGATTCCCAATCTTCGGTTCCTAGCTGTTTTTTGAACACAACTCCTGGAAATCCAGGGCATTACAGCTAGTGGTAGTCTTCTGGGAGTTTTAATCTGAGAACACCTGGGGGCCCAAGGCTGATATACTGAATTGTAGAATTGCATAGGACAGAAAAGGTGCTGAGGACATTTCAAGTGGTGCTCTAGCAAAGTGCTCTACTTCCTTCATGAATTTACATGAACACTGGATTAAAAGACAGCATGGTCAAGCTATTAATATGAAAGGGAGTCATGGATGTATAAGCCAGTGGTGGCTAACCTTTGGCACTCCAGATGTTTTGGACCACAACTCCGATACTCCTTTGTCATTGGCAATACAAGATTGGAATTCTGGGAGTTGTGGTCCGAAACATATGAAGTACCAAAGGTTTGCCAAGGTCCTGACATGGCCAAGAAATGAAAATCACTCTTGAAGGATCCAAATGAGAAGCTGCCTTGCATCAAGGCAGAAGGTTGATTCATCTCATTCAGTATTGTCTCCCCTGGCAGGGAGGCCTATGGACTTGAGTGGACCCTTGAGTGATTCCAGCCTAGCTCATGAGTAAACCATGGGATGTAATGCACACTCTTCTTTAGAAGCCACTCTTCTAGAGGTACCAGAACCACAACGTATCCTCTTCTATCAATAAATGACTCATTAGAGATCAGATAACATAATGAAAACACCCTCCTTTGCCCTCCTGCCCTTCTCTCCCAATGGAGGAGACCAAGAATCCCTATTGTTACCCTCCAGCTTCCAGCAGAAGTCAACAATAAGGAGTGAGTGACGCCTGCCACTTGCTTCCTGGTGAGTGAAAGGAGCCTGCCCTAAGGACTCCCACTTTCATACCAGCAGCTTGAGCATGCTGTCTTTTAATCCAGAGCCCATATTAATAAAAGCTACTCAGATCTGTGTGCCTTTGCAAGCATTGAGGATTCCTGCAGCCAGCAACTGGGTCTGGGAGCTCACTTTGTCTGGACTCTTCTTGCCCTAATGGTAAAAATCCCAGGAGAGGTGACATAACCCAGAATGAAGCTCTGGTTGCAAGAATGATCCTCCAGTAGGTGCTTGGATAGGCCTCCAGTTTTGCGTCCTCTTTGATTTTTGTTGCATGGGAGGAAGGTGAAGATGCAGCAAGACCCAACAAGAAGGCCAACCTGGCACCGGAACTGAGGAACCTGTGATGTCAGATCATGTGGACATGGTTGTATCGGCAGGAGTAAGGCCTGATATTCTCTGGCTTGCAAAGGATCAGGATCTGGTCCAGCATTCCTACTGATTCCTCACTCCCAGTGGATGGCAGTATCAGAAAAAGTTCTAGCCCAGACTTAGCTGGAGATCCACCTCTCCTATCCCAACCCACAGTTTTAAAAAAATCTCTAACTATTTCCTATTCTCCCATTAAAGCAAAATCAGTTACCTGTGGCAAACTCCCCTCATTCTGCTTAAAAGGAGGCCTGTATCATTCCCCACATCTCAACCCAGAAAGGTTCTCGCTGGTGTTCAGCAGCTCCTGTCCAATTTTGGTGCATTTTCTGCAGTAACAGTGTGTTTGTGTGTGGGAGGGGATGCAACCATCCTGGTTCCTCACACATTGGGCTTGCCCGGTGTGACAACACCCTGGAAACAGGAGTAATGAATATACAAATGATCAGCCAATCCCAGCAGGAGGGCGGGGAATAGTATGATATAAAAAGGGTGGAGCCTAGTCAGTGGAGGCAGTTCAGTTAAGTTGAAGGTTTTGAGAGTGAGTGCTGGGAGAGAGCACTGCTCTGTGAGAGTTCTGTCAGGCAGTGAGGGCTTTACTGTTTACTAGTTATTAAAGACAGGGAGGCTTGTAGAGTTGCTTAAATCTATTCTATGTTAAAGGCAACACATACCAAATTCAGTCATTTTTATATTTATTTATTTTCTCAATAAACTTCATTATTATCTTTATATTATACATCTGAGTCAGTCCCAATTCATAAGGCGACGTTTCTAAAGGTGGCAGCATTACCGACTAAATAAAAGGTGGCAGCATTACCATTTCCATCACAATTACACATGTAAAAGGGAGGTGTCATCACAATTTGGGGGTACAGCGGTGGGATGCCAAAATAAACCCAGTTGTGCCTTTGAAAACTCAGTCTGTGAAAGGGGTGATGTCACAATTTGGTGGCAGCGGTGGGATTTCGAATATATCCAGTTTGCCTGAGGGAAAAAGTCACCAGCTCAAAATATTTAGCCTCTACCCTGTGAAGAAATTGAAACTGGAAGTTTAAAAAGAAGCCTTTAGTAAAAGTTAGCCCTCAAGTGTTGTTGGTAGTCTGTGGAAGTTCCTCTGAAAAAGGGTTAGGACTTAGAATTAGGTGAAGCTAATTTCAGTTCTTGGGAAGCCCTGTGTGAGAGAGAGGAATTCAGACTTAAAACCCTGTAGTGCTATCTGATTTTCTTTGGTGGGCCTGTTAGTGTCTGGAGGCCAGGATTCCAAAAGGAAAAGGAGTCTGGCTTGACAAATTATAGAACACCTGGAAGAGAAAATCTGTAAGGATAGAATAAAATCTACATTGGTTTGTTTGGGGAAACTGCCTGAGAGTCACGGAACTCTGTGCTATCCAGCAGCCTGAAAATTAAAAGGTGCTGAGACAAATTTCCTTTGGAGGTGAAAGACCCAAAACGTTTGCCCTGGAATTTAGGGTGGCTTTGGTAAAGGTCTGGAAATATCCCCCTGGGTTTTAACAGACAGAAATCTCCAAAGTAAAAGGTATGTGGGGGCAGAAAATTTACCTCACAAACTGAAGAGACCTGAGGAGATTTAAAGCTGACAAAAGTTCTGTAGAGCAGGAGTGCCTGACTAGAATCCTTATGTGAGTTTGTGGGAGCCAGAGAAAAGTTATAGGTTAAAAGCCGAAGAAATATATTTAAATCTGTGTATTTTAAACACTGAGATACTATTTAAAGAAAGAAAGAGTTTGAAGTCTGGGCACTGTGCCAATCTTGCCCTTGGTAACAGTAGCTTAACAGGAGCCAGTAGCTGCCAGCTGAGGGGAAACATTTTACTGCTGTTCAGCTGTGACCCAGTTTTATCCTTCCTTTTCTTAAGAAATGAATAATATATACACCACATATAACAAATAAATAAATAAAAAGATTTTTGATTTCATGTCAGTTCCAAAAGCAAAATCTAAGAAAGCAAAGAGGGGAATGGCAGCTGAGGGGGCTGTAGCCATTGTGTCTGAGGAAACACCAATTTCACCCAGAGATGCAGAACCTGATAAGGACCAAAATCTTGAGAGATGGCGGTTGGTACAGGAGTTTAAATTACAACAATTAAAACTAGAAAAAGAGGAATGGGAAAAAGAGAGAGAAAGAGAGGAATGGGAAAAAGAAAGAGAGATGGAGAAAGAAAGAATGGCCAGAGAGGAACGGTTAGAACGAGAGCAGATGGCATATCAATTAGAGATGTGAAAACTTGAGTTAGCTAGTCAGGAAAATACCAATAATAATAACAATATTTTGAGTGAAACTCCCAAGAAAATAGATTTGAAAAGGTTCCCTAGCTACAAGAAAGGAGATAACATTGAAGCTTTTTTAGTTTCTTTTCAGATGACATGTGAGGATTTAAACGTGTCAGATGCAGAGAAAATGTCCTATTTGAGGCCGTTATTATCTGGAATATTGGAAGAAATGTATGCTGAAATAGATAGCGAACATGCCCGAGACTATAACCATTTTAAAGAGTTAGTGTTTACTAGAATTGGCATTTCAGCAGAGCAGCTGAGGAGGAGATTCAGATCAATTACAAAAGCTTCGGGAGATATGTATGCACAGCTAGCCTACAGATTGACAGAGGTGTTGAATAAATGGATGAAAATTGAAAATGCTAACACAGCTGAAGAAATCAAACAAGTGTTTGGGTTAGAGCAACTGTACAGCTTATTCCATCCTGAGATCAGATTTCTAGTAAAGGATAAAAAGCCACAGAACATGATTGAAGCTGCTAAAATTGTGGATGAAATTAATATAATTCGAGACTCTAGGTTTTCAGAAGTGACCCCTAGAAATAGGGACTATCAAAGGAAACCCTTCCAAAGTGATTCTAAGAATGTTAAATCCCCTCAGAATAAAAGAAGACAAGAAAAATTAATTGGATCCCAGTCACCAAAGTCTGATGGAAGGGAAGGAAAGTTTAAGAACTGGAGCCCTGAAAACAAACAGAATTTAACATGCTGGGAATGTTTAGGAGAGGGCCACACAAGACAATTCTGCCCTAAATTAAAAAAATCACAAGACAAAACTGAGAAAAGGGTGTTTCATATTCGAAAGAGTCATGAGGGAACTCCCAAGCTGAAAGAAGTGGAAAAGTCAGAATCGGAATATGGAAGTGAGGAAGAGACAGAGCTTCTCTTAGCCGAAATAGTTCATTGCTTTTTTATTCACACTGATGAGAAATTACTAGCAACCTCAGGAGAGTCAGTAAACATAAATGGCAAAACTTATTTGGGTTTGATTGATACTGGCTCCAGAGTAACTTTAGTACACAAGGACATTTTGAAGCCTGAAGATTTAAACCCAGGGAAAACTTTAAATGCAAAAGGAATAGGAGCTTCTAAGGTAGAATTGCCTATGGCCCGAGTGAAACTACAGATTAGAGATTGGGAAGGAACCTTGGATGTAGGAATTTCAGATCAAATCCCAAGTGCATGTTTAATTGGAATAGATGTCTTAGAGCATGTGCAGAGTGCTTTTGTAATAGCACAAGCTCAGACACACCAAGCTGAACCGAACAGTGAAAACAACACAGTTACAAATCAAATGTCAGTAGGAGAACTTGAGAGGGAAACTCAGCAGTCTGAAATGGTAGAAGAAGCTAATTTAGCCGACATAAAAGGCCAGCAGCAGACTTCAGTCTAGAACAAAGGCAAGATGACAGTTTGAAGGTATGTGTTGACTTAATGGAATTGAATACACAACGCTTAAGTCCCAAACACCCTGAAAATTTCATAATAGAGGAGAGAATGATACAAGCTTGTGAAGAACTTAGTGTACCAGCAGAGAACTCCAGACTGGAAAAATATTTTAAATTAAAAGAAGAAGAAGAAAAATTAGCACAGCTTGGAAAACAACAAAATGATGCAACAGCAGAAGAGCTGAAAGAAGCTAAAATTCAGCAGGCATCAGTTATTGGTGAACTCCAAAATGAAATTTCACCTTTGAAAGCACTTTTAGAGATTGAAGGAAAAGAAACTGGAGGAAAGGAGGAATGAATCTGATACATTTGTTTTCGAATTCCAGAAGAAATCAGCAGAACTAGAAGTAATTACCGCAGTGGAAAACATTAAAGAAAAGGAAATATGTAATATGGAAATGCAATTGTCTGGTGCATCAGAAAGTAAAGAAGATTGCTTACAGCAACTTACATCAATGGAAGCAGAGCTTGAAAAAGAAATATTAAATAATGAGCAACTTTGTCTGGATGGGAACAAAGTGTCACTGGGCAAGGAATAACTGATACAAGAAGGGGATAAGATCGCTGATGAATTTAGAAAGCTGCAGGAAGCCGAAAAGCAAATAGAAAAAAGTGTAAAGCAGAAACCCTACTTGGAAGTGAAGGATGCTAATGACAGACCTGATTCGGTGGTTGCAAAAGACACCTGAGAAAAACAACTACAGCCTGTGAACATCGTGCTTCAGCGGATCCGAGAGGACGAGAGGACAAAAAGAGCATCCAGGTGGCGACTAGGAAATCCAGAAGTCAACTACCTGAGACACGTTGTGGGACGAGGCGTGATCGACCCCCTGCAGAGGAAGATCGACGTGATCGACTTGTGGCCAAGACAGACCAAAAAAAGGTGAGATCTTTTTTTTTTTGGACTTGTGGTATAGTCCACATTTGAGCACCATTGCAACACCACTGACTGAACTGACAAAAACGAAGCACCCGTATGTCATACAGTGGTTGCTTGAATATCAAGCTGCATTTGAGGGGACTCTGATGAACTGTACCAGGAGGGGTGTCAAAGAGTTGAGATGCCCATTCCAAGAACCCAATGAAAAATGGCATCAATTTATTTTGAACTGGACTTTGAATTTATGTGCCAGAGGAAGTGATCACCCATGGCGTATCATCGTCCAGCTGTTGCAGCAAGAAGCGGGAGACATTTATTACATGGACCATGGTTAAATAATAATAATGTAATATTGTTATTTTATTGCTGATGTAAGAGAAAGTTGTTAAAAAAGTATGGAAATGTAATGTCATAAAATGTGAAAACTATAACTTAATGTAAGTTAACTGTAAATGAAAAATGCAAGGTAATGTATAATTAGAGCTTACTATAAGTCAAAATGTTTATGTGATATTTAGAATGTAAGTAAAGGATAAAAATTGTATGGATATTGGTAATTAAAATAGCTTAAAATGTAAACCAAATATGTGTACTTATGCATAGATTGATTCTAGGATGATTGATAAGGTATTTACAGGTGTTTGAATTTATGATTTTAACCAATGTTATAAGAATATAGTCTATTTAAAATGTAATGGTATAGAAAGAATTATTGCATTTCATGATATTATATAGTAATAAGGTTGAACATGTTATAAAACAGGTTATAGATATGCAGAATTGAAGCTGATAAACAGAAGGATGTATGGATTAGTTAAATAGGCCCCAGAAGAGAATTTTAAGTGAGCAAACCGAGGTAAGTTTACTCCCTTAAAATTTCTTTATAAGGGGGGAGGTATTGTGACAACACCCTGGAAACAGGAGTGATGAATATACAAATGATCAGCCAATCCCAGCAGGAGGGCGGGGAATGGTATGATATAAAAAGGGTGGAGCCTAGTCAGTGGAGGCAGTTCAGTTAAGTTGAAGGTTTTGAGGGTGAGTGCTGGGAGAGAGCACTGCTCTGTGAGAGTTCTGTCAGGCAGTGAGGGCTTTACTGTACTTAAGTTATTAAAGACAGGGAGGCTTGTAGAGTTGCTTAAATCTATTCTATGTTAAAGGCAACACATACCAAATTCAGTCATTTTTATATTTATTTATTTTCTCAATAAACTTCGTTATTATCTTTATATTATACATCTGAGTCAGTCCCAATTCATAAGGCGATGTTTCTAAAGGTGGCAGCATTACCAAGTGAATAAAAGGTGGCAGCATTACCATTTCCATCACAATTACACGTGTAAAAGGGAGGTGTTATAATTTGGGGGTACAGCAGTGGGGTGTCAAAATAAACCCAGTTGTGCCTTTGAAAACTCAGTCTGTGAAAGGGGTGACATCACACCCAGTCCAGGTCTTGGTGGCATACGCTGCTTCCTCACTGTTCCTTCAAGGCTTCATGCTGCTCCATAGCCCTCAGCCCCACAACATCCTGACTTCCCTCCACGTGACTTTTCCCATTACCAGTTTCATCGTAATGAAGTAGCTTCTGATTAAAGCACAATGCCGTTGTCTTTAATTATTGAAACAGTGCAGTGAAGAGCTAGGCAAGGCTGTTGTAAGATAAAAAGCCTGCAAGAGGAGATGGAGAAAGGGAGGTCCACAGAGACGAGTGCATGAACAGCTGACCCCTGAACAAAGATGCTGTGAGGACAAAAACTAACCAGGGCACAGGCTTCTGTGAAGATTCTCAGTCATCCAGGTGAATTTATCTGGAAGTTGAGAGATTTCACTGCTCATCCAAACAGCTTTCCCAGTCTGAGGAGAGCTAGTTGTGAGTCCTCCATTTTGAACTCTTGTCACCCTGGTCAGAAAGAGGCTCATAAGATGAACACTGGCCTGAATAGGCTCATTAGGTGGATAATAATCTCAATAGGCAAAGCTTGAAATGATAGGGCTCTTCAGCAGGGTGTGCTTGATAAAGTGGCCAGCACTAGGCTGCAGATGGCAGCAGGCAGGGTGCAGGTGTGAGGCTTCAAAGGACAGAGCTCGGTGACCCAGGAAACTTTCCTTCTGGCCCCTGCTGCCCACCGATACAGGGAAGGATGCTGTGCCATTGTCACACCTGAACTAAGACCCACCTGCCTGTCCAGTTGGCTTCTATATACAGAATTTAAGGAAATGCTATCTTACTGCTTTCCTGTGGTATTGAAATGTCTTGGGGTGACCTTGACCTCTTACCTTCCTTTGTCCCATCTTGGCATGCAAAACTACCACCACCACCATCATTATCTTGGATTTTTGGTTAAAGGCTGTATCTGTTATATAATACCACTCAATGTTTATATAATTTTGATTGTCTGTGTCTGGTATTTTTGAAGAAGAAGAAAAAGAAGAAATAATAACGATAATAATACTGCACTGATATTTAACAGAAACTTTTGGGTTAAAAAACTTGATCTGTTTTAGGTTAAAAAACTTGATCTGTTATATAATACCAATCAATACTTTTACAATTTTGATTGACTATGCCTGGTTTTTATCATCATCATCACCACCACCACCACCACCATCATCATAATCATCATCTGCCAATATTTAACAGATATTTAGGTTTTTGGTTGAAATTTGTAGCTGTTATAGATAACTCCAGTCAAAGTTTTTATAATATTGATCAGAGATGGGCACGAAACGAGCGATTTTTTGTTTTTGTTTTTTGTTTCGTTACGCAACGAAAACGAAACAATTTTTTAAAAACAAAATGAAAATGAAACGACCAAATTTGCCGTGTTTTTCGTTTTTGTTGCAGCAGATGCACTGAACTAAAAAGAATGCTAACGAAACAGCAATTTTTCATTTTCGTTTTCATTTTTTCATTTTGTTACCTAACGAAACGAAAATGAAATGTTTTGAAAAAACTTCACGAAAACGAAAACGAACCGAAACGGACCCCTAAACGACCAAACGACAAATGAAACACCATTTTTTTGAGTCGTGCCCATCTCTAATATTGATTGGCAGGGCCTGGCATTTTTGCATAATAATAATTACAGCAGCCTGAAAGCATATGTAAGAAGACTAGAGAGGAGCTACAGTTTGGTGATAATTATTTTAAAATGTATATGTTATTTCCTTTTCTGGAAAGAATATGGCAAAGGTCATTGATCAACATTTTATTGCAGTAGGATACACACACACACACACACACCGTAGCCATGAGGGGTCTGTTCCAAAGACCCCACAAATGCGGAAAACCATGGATAAAAGCAAATCCTGTATGTCTCTGATTCTGTCCAGTGGCCAGTTCTGGTAACTGCTTCATGGAAATACATTTATCCGTGTTTGTTTTCTTTTAATATTTTTGATATGTTCAGACTGTGGATAAATGAAGCCGTAGATACCGATCCCTTTACATGGGGTTTACTGTATGTATGTACATCAATATTTCTCTCTACATCTTAGTCATGAGACTTGTTATGAGAAAAGAAATACTGTATACATGTCAAGTACTTATTGTCAACTCCTTTCCTTCATGGCAAAGTGGTTCATTTGCAGTATTGCTGCCAAAACTCTACCCATGACCCGTGTTCACTCCCAGGCTTAAGGTTCGCTCAGCCTTCCATTCTTCTGTAATTGGTAAATTGAGTGCCCTATTGCTGGGAATGGGGAAGGGACAATGTGTAGCCTTCATGATTAAGTTGTAAGCCACCTGAAGAGTGCTTTAATCCCTGTGGAGCGGTAAATAAACAGCATGCTTTGCTTTGCTCTAACTAAAGTCACTTGACTACCATGATTGATGCTGCCTGATTTGGGCCATTAACTAAATTGTTCAAAATCGAAACCTTAACGAGTTGAGTAATGGTCAAGTTTCACTCTCTTTTTATTTTTGAAGGATAATGCTTTTCATTCTTATTCTTGTTGAAGAGTAGTTTGAGAGGTTTAAGATTTTGGCCCGTTGTATTCATTTCAAGTGAATTTCAAAATCCAAAATTGATAAGTTGCTAACACATGATTAGCAATTTGGATAGGATGAATAGTGTGAATTACAAAATGTTGAATATTTTTTGCAGAGATTCCTCAATGCCTTAATTGGGAAATCATTGTTAACATTAATGAGAGAGTTTTCTCACTAAGACCAATTAGAGCGATAGAGGAGGAAAAGACCTCAGATCATGCTGGTCTGGGAATCCTTGGAGAAGTAGTCCCACATCCAGCTGTTCTCATCAGCCACTCTCCTGCTAATCTGCCCTTCCATTTCCCCATCTTTGCCCACATGGATTATCCTGTCATTATATCCGACATTGCCTTCTTCCTCCTCCCTCTGTGTGTATGTGCATGTTGCTAGAGGGAAAGACATGGACAATGCTGGCCCTGGAGGAGTGTTCAGCATTTGATATAGCTGTGAGAAGCAATTGTATGCACATTTCCTAGGAAGCAAGTCTCTTTAATGCGGTGGGACTTGACGTCTGGGTATATACGATAGCAAGGATCAAAGGCATGATGATGACCACAACATTTTGCTATATGAAAGTCATAAATTGTATTGCTTTATGAAACCACAAATTCTACTTTGTTGTGTAAAGGTAGTTGCTCAACAGCAGTTACGGCGTGGAAGTAGCTTTAATGTAACATGTGGGGATCTGCTTCTGTCTCACAGAGGCTATGCTGAGTAGAAACTCCATTTTTTCCTCTATGGTGAACAGTTATGACTCAAAGAGAAACAATTCATGTAGAAATGTGTGTGTGTTCCTTTGAGAGAAGTGAATAGATAAATTGTCCAAGTTACAAGGAAATAGAGCATGGATAATGTTTGAGATATTCTGTTGCTTAAGTGATGCATTAAATCAATATTTTGCAAAGCTTTTTCTTGTAACGTTGTTTTCTTGGCTGCTGTCAGAACCCACCATTTGGCTCATCAGTTCGTAAAAGTAAAATATCATTTTCATGGCCTAACTTACTGAGGTGAACACATTTTTACTTGACTACTCTGACAATTCCTTAAAGTAGAAACATATTTTAAAACCATTTATCGGTGAATAATCTGAATTTAGTCATGTGACTAATAATGTGAAACACAATATAGCGTTTACCTCATGATTTAAAAAAATATATAATTAGTATTCACAGTGTTTGCTGGCATCTCAGGAAAGTGCTATGCATTTTGCAGTATCTAAGCAGTGAGGCAAATCTCAAAGGTTAGAAAAACTGAAAAATAGGGGATCATGGTTTAAGTTACCTTTTTGAAACAAAAGTCTTGTAGTTTAGGCTTGGGATGACATGACCAAGAGAAGGGAGAGAAAGTGCCCACTGTTATCTGGAAGGCAGTAACACTACATTTTTTCCATGAAAACAAAAGCTCCAGGACTAGAACTCACACAATACAGGGCTAATTAGCAAGAATAATTTCAACTCAAGTGAAGAAAGTGGGGAGAAGTTACTCTGTCTTTCAGATGGCTTAGAGCAATTCAATGCCTGATTGGTGAATTGCCTTGAGAGATCTAGAACCTGAAATGCTTGGTATAAAAATAAGAAGTTACTTAATTTATTTAGTTATATCTTAGGTGTATGCTGTGCTCACCTGCTGCCTGACTTTCATTTTGCATATGCTTTGAAACTGTTTAAATTCTGGCAGACTTTGAGTATGTGCTTGGGACAAAAAGCTATCATGTTTTATTGTGGGATAATTCTGGAATTGTTCTTGCTTCAAAACTTTTTGAATGCTTATTTACTCCAGAACCTTTTGGACTAGAGTAAACCCGTCTATCGCGGGGGTTAGGGACCGACTCGACCCGTGATCATTGAAAATCCACAATACGTGGATGCAGGTCAGGTCAGGCCTAGGGGGGCATGACATTTAAAATTATTTTCAGCAATGGAGCCAAGTGGTTGGCTCCATGGCTGAAAGCCTTTTAAACATTATGTGCCGCTCCCCAACACCCGGGGGGGGGGGTGCAGGGGAGCAGTGCACAATCTGTATGAACAAATTTTAGCTGTGGAGCCAAGTGCTTGGCTCCATGGCTGAAAGTTTTTTTATATGGAGGGGGGGGAGAAGCGGCGCACGATGCCTCCATGGAGGCAAGCCCCAGGCTCCAGCTGTTTGGTGCTGGGGTGGGGGAGAAAAACCTTTTGTTTCCCCATCCGAGCGCTAATCATCTGGAGCCCAGGTCTTGGGGAAGGGGGGGATGTTGAAAAAGCCCCAGCTTTTAAAACCTTCCCCCTCTCTCAAGCCGGGGTACGGCCATCCCATGATATAGCAGGACCACAGTATATGAACCATGAAAGGGTGGTGGACCTCTGTAATATTTGAAACTGTTTGGAAACATCCATTTTTACCATTTCCTTTCATAAAGTATATTTTTTAAAAACTATTTTTGAGGAAGAAAATTGATGGCTCTCGAAACTGGGGCCTGTCTTGATCATGTATTGGGATCTTGTGTATTTTGTGAGAAGTTTTGATATGCCAACCTTATAGGGTTGGTATAAGAGTCAATGCACTTAACTATGTGGAATTTTGGTAACTTCCTCAAGCACTTCTTAGTCTGAGTGAACTAACATGCCAAGGAAGGTACCAAGCAGGAAGATTTCCCTGCACATTTGGCCCTCCTGGAGCTTACCCACAGCAGAAAAGTCTTGGCAGTGCAGACTTGGTAGATCTAGAAAAATCATGACACAGGGTAAATAGTTCTAGAGGGGGAAACAGATATCTTGTGCAAGGTGGAATGAAGTCTAGGCCACCCATCTCTACGTGCTCTCTTTGGAACCGAGGCTCCATGGTTCAGCTTGTAATTTTACAGGTATGTAATTCTAAACCGCATGAGTGTATTCACCTTCTGGTGTTCTTCTGAGAAAAAGGGAGAAACAGCATTATTGGAACAAGGCAGAATTGATCTGAGCCAGCAAAGGAGATCCGTATTCAATGATTGATCTACTAACTGCACAGTAACAAATATACTACTAGATGCCTATCTTGTACAGAGTTTTGGAGTGTCTGGGGACAAAGTCAGTTTTTGTGCCCCCTCCTGCCTCCCAACTGCATCTCACCCACTGAGCAAGTGGTGCCAAATCCTGGGGGAACAGCAGGGGAGGAGGAGAAGGGTCCCTCTTTCTCACACTCTGTTTAGGGGTCTTCTGGACAAGGCTCTCCTATGCAAACAGCACAATGCATGGATAGCACCAAGCAGGTGATTTTTTTTCCAAACATTACCTCCGTCACACATTTCCCCCTCCTCCTTTCCCCCAGCTAAGGCTTGGGAATCGTTAGCCCGGGGAAAGGAGGACAGGGAAGCAGGCAATGGGATTTTTTTCCAAGCAGCACTTCTGCTGCACACTTCCCTCTCCTCCTTTCCCTGGGCTAATGAGTCCCAAGCCTTATTAGGGATGGGGGGGAGAAGGAGGCGGGAGCAATCAATGGAGGTCCTGTTTGAAAAAAAACATTGCCTGCTTCCCTCTCCTCCTTTCCCCCGACTAAGGAATGGCAAGCCTTAGCGGGGTGAAAGTAGGACTTCTGATGGGATGGCACATGGCTTCCTCCTCCTGCTCCCCCTCCAGGCGTCCCCAGATTGCTGCTGCCCCAGGTCAAATGCACTCTTCTGCCCCTCCCTAGTTATTCCAATGATCTTGTACTCACTGAAAATAGAAACACAGTGGGCCTTGGGCAGGGATGTACATCCTCACGGTTCAGCTTTCCTTGTAACTCAGAGAAGAACTCTGAATTCTTTTCCATGCAAGATGGCACAACATTTCAGGGAGTAAGCAAATTCTGTTTGCTCAAGTTGAAGATGGCTATCCTTACCTTTAGAACTGGAGAGCTGGAAGGGAACCTGTGGATCAGGGAGCCCAGAAACTTTCAAGGAAGCACAGTGAGGACTCAAACCCCCCAACCTCTGGGTCTGCAGCCAGATCCCTAAACCGCTAAGCTACCCGGCAGTTTATCCTCATGTACAGACGTTACTTATTTGCAGGATCCATTTTGAAAACCATGGGAACAATTTATTCCAACTGGAGCTGGTGGGGCTGTGGTCAACGGGTGGCTGCAGTGGAGACCACAAGGAAACTTTCAGCCAATCTTCAGTAAACTGCCGAGTTGTCAAATAGATGCCATGGAATGGAATCACACCAGCATTACAGTTCACCCCAAATACGTAAGATGCCTCCTCAGTTGTAAATCATCTCCGCTGTACTAAGGATTTTGAAGCCCCAGAGATAACAAAAGCCAAGCTGAAAACATGCAATTTATGCAATTAATTCCCCCCTTTAATTGAGACTTAAAAGGCTAAGATCACATGCTTCCTACTGTAAACTGTGGCTTAAGGCCTCTCATCTTTCCATGGCTGCTTGAGATACCATCCCCATATACCGTATAATTAATCACAGGGCTGCCAAACTCTCGCTGCCAAGTCGGCACTTAAGCTTCTCCTTTAAAAGAGTTTTGGAAGTGAATTTAATTATACATGGCAGTCATGGTGAGGGGAGGGGGGTAATTGAAAATGGATCCTTTTAATTTGCAACTGGACATGGGTATCTTACTTCTGAAGTGATAGCTTCTTTCCTCGGATATGCAATGCGTGCAAACAAACTTAATCACTTAAGCATGTCTCCCTGGAAAGTTCTGGCAGCCTGAGAAAGCTAGGGCTGGTCCAACCATCAAACAGAGCAATGGGGCTCCTTCAGATAAGTGAGGGATTTGTTTATTGGATAAGGAGGAAAGCAGCTGAACCCCAACATTTGGTGCCCTGTGCTTTAGTTAGGAGCTGCCTAAGGAGGCAGCAGAAACATACTGATGGGGAGACTGACCCTCAGATGAAGTGAAACATGCTGTGTAGGGATGGGATGTTCATTTTGGAAGCTGTAGCTTCTGAAATGACCAACGTGAGCCTGGGTGTTGTTTGAAAGCTTCCAAAATGCAAGCAGCCAATCACTTACCTTCCTGCTGGGTCACATCGGGCTAAACTCCAACCAGAAAGAAGTCTCCTGATGCCATCTGTCCCTTCTCTCTGGCACTGACCAATTAGACAAGGAGGTGGGATGATGCATTTCCCTGCACAGCTCCTGATTGGCCAGCACCAGGGAGAAGGACAGATGACATCAGGAGACTTCTTTCTGGTTGGAGTTCAGCCTGATGTGACCCTGCAGGAAGGTGAGTGATTGGCTGCTTGCATTTTGGAGGCTTCTGAACAGCACCTGGGCTCATGTGGATCATTTCAGAAGCTACTGCTTCTTCTTCTTTTTTTTTTAAATGTTTTTTTATTAAATTTTAAACTACATACAACGACATAAAAAATGAAAGTAAAAAAAAACTACAACTTAAATGAACAGGCCATCCCTAATGCTGTGCAACCAACAGAAAGATGCTGTCCCATCAGCTGCCTTTCCAGAATGTAAATATATACATATGGACTCTAATAGAGATGGTCACAAAATGGAAAAATTGTGTTTCATTTCAATCCCTAGGCCAGTGATGGCGAACCTATGGCACGGGTGCTAAAGGTGGCACTCGGAGCCCTTTCTGTGGGCACCCAATATCGCCCCTTCATAGCCACCTGTATACAGGTTAAATTACTGTATTGGCACTTTGCAAAATAAATAAATAAATAGTGAGTTTTGAATTGCAGTTTGGGCACTTGGTCTCTAAAAGCTTCACAATCACTGCCCTAGGCTGAACTGTAAGTGGGCTGGCTGAACTGTAGCCCCAAACTAATGAACCTTCAAAGATATTTTGGCCTCCCAACTCCTGTCTCATCTGCATACCATCCTGCTTTATGTGAAATTTGTTTGCCATTCTATCTCAGGTGACATGCTCGTCAACGCATCTCAGCCTCCCTGGTCTCTGTTTCCCATACAAACCAAGTTTAGAAACCATCATTGGATTTGGGTTTCTAAGGCAAGGATTTGATGTTTTCAGTTGAACCATAGCGTAGTGGTTGGAATGAAATGAAGAAAGGGAGAGCAGGAATCATGAAGGGAAGCAGTTGGAAACTAGACTGTGGGAGCCAAAAGGTCATGAAAGACTTGCTTATGTTGCAGAAACCTACATTTTATATGTACTGTGAGTATACATGTATGAGCATTTCTGCTGCCCGAGGTGGGAGGTGCTACTCTCACCCTCCACATTGGGTAGACCCTCTGACACTGTCCAATCCCTGTGTATAGTGGTGCCAGCTGTACAAACAGCCTTCTGGCTTTGTAGGTATGTGGAAAAATCTTGCCACTGTCTTCATTTGGGTAAAAACAAGTGAACAAAAACTGTCAGCAATCTGAACACAGCAAGGAAGCTTGAGGATTCTCCTATCCCTACAAGGATTCTTACCTCCAGCATGGCAGTGAATTGACAAGCTATTTTTTCCTGTTGTAATTCTGCATTTGATACAACTATCTCATCACAAAACTCAGCAGATAAAAAGGTCTTTTTCCTATGTACAGCTCAGCATACAACAAACAGCCAGTAGGAAATGACTGCTGGTTGATCAAAAATATTCACAATAAAATAAATCAATAAATAAAAGACTCAAGCAACCCATCCAAAACTGCTATGATCACTAGTTGATGCAAAGGGGCAACCCTAATTGTTTTTCCAGACAATGCATTTTATTTTACAGAAATGTGTGAACAAATTACCAAAAGGTGCATAACATCTCACAGATGGATTTATTGTTCTCCATCATACACACTGTTCTGCGATTTCTTTTTTCTGAGTGGGAGTGAACAAGCCAGGATGTACATCTCTACATTCTTCATCAGAGGCAGTTAATGTAGGGAGAATGTCCAGGAAGACTGCCTATGCAGGTCATCTCCCTGGTCATGCAGCTGACACAGTCAGGCATTGAGGGGCCTAAGCAGCTCTGGAAAACTGCACATGGGCCATTTCAGGCAAGTAATGTTATCTGAGTGGCAGCATCCTTCATGAGGAAGCATTATTTACTCTTCCTCATACTTTTTGTCTTGAACAGGGCACTCATGCACTAATGGGGGAACCAGCATTGGTTGCTTTATACATCAATTGTATGAACCAGGTTATAGGTTAGTTGTGTATTCCTCTTCCTATTATACTTGTTCTCCAATACTTCAGCCATATAATATTGGTGTCTTATCTCTTATATATATTGTGTGGTATAAGCAAACACACTGAGTCCTTAGAGGAAGAAGGAAGGAATTGGTTCCCTTTCTTCTAAACTGTCTGCTCAGAAACACAAGTTGCAAACAAGTAAGCCAAATGTTATATATAAAGTATATGGAACTCAGGGATACACCAGAAAATATACAGATGTTCCAATTAATACAAGATTTGTGCATGATTCTTTACAACAGAAAGATGCATTACTTCAGCCATTTCCTTTTTCTTTAGCTAACACGAATAGGCAAGCTCACATCCAAAATTGACTTGATGGAACCACTGCTGTGTGAGAAATAATGAACTTTGACCTAGAGCCAAGGTCAAGCAGAAGACCTATCCTCCTAATTTGGCCCTTGATTAATAAGGCACAATTTTACTTCAACTAGAGAGTCAAACAATATGCATACATGAAAACTCAACACCACCCGAAATCTCGCTGACTTTTCCCAAACATATGTGCACACATGATTACAGATCTATCTTGCAGTCACTGCCAAATTAATTGCATTAAATCCATTCCTTGGCTCCATTTCTGACTTGCTCGTTTACAGCGTTATTGCTGTTTTTCAAAGCAGCATAGTTCAATGAAATCTAAGAAGAATTAAAACAAGCATCCATTCATTAATCTGTCTTTAAGGGAGAACATTTGAAGATTGTATCTATTTCCTGAAGAAAGCGCCTATTATGTTTTCCTTCATCTTTTGAGTTCAAGAGGAAAGAAGGCTATAATAAGAGAGGCAAAGCAACAAACACAGATTAACACTTGGAATTAGACTCATAGAGATTTAGCTGTGATTTTGCTTGGGTTTTTCTTTAAACCATACATACAAGCTTTTGCAGTCAGGAATCAACTGTTCGGCATATAGTGTTGAAAGACAGGAAGTGTTTTGATTGTTACAAACAAGACTCTGAAAAGGCAAAGGCAATGAAAACATGAGTGTTCGGGCTCCGTTGAAATAAACCCAGCTTCAAATGCTACCATTAAAAATGATTGGCAGTTTAAAAATGATATCCACTTCATAATGGCTTGCAACACAACTAGCTTTGTAAATAAATTTGTGCAAATTGTGGCAGCAAATAACCATTCATTAACAAGGTGCTGATTGTGTTCTTGCTCACATGTCCATGCAGTGGGCAAATAGCGAAGAACATTACTGGCATCTTGTTAATTAGCGAGTTGTGCATTTTCACTTATGTACACAGAAATCACCAGGAAGATTTGAGCCGTTGTAACTAAGGTTGGCTCTTTTGTAGGGCAAAATCAATAACAGATGCTACATGATAGGCAGAAGCAGCAAGATGTTAAAGGAGAGAGCCCTGTGGTCTGCCATAACCTGCCCTCAAGTAGAGTAAGATTCAGTTGCCAGCACACTCAGCCTCTGTCTATGGCACCATTTTATACTTCCTTCAACAAATTGTCTTTAGGGTACTGCATTTCAACACACCAGAAGTAAGTCAGAAAAAAACTTCCCAGTTTAATCATTCTTGGGGGACAAACAGAATGTACAAATTCTAAATTATGACATCCAAAAACATTTCATAAGAGCGTGTCCTGAGGATATGTGCTGAGCTAGAAGGGTGCTGAATATCCCCCAATTTTTAATGTTTATTTCTAAAGTATCACATGTAATACAGCTGAGTAAATAACCAAACTGACCACATATGTAACTCCCTCCTTCCCAGTTTACCTCATAGAACACTCTCTGCGCATTGGCGCTTTTAAAGGCTTTTCCCTCTTCTAGCTCCTCCTGCTGCTTCTTGATGCTGTCTTCTTTCCAATTTTATATCATCCTCCTCTGACGGACATAACTTGCTCCCACAGCCATCAAATCCATCTGTCTACAGGACTTTGTACTTTTACTTAGCCCCGTTCTCAAGGAAGCTTTTGCTTTGCAATATCATCTATGTGTTCCAACAAGGAATTCTGGAAATTTGTTTGCTTGCTTAGGGTACTGAGAATGTAAGAAGCACCTAGTCCCCTCCACTAGTGTATGTATCTTAATGTGAGATAGTGAAAACTTATATTAAATGAACATTTAACTCACATTTGTAGGAAGGATACATTGAGAATTTGTAAAAGTTACTTTTAAGAGATAATGGCATGCTGCAACCAGTGGGAAGATAATGCTTTGGGATTTAAATGATCAAAACATCATCCTACTCTGATTCAGTGATAGCTTCACTTTTACAAGATCTGGTTCAGTGTTTTCCCCCTCCCCAGGCCCCCAAAGGAAGAAGTAGCTCCCTGCTTTCACATGTTTATGGTTGGGGAATACATTTTTCTGAGCTAGTTCTTCAAAGATCTATCAGATTTGGTAGCCATTGTTGTAGATTTTGTAGACTGTTGCATTACAGGCGGCATTTGAGGGCAGCAGGTGCTTGTACAGGTGCTTGTGATGGTTTCTATATGTCTGCATCTCTCTGTCTCAGCCACTATTTTCTCTCTAGTGTCCATTGGACTGTAACTTGCTTAGAAATATAAAATGACCAATACAACCTGACGGATCCTCCAAGAGCTCCTGTGAGTTTTGCCCAGTTTCCCAAAAAACTCACCTCAGCTGGAAATATACCAAAGTATCATTTCACACCAAAGGAATGGAACAGGAGTTTGTTTGTGGACACTAGCTGTGATAGAGGCATACAAGCAAACCAATGAACATACTGTCCTCCATCCAAACAGAATCGAAGCCTATTTATCCAAATAAAGTCATGTTTAATTATATTGTAATTGAAGAAAACCAAGTGACAGTTAATTCCTCTTGAACACTATGGGAGTTAGTCATGATAATGAAAATCCTATTGGCCAGATTAAGTGAGAAGGCCAAACTTCAGGATTTCAGGGAAGGGCCTGCTCGGGTGAGCCCATACAGTGTAAGGAAGTGCACCTTTATATTCTGAATACAAACCATAGAGTTTTTGGGGTGTTTCCCCCACTGTTGCTTGTCATTGAGAACAAGAGGAACTTTTTATGAAGAAGCTGCATTAATGCGGGGAAGTCATTGTGTAGACCAGGGCTTTAATACATGGCCCTCGTAAACATTCTGCTTGCACATCAATTATTTTATTATTAAGAAAAGAATGGGAAGTTTCAGTTTGATTGCTTGTATACCATTCTTGAATTCTATTTTCATGTATCCTTTGACTACTTTAAAAACAAACAAGCTCCCTTCTGTCGAGTGTTACTATGCAATGAATGTATAATGTAGATATATTTAAGTAATTCTGATGTTCTATTCAATATGCATTAAGCTAATGTTACTGTGGTGAAAGCCAGAAGGACCAAAATGAGTTTTATGTCCCAATTTGCTTGATACAGCTCGTGTTTATACAGGCAACACAACACAGTGACATTTATCTGAAATCCAACAGTCCAAAATCTTTTTGAAACTTGTGTTAACAGTGAAGTTGGTCAAAAGGGCTAAACATTGGGTGTGTGTTCCCTGAATATGATACATTTTCTATTGCAGTCTCGTAAATCTATTTAAAAAAAAAGATGACATATTAGGTTTAAAACAGATAATGTTGGTTCCTGAAACATTTTGTTATGTTACCTGGCACATTTTGATAAAAAATATCTACCTCACATTTCCTTCTCCAAGGTCTTCCATGGCAGACTGAGCTGCGTTAGAACAGCTTGCGCGGATAAGACTCATGTGAACAAAGTTGTTTTGAAGGCGTGCTTTTGTACAGACAGCTGTCTGTTGTTCCTGAGGAAATTATAGTGAGTGCTCAGCTAGATGGAAAGGATCTCCTTAGGTAATAATTACTCCTTGGGGGATCACCAGATCATATATTGAGGATGTGCCTCCTTGGGGGGGGGCAGCAGCACAGCTGGGTCATGTTTCCTTGCTGGATTCCAATTCCCACCCAACACTACCCTATCCGGTTTGCTGCTTTCAGCACCAGTCCTGGTTTTTTAAAACCAGAATCTCCTGTTACACTTAAAACCAGGAATTTTGATTTAATGTCAGTTACTTAACTAGCCTTTGACTGTGTGGACCACAACGAACTATGGCAAGTCCTTAAAGGAATGGGAGTGCCTGACCACTTTATCTGTCTCCTAAGAAATCTATATGTGGGACAAGCAGCAACCGTCAGAACTGGATATGGAACAACTGACTGGTTTAGAATTGGGAAAGGAGTACAACAAGGCTGTGTACTGTCACCTTGCCTATTTAACTTATATGCAGAGTATATCATGCGAAAGGCAGGTCTGGATGAATCACAAACCTGAATTAAGATTGCCGGAAGAAATATCAGCAACCTCAGATATGCAGATGACACTACTCTGATAGCAGAAAGTGAGGAGGAATTAAAGAACCTCTTAATGAGGGTGAAAGAGGAGAGTGAAAAAAATGAGCTGAAGCTCAACCTCAAAAAAACTAAGATTATGGCCACCAGTCCCATGACCTCCTGGCAAATAGAAGGGGAAGAAATGGAGGCAATGACAGTTTATTTTCTTGGGCTCCTTGATCACTGCAGATGGCGACTGCAGCAACGAAATAAAAAGATGCCTGCTTCTTGGGAGGAAAGCAATGGCAAACCTAGATAGCATCCTAAAGAGCAGAGACACCACTTTGCCAACTAAGGTCCGGATAGTCAAAGCTATGGTTTTTCCAGTAGTGATGTATGGAAGTGAAAACTGGACTATAAAGAAGGCTGATCACCGCAGAATTGATGCTTTTGAGCCATGGTGCTGGAGGAGAGTCTTGAGAGTCCCCTGGACTGCAAGGAGATCAAACCTATCCATTCTGAAAGAAATCAACCCCGAATGCTCAATGGAAGGACAGATTTTGAAGCTGAGGCTCCAGTACTTTGACCACCTCATGAGGAGAGAGGACTCCTTGGAAAAGTCCCTGATGTTGGGAAAGATTGAAGGCAAAAGGAAAAGGGGACGGCAGAGAATGGGATGGTTGGACGGTGTCATTGATGCAACCAATATGGATTTGACAAAACTCCGGGAAGCAGTGGAGGATAGGAAGGCCTGGTGAGCTCTGGTCCATGGGGTCACGAAGAGTCGGACATGACTGAGTGACTGAACAACAACACTTAACTAGGATATACAGCACCCCCTGCCCTTTCACAGTTCATATACTGTGGTCCGCTATATCGCAGGACCGCAGTATATGAAAAAAGGCCCTCTAGGGTAAGGGGGGAAAGTCCTGTTTCAAGCCTCCCATACTTACCCCAGGACTGGAACTGCCCCAAACAGGACTGTGAGGGCCTTTCTGGGCCTTCTGGAGGCCCCAAAAGGACCTTCCTGTGAACCAGAGGTGACTTCTGGATTGCTGAAAATCATTTCTATGGCCTCCGATATGATCTGCATATTGTGGATTTTCAATTATCACAGGTCAGGTCTAACATCTGCAATAAGCAGGGTTGGACTGAAACTCTGAATCCTGAGCCTTGACACATGTGAAGGCCATCTGTCATTTCACATAACTGGTTGCCTGACTAACATAAGAGTGCGTTGGTTATGACTAGAGATGGGCACGAAACACCAAAATGGTGTTTCATTTCATTTTTTGTTTTGTTTTGTTTTTTAATTCATTTCGTTTGAAATGAAATGAATTTTTTTTAAAAAATTGTTTCATTCTTCATTTCATTTTGTTTTTTATTTATTTATTACAACCAACCAGCCCCAACGGTTGGTGCTTTGTTAAAATCCCTAGCACTGACCAGCTGGCCCACGGGCCGGGTTGGTGCTTTTAAAAAAAAATCTAGCACTGATCAGCTGGCCCATGGGTCATGGGCCAGCTGGTCGGCACTTGTTTTTATTATTTATTTTGACAAACACCCAGATTGGCGCTTGTCAAAATAAATAATAAACTAAAACAAAATGGAACAAAATGAAAATTTACATTTTGTTTCATTTCATTTTTGAAAAAAAGGGCACTTCATTTTTTTTCATTCTGTAATGAAATGAAAAACAAAACAGAAAAAAATCATTTTGTGCCCATCTCTAGTTATGACTTATGGACACCTGTATGATTTGGATACATAATATTTAAGGGATCTTATTGTTGTTTAGGCTTACGTTTTGTGGTTATCCAAGAGGCCTTTCTTCTGAGCTCTCCATCCTAAAAAGCACCTTTGGTGGGAATGTTTGAGACAACAGTGGTTAGTCCTGGAGATGGGAAGGTGGACTCCATCCCTCCAGTTCTCTATATGGCAGATAAGCCTCAGTTTATTCAAAGAAGCTATCGGCAATGGATTGAGTGCTGACAAATAGGCTTTTAACAAGTAGGTGATGCACATTCTTTATGCTTTGAGTAGTTTTTATTCTATGATGTTTTAATATCACAATGAGTTTATTTGTCTATTTTCATTATACTTGTTGTCCCTTTTAAACCTCATTTTCGGGTGCCTTGGATTTCTCCCAAAAACTAGCATCAGAGGAGAAAGACATAAATCATAACTAACTAAACAAGCAGGCAAGCAGGCATAAAAACAAATTCCGCTACAACTATTTATACCTAGTCTTCCAAAATAGAAATCCTTCCAAGTTGGTGTACATGTGGCAATTAATTATATTAATAAAGGGAAGATATGTCTCCCTGTAGGTCATTTGATGGAATAGCAGGGCATGAATATTTTAAATAAGAATGCCATCATATTTTCAAATCCTTTTGCTTGAAATCTATCATATCCAGAAAGACAATTGTGGCCTTATTGTTTTGAAAGGCAGGGCAGTGCCTTTCCTCAGCATGTTTTATGAAGCTAGGTCCTGTCTACAGAGTATTGAAGCTCATATGCAGCTTTCCTACTGTTTGCACTGCAAAGCCCTGGATTGGTCTCTTCTCCATACAATATGCACTATATTAAGGACATTCAAGGGCAGAAAGCTTTATGAATGCCACCTATACATTTTATCAGTCTTTCCCCTGGAATTCCCTGAGCGTGCAAGCTCAAAGAATCAAATAATTTACGAGGTGCCATAGGATAAGAATCTCTTAATATTAGAACAGAGGAAAGACTGCTGGCAGGAAAGAGATATCCTTTGTTATTTAAAATGTTATTTTGTGAAACTCAATCTTGTCTGGCATCTAAGGTAGGGGGCAGAGTCCGGTGATTAGCTGCGGAGTTGGTACTTTGCCACTGGAACAGATGGGCTCAAAGTGCAAGGAGCCAAAAGATCCTATATGTGCAAGAAGTGTGAACGTTGAGGGCACTGTTCCCAGCTTGTGCTGCCATATGGCTTTACAACCTCCATTATTATTGCATGCACATAAGGGAGCTGGATGAGACCGGACCATCTTTTGGGGGATCATTAGTGATTGTCTGAAACACACGCACACACCCCATATTTTTATACACAGAATAAAATTCCCAAGAGAAGAGGGGAAAGTAGGAATAAGCAAAAGAAGAACAAAGGATTAGGGAGACATGCAGGTTGTCGTCCTGCACCCAGAAGATGCTGTTGATCAGGGAAAGTGGCATTTCAGGATCCAAAAAGTAGACCCTGCACCAGCAGGAAAACACTAAGAAGAAGGAGAGAACACTAGGAAGAAGGATTAGGGAAGTGGGAAGGGAAGATTAATTAATGAAATTGATAATTAATTAAAGACATTTAAAACCCCACTATTTTGCTTCTTCAAAGGGGTGTGTCCGTGGTGTGTGGTGTGGTGTCAACATGTTAAGCATCTGCCCCCGTTCTATGCATATTTTTTGAGGATGCACCATTCTAAACATCAGTTTCAGGGACACCCAACAGAAAGACAGTTCTGCTGGATCCGTTTCCATCTCTAATCCTGAAAGTTTGCAATTATTACAAAATGCTAGAGCAGTGCTCACTTGGGATAAAACACACTGCTTCTAACAGATTCCAGGCTGCATGGTTACTTTACAATGCAGTGCTGAAGTGGGTAGGGAAATAAGAGAGAACAGCATGACAGCTCAGTGATTTAGATATCTGGCTGTGGAGTCAGAAGTTGGGAATTCAAATCCCCCCTGAGAGCGGCTGGACTTGATGATCCACCGATCGATTCCCTTCCAGCCTCTGCAGCTCAAAGGTGATTATTATTATTATTATTATTATTATTATTATTATTATTATTATTATTATTATTATTATTATTATTATTATTATTATTATTATTGTTGTTGTTGTTGTTGTTGTTGTTGTTGTTGTTGTTGTTGTTGCTGTTGCTGTTGTTGTTGTTGTTGTTGTTTGTTTGTTTATTATTTATGCAAAAAATAGGTTACTGCACCTCTTTTTCCTCCATTCGGATCCTAAAATTCACTACCAGCAGGGCCAGTTACAGTTCTCGGCAACACCTTCCAGAAGCTACAGCCAGAATGTTTCATATCCAAGCAATTAATGTTTCCAACCACAGTTTTTCCAAAGATGATGTCTCCAATACTATTAATTGAGCTTGAAAAGATGGGTTAAATGGACCATCTGACAGCGAGGGTGGCTACATGGCATTTAACCTGTATGATTTGGTCTGATGTGGGGACAAACTGCTTCCTTCCTTTTGCTGAAGATCAGATTATGTAATTGTGAGGGTGAACCAATGCACAGACTATTTCTGCCCATATTTTATGATTCTCTATTAGGAGCCGTTGTTGTTTTTTTTTTAGGTGCAATCCATTTTGGTTCAATTCCAATTGAGTCACAATCAAAGCAGCTGGTGAGCTGTCCTTTTGGAGAAACTACTTACAGTAATTGAAAACTTTCCCTGAGTTCTCCTCTGGAGGGCAAGGGAGGGGGCAACACATTACATTTGTTTTAAATTGTTGCTAAGGTATCAGCCTTTTGTTACTGTCCATGGAGTTTTCTCGGCAGGGATACTGGAATGGCTTGCCAGTTTCTACTCCAGGTGGACCACATTCCATCAGAACTCTCCACTATGACCTGTCCATCTTGGGTGGTTCTGCATGACATAGCTCAAAGCTTTTCTGAGTTACTCAAGCCCCTTTCGCCATGACAAGGCGATGGTCCATGAAAAGCTGTACCTTAGAGAAGGCTGATTGCCGCATAATTGACACTTTTGAGCTGCGGTGCTGGGGGAGACTCTTGAAAGTCCCCTGGTCTGCAAGGAGATCAAACCTATCCATCCTGGGGGGGGAAATCAACCCTCAATGTTCACTGGAAGGACAGATGTTGAAGCTGAGGTTCCAGTACTTTGCCCACCTCATGAGGAGAGAGGGCTCCTTGGAAAAGTACCTGATGTTGGGAAAGATTGAAGGCAAAGGGGAAAGGGGACAGTAGAGAATGTGATGATTGGTTGGAATATTATGAAGCCCATCTGGGAAAACAAATGGCATTGCTATTTTTAGACACTCAGAAAGCCTTTGACAACCTAAAATGGGTCTACATGAAGAAACAACTAGAGGTGATGGACTTTGTCCAAAAAAATGAATACTATAAATGCAATTTATTCTAAACAAACAGCAAGAATAATTGTCAATGGAGAAACAATGAGAAATATTGAAATTATGAAAGGGACAAGAAAAGGACACCCACTTTCTCTGCTGCTTTTTATCCTGGTATTACAGACACTAAATATACAAGTAAGAAACAATAAAGGAATTGAGGGCACATGCATTAGAGATGAAACTTTATAAGCTACAGGCATACTCAGATGATTTGCCATTTATCTTAGAAAATTCACTGCAATCAGTCCCAGTTTTATTTGAGCAAACTGAAGCATTTGGTGGAATAGCTGGATTGACTATTAACTCACAAAAAAACTAAATTTATAGCTAAAAATCTAACTCAAAAGCAAACAATCAATGTAACACAAATACAAATGTTCAAATAGCCAAGAAAGTAAAATATCTGGGAATATACATTACAGCGACATGCTCTACACTTAAAGAAGATAATTATAGCAAATTGCTTGTACAAATTAACCAAGACTTGGAAAGATTGTCTAAACTACAACTGTCTTTTTAAGGAAAAATTGCAACAATTAAAATTAATATTTTGCCCCAAATACTCTTCCTCTTTCAAAACATATGAATCAAGCTAGAGCTGAAATTGTTTGAAGAATTAAATAGTCCAGTCTCTAATTTTATATGGCAAAAAAAGAAACCGAGAATTAAACATAAATTATTGCAAGATGCAAAAGAAAGAGGAGAATTTGGCCTTCCAAATTGGACTTTATATTATTATGCAAGTGCTTTAACATGGATAAAAGAATGGATACTCCTAAGAAATAAAATAATATTGTACTTAGAAGGGCATGATCTGCAATTAGGATGACATGTATTCTTATGGTATGGAAGGACTAAAACACATAAATACTGTATTTTGAATGAAACATAATAAGAATTTTAAGAATTTGGGAAAAGGTTAAATTAAAAATTTATGTAAAAATACCCAGATTGGTCTCACCAATGGAAGCATTTACTTACCCAAACTTGCTAAGATTTTTTTTTTTTTGGGGGGGATAGTTACTTATAATGAGCTCTTGAATTCTGAGTGAACTTTGAAAACCAAAACTCAATTATGGTGGCCCCAAATGCAACTACAATCAATTTACAACCAAGATAATAAAGGCACAAGGATTTTATAAAGAGTACGCAGCTTTTGACAAAATCTTGTTAATGACAGAAAAAAAAACAAGTCCAAAAATTTTCAGCTTCTGACTACAATGGGGTATGCAAGATGAAGAAGTAAAGAATGCTAAGCTAAAATGGGCCAAGAGTTTATAGTATTGAACTACAAAAATGGCAACAACTATGGACAAAGAAATATAAGCTAACATTGGCTACTTCCGATAAGGAAAATCTCTATAAAATGTTTTATAGATGCCATATAACACCAGTGAGGCTTGCTAAAATGTTACCTAATATGTCAAATAAATGTTGGAAAAGTAAAACTCAAGAAGGAACTTAGTAACATGTTTGGTGGACAAGTAATAAAGCAAAAGCTTACTGGGTCAAAATCCACACTTGGATTAAGCAAATTTTAAAATTAGAATTAGAGTTAAAACTGGAAATATTTTTGCTAGGTTTATTGCCAAACACAGTGGATAAGCAAAATTCTTACTTAATATCACATCTTTTGGCAGCAGCTAGATTATTATGGGGCCAGTTCTCGAAATGTGAAAACCTGCCAACTGATGATACAATTATTAAGAAAATATTAAAATATTAAAAGGTGGAAGAAAAAAGCTTTGTAGTAAAAATGGGAGGGGGTATCAAGGATAGAAGATCACCAAACAAGATATTTGACACTGTAAAACTCTTTTATATGTTTTACTCTTTTTTCTGTTTTTCCTATGTTTCTTTCTTTTTTTATCTTTTAATGAAAATAAAAACAAATTTATAAAAAAAAAAGAGAGAGAGAGAGATGGTTGGACAGTTTCATTGATGCAACCAACATGGATTTGACCATACTCTGGGAGGCATTGGAAGACAGGGGTGCCTGGAGAGCTCTGGTCCATGGGGTCACAAAGAGTCGGGCATGACTGAACGACTGAACAGCAACAACAAAAGGAATCATCAATACTTGGCAAGTTTTTTTTTAAAGTACAGTCAGAGCACTGCTGATTTGCTGTGTTATTTAACAACCATTAAAAACAAGCAGGAAAAGATTTAGATGGAGAGATTCCAGTTTCTCATTTTGAAAGAAAAGCTCAGAGGGAGTTTTCAATTAGGCAGCTTCACCAAAGGAACATCCTTAACAGTCTTGAGAAATCCTTCTCTTGAAAAGGGAACCTTTCCTTTTAAAATGATAGAAGATTTTGAGTGTGCCAAACAGGACCGCTTGAGGTGCAGTGTGGTTTCGTGACCCCAAACCAGCTGCCTATTGCATATAGATGCAAGGATTAGACTGCACACCTCTGCCTGATCTTAATCCGGTTTAAGCGACTCTATTTAACTACCCCTTCCTGCTCCAATATGTCCATCCAGCCGAGCCCAAACTCTGTTCTGAACGTACCAAATGATGGGTCCAGTTCAGGCTCCTTGTGATCAATTCCTGTGGTATTACCTTCAGTGTGTTTCCCCCTTCCTCCCCTTGTTCTAAAATCAAGAAAAACCTGAATAACCATTTTTTTAGATTGTAATCCATCATGTCTATGCTCATTGGGAGAACTGTGAGTTTTGGGTCCAAATTTGCTTATTTAAAATATTTTCGCTCTGCCTGATTAAACACACAAGATTCAAAGATAAAAGCAGTATTATTAAATAAGCAAATATTAAAGAGCAATAAATAAAATTATATTTAAAATGTTAAATAAAAGCATTACAAAAACACAGATTTACAAGCAATAAAATATAACTATTCTTGTCTCCTAGAAAGTCATTCATTAAGGAAAAGTCTGCTTGCTGAAAAAAGTATTTTCCTCGTTGTGAAGGGACACAAAGATTGGGCCAGGCTTCCCATAATATTGGAGTAGTGACAGGAAAGGTCCTCTCTCACCAAATGCACCTGTGAGGGTGGTTGAGACCAAGAGAAACATGTTCCCTGATGATCTTAAGAACTGGGCAGGTTCATAAAGGGAGATACAATCCTTGAGATAGCTTGTACCCAAGCCGTTTAGGGCTTTATAAGTTAAATCCAGAATTTTAAGTTATGGCTGGAAACAGATTAGCAGCCAGTGGAAATGCTGCAACAAGGGAGTTATGTCATCCCTGTAACCAATCACAGTTAACAAATATGGCGGCAGTGTTTTGGACCTGCTGACGTTTCTGAGCACTTTCCAAAGACAGGCCCATGTATGCCATGTTACAGCAATCCAGCGAAGATGTAACTAAGGCATGTGTCATTGTGACCAAGTCAGATCTCTCTAGGAACAGATGCAGTTGGCCCATGTACTGCTGGCCAGTGCCAAAACCTGAGCATCCAGGTTCAGAGATGGATCTAAGAGAGCATCCAAGATGTGCACCTGTGTTGTCAGAGGGAGTGCAAATCCATTCAGTATCAGATGAATCCTGGCTCTTTGAGCTGCCCTTTGACTGACAAGGAGTACCTATGTCTTGCCTGGATTAAGTTTCCATTTGTTCATCCTCCTCTAGTCCATTGTTGACATCAGACACAGATCTAGAACTGAAATAGCTTCCTTGGAGTTTGATGGCAAGAAGAAACAGAGTTGGACAAATGTTTTCCCATCTTTTTTGCAGCACTGCAGTGCTTCAGGAACTTCTTCAAGTGTCATGTCCTCATAGAACGTTGGCGATCATTAGCCTAAACACTCTAGAATAATCACCCCATACCTAGCTTCCATCCAGTTGGCTTGAACCCATCAGGTGCATTTGTTTTTCTCAGCCGTGAATCCCTTGTCTTGGTTCCATTGCTGGAACAGATAAGGTATGGTACAAACCTTGTCCTCGAATTAATGTGACAATAAAGATTATAAATATTCTAGATTTTGCAGATCACCTTCTCCATGGGCAGGAAATGCCATTTGCCCTCAATGCGGGAGATTCACTCTCAGGGCAGTCTTCCCTATTGCTGTGGGGAAAGTATGTTGCATTTTCTATGCTTACTCCAATTCTGATGTGTGTTTGTGTATGTGTGTGTGCATGTGAAAACCAAAGCTTTTGGCAGAATAATACATGCCATGGTTTGTCATCTGCTTCATCCACAGCATCCCGTTTCCCTAACTCTCATCGGCATGCACATGGAACAAGACAGCGTTTTAACTTGAGGACAGGAATCACTTAGAGATTTGACATTATAAAACAGGGGTATAGAAAATGGTGGGAAACCCACCTTAATGGCCCATACAGTGTACACTAGGAAAATGATATTTCAGCAGGAAAAAATAGCCCATATACTCATCATAGATCATCATATTTAAATGGTGATAGGGTTAATCCAAAATAAGGTGTGGCTTACCAGTCCCTTCTGGAAGCGCCCTGGGACAACGCAGCTTGGCCAAGGTTACACAGGCTGGCTATAACTGCTGTGGAGTTTTGAACTCATAACCTCTGGTTCTGCAGCTGGATACTCAAATCACTAAAATATCAGATCAACAAATAAACAGTTTGAAGAATATGCCCTTAAAATTTAAAGTAAATAATTTTTTAAAAAATCTTGTTTTCTGTAAGACTTAGCTCTAAGAGTCCCTCGTCTACCACTGCAAATCCCCAGCTTCTTATGGAAAGAAAACCCCCACATCTAATATTTCTGTCCCGCACCCAAAGAATTCCTTCCTCACCTCATTTTTCATCTGTTCTTTTGCACAATAAAGTGCAAAAGGTTCGTTGCAGGGAATTGTGTTCAAGGAAGATACTATTTTCTGGAGAAATTATAATAATTCTACTGGAAAATAACAGCTGAGAAACTTCCAAGAAACCCCATTATATTTCCAGCAAGATTTCTCAGGGGAGGGGTGAAATACACATGGAAGAATCATGCTCCAAGAAGAAAGATTTATTTCTCAATGAGAAGCTGATACGTTCATATTCCTGAAACAAAACAATATTTCTATTACCCACTCAGAAGGCTAAGAGAATGACATAAACCTTAAAATATTCCAGTCAAAATACCACTCAGAGTTCCCAATAAAGCCCTTTACAAGGAACATTCGAAATTAATTTGTAAATCTTCCTTCCTGTACCAAAAAAAATTGTGATTATTTACTACATTCCTTTGAAATGTAATACAGTTGAGCCCTATCACCAGATAAATTAACTGGCTACATGTAATTTCCAACCTCGGCACTGCCTTTAATACTTTTATTTTATTGTATTCAAAATATTTAACCTATCTTTCTCCATACAAGAACCCAAAGAAGCATGCATCATTTAAAAGACAGGTTTTTTAAAAAAAAATACACAATTGTTTAAATAACTAAATAAACATTGTGGGCACCTCAACTGGTAATGTAAAACTATGCCTGGTAATGTAAACCTATCCCTGGTAATGTAAAACTATGCCTGGCTGTCTAGCCCAGTGGTTCCCAACCGTGGGTAACTTCTGGTGTTCCCAGATTGCAACTCCAGGCGCTTTTATACGACCCCTAAAATCCGAGGCAAAGGGCTCCCAGATGCGGAGCTTAAAATTGTTTTCCCACCAGCTCCAGACTATTAAAAAAATTAAGTATGACCCGCCCCCCAAGCGCGTCCCAGTGCATTTTCCAAGTACCTGGTCTCCGAAGGTGAAAAATTTCTGATGCAGATTGCAAGGCAGTGAGTGCCGGGCTCTCCTGCCTTCTGTTTGGTTTTTTTTTTTTGCCCCTTGCCCCTTTAAGAGACTGGAATACTTCCCGGGTCAGCTCCCGATGGCAGGGCGGAGGTGAGCCTGCATTCTTTTCTCCCCTTTTTTCTCCCTCCCCTCACACAGACAGGAGCAAGGGAGTGCGAAGGGGTGGGAACACAGCAAGAGGAGCAAACCCCCAAGATCTCTGGTCCGAATTTAAGTTGCCAGTGGATCTTAGGGGTCGTGTAAAAGCTCCCTCCCAGAAGACTTCACCACTAGCTGTGCTGACCAGGGCTTCTTTGTAAAGTTAGCTACCCATTGCACTTACCGAATTGCCCAGTGTAGTGGGGCTGCTCCCCAGAGCTTGAAAGCATGCTGCTTAGATTACAGCTCTCTACAGCTGAATAATTCCAGGAATGTGAAGGATAACGTAATGGAGGATTCTTCAGGCCCAGTGTTCATTAATGGCTTGTAAGCCTATAGTTTAACAAGTGAGGATTTCTGTGCTTGCCCTGTATCTGTACGTTGTTTTACCAACTACTCACTATCTGTACATTAAAGTCTGGTCCAAATCATTTTGTTGATTGAGGAACACAAGGAAAAGTCATCTGGACTTTGGTAGCAAGCTAGCTAAGTGGCCAAAGAGCAGGACACAACTTCCTGGAGCTCACATCTGCCACTTGCGGCTTAATGATGGGGTTGGCTTTGCCTATCATGGATAAATTTGCTGCCATAAGAAATGCTCTTATCTGGGAAGGTCTTGATTTTAAAACATGAAACAAACAAGCCAAGCCAAAACAAAACAAAACAAAAACACCAAGCCTCACCCAATTGTGCTCACTGCTCAGTACCCATGAGAGCCTGTCATTCAACCAATACTTTGCAAAAGAAAGCACAACCTTGTCCCATAGGCCTATTCTTAGAACCATTGAGGGAAAGGGTGAGTTCTGACCTTTGGATAAGATTTTCGAGTTTTATTGGTATAACAATAAATAAAAATTCAATAAATCAGACATCCCCTGTATATAAGTGACCAGTTCATTTTCTACTGTAGTCTCTCATGCTTTCACACAAATGCCACAGCAGGTTTCTGACCTCTGGGAGATTAGATGATACTCAGTAATATTTAACTCTATCTGTGCTTCACAAAAGGAAGAGTGAGGAAGAAAATATATGTTTCTAAGGAGAAAATGGAGCCACCTTTTGTTGTTTTCACCCCTTCTCCCCTCCCTACGCTTTCTACTGTATTAATCCCCCACCCTTTCTTTCCCCCTCAATCTAGAAAATGCTAACCTAGTTTGATCTGACAAGCCACATCACACAGTCCAGACTGAAATGGCTTGGACAGGGGTCAGCTCCAATCCAGTTGGGAGACAGCTGAGCAGTTCTGACTGCCAAAGGACACCCTTTCTTTCTTTCCAGCATCAAGTCTGTTCCATATCAGAGAACAATCAGGGAGCTGGGGGTGGGGGTGGGATGGGGAATGAGCGTGGCACATTAGAAACCCCTTTGCCCCACCTTCTGTGATCGTCAATAAACATGCAAGGCATCCTCTGCAATGCTGATGTACAGTATATCTTCTGGTAGAACTTCGATTTTTCACCTGAGGATGGTAAACATAATATATTTGCTCTTACCAGCCAACCACTACGGGTTGTAACTGAATTCTGTATTGACTAAATGAAAAGGTTCACTTAAAACTCTGGCCATAAGAAGAGCCCTGCTGAATGACAACAAAGAACTAGCCAGGTCAGCACTCACAGTGAGCAGAATCAGTGCCTATGGGGAGTGCACAAGTAGGGCTTGAGAGCACACATACGCACTCTCAATTTTTCACTTCCTGCCTTTGATACTAGAGATTAGAAATGGGCACGAAACGCCAAAATGGCGTTTCATTTCATTATTCGTTTCCCCGGCCCCCGTTTCATTTCATTTAATACAAAATGAATTGTTTAAAAAAACTTCATTTCGTATTTCGTTTGTTTCATTTTTCTTTTTAAACCTTTTGTTTCATTTTTTCTGGCTGGGCGCAGCTGAGGGACACATTTATTTTTTGGGGGGTATTATTTTAAATAGTCCCTGTTGCAGGGCTTTCCCCCTTTTTTAACAGATGAGAAGCGCTGGCTTGGGGCCAGTGCTTTCCAGCTGAGGGGCGCGAGTGCCTCTGTTATTTTGCTGTTTTATTTCCCTGGCCGGGGAAACTGACTGGCCTGTTCGGGAGGGCCAGAAAGGAAGAGAGCAGGGGAGGGTAAAGGAATCAGGAAGGGAAGGGCACCGGACCACCCATCCAGTGAAACAGGGAGTGGAGGGGAAGCTGCCCCACTCCTACACTCTCCTTACCTGGGGTGCACCTCCTCCTCCTCGCCCTTGCCGCTGGATAGATGGAGTTCCCCCCTCACACACACACACCCTCTGGGTGGGGTGGGGCATGGCTGGGGGTGAGTGTGGGCGGCGACCAGCAGCACTTCCCCGAAGCCTGGCTCTCTCGCTCTTGCTCCTCCCTCACTGGGGTGGCAGCAGTGGTGGCAGTGGCAGGATCAGCCACTGCCACCTGGGGCAGATGGGCTCCAGACACCTGCAAGGGAGCCCACATCATGGGAAAGGCGAGAGAGGTGGGGACACACCACCGCTGCACACAGAGCGAGCGAGAGCAAGAGGGGAGTGGTGTGGAGGGAGCCGGGGGAGGCCGAGAGGTGTTGGGGTGGTGAGCGAGGGAGATTGGGAGAAGTTTCCAGCCTCCCTGAGTGGGTGCCCCATCCACTTCCTCCTCCGCGTCTGCGCCTGCCAGTGCCGACGGGATGTCGATGGCTGACCAAGGAACCGCCCACCTCCCGCCCGCCTGGATGTGGGTTGTTAATGAATGTTTTTCTTTGGTAATTATTATTTTAAATAGTCCCCGTTGTGGGGCTTTTTTCCTCTTTTTATTTTTACAGCTGAGAAGTGCTGGCTTGGGGCCAGCGCTTCTCAGCTGAGAGGCACTAGTGCCTCTGTTGTTGTTTTATTTTCCCCCTGGCCTGCCCCAGGAGGAAAAGGTACACCAGAATGAAAAATGAAGCAAACGGAATGGAAATTTCCTTTCTGTTTCATTTCATTTTTCTCTGATGGGTCCCTTCGTTATTCATTTCGTTCCCTAACGAAATGAATAACAAATAATGAAATGAATAAAAAAATGTTTCATGTCCATCTTTACTAGAAATAAAAGACAGTCCTCCTGATAAGTAGCTGTCATTTGCCTTAAGTTCAATAAATGTCTCCAACACCCTTTAAAATGCATGTTTTAAACTTGGATCCAAGTTGGCACCCATTCGTACATGGTGTGGTTTCGGACTGTGGAGTTGTTGTTGCTGTTCAGTTGTTCAGTTGTGTCCAACTGTTCGTGACCCCATGGACCAGATCATGCCAGGACCTCCTGTCTTCCACTGCCTCCTGGAGATTGGCCAAATCCATATTGGTTGCATCAATGATGTTGTCCAACCATATCATTCTCTGTCATCCCCTTTTCCTTTTCCCTTCAATCTTTCCCAACATCAGGGACTTTTCCAAGGACTCCGCTCTCCTCATGAGGAGAGCCTCAGCTATGGAGAGCCTCAGCTATGGAGTAGCCTCCTTTAAAATCCAGTTCTGGCAGGCCACTGGGCCATGGGAGTCATGCTAGCTGGCCTTTGCATGGAAGGTTAGGAAACATCATGGTTAATCCACTCTTTCCCAAATGTCTGGCAGTGAGGAACACTTATGCTGCAAATACTGTATATACTCGAATATAAGCCTAGTTTTTCAGCCCTAATTTGGGGCTGAAAAAGGGGCCCTGGACTTATATGCGGGTCAATACTTTTAGCCACTGAGGTAAGTGTTTGGGTCAGTGGCTAAAAGTTATTTTAAACATTGTGTGCTGCTTCTCATGCCCCCCCTTCATCACAGAGGAGCAGTGCACAATGTTTAAAAATGACTTTAAGCCACTGACCCAAGCACCTGCCTCAGTGGCTAAAAGTCATTTTAAACATCACACACTGCTCCCCAAGTTCACAAAGGAGGAGCTGCCAGGCCCTGCTGCATTTCCCACCCTAGACTTATACTCGAGTCAATACGTTTTCCCAGTTTTGGGGGGTTAAATTAGGGGCCTCGACTTATACTCGGGTCGACTTATGTGTTGTGTCATTACAGTCGTGACCGACTCTTTGTGACCCCATGTCCATGGAGTTTTCTTGGCAGGAATACTGGAGTGGCTTGCCAGTTCCTACTCCAGGCACCTACAGCGCCTGGTATTCCCTGGTGGTCTCCCATCCAAGTAGTAACCAGGGCCGACCCTGCTTAGCTTCCGAAATCAGGCAAGATTGGATGTGCTTAGGGCATCTAGGCAGCTGGGTCGACTTATACTCGAGTATATACGGTAAGTTACCCATCCATAGCTAGCCTCATGCCATTTGTTAGTCCTCGGTCAGATGCCTGAGCAGCTGTGTTTCAAAATAGGGAGGAGGCAAAAGAAAAGGGGGAGGGGAAGAAGAAATTAAATCCTGTCAACTCTTCTGTATTTTTGAAGTTTTATCTCATGTTTTGTCTCCAGTCTCTATCTGTATTTATTTTACTGGTGGAGTTTTGGATTTTTATTTTATTTTATAACTGATCTTAATTGCAGACAGCTGTCCCAAATGAGCTGTTAGTACGAGGAGGGCAAGGGATAAATATATAATAATACAAATGTTCCTGTGCTTATATTTCTCTGTGTCTCTCTCCAGATTATTTCCAAGTTTGCAAAACTTAGACATTTGAAACTTGGCATAGAGCATTGTGGAGTGTGTTGTCTTAAAAATTGGATTTCATCATGATTATTGAAAAACTGTATTATCTCGCAATATCACAATGGATCATGAGTAGAGATGGGCACGAAATGAATTTTTTTCATTTTGTTTTCATTTTTTGTTTTGTTCCCTAACGAAATGAAAAATGAACTGCCCCCTCAAAGAAAAACAAAATGAAAAAAAAATTCATTTTGTTCCACTTCATTTTTCGTTCTCCCATGGGAAACCACTTTAAAAAGCCAGCAGTTCTTTCTCCCCAACACATCTGATGGGGTGGGGGAAACTGTGGGCTTTTAAAACTTTTTTTTCACCCCAAAGCAAATGCCATTCAGCTGGCACACAGGGGTTTGGTGGGAAAACAAAACTTTATTATAGAAAGCCCGCAGCTCTCCCCATCCTGTGTGCCAGGTGATCAGCAGCACGAGAGCCCAGAACTGGCCATCTGGCCATTTTCAGAGGGCTCCTGCCAAGTTGTCATAGGAGGTGGGGAAAAATGGCACCAGGGCCAGTTTTTAATTACCCACCCAACCATTAAAAAAAAGTTTAAAAACCCTGCAGTTTCCCTACACCCAATTGAGTGGGAGAAACTGCAGGCTGTTTAAACTTTTATTTTTAGCCACCCCAAGTGCCAATCAGCTGGCATGCAGGGCTTTGGGTGGCAAAAAAAAAAGTTTAAAAATCCTCCGCTTTCCCCCAGATGGGGTGGGGGAAAGCGCAGTATTTTATTTATTTTATTTTATTTTTTGCTGCCTGAAGCCCCGCATGCAAGCTGATCAGCAGAGCATAAAGTTGCACTAAACAATAAGAAAAAATGAAAAATTAAACTTTTTTAAAAAAAAATCATTTCGTACAAAAGAACCCCCCCTCCCCAAACGAGAAACAAAATGAAACAAAATGGATTTTTTTCCCATTTCGTGCCCATCTCTAGTCATGAGATGGCAGCCATTAATTTCTTAAGAATAATGAAGCTTTTTGGAAGAGGACTCCTCAAGAGTTAGGGTATTCATAAGAGCAGAAGTCCTTGAGGCTTAATTCAAATGTTTACAGCTTTCTGAGGCTTTTCTTAATGATAGAATAATGCACCTATCTATCTATCTATCTATCTATCTATCTATCTATCTATCTATCTATCTATCTATCATCATCATCATCATCATCATCTAACACATGAGGATGAGTAGGATTTTCTACTGCCTGATATAATGTAAGCAGAATGGGTAGGGGAAAGGGCTCATTAAGTACTGGCAGATTTGGGGTATGTGAGAAGGTGAGAAACACCAGTAAGAAGAAAAGAGTGGAAGGTATAGTGTCCTGCTGGCTACATTTTACTTGATTTCTAGCTATTTCACCTAGTCCATATTTTAGCTGCTATCTGGCCTGGATTCCTAAATTGCATTTGAATAAAGACTAGCAGTGAAAAGAGAGAAGCAGAGGTATGAAACAAAACACGCAGTTACTCTCCTACCCACTTGTTTTGCAAGACACACACATACACAAAGCCGCTATAGCCTTAAGTGTGTTTCACTTGTGAGGACAGTTAGAGATTTGAATGATGTCATGCTTTAGGCTTTAGGCATTTAAAAGTTTGGTGAAGATTAGGTTTCATAGATCAGAGTTATACATCCACAAAGTGGGGCCCGGGTAAAGTGCCCTAGCAACTGGGATGAGGAGACCCAATCTTCACTAAACTTTAAAGGATTATACAGGAGATTCAGAAGAAGGTTCTCAGCAAATCTAGAATTTCTAGATATCTGTGGAGAACTTTCCGGGCGGGTATCTATTTGGGGATGATAACTCAGAGATCAAAAAATCCTGTCTCCACTACATTTGGACGGCCTGCAGATGAGAGTCAGAAAACTAATCTCCAAATTTGGTGAGAATACATTGGAGGCCATTTTAATGAATCAAACATTGCTATGATTTCATCAATTCGTATTTGTCAGGGGGCTTCATTTACCATGGATACAAATCCACAATGTTGACAAGCTGGCCAAATCCCTCAGAAAATATGAATCAATTTTTAATTCCTCCCCATCTATGTTCTAGAGCTGAGTTGGTCAAATATGTCATGTACCATCCCCCAACACCCTTGGAAGGATTGCAACATGGCTGCTCACAAGAAGAGTTCGGCACTTGATCCAAGCCCATCCCAGGGCTCACCAAATGGAAATTCAGGGAGATTTTGTCTTGGATTTGGGACACGGTGTCAGTCTTCCTCTGTGTTGGGACTATATTGATTGACTGATTGATACTGCAACCCGTGCCAAGGATATTGGTTGAGATTTAAGTATTGAAACACCTCAATGCTAGAGCAAAGCATAAATGATTTATATGGCTGCCTTATACCCATCCAGGATTGACTAAGGGTTCTAGTTTGCTTAGATGTTTCATCGCTACTCCAGCAGTGTGGAGATATATCGTATTAGTTCTCCTATTTAAAACTTTGTGTTGCAAAAGAAGACTGAAGCCGCTCATACAAGCTGTGAAAACAAGCACTAAAGATTGCAAATGTGAGCAAGAGCCAGGGCCTCCCAAACTCAATGTGTGCTTTCGTATACCCTTGATTGGAGCAAGGCTTGGCTGTCTTACAAATAAGGGAGGGGGAGCTGCTAGGCTGATCCTTAACAAGGCCTTACACAGGCAGATTCACTGTTCTTCTCGAAGCCTGCTTAAATACCTCAAGCTTGTCATGTAATGGAGACATAATGGAATTGTGGAAAGATGAGTAAATGTATAGGTATTGCAAGACCTCATGCCATAGATCTTAAGCTGGGTTCCCAAGAAATATACATTTGGGCCTTTTCCACATATTTGATCTGTTTTGGTTTTAATTAATTAACAGTCATGTGCTTACATTTTAGAAATGAATATTTCATAAAATGAACGCACTGTGCATTATGTTCATGGCATGGCTGGGTCAAACATGCTGAATATTCAGCAATAATGGAATCATTGATGCACAAGTGTAGTTTTGCCTCTAGCCATATTTTCAGAAGAATCCCTTAGCACATATTCTATGTTGCTGCATGAACTCTTCCTCATTCCACATTAATCACATAAAGAAGAAAATGTATTCCTATATGCAGTTAATGTAGCTGTGTGTGCCTTAGTTTTAGAAGTATGGGGGTCTGTGAACTAGAAATTAGCTATGTAAATGTGGATGAGCAGTACAGTGCCTCCTGCCATTCACCCACCAATCAGACATGGGTAGCTGAAACAGTGGATACGAGAACCCTTAAAGAGAATGGGTGAAAATCAGAGGAGGAGGAAGGGTGAGAGGGGGAGGTAAGTGACAAGCTCACTCAAGGCGGAGTTGCAGTCACTCCAGATAACTCAAATGGGGGTACCAAACCTGTAGATAGAGGGGGAATACCTATTTCTAACTCTGACATAAATGGAGAAAAACCCGGTACAAGGAAGTTCATATCAGGACCTGGACACAGCCCCTCATGATAATACGTGGATTCATAGTTCACAAACCTAGTATCCAGCATGGTCATCAGTAGACATGGGCATGGAGCGGCGAAATTCTCGTTTCCGTTTTCGGTTCTCGTTATCGTTACGTGACGGGTAACGGTAATGAGAATTACTCCGCTCCAGCTCGAACCCGAACCGAAAAAGAAAAATTGGGTCTGATTTTTCATTGTTGTTCATCGCATCGCGGCGGTCGCGCGATGCCAAGCAGCACAGAAAAAAAGTTTTTAAAAAAACACCCCGATTCCCAGCCAAAAAAGCAGGCGAAAATATGCCTGCCTCAGTGAGGGCACCTACCAGAGGGGTGGTTTCTGGGGGGGGGTCCCCGGCCTTCCCCCCCTCTCCTCTCCTGGGCTCCTGGTACCAGGCTGGGGGGGCATCCACATCGTCTCCATTTGCCATGCGGTGGGGGGGGATCCAAAATGGCGACCACAATATTTATTTTTAAATCGTGGTCCAAAAACCCACCAAAGCACCACAGAAACATTTGAAAATTAGGTATTTTAAATGCCTGATTTTTAATAGTAGCAGCAGTGGGTTTTTCTTGCAATAAAACGTCTGCATTGATTTTATTTTATTTTATTTTTATTTTTATTTTTTTACACCTGCGCAATGATGGGCTGGCCATGGGATGGGACCATGCAAATTTTTGGACCCATTCCACCAATCGCATGGCCAGGTTTTGACTGAGACTTCTGGATGTGCCAGAGGGCATAAAAAGCCCACTAACCCGAACCTGAACCCTAACCCTAACCCATACGCCAGTACACTGTCCTTCTTAGTGGGTCAGAGGCACCCAGAGGTGCAGCCCACTAACCCACCCTAACCTTAACCATAACCCTAAGCCTAGCCCTTACCCTAACCCCAACCCTAACCCAGATCCGTACGCAAGTACACTTTCCTTCTTAGTGGGTCACAGGCACCCAGAGAGGTGCCTCCCACAGCCCACTATCCCCTACCCCTATCCCATTCCCTAACCTGTACATCAGTACGCTAGTACACTCCCCTTCTTAGTGAGTCAGAGGCACCCAGAGAGAGAGGTGTCTCTGCCACATACCCCCCACCCTAATGTAATGTATGGTACGCGGTGGCTTCGCATTACGCTTCCCTTCCCTTCCCTTCTTAGTGGGTCAGACGTCAGAGGCACCCAGAGAGGTGCCTCCCAGAGCCCACTTACCCCAACCCTAACCCTAACCCCAACCCAAACGACAAACGACAAACGGAAACGACAAATTTTTGAAAATTATCGCGACAAACGGAAACGAGCTGAAACGGACCCGTCCCGACAATCGAAAACCTGACACGTCATTTTTTTCTGGTCGTGCCCATCTCTAGTCATGAGGCTAACAATGGTTGTTGTCTAGCATACCTCAAAGGGACCAGGCTATAGAAGGCTAGTCTGATTTTAATCTACGGTTGTAATTAAGATGTTATAAATTAAGATTTTACAAATGCTGATGCATGCAGAAAAGAGAGTTATGATGGCCTTTGGTGGTGCTGGCTCACCATGGGCATATCCTGGACAGAACCCACAGGCATCAAAGGGAAATGAGAGAAGTTTGTTTGTTCTTTGTTCTTTCCTTTTCTTTTGAACGATAGTTCCAATAATACCCCAGTCACTGTGACTCCTGGCGATGGGTAGCTCAGAGAGCTGTACTCCAGAAAACAAAAGAAAAAACACTAGTGTCTCCCATCTTTGGTTTGAAATCAAGGCTTGCTTATTCAGAGGGTGTACTTGAACTTAGGGCCTTTTCACATGACCCCTAAAATCTGCGGCAAATGGCTCCCAGATCCGGAGCTTAAAATTGTTTCCCTACCAGCTCCAGAGTTTACAAAAAATTAAGTGTGACCATGCCCAACTCAGCGCGTCCCAGCGCACTTTTCAAGCACCTGCTCTCCGGGGGTGAAAAATTCCTGATGCGGATGTAACATAGTGAGTACCAGGCTCTCCACACTTCTGTTTGTTGTTGTTTTGCCCCCCATCCCTTTAAGAGATACTAAGAGACTGGAATGCTGCCGGGAGCAGAGCGAGACAGCAGAACGGAGGTGAGCCAGAATTCTCTTCTTCCTTTTTTTTCTCCCTCCCCTCATGCAGACAGCAGCCAGGAGTGCGGAGGGGGTGGGAACACAGGAACAGCAACAAACCCCCAAGATCTCTGGTCCAAATTTAAGTGGCCAGCGGATCTTAGGGGTCATGTGAAAAGGCTCTTACTTAGCACCACCAGCAACCTCACTCAGTCATTGCCAGGCCACTAGGTGTTCCTTGATTCCTGCACCTGTTGCTGCAACCTTTCCTTCTTTCCTTCTTTCCTTCTTTATTTATTTATTTATATACCGCCAGATTTTCCCAGAGTGGTTAACAAGGAATAGCATACAACAGGGCGGAACTCAGGGTGGTTAAGAAGGAATAGCATTTTATTTATTTATTTATTTATTTTCACATTTATATACCGCGCCTATTTCCCACATAGGGGACTCAAGGCGGTTTACAACAAGGGAAAATAAAACAGGTAAAACAGCTAAAAACAGTAATATCCAAGATTAGATTAGCAAGGCAAGCAGGCGGGCCGTGGCACAGACAAAAAAATGCAGAGAAAAATAATAATCGGTTCCACAATATGACATAAAGAACAAAAACAAACCCGACAACAATCAGTAGAACCAAAATTTAAAAAGCTACAAATACAAAACATTACTAAGACAAGATGGTGAAAAACAGGCAGACAAACAAATTCATAATGCCTACTTATAAAATAACTCCTTGATTGCCCAACGCGGCTGTATAAACCCAAGTTGTTAACAGCTTCTTAAATGCCGGGAGGGACTCCACAGTCCTAATTTCACTTGGAAGGTGGTTCCACGGTGTTGGACCCACCACAGAGAAAGCATAATTTTGGGTGGAAGTTTTACAAGCCTCCCAGGAGGTGGCGACCCGGAGTGCAAGGAACTGAGATGTTCTGGTGGGCTGGGCCGACATTGACCTCCAGGTGATACACTCCATGAGATATTCTGGTCCCAAGCCATGGAGGGTATTGTAAATCAAAACCAATACCTTGAACCTTATTTGGGAGGCAACGGGTAACCAATGCAAGTGAGCCAGAATGGGTGTGATGTGGTCATATCAGCCTGCACCAACCATCAATCTGGCCGCAGGATTCTGCACCCACTGCAATCGCCAAACAAGGGTCAAGGGACAAGAGTCTTTAGAAGATCGGCTCTATTAAGAAAACAACTATGGTCATTCATCTTCAATTCCCCGGTCTCTTCTTCCTTGGACCAGATCTGGATTCTCTTTTTGAGTGTCCTGTGCTGAGCAGGCTGGACGCATAGGTGAGAAAGGGCAAGGTGGTCAGCGGTCAATGTCTGGTTGCTGCCCATGGATGGTGGGTCTATAGTGATTGTACTCACTAGTAAGCGTTAGCTGTCCTTGTAGCTCTCATCCTTTGAGATCTTTAATGAGGTGTGATGCTCCAGAACCACCAGGGCTCAAATAAGTTTCTATGGAAGCCCTCTTACTGAACCACATTGTGCCTGAGGCTAAATGAGTTGGCTGGGTCATACACTTCACCTTGATCTGTTCCCCCTGGATTAATGTGAAAAGACAGAGTGGGGAGAAAGAATCAGAGATTATTTGCTTTGTAGCTGTAGAAACTGGAAGTATTTGAAGAAAGCATCTTCACTTGTGTAATTCAACATGAACATTGAAGAGAGAACAATCCTTCTGCATTTTCTCAAATATCTCTTCCATCCGCATGTTCTTTTTAACTCATTTTAGAGCTGTCTTTGTGCAGCCAGGGAAAGCACTCGTGTCTTCCCAAAGGCACAAAATAAATCCCATTTACCAAGTGGATAATCACTCAAGGTCATCTGTTCGTTGTCTTTGTTGCAATTGTTTGAATTAGTAGCTAATAATGGGGCCAAACTGTGAATGAATTATTATCCGTGGGGCATATTTCAGGGAGTGCCAGGAAGTATTACAGGGTAATTAAGGTTATCCAATAGCAAAGCGGAGTTTCCAGCAGATGTTGAGTAATTACAGTGTTTAAGGAGTGAGGGGGTTAAACTAAGATTATAGCTTTTATATTGTCTGCCTTTAGAAGCCATATTTTGAATTTATTCAGATGTGGTTCTGCTGCCCCTTTCCCTTTTTTTCTGATTCTGTCACTTGAATTTTGACTTAAACAAAAGCTTTTACTGATGGGGGGGGGCAAAATAAACATCATCAGATGGTATGCACTGTCTGTTATATCAATCAGAAGGTGGCACATGAGAATTTCAAGGATGATTGCATCTGATAAGTATATATGGCTATCCATTCATGTTTATTTTCAAATAATATCTAGGTCACATTTCACCTGATACCCGAAATTGTGTACGACTGATTTAAGTGCTTTAAAAACAACAGCACCCTGATTTAAAATACCCAATTAAGCATTGCCATTACAAATACAATAAAACTGTGTTTCCTTCAGAAGGACTGGAACTCAGTAATCTATAGGGTCCCATCCATCACTGCAGTTCAAGGGTTAGAAAAGTTATTATTTTTAGAAATGCACTGTGATTTGGGAAGAATCCTTCGCTTGATCATTCCACATTGATATATATGTGGTAGTGTAATGGTTATTAACCAGACGTCCCTGAATTAGGGTTCATTTCTACTAGGAGCCCATTACATGCCCTTCAGAAACAGATTACAGTGGAGATTCTGTTAAACAAATTTCACCTATCTCCGGAATTTTTTATGTTGTACAGATTTTATGTTATACAAACTGTTTGTTATACGAGGGTCCACTGTATTCTCTCATCTCAGACCCTACCCCTCACTCCGCCTATGATACAAAAGTAAAAAATACTGATCTACCTCACAGGTTCGTTTAAGGATCGCTGAACCAAATTGGGGTTAAAAGAGCACTTAAAAGTCCACATGTATACAGGAAAAGGACCTGCCTTCACATTGGTGAGAAGGAGGACTCACAGTGCAATTTGCAAAATCATTCCAGGAAGATTGAATAGATGAAGTTTTTTTCTCTGTCCCGTGTGAGTGGCTCCCACAGGAGGCCCCACTGGCCCCATCTTTGCTGTCCTTCCACAAGCAGGCAAAGACATTTCTCTTCAGGCAGGCTTTCCCTCAGCGACTGGCTGCCTTAGTGGGGTTTTTAAGTGCCTTGCTCCTTTGAATGTAGTTTTACCATTGCCTTTGTTTACCATTTCTCATAGTGGGATTTGTTTGATCCTTTTCAGTTTATTTATTTATTTATTTATTTATTTATTTATTTATTGTAGAATATTTTTACACCTCCTTTCTACTTAGAAAAGGAGCCAAGGCAGCTTACAGTGATGAGGGACAATATACAGTACAATTAAGAGGTGTTCAAATATTGAGAACAGGGAATTGAGGGACATCTTATAGCATTAAAAGGAGTTACAATTAAAGCTACAAGAGAATGGCAGCAGTTAAAGAGAGAGTTAAAAATTCCATGTAAAAGTTATGAGTGATGAAAACTAACATTGAAAACATAGTGTAAATGCAATCACACAAGTTTGTAAGTGGTTATAAACACAAAGTCAATGTGATCATGTATGGTAGATTCATATAAAAGACACATAATAGGTAGTGCATCATACAGGGAAAGCTTGCCTGTAGAGAAAAGTCTTGGCCTGTTTCTGGAAAGACATCAGAGATGGGGCAGTCCTGGCCTCTAGGGGCAGGGAGTTCCAGAGTCTGGGCGCAGCAGATGAGAAGGCCCTTTCATGTGTTCCCACAAGATGTACCTGTGAGGGTGGCAGGATGGAGAGAAAGGCCTCTCCTGATGACCTTAACACCCGAGCCGGTTCATACTGTGAGATTCGATCTTTGAGGTAGCTAGGTCACATAGTGCTTTGTAAGTTAAGGTCAGCATTTTGAATTGTGCCTGGTAGCAGATTGGTAGCCAGTGGAGCTGCTTTAATAGAGGTATAAATTGATCTCTGTACCCTGCCCCAGTCAGCAGTCTGGCTGCTGCATTTTGGATCCATTGAAATTTCCTGAGATGTTTATCAGTAGTCCCACATAGAGTGCATTACAGAAGTCTACCTGGGATGTCACTAGGGCATGTGTCACCATGGCCAGAGCTGGTTTCTGAAAAACAGGCCTAACTTGTGTACTAGACTTAATTGTGCAAATGCACTCCTGGCCACAGCCGTGACCCGGGCATCCAGGCTCAAGGATGAGTCCAAGAGCACCCCCAAGCTGTGCACCTCTTTTTTCAATTAGAGGGTGACCCCCATCTAGTACGGAATGCATCCCTATCCCTTGTTCTCTCTTTCTACTGACCAGAAGCACCTCTGTCTTGTCTGGGTTTGGTTTCATTTTGTTCATCCTCATCCAGTTCATTACTGCAGCTAAACACTCATGTAAAGTTGAGATAGTAGCTCCCTTAGAATCTGGAGGTGACGAGAGGTAGAGCTGGGTATCATTGGCCTACTGGTGGCACTTAAAACCAAAAGACCTGATAATCTCCCCCAGTGGTTTCATATAAATGTTAAATAACATAGGAGACAGAACAGAAACCCGAGGGACTCCACATCCGGGCAGCGATGACTTGACATGAGTGGTGGGTGAGGCTTTGATACTTCTAGTTATTGCTGACTTAAGGAAATTCAAAGGGCAATTCCCGCGCACTCAGGTGGTATGGTTTTATATGATACCAAGACTGATGTGGCATAGTGCGAAGAAACCAGTTTGAAAGGCCTGAAAGGCATGGCATGGAATTGCTTTTTGATGTGGCATCCCAGAGTGCTTGTTGAGCGCACGTTTATGTCCTGCTGGTCTACCTGGGTGGCAATGACTTGACACAATTAGGGGGTAAACTTTTAATCCTCAAAGTTATTGCTGATTTGAGGAAAAATTAAAAGCCCATTACCATATACCTAGGTGGCATGCTCTGATATCATAACAAGAGTTATGTAGCATGGGGTCAATTAAAAAATAAAACAGTTGGAAAGGCATAATAGTAGACATGGGCACGACTTGGCAAAATTCTCGTTTCCGTTTTCGTTCCTCGTTTCCGTTACGCAACGGAAACGGAAACGACAATTAAGCCATCAGAACTCGAACTTGAACCGATAAATGAAAAATTTGGTCTGATTTGTCGTTGTCGTTCATGGCATCGCGCGGCGATCGCACAATGCCAAGCGGCACAGAAAAAAAGTTTTAAAAATAAAAAAATCCCGATTTCCGGCCAAAAAAGCAGGTGAAAATATGCCTGTCTGAGGGCACCTAATAGAGAGGTGGTTTCTGGGGGGGGTCCCCGGCCTCCCCCCCCTCTCCTGTCCTGGGCTCCTACACCTGGTACCAGGCTGGGGGGGGCATCAGTCTCGTTGTCTCCATTTGCCATGCGGTGCGGGGGAATCCAAAATGGCGACAGCAATTTTTTTTTTAAAATCATGGTCCAAAAACCCACCAAAGCACTACAGAAACATGCGAAAATTAGCTATTTTAAATGCTTGAATTTTTACAGTAGCAGCAGTAGGTTTTTCTAGCAATAAAACATCTCCATTGATTTTATTTTATTTTATTTTTATTTTTATTTTTATTTTTTTATACCTGTGCAATGATGGGCTGGCCATGGGATAAGACCATGCAAAGTTTTGGAGCCATTCCACCAATCGCATGGCCACTTGGCCAGGTTTCGACTGAGACTTCTGGGATGTGCCAGTCGGGCATGAAAAGCCCACTATAACCCTAGCCCTAGCCCTAGCCCTAACCCTAACCCTAACCCATACGCCAGTACACTGTCCTTCTTAGTGGGTCAGAGGCACCCAGAGGTGCAGCCCACTAACTCACCCTAACCTTACGCGTAATAACCCTAAGCCTAGCCCTTGCCCTAACCCCAACCCTAAGCCAGATCTGTACTCGCATTGCACTACACGCAAGTACACTGTCCTTCTTAGTGAGTCAGAGGGTGCCCAGCAGAGGCATTCTTCTCTCACCTTGCTCACAGTCCAAAGTTCCAAAAAACTCCAAACCTGTACGCCAGTATGCTGTCCTTTTTGGTGAGCTAGAGGCACCCAAAAGAGAGGTGGCTCTGCCAGTGCCACTTGGTACACAATGGCTACAGGGTCATGTACCCTTCCTTTTCCCTTTGTAGGGGGCCAGAGGAGGCATCCACCCCAGAGAGGTGCCTCCAGGAGCCTGCTACCCTACCCCCCTAAACCAGTACTAACGACAAACGACAAACGAAATGACAAATTTTTGAAAAATTTCGCGACAAATGGAAACGAGCTGAAACGGGCTGGCTCCGACACACGACAACTCAAAACGTCATTTTTCCTGGTCGTGCCCATCTCTACATAATAGGCATGATAGGGGATCTCTTCTTAGACATGGCGTTGCAGAGGGCTTCCTGAGCAGGCATTGATGTCTTGTTGGTCAACCTGGGTGGCAATGATTGGTACATGAGTGGTGGGTAAACATTCAATCCTCTAAGTCAGGCATATCCAAAGTTCGGCCCTCCAGATGTTTTGGACCACAGCTCCCAAAGTCCTTTGCCATTGGAAATACAGGCTTGGAATTCTGGGAGTTGTGGTCCAAAACATCAGGAGGGCCGAAGTTTGGGCATGCCTGCTCTAAGTTATTCGTGACTTGGGGAAGGTTAAATGCCAGTTCCTGCCCACTCAGGGGGGCATGGTGTTAAAATCTGGCCAAATTGTTATGGCACAGTAATGTGTCAAATGAGATGTGGGGAGAGCAGTGAGGCAAGGACTAGTGTCAGGTCTCACCCAGATATTTTGGTGCAACACCTAGTATCATACAGGGGTGATGGTGTATCCTTTTTTGAATTTGGGCCTAAACATTTTCAGGACAGTTTGTCAGGGGGGCCTTTGGACCCAAATTGCTGGCCTGGGGGGGTGAGGAGCATACCTAGTAGCCCCTCTGCCATGGCAGGTAGTGCAAGTCTTTTTTGGTAGGCAAGTTCATTGGATGGTCCCATTAAAGGGAGTTGGGCAGCCTTTGATAGAACTTTAACTAGTTAGGGATTTGTAGTTTAGCAGTAATAAGTTAATAGGTTGGGGAAAATTTACTGAAGGCTGCCCTTGGGAGTTAGTCCCACAGAGTATGGAAATCTGCTAAATAAAGTTAACAGCACATTTCCAGGTAGGAACTCACCTAAAATTGTAAGGGCCTGAAGGTCAAGGACAAATCAGGCCAAGGTTTACTTGCACTACGGCACCCCCCCCCCAAATTTAGGGAGTTGATTAAATTGATTAAATTGGTTTAATAAAACTGTGGCCCAATTTTAAACACATTATGACATGTCGCCTGTTTATTTCGGGTCTGAGGATGCAAACTTACCTTCATCTGGACAAATGTGAATATGCAGGATGAGTGATGAAAGAGATGGCAGTAATAAAATCTCCAGTTAGAATGAAGTAACTGGGGACCACAAAAATGGTCAGAAATAAAGTTACCACAGTTGGACCTGAGCAGCTCAAATCATTTAGACTTGCAGTAGGGAGACAAAAAAAAGGTAGACAGGAGAGATGATCTGGAGGTGTTGACTTCCTGTTTTTGCACTCTTGTGTGAGACCAAGTTGTCTCTCTATGTGTGTACACACACACACACACACACACACACACACACACACACACACACACACACACACACCTGCCTACAGGGGAAATGCATACAACAGTGCCTCTTTGAAATATTACAAAGAAGCATGGAAACAGGAAAGGCCTATGTTTCTCCCGGTTCCTACCCACAAGTGTGAACCTTCAAAGTCAATTTCAGCTAGATCATTACAAAGCCCAGAACTATGTACCTTCTCTGAAGTGCCACCCAAGAAACCTGCAACTACCTGAGTTATTTTTAGTGACCAATGTTTATCTCACAATGAATGATCTTTATTGGTAAACAAGTGAAAACCTTTCTCTTAAACCCACCCCCTCCTCCCCATAGCCTGGTTTTTCTAGTCCAGTGATTTCTGATCTTGTGTCCCCATGTATTCCTCAGAAATCCTGGCCAGCACAGCTAGTAGTGCTGGCTTCTGGGAGTTTTAGTCAAAGAACATCTGGAGCCCAAGATTGGGAACCATTGCTGTACTTTTGTGCCTTTTAAAGGATGTAAGCCAGTGTTCATTGGGAGTGTTGGTTGCACTGCCCTGAAACTGGTCCTTAATGGACAGAAACCTCTGCATAGAAATAGAAAAGGGGTAGGAGAAAAATAAATAGAAAGGCCCAGTTTATCTATCACGCATATTTAATATTTGTGTTTTATTTTCTCTGCCCTCATTTCTTCCATAATTTCAAGACACCATATATGGTTCTCTTTCTCTCTGATTCATTATCCCAGCAACTTTGGAAACAGACAGATTTAAAAGGTAGCCTTTGAGGGCAATGTAAATGTGCAGAAACAGAACACACCCTGCCTTTAGGCAGAAGAGAGATGGGCTATTTAAAGCGTCTTTAAAAAGTTTCAGAGTTATTACAGGCCTTGCACCCCTGTGACTCTGGATTAGTCCGATGGCCTTTTGCCACAATGGTTGACGGATGTGCACTAAGGGGAGGCGGGGGTGGAGTTGACAAACCTTTTTATTGAGCAGTGAACCAAATATCCTCACAGTGCAGCTTGCCGACGGCTTTTGCCAGCGTCTGTTGCGGGAGCCGTCTCTCTTTTATTCGGATGTTGACTCAGGACAGTGATACTGACACAGAACACGCCACAAGTTTACACAAGCCCCCAGACAGTCTGAGGATTTGAAGGCAGGTTACATTCAGAGGCTACAACCACAGCTGTTTTACAACTGATGACGGCGTGGTCTTGTTCTTGATGAAAAATATAGAATGATGGTTCTGAAAGCAGAAGGAAGATACTGTTGATTGACCGGCTCCTTGGGAGTTTACACATCTCTTAAAGTCTGAGGAAAATATAGGGGAGGCCGAAAAAGAAAAATGCACATTGCTTTGCTTTGACATTTTATTGTGTGAGAAGATGGAATGCCTTCTCATTCACACAGCATAGACATTCCTTTAAAGCAGGAACACATCTGGCACCTTGTTTTTAGAAAGTGCAGTAAACAGTACTATCCAGGGAACAAATATTCTGCAGAGATGAACATTTGTCAGTTCAAACAATTGTCACATCATAGTGCTCATAAAATGGTAAATATTGTATTCTGGTGTTGGTTCTGTTTGAGGGACCAGTATTGATGCGGAGTATGAGATGGCAGGATCAATGTCTTAGAACTTTCTGGATTTTGATATCAAACCTGAACACCACCGTGGCTTTCCTGTTTCCTCTCATCTTAGCTGCAGTCCTAATAATAGCTGGGAGGGGGGTAGGGAGGATTTCCCCAGGAACAGGATATTGTAAACTATCTCTGTTGTTCCACTTTATTGGCGTCCTTATTAAACTGGACACAGTATGGAACTGGACACAGTATGCAAGATGAGGCCTAGTAACCAGTTCTGAATAGATGGGGAATAGTATTTTACAGGATTTGGATATTATACGTCTAAAATAACTTTTTATATATTTTTATATTTTATTTTATTTTATTTCATTTTGCAGCCTCATCACACTGTTCAGCTTATGGTTTACAACAATGTCAAGATCTATGGAAGTCAGGACTTTTGAGGGTGTGGCCAAAGTACCACACTCCGCTTAGTACTGCCCCATTCTAGCATAGGCCCCCAGTCGTCTTACGGACCATTGAACTGTACCACGGGTATCGCTGCCACCATTCACAGTATCCCAGTTCAACTACTGAGTTCCAGACCAGATGTAACATGGTAAGGTAAGGTAAGGTAAGGTTTATTGTTACGGCATCAAGCTCTATTCTACTTTATCTTATGTCTGGCTTGATGCCGTAACAATAAATCTTACCGTAACATGGTAAAAATAAAATGTGTGTTTACTGAATACAGAAAGATGTTGAAATCAAGTTCACTTGTATACAGTTAGTTTAAAGTTACACAAAGCAGTTCCCTCAAATACTGATATAATTCCCTCACTCAAACTTGACAGTTCCCTAACTGCCCTGTCTCTTCTTCGGTGCCTTAACAAAGTGTGCAGCTTCCCTATCTCTAGCCTATTACTTCCCTATCTCTCAGGATGGATGTTCCCTAACTGACTCTTTCTCACTCAGGGCTCCGCCTCCACATTCCATATTTCGGCATAGGCATTAATTCTTCCCCCCTCCTGTACAGTAACATACACAGTATCCATAGTTGCAATGAAATTACTTTTAATTACATTTAGTTACATTTCCACATTTAAATGTCATTACACCTTGGCGTTGTTTGCACAGGTTTTTGATCAAGTCCAGTCTGGGTGGTCTGTTAATTCCAGGTTGCAAAGTCCATCTCCAACCTCCTCCATCAGGTCTTTCTGAGAGGTCAGTCCACAGGACAAATGTTTGGCCCTGGATGTAAGCCTTAAGTCTCTATAGGGGCCAAATGTAGAAAGGTGCTTTTCCCCAGGTAAAAGACTCTTACCTGCATACTTTACCCGGTGCAGGAGGTTGTCATCTCTGGGCTGGTACATCACGGCTCTGGTTCCAGTGTACAATGTCCTTAGGACTGGTCCAGTCATTAAGGCTTTCCTCCAGTCATCACAGGATCTCCAGCATGCTGCAGTCCACTCAACCATCTCGGGCTTCTTCCTTCGGATCAGCTTTACACTGTTGGGATCAGGCACAATGCATTGTGCAATCCATAGCACAGGATCTTCAAACTTTGCTGAGAAGAACTGCATCTATGAGAATCTGAACCTGCATCTTCTGAGTCCTGAGTCCTTTTATCCACTTAGCTTTCACTGACCTCCTAATCAAAACGATTGTTAATTGGAGAACTGAACTTCCTCCACTGTCCAGTAGGTAAAACCAGAGGGCTTGTAATGGAAATACAATGGGAAAGTTGTTGAGCTGTGAGGCCATTACACTGTCCACACAGAAAGAAAAGGCTGCAGTATTGTTTATTGATTGTTTAATAGAAAATAAGTTGAGGTGATTTTATACATATTTGGTGGTTTCTTATTGTTTCTCCTACTCCATTAGTTGGCAGGCAGTAGGTAGATCACAAAACTCTGCAGATGTGCCAACAATGATTGTAAATATTTTCAGAAACACACAACAGCAATAGCTGGATGTATCTTTTAAAAGTCTTCTCTATCTCTGCAGTGGGTTATTATATAAATTGCTTACAATTTGCAGCATGTTATTGATTTCCTACTTTTCCTGCTGTTTTCATGCAGTGAGGAAGACAGAACATGGAAGTACATTGGGTGTTAATAAACTGTCTTGAGAAAATGTTGAATAAATCAGTGCAAACTTGGTGCTTTTGTCTAGTCTCTCCTGTCTTCAAGCTCATCCCCAAACAAGGATCTTCAGGTGATATCCAGCGTTGTATAGTGAGATTGTGGACAATAAAACAAAACAAGCTGACATCTCAGAGAGATCCAGTGCAAATGCGTGAGAACAGTGCTCCTGGAAAGAAAATAGAAGGGGGAGGGTTGGTAAAACTTGGCTTGCATAATCTACAAAGTGTGCAAAGTATGTTTGAATATAGGGACCTGGAACATGGCAAGAGAGAGAGAGAGAGAGAGAGAGAGAGAGAGAGAGAGAGAGAGAGAGAGAGAGAGAGAGAGAGAGAGAGAGAGAGAGAGAGACTGTTCTGCACAGGACAATGAAAACAAAGATCTATCTATCTATCTATCTATCTATCTATCTAGGGGGAGAATCTATGGTGTTATCTGAATGGTAAGCAAAGGGAAGAGAGGAAAGGAAAACCTAACTAAAAGGAAGGGACCAACGAAAGAGAAAAACAGTGAAGAAGAAGAAGAAGAAGAAGAAGAAGAAGAAGAAGAAGAAGAAGAAGAAGAAGAAGAAGAAGAAGAAGAAGAAGAAGAAGAAGAAGAAGAAGAAGAAGAAGAAGAAGAAGAAGAAGAGCTTAGTTGTAATCTTCACAAGGGTTGGAGGAGGCATGAGAATTTTTTTCTTGGCCCAGTACACTGATGTAGCTTTCCTTGCTAAGCTATAATAAGTACAATTAAGAGTCATTAATTTTTTGTAAGAGTCATTAATTTTGTAAAACACCTGCTCTTGAAACACATAAAAAAGGTAAGAATTGATATAGATCAATAAAATGGCTTTTATTTTTGAACTGTATTTGGGCCCAGCTATGATGAGTGTCATGTCAAGGTCCCGCTCTTAATTTATCACAGCTTCACTGTGGGAAACTAATGGATTCATGAAGCTGTCCAAAATAGTAGCAGCTTTCCAAAATCAAAGGATTGTGTAAAAAAAAAAAAAGGTAGGTGTGAGCGGGGTGGCTACCTTAGTCAAACATGGAAAATACTTATAAAGATACATTTAAAGAAATTTCTCCAATACTCCATAGTCCTATTTCTGCAACCAGAAATAAGATTTTAGCCAGGTTCACTAGAGCAGTTCATGAGCAGGTCTGCATAATAACAACTGGATCCAAGCACACAGGTTTTATCTGAGATCATGTTGAGGCTCACCAGATAATTCAAGGCATTATTCAAGTATTACCCCACACTCAGGAACTTCAGGTGAATCATGCTCATAAAATTGAAGATTCACACATTAATTTAACAATATTTACAGTTGTCCATTTAAAAACACTTGAGATATCATGTATGCCTGTGGGTGTTCATAGTGGAGGAGCAAGGTATGTGGTATTGATTGAACAGAAATTACGTCCCCTCCTTAAGCTTCACAGGGAGCCTTCTAGATCATGTGAAGAGATGGGCACAGACAAAAAGGATGTGTATGGCAAACATACCTTCCTCTTTCTTCTATGGAAAGGGGAGAACACCCGGGACTTTGTCCCAGGGTACCAAAATCTAGGAATTACCACATTTAGGTGTGTGTTGACTAGATTTCAACTGCCAAATTGGAATGGTGTCAGCTGTATTTTAGTGCATGTGCTCAGCTTGGTCAACAGCAGCCATAAGTAGCACCAAAAGAAAATGGAAATGCACAACCAGGACAGCTAAATGGTTAGACGTTTTCCGATAACATTGTCTTAGAAAAATCATTCACATCTCATATTGGGAGCATATCACTTATGAATACATACAACAAAGATCAGATTCAAAACACCTTATCTACGACTCTGAGTGAATGCTGAATGCACTTTCTTGGCCACATCCTACATATACCCAAAGGCTGGCATCCACAAATGGCACTGCAGTGGTTACCTTCTGGAAGAAAGAGGGAAAGAGGCTGGCCTTGAAAAACCTGGCATCAAACACTCAAGGAAGATTAAGCCACCAGTGTTTCTTGGGATGATGGCGAAGATACAGTATTGAGAATGATCAAGTATGTTGGAGAACGCTTGCTGCCCAGTGTGCTCTGCACAGGACCTAACAACAACAACTATGATGATGATGATGGTGGTGATGATGATGATAATGTTGATGATGATGAAGAAGAAGGAGGAGGAGGAGGAGGAGGAGGAGGAGGAGGAGGAGGAGGAGGAGGAGGAGGTTCGGAAAACTGTGGCAACATCTCCAAACACTGACAGGGGTGCTGTGCCCAGTGCCTCAACACTCCCCCTGCTCAAGGCAGGCAACAAACTGTTGCCATTCACACCCCAGCAATGCACCACTGCAGCATCCTAGCCTGAAAAGAAAGAAAAGAAAAAAGCTTATACTTTTAAAGACAGAAAAAAGGATACCACAATCAGACAGCAGTGAAGGGGGATGTGCACAGTGTATATCCCATGTCCAAAAGAGAAATAGCATGATTGTTCCTTCTCCCAAGAAGGAGAGGAGACCTCAAGTCAGAGTTTATAGGAGATGATGCACTTGGCTTTATCTCGGTGCTAAACATGCTAAACTCAACTGTGCCTAGAGACGTTCTCTTGATCTCAGTAATTTCTTTTTTGCCAAAGAGGCCTTCACATGTATTTGAGGGAAAATCTAGATCCAACCCTGGCTATTTCCTAGAAGATTTAAGAAAATATTGTGGGTATGATCCTGTCAACATATGTAAAGGTTGACAAAACATATGTTATGTATATTTAACAGAATGTGTAAAGTGAATTCCAATTCTGCAGTGTCATGATGTTAATCCACAAGTGTTAGAGACTAGTAATCACAGGCATGTTAAGTGGTGAAGTGCAGGTGGAACTGATTGTAACATCATGGTTTGTAATGGTTAGATCAGATTGCATCAGATTGTTAATTAGTGATTGCATCAGATCTTATGAGTGCTGAATAAGTATAAAAGGCACTAGCTTACCATTTGTAACTTGGGGACTGTTATGGTAAAAACAGTTTACCCCACACTCTGTTTGTCTGTTTGCTATATTGTATATAATGCTTGGTTGTTATGCTGTGTATATTTTGATGTATATATGAATATATGAGTTTTTACTCTATTCATTGTCATTGTCTTTCTGATAGACTAACTCTGCAAACCCTTTATATCAATACTAACATTTTATCTACGTTACTGCTGCACTGCTTTGTGTCAGGCACAAGTATATATTATTATTATATTTGCCTGCTGCCCCTTAAATCTGCTGACAGATCCAACCTCATTCAATTTACCTTTACAGTAGAAGCCTAGACAACCTCATCATAGAGCAGTGATTCTCAACCTTATGCAACCCTGGTTGTGGACCGCAACTCTCAGAAACCCTAGGCAGCCCAGCTAGTGGTGAAGGTTCCTGGTATTTGCAGTTCAGGAAAATGTTGGGTTACCAAAGGTTGGGAATTACTTCCCTAAACTTCGTTGTGCTTTAGTGGGGCTCCCTCTCAGAGTGCTTAGGGCAAGACTGAATTTTACACATATATTTGGCAGTAAGTCCCATTGTATTCCATAAGGTCTTTTGTGTAGGAAAGTGTAGAATTGTGATCTTAGACCCAAATCTTTTGCATTCCCACCTTGGAATAAATCCACATGAATACTATGAATTTTTGTCCTCCCACAATTAACACAAATAGGGTCACATTGTAAAATTCTTTTATTTTCCCTTGAGAGGTAGGTGATGATCTTTTCTCAATTGAGCTAATGGGCTTAGGAAGCTTAACTTTCATTGAGTTGTTCCTCATGTTTTGGGTACTATGTTTCTCTTTTTAAAATCTGCAAAAGGAAGTGGAGAATAAGCTACTTATTTGTGTTTGAATTTATATATATAAGGCTTTAATTATAGCATCTTCGTGGGAAAGAAACATGTTCTTAAAGGAAGCATTTGGGTTGCTGTATCATCCTGCCCACATGTGTTTCTGATCTGTTTTGTGCATCTCAACTGAACGTCCCTTGAGATGTCATCTGTGGTCTCAACAGCCTAGCAACTAAATATTTGTAAACCTCATTCCAAATTAAGCATCATTGAGTCAGGTGGAAGTGGTAAGAAACCGTTAAACTGGTGGTTGTGAAGGTAGGTCTCTGTGGGATAGAGTTGTTGGTGAGTTCCATCACCACACAGGAAGAGACTTCAGATTCTTAAAAGCGCTCTCCCCAGCTGTGGTGGCAGTATCATTTGCATCATGGAGCCTGAGGCCTACTGTTGATCTTACACACTGATTCTAACCAAGGGTTATGTGCCTAACAAAGCAGCAGTGTTTGGTTGCAACCCTCAGATAACAAATTGTTACTGTCACTGAAAAAAAGAGAGAGATTGAACATACTAATAAGATTGAAAGAACAACTTCAGACAGCTGATGTTGTGTGAGGAGCTGTGGTGAACCTTGGAGGTTTCATAAATTGTTTTCCAAAGAATTCTCTAGCTGGTCCTCTCCACTAGGGAACAGAGCTAACCTTTCCATCCACACTCACCGTAGCCTTCTGCCTGAAGCAAAACAATGGATGACTACCTATTGTTAAAAGAGACAACTGGCAATCCTTCTAGCTTCTCTACAGAGACTGGGGAGGAAAGCAACACTGGAGAGAAGAACTGTAATCATTCAAACTACACTATCATTATATGGTGATGTGCCACAAGTTCGTTTTGAGGGTCATAAAGGCTATTTGGTTAGCTGGTGAAGAACAGCAGAAAGTAGAGTAACTTTAAATTACTTGCTCAAGTGAGTCTTGAAGCCAACTGTCCAAGAGACAAGTCTATCTTCTGGCCAGTGAACCCTACAAGCTCTTGCAAATGGTAAGTGTTCTATTGCTACAACTCAGTGGAAGCACATACCCCCACCCCACCTATCCTCAACTATACTTCTGGGAATGGTGCCACATCATAGAAAAGATACTTTTTGAGCTAAAATGGCTAATTTTGATTGAGAAAACCAGTCTCCAAAAATAACATTTCTGAGCCATTCAAATTGCCCATTTCTATTGGCAATGAAGAATGCTGTCCCAAGTACTATGTATTGCAGCTCCACCGCTATCTGAAACTAATGGCTCTTCATTGTCCATTCAGAACCAAAACACTCTCAAGTACACTGTTCTAGATAATATCTGTTTTTCTTTTGACTGCTGTGCAGACCGCAGCTAACAACTGGCTGTCAGGCAAAGGCTTTTTAAAGAAGAAAAATCCAAGTGGCTGTGCTTTGGAAAGGGATTTTAACTCAGTACAATTGCTGAAAATACTCTCTATGCTTTCTTTTGTTGATCTGTTTTCGAATTGTGTTTAAAGATGTTTATACTTGCATTCATTTTCTGCTACCGCTGTACCTTTTTCATTTACCTAGGGCAACTCTGAGCCCCATACACAAAAATAGGTATCACAGACATGTATCTTCAGCACCATAACCCCTGGACAGCTTCCTCAAGGTATTCCTGGTAAACCCCTGAAATTTGGACAGGTTTGGGGCTCAGGATTCTGAGTTTTTAAACTCCAAAGGGGGTGGCCCTAGGGGAAAAATCATTTGAATCAGGATTCAGAAGCCAAGCTGGTGAAGCTGCTAATCATCCATCTGTTTGGGGGGGGTGCTAATTGAGGTTTCCCAATTCAATTAGAATGATTTTTTCCCTAGGGGTATTTCCTTTGGAGCTTAATAACTCAGCTCGCTGGCCTCCAAACCTGTCCAAATTTGGGGAGCTTACAGGGAACAGCTTGAGGAAGGTCCCCTGCCATTTTCTCTAGGACAAATCATTTCTTTCCTAAAGGAAAAATTGCATTTTTTTCATTTTGCAATGAAACATATTCTACTGTTTCATTTCGTAATTAAACAACAAAACAGCATTTCATTTTTCATTTTGTTCCCATCACTAGACAGCGGCCAAAGTTTTGTGGATTTTCCCTGGTTTCTATATGGTTGGGACAGCTCTATATTCAAAGGCTCAGCTTTGCTAATTCTATCCTACAAGTAAGCCATAAAGCTTTAGAATTGTGATGGGCAACCTGTCAGTCTTCAGCTGTTTTTCTAATGCCAATCCCACCAACTTTAAACAGGACAGATAATGGTGAGGACCTGCAGAAACTGCAGTTGAACATTTGGAGAGTTGCAGAGCCCACCCCCTGCTTTACAGAGACAGATAAAACCTCATTGGTACCTCATATCACCCGACACCTGCTGTGGAATCAGTTGTGGTACTGCTACCCCTCTCTCTACCCACAACTGCAGTTCCTAAGTGGAGCAGAGATTGGGCCACTAACTCTCTTTTCTGGTAAGCTGCTATGGGCCCATCTAAGAACAAGGTATTTCTGGTCTGGAAACTAAGGTTGGCCATTTAGTTGGCCATGAAATTTCCATGTTGTTTTTGTATAGACATACAAAAAAATCACCACATATCTACAGACTGATTAATCCTTTTGTTGTGTCCTTGATGTATAGACAGAATGATTGGCTTCCTTCGTAGGAAAAGAAAACTTCTAACTACTGAGCTGTGTGTTTAAAATAATGTTTTGAAGAAGCAGTGAAGACTGGCTCATTCTGAGATGTGCTGATATGCAATCCCACCACATAGCAGCTGTTTCCAATTGCTGGATAATGTTTTCAGGGTTCAGTCATCAAGGACGTGGGAAAGGTTCCAGGAGGCACAAACGAGATGAAAGTTGAGAGCTAATACAGAAATATAACTTTCAGTTTTATCAGTCAAGTGTTCCATACACCAATACCTTGGGATTCATACTTGTGTTTTAGGTTTCCTTGTTTTCAAGGCCCTGCCAAAAGGAGGAAGGTGTACAAATGAGGCTGCATCTTTCTCCCACAGGGTGCAGTATCTCAGCTTTAAGGATCAGGGAAAAATCCAACAACTTCAGGCCATGACATTTCCTGTGCCTTAAAAAAATCTTTCTGTAGGGCTTCCTATCCCAGCTTCAAGCACAATATAAAATTTGGCTGCAAGTAAGTCAAGAAAAATTATGAGATCCAGATCTCAGAAGAATGAATGGCATGCCTTGTTCTGCCTCGATAAGATATACTGCAGAGGAAAATTTCTGCCTGCACGAATGTAAAGTTTCACACATAGGATGGCACTGTGAAAATCTCTACTGCTACATACTATTTATTTATTTATTTATTTATTTATTTATTTATTTATTTATTTATTTATTTGCCCGCCTACCTGCCTACCACCGATCTGGCTGCCAAGACCATTCTAGCGGGTTTACAGCGTGACATAAAATGACAATTTAAAACAGAAAACAGCATCATAAAGTTAAGAACTCAAAACTCAACTTTCCATGAAGGGATTATTGCAAAACTTGTATGCTGCCTTTTAAGACTTTGGGCTGGGAGGGATCTCTCTGGGCTGCAGCAACTATCAAAGAATCAATCCAGCAGCAACCATTTCCCACCCCACCCCACCTGGCTTCAGATTTTGAAGAAATCAATGCCTCTTTAGTCAAAAATTCTCTTCCCCCTTTTGCCATTGGGATTCTTTTGCCAGGAATCAGTTAATCAGTCTGTAATCAGTCATTAGTCAGTCAGTCAAGCAGATTATGAATCAGATAAGCTTTGTTCATGTAACCAGTCATTATTTTTCACAATGTGCTATTTTTAAATCTATCCAGAACTGTGAGTAAATGGAACCTTTTATTCTTTCCCTTACCAAGTGTCTCAGAGTGAATTATCAAGGTTGTAAGTGCCAGTTGATAAGAACAAATCAATTTAAGAGTACTCTACCCTGGTGATACTTGAAGCTAATTCTGTTGTGTAGGCCTCTGAGCTTTTCCCACTGTGTAGCCAGAGGGTTTTTTAAAAGCTCAGGTATACAGCAAGCTACCTGCTTTTGGCAGGGAGTCTTGGGGCACATATGCACTGGGAGAACTCACTATTTGGATCACTTTTGGTGCTGTTTAGCTTAAGGCATCCACATATGTCTTGACTCAGAACTTCCACCTCTTTTTAGAGATGCCACTCCTTTTTGGAGTAGTAGGACCATGTCCCCCACCCCCCAAATGATTCCGAGTGCTTTTAATTAGTCCATTCTGTAGCCTGTGTGGATGGTTAGTGCATACTAAAATAGAGCTGTGGGCAGTGTTATCCTAGGTAATTGCCCTGTGATGTATTTGGTTGGTTGTGGCATTAACAGGAATGATGGGAACTCCCCCAATTTTCATCTGCTCTGTTTAATGTTTTCCCTATACTGTATTTAATATTTTCCTATTGATGCAGTGGTATTCTAGATAAACAAGATACATTGGCAGTATTATAAAGAATGTATTATCCTACCCCCTGTTTTTTGCCACAGGATGGAAGCCACAGCCAATTCAACACAAACATACATGTGCAAATGCATGCAGCTAGTTAACAACAATCCCTCCATTTCCCGCCTTGCCTCTTTTTTCTGTTGCCTCCTCTATTCCCAACCCCACAGTTTGGTCTTTTGGGGAAAGAAAGAAGAGAAATTAATCCATAAAAAAACAAATAAGCCCCCCCCATTTTATTTTATTTTAAATCAGTAATTTTTCTCTTTTCACCAACCCTGCTGGTGCAGAAGTCCAATGCACAAAAGAACCCAAACATTCACACGTGGAGGCACATGGGCCAGAGCTGAAAAGACAGCACCAAGGAAGAAAGGAGCGTAGTCATGACAACACCGACCCTTAATAAACAAGGTGAATAAAACAAAGCATTGCCTTCACAATCCTTTAAGGCCCTGTTTTTGTAGGTGTTTCCAAATTTGGTTAATTTCACTCCCAGCCACACAACCCTGATGACATCTGGAAGTGGAGTCATGGCAACCGGCCTTCTTTTTCTTGAGAAATTGAAACGTTTCGCTGCTCATCCAAACAGCTTCATCAGCCCTGAAAATGAAGTCTAGTTGCCATGACTCAACTTCCAGATAAACTTACCTGTGAATCTTCACAGACAACCCTGAAGGACACTGAAGTTGGAAACTAACATCTTGACCCAGGTGGAAGAAATGGAGATGATTTGGAAGTGGGGAGACAAAAATGAAAGACAGTGAAATCTCACCAGTTTTGACATTTGAAAGTGATCGGAGCAATTGAGGATAATCAGGGCAGCAGGAGGCTCAGAAGTTATAAGAACAAGGTTTTCTTTTTAAACAGATTGGATTTTCCTTCTTAAACCTGCTCAAGGACCTGCAGCCTGGCTCTAATCTAAGGGAAAAGGGAGATGATCTACGTATTTTTTCATTAAAAAAAGGGGGGGGTTGAGCCACATGGCCATCAGAAAGCAAATCATTTTTCATCCTTATTCTAAGATGACTGATCATCATCATCATTTTGGACTGACTGGTTAGATGCCTTTTTATTACTTTTCCTCCTTTTCCCTTTCTTTTTCTTTGCTGTCTCAGAAGAGTTTCCTGTTTCCACATAGGAAGCAAAAGGGCCCTCTCAGGCTGTGGTCACACCTGGGTTTCGATCCTGATCTTCTGGGTTTCGATCCTGATCTACTGCTTTTCCTCTTTGTCCCATCATGTGATTTAATATGTGGGACAAGTGTTCTCATGTCAAAAGCTGTTTTTTTATTTTATTTTAAAGTGCAGTTCAGCCCTCTTGGCCAGCAGGTGACGCTAGCATTTGAAAAAAAAATGGACCACTTGGCTGGGGCAATTTAAAACTTGTAGGACTGGATAGAGCTTCCTGTTACTCCGAAGGTGAAAATAATTTTTAAAAAAGCACCGATCAGCCCCAGGAACAGCTGGTTGGTGCTATGAGTTAAAGAAGAAGAAGAAACCCAGATCATCTGTGTGGTCCCACGACATCTGCCTCCTTAAAAGCTGGATTTTCAAAGTGAGGCAAAAAATTCCCTACCTCCTGGGCAAGTCATAGAAACCTCACTTAAAAGAGCATTACCGGGTTTCCTTTTCCCTCCCCCCCCCAAAAGCCCGGTGGCCGTGGGGATGGCATTTTTAGACCCAGTTTATCTGGTAATTTAAACTGTTTTTAAAGGGACATGGTAAAGGGGCCTTAGTTTCAAGGTAAGATGGCAGTTGATGAGCACTTTAGACCTATCTGGCTCTATGGGTGATTTTCTAATGTGTTTTAAATACACTTGCTTACATAGCACTCAGTTTTAGGTCTGGTCCTTACCTGCTGGAGAAGGGTGTATTTCCTGTCTCACTTCTGTGAAACTCAAACTGAATGAATTGCCTTCTCTATCTTCCTCATTTAAAGAAACAAATAACTACCCTTCCTTCTCTTAAAAAAGAATGACAAATGAGATACATTTGGTTTTGAATTCAATTTCCAACCTCACTGGTGCTAAATTTAGAAATCTTTGTGAATGTCCTCACATTCAACACTGATGTTAACACCAGATACAAGATCCTTTCCTTATTGTATGATTTTGCTATCAAAACCAAGGCATGGCAAGATGGCCTGTTACTAATTCTCCATCAAAATCTTCAGTTTCAGATTGAAAGTGAGCACTTTAAAAAAAAAGGTTTTCTTGCCATTTGAACAAACAGTTGGAGTAAAATTAGAACCTTAGTCTTTTGGGAATCTCAGCACATACACATTACAAGCATGTAAGGGGAAGGCTAATTGATCAAATTGATACAAAGAGCTACTGCTTTTGCAAAAAAAAAAAAAAAAAAACTGCAAGGAGGCATTTCTTGATAGTGTACATTTTATAGAAGGGGGAATCATTTTAAAAATGCATAAGCTCTCTCAGAGCCTGAGCAAACCAAGCAAACAAATTTGTGTGGAAATTTGGTGAGGGGAAGAGTTTTCTCATTTTTTGTTGGGGGTGTGAACAGCGTTGGGATTTACCAATCATGTACATCCATGCATTCTTTTCAATGGTAAATTTTGGATACTGCAGTATGGCCCCCTTACCTGCTGATTCACTATTTGTTTTCTATTTAAATTTTAATAAACCTTTTTTGACTTTAATGTCATTAGAGATGGGCACAAACTGAAAAAATGGCTATTCATTTTGGTTAGGTTCATTTTGGGGTTCAGTTCAGGTCATTTCATTTTTAATGATTTTTTTTTTGAAAAATTCATTTTGTTGGTTCATTGATTCGTTATTCATTTTCCCCGCTTTGCATAATTTAATCCATTTGACAGTGCATGGGTGGAAAAAAACATTCAAAAATAAAAAAAACATGTTGACAACAACTGCACAAACTGGACTGGCATCCTCCTCCTCCTCCTCATCATCAATCATCAACACATCATCCTTACTGGGCAGCGGCAGTGGTGGCAGCAGCAGTGGGGCAATCCTGGCCCCTGTGGCAGGGGCAGCCAGCACGTTTTTTTTTTTTCAAGTCCCAACCGCACAGCCCCTGGGGCCAGGTTGGTGCTTCTTTTATTTTTTATATTTTTTCTTCATTTTCTGGCACCACCCACCACCCATCACTCCTTTTTTAAATTATTATTATTATTGATTTATTTTTATATTATTGTTGTTGTATTTTTCTTTTACTGCAAACCACGTGGCCTGTGCTACAGCTGTAGCATGGGCTAGTCAGCTTTTTTTTTTCTTTTGCTGGCAGCAGGTCGGTTCTGCGGCCCACGGGCCAGGTCCGGTGCTTGCGGGCCGGTACTGGGCTTGCGTGCTGGATCAGGGTGTTTTTTGTTTGTTTGTTTTCAAGCACCGACTGTGCAGCTCCTGGTGCCAGGTCAGTGCTGGTTTTATTTTTTATATATTTTTCTTTATTTTAGGGTGCCAACCCAGCCACCCCGGGAGCCAGGTTGGCACTCCTTTTTAAATATTTTTAATTGATTTCTATTTTATTTTTATTGTTTTTTTTTTTACTGCCGACCACCAGACCTGCGCTACAGCAATAGTGCAGGATGGTCGGCTTTTTTGTCAGCAGATTTAAGGGGGCAGCAAATATAATAATAATAATATATGCTTGTGCCTGACACAAAACAGTGCAGCAGTAACGTAGATAAAATGTCAGTATTGATATAAAGGGTTTGCAGAGTTAGTCTATCAGAAAGACAATGACAATGAATAGAGTAAAAACTCATATATTCATATATACATCAAAATATACACAGCATAACAACCAAGCATTATATACAATATAGCAAACAGACAAACAGAGTGTGGGGTAAACTGTTCTCACCATAACAGTCCCCAAGTTACAAATTTGACAAGCTAGTGCCTTTTATACTATTCAGCACTCATAAGATCTGATGCAATCACTAATTAACAATCTGATGCAATCTGATCTATCCATTACAAATCATGATGTTATAATCAGTTCCACCTGCACTTCATCACTTAACTTGCCTGTGATTACTAGTCTCTAACACTTGTGGATTAACATTATGACACTGCAGAATCTAACTGCCTCCATTTTACAATTCTCTTTACACATTCTGTTAAATATACATAACATATGTTTTATCAACTTTTACATATCTTGACATTTTTAACAAAACGAATAAGGAATAACAAAACAAACTAAAAGTCCCTAAATGTGACTCATTATTTGCTCTGTGGAGGGTAATTGGACCAAGCAATAGTAAGACCTCGAACAGCGTGCACACAAACAGCAGGCCCAGTGTTCACACATGGAGTCACACCTACTACTTCTACTTCTACTTCATCTTAAGCTGTCTGCAGCTTAACATGAAGTAGGAAGCCAACAGGGGCACTGGTGCAGGCATTCCATTTTACCGAAGCCAAACAAGGTACTGAAGGGGGGACTTTGGCACTTAGTTTTGGTTTGGCAAACTAGAATCCATGAAACAAACCACAAACCAATCCAGTTTGCATTTGTTTTCTGGTTCGTGATCAGTTCATGCCCATCTCTAAGCGGCACTGAGGCTTTCACAGTGAATTGTGGGCTGTGTAGCCTTAGGCAAGCTGAACAATCCTGGAGTGCCCCACTTGAGGAGGCCCTTTACAGTGCCCTGGCAGTGACAGTCCCTAGCATCTTGACTGTTTTCTTTCTTTATTAATTAGCTTGTTTACATTTTCAGATATCCCATTTTACATTTATCTAAATTTTATGTGCAAGAAGCAAGCAGTACTGTAGAAGTTTTCCCTGTTTAACAGTTTCATTAATATTGGGTTTTTCTAGCTGTACGTTTTTAAAAGGCTATATTTTTTTGTCTCCATTGAGACATCACAGTTTAAAACAGGAGGACGGATTGAGCAATTGGAGAGGTCGATAGAGACAGAAATGTTCAGTGTGTTCCAATGTAATGAACAATGACTAAATCATATCTCACAATACCTGTCATTGTTCTGGGACTTTGTGATGGTAATAAATCCCAGTCCATGGAAACACTGTGATACCTATAATGGTAGCCATGTTGTTCCTTTGGAATGTAAAACAATGCAATGTATTATTAATCAGAGAAGAAGTTTAGCACTGCAGAGATGGAAGGGAACCAATGGATCATCAAGTCCAACATCTCTTTAAGCGGGCACAACAGGGCATTGAACTCCCAACCACTAGCTCCTCAGCAAGATCCCTAAGCCACCAAAGCTATCCTGCAGTTTCCTGCTGGACTGGTAATCACATTTCTTTTAAAATGTAATGAGTAAAATGTATATTTGATCATCTGGAAAATATTGCTTTTGGGAGGTCATGGAAATTCGGGGGCATTTGGGACCATTCTGCATTCAAAAACTGCATTGAAAAGGGCTTTAAAAACACACCTGTTTAAAGAGGCATATGATGACCTTTCTATTTAATTTTTTAAAAATCCTCTTTTTGCCATCTTCCTTGGAGGGTCTTGTCCTTCCTTATTTTATTGGTATTCTTGCCTTTTTTGTTCCTGATGGTTGATTTTAACTGTTAACCGCCCAGATTTCCGTCCGGAAGATGGTTGGTATATAAATACAATAAATAAATAAATAAATAACTATTACATTGCTCTTTGAGTAATAAGTGAACAGTATGACTAACAAGATGCTTCCCCACCAGGCCTGTTGCAAGCAATGGGTTTCTTTTCAAAAAGCAAGATAGTACAAACTCTGAAAATCTCTGGCACAGATTGGCTAATAGGGCTTGCTGTCACAGAGGGGCTGGGTCCAGGTGGCTGCTCCAGAGAATCACTAGTTCCCATTGGCTAAGCCGTTGTGATCCTGGGAAGGACAGACACCAGCATGATATCATGAAACAAAAAGAACAGTAGAAGCAAAATCCTATTAAAAGCCATGTTGGAAATGGTCCAGAAGAATAAGGGGGAAAACAAGTCGGAATCTGTGAAGGGTAACACTGAGAGAGGGGGGGAGGGAGGGGGGAGGGAGAGAGAGAGAGAGAGAGAGAGAAGATGCACCAGGCTGGACGCTGGAAACCTTCCACTCTCCATCCACAGAGGCTGGGAACTGTTCGGCCTTCATCCCTCTACACGAAGCGCCCCCCTCACCCTCCTTTGGCAGACAGTGGAGGTCCAAGGGAGAGGAAAAGATTGTGCCAGATCAGAAAGTGCTTCCCTTTCTTTTGGCAGTCAACTCAAATGCCAGAGCCATTGAAGTTTCTTTCGACTCGGGTGGGGGGGAGAAAGTGTCCTGTTTTGCTTTGGAATGAGAAGAAGAAGAAGAAAGAGTTGTCGGGCTTCCAGTGGGTCTGGATTTCATTTAAGCCCACCATTTGAAAGCTACAAAGAACCTGCCCCCTCACCCCCCACACACGTAAATCCAAAATAAAAGCAAAATCACATGTCTAAGTCGATCATAATCGGGGTTCAATGGATTGCACAACCCCCCCCAAATGCTTTTCCTGTGGAGCGTCTGCTTTCTTCAGATTGTCCCCGAAGCAGAGGGAGCCTCATAGGTCTTTATTTGGAGGTGACAGATAGCAAGCAAAAGAGATGGTGAGTGCAGCCATAATTTTAGCACCAAATAAATTAAACTCCCTGTCAAAACAATACAGGATATGCAGTTCTGCTGGAACTGTTTCTCCAAGGCAATTTTCTTTCCTGCCAGAAATCCCCTAACTCTGAGGACAGAACTTTCTTTATGGGCAAAGGGAGCTCTCTTGATCATAGCAGAACCCCATGGAGGATGTCCCCCCCCCCAGGGGTCTCATTTTGGTTCCAAGGCTGTCTGAGTGTGTAAAGCCGATTTGGCATGAAAATGAAGTGTGGGAGAAAATTAGGGAGCATCCTGCATTCTGACACGCCTTTGCATTTTGTGTTGCTTCAGCCACATTGCCTAATCACAAATGGTTGCATGAGTTATATAAATAAACTTAGTTCAGCAGGGATGATGGGGGGGGCTTTTATCTGAAATTCTGGTGAGTCTAGCTATCCTCTGTGTTTTTTTTAATGTCTTAGTTTTTGAAATGAAAAGAATAATCATAGAGATGTTTCCAAACATCTCTCCATGTCTGTAGAAGCTGCAAATAATGTGTCACTGAGGAAGGACTTGTATATTTTTGCAGCATATTTAACATAAGGAGGGGTAAGGAATTGATTGGTTCATATTTCAGTATGAAACTAATCTAATTTGAAACTAACTTCCCAGAATCAAATGCACACCTGAACTGAACATGCCAATTTGTAAGGCCATCTGCAGAACGCAAATTGTACACCTGTTTCACAAACACACCTGGAAAAATGCATAGATAGATATATAGATAGGCAGGCAGGCAGGCAGGTGGTACACTTTGAAAAATGTATGCATTTTTCCAAGTGTGTTTGCAAAATTGTGTGAATGTGCGTGAAATTATGAATTTATGTGAATTATATATTGTATTCATTTTCTAAGACAAGAAGTGTGTACAAAATTGTTATGGGTGTGATCCAATGAATAGCTGTCATGGAATCCATATACCAGCCTGGGAACTGAGAATTACTTCACGTCCCTCCTCATGATGAGGTGAACTTGCTTCCGGTTTGAATTTGGTTGTTGTCACGTGCTCTAAATCCAGTTCTGCCCCTTTTTCTTTGTACTCATGGGCATGATGAATGGAACCGGCAGGACTGCAACCTCATGTCCTCGATGCACGTTGTTCTGTTATTTTCTGAGTGAACATAAGAACATAAGAACATAAGAAGAGCCATGCTGGATCAGGCCAAAGGCCCATCTAGTCCAGCTTCCTGTATCTCACAGTGGCCCCACCAGATGCGCTTGGGACAGATGAGACTAGATATCTGTCTCCTGATACCACTCCCCTGCATCTGGCCCTTGAAGTACCCTGGTTTTAAGCCTGGAGATTACACATCTCCATCATGGTTTGTAACCTGTGATGGACTTTTCCTCCAGGAATCTGTCCAATCCCCTTTTGAAGGCATCCAGACCAGATGCCATCACTACATCCTGTGGCAGGGAGTTCCATAGACTAACAATGCGCTGGGTGAAAAAATATTTTCTTTTGTCTGTTCTTACTCTCCCAGCCCTCAATTTGAGTGTCTGTCCCCTAGTTCTGGTATTTTGTGAGAGGAAGAAGAGCTTCCCTCTATCCACTTTACTCATGCCCTGCATTATTTTGTACGTCTCAATCATATCCCCCCTCAGGTGCCTTTTTTTCCAGACTAAAGAGCCCCAAATGTTTTAGCCTTTCCTGATAAGGGAGGTGCCCCAGCCCAGTAATCATTTTAGTCACTCTCTTCTGCACCTTTTCCAGTTCCACTATGTCTTTCTTGAGATGCGGTGACCAGAATTGTACACAATACTCCAGGTGTGGCCTTACTATTGTTTTGTATAATGGCATGTTTTATTTTCAATCCCCTTTTGTTTTGTATAATGGCTGTTTTATTTTCAATCCCCTTTTTGATAATCCCTAGCATGGAATTGGCCTTCTTCACCACTGCCACACATTGGGGAGACACCTTCATGGAGCTGTCCACCAACACACCAAGATCTCTTTCCTGATCTGTCATGGATAACTCAGAGCCCATGAGTTGATAGATAAAGTTTTGATTTTTTTGCCCCAATATGCATTACTTTACATTTGGCTACATTAAAACGCATTTGCCATTTCGTAGCCCATTCTCCCAGTTTGGAGAGATCCTTCTGGAGCTCTTCACAATCTTCTCTGGTTTTTACCACACGGAAAAGTTTTGTGTCATCTGTGCTTTTTCCGTGTTGTCCTAAGCGCTACCGCTTGGCTTTTTTCAGTCTTTCGATTAATCAATAGCCTCCCGTCATGGTTTCGCGGCACGCAAGCTTTTTGTGATTTTTTCCCCCGAGGCCATTCATTGAATTAAAACTTCCATAGACCATGTCCCGTCGAGTGACTGTTCCTCCTCCTGACACTAAATGGCTTCAGTAATATATTGTCTCACTGTGGAATAAGAGAAACCGCACGTCCCCTCCGTGCGGATCGAGAAGTGAGTTGAGGAGATTCCTGAGGTCAAGGAAGGGAATCTCTCACCCTGCTTGGGGTGCAGTTCAGGGGGCATGGTTGGGACGAACTTGCTTTGAGACGACATGGACGTGAGGTTCCGTTCCTACATACCGGTCCACAGCGGGGTCGCGAACAGCAATGAGAAGGACGTGAAGTATATATCTGTTTATTTAAAAATTGACCTAAAACAGAATTTTCCATCACAAAATCCTTTCTGATCATAATCCTCAGTGGGACAGCCTCAGTTGGAGGCGTACAACGTGTGCCCTCCCCCTGAGGTTGCTGATTAAGAATTTCCATCAGTTCAACAACATGAGATGGATCACAAGTTTTCCATCCCAGTTCTAAGGAGTACAATAAGACTACCAATGTTTCCCATAAAAAATTGAATTATTGTGCTTCCAAAGCACACCATTCTTGGCAATAGGTATGCTGCAGCTGGTACAAAATGCTGCCAAATCACCTGACAATTTCTTTAGAACGAGTATTTTACCTGAAGTATGTTTGCTCATAAAGGAATGTTGTGACTGAATCATTTATAATGATCCCGCACAAATTGGCTTCATCTGGCCGCCGTATGGATTACTGAACTGTGATATAGTTTGATTGTACAGTGAATGGATATTTGAATTTTATTAAGCAAATTGTCTATTTGAGACAGGAATACAAGCCTTGAAAGACCTTGGTCTAATGTGAAGAACATTGCTCTCTGGCTGCTGTTAGAATTACAGTGCTCGGCTCTCTGACCAATAAAATTGCTCTAGCAGTTTAATAATGGAATTGGAAGGTTATCTATGATGAAGAAGAAATTTTGATAGATTTGGACAGCAATTGTATTTTATACAAGACCCTTCCCCCCTACATTTCAGCAATTATAATGTATACAGCGGGGTGGAGAGTGCGTGTGGTTGGGAGATGATGTTGGACTGCAACTCCCATCATCTTTGTTGACTGCTCATGCTAGCTGGGATGCATGGGATCTGAATTCCAAAAATATTTCCACCCTGACATAAATGATTGAAGCAAAACAACTGCTTCATGGCATTAGATTGGCTAATTTTTATTATGTTGATTTATTTCATTCTCGCACAAATCAAGATACACTGCAAGGTGGGTTTTTCCTCCATCATTGTAAGATGGTGGGTTTTCTTTTTGTTTTAGTCAACTAATAAGAAAGTATATCCATTTTTGAAACTATGTTTTGCACATTTGCATAAATTTTAAATGGTGACTAACAGTTAGATCATAACAAAAATTGGAGTCTTGGATGAATTGTTTGTGCCTTTGCCATCAATCTGCCATCATCTGAAACTAACTTTGTTTAGGAAAACCATATTTTTTATTTTTATTTATTTATTTTGCTCCCATGCATTTTTGGCCCAAGTTGTGAAAAAATCTGAAAAAGGATTGGCCAAATTGAAGCAGCTTGTTTCTGTGGGAATCAATATAATACCAACATCTGTACTTTATGAAGATTGATGGTAAAGACCAGCAGGTTTCCTGGTGTTTTACATATATTACGTATCCTGAAACAAGCTTCCATATATATGTTTCCATCAATGTTATAGAATATTTTGGCAAGGTCAAAGGGTTCCATGGCCATAATATCAGTACGTCTCAGTGAGAAAAGTGGTACAAAAATACCCCAAAGGTTTATCTGGAAATTGAACCATGGCAACTAGACTTCTTAAGATATAGAAACGTTTCACTGCTCATCCGAACAGCTTCATCAGTCTGAACAGGAATAGGAATAGGAATCTTTATCATTATTGCCCCCTTGTAGAACAACGAAATTTCACGGTTGCTATATTCAACTCATATAAAACATAATAAAGCTAGTTGCGAGTCCTCTATCTTATAGTCTGCTTTGACCTCTTGTCATCCTGGTCTGAAATAGGCTCATAAGTTGAACAATGGCCTAAATAGGCTTGTCAGGTAGACAACAGTCTCAATAGCCTTAAGATGAACAATGGCCTAAGGTGCTGAAACCCATAAAGTTAGGGTCTTTAGCTATGGCCTTAGTGGAAAAGGCTTTTTGCTTTGTCTGGGTATTGTTGAAAGCACAGCCTGATAAGTAGCAGATAAACTGTGCCTGAGGCCCCCACCTCTGTTGAGAGAGGGGTTTTCAATGCTCACCTGAATGGCTTCCCTGACCCCTCTCTCAAACCACCTTTCTTCTTTGTCTAATATATATATATATACATCCTCATATTTGAATGAGTTCCTTTTATCTACTCCCCCTGCTTTCCCTGCCAGAAAGAAAAGAAAACGGAGAAAACGCAAGCAGAAGCGGGGCTGCAGAGCCGGACTTCGAGTGAGGCTAAGTAAAAATCCTTACAAGCCTGCATTGCCAAGTCTTTTTGTTTCAAATGTGAGATCTCTTCCCAATAAGATCGAGGAGTTGGAACTTACTATCTCTCTGCAGAAAAATATCCGGGATTGCTGTGCTATGGTCCTTTTGGAGACGTGGCTGGGTCCTGCCTTTCCACAGGAGCTTTTACATCTACAGGGACGCTCAGCAATTAGAGCAGATAGAACTATTGAATCCGGGAAGAGCAGAGGTGGAGGGATTTGTGTTTACATAAATAACAACTGGAGCACAGATGTTAAAATAATGGATATTCATTGTTCTCCTGATTTGGAGTATCTAGCAGTGAAATGCCACCCCGTTTATTTGCCACGTGAGTTTAATGTTGTTATAATAACTGCAGTATACATACCTCCTGATGTAAACACTACTACAGCTATGGGCCACCTGCTAACTGCTATTAGCAAACAACAGCAGGCTTACCCAGACGGAGCTCTGGTGGTTGCAGGTGATTTTAATCAAGCCAATTTAAAGACTGTTCTCCCTAAGTTCTATCAGTATGTTGACTGTCCCACCAGAGGGAAAAATACCTTGGATCAAGTATATAGTAACATCATGCATGGACACAAGACTAAGCCTTTGCCCAATATAGGACAGTCAGATCATACATCTCTGTTCATGATTCCATCATACAGACCTCTCGTTAATAGAATCCGACCATCAACCAGAGAAATACGAGTGTGGCCAGCAGGTGCATCTGAGCAACTTCAAGACTGCTTTAGGAGCACTGTTTGAGGAGAACAATGTTGATACATATACCTCGACAGTACTGTTTTATATCAAAAGCTGCATTGATGTTGTCACTACCATCAGACAAGTACGGGTGTTTCCTAACAACAAGCCCTGGCTAAACAGAGATGTGCGCCTTCTGTTAAAGGCCAGAAATGCTGCTTTTCACTCTGGAGATGCACTACAGTACAGAGAGGCCAGAGCTAAATTGAAAAAGGGCATCAGGGATGCCAAAGCTATGTACTGTCAGAGGATTGAACTTCATTTTGAGAGCTCTGATCCTCGTCAGGTATGGCAAGGTCTGCAACAAATCACGGGGCAGAATATTAAAAATAATCTGTCTAGCAGCAGTGAGTCTTTGGCTGATCAGCTGAATCAGTTCTTCAGCCGTTTTGAGGTGGAAACTGGACCCACTATGACTACAGCATCGACCATCAATAGCACACCAATAGAATCTACTACTGATAGACAACCACTTCTACTGCAGATTTCTGATGTGCAACGCGCTTTCCAGAATATTAATGCTAGGAAGGCAGCTGGACCGGATGGAATCATGGGACGAGTTGTTAGGGACTGTGCTGCAGAATTAGCTGGAGTATTTACAGACATTTTTAATCTATCTTTGTTGCAGTGCTCTGTCCCTACTTGCCTGAAGACATCTATTATAGTGCCAGTCCCTAAGCAGTCAGTAGTGGCATCTCTCAATGACTACAGACCAATAGCTTTAACATCTGTTATTATGAAGTGTTTTGAGAGATTGGTGCTAGATTATATTAAGGCTAGACTTCCATCTACTCTGGACCCGTTTCAGTTTGCATACAGGAGTAACAGATCCACTGATGATGCTATATCCATTGTTGTCCATACTGTATTGAGCCATTTAGAACAACAGGGAACATATGCAAGGCTGTTATTTGTGGATTATAGCTCTGCTTTTAATACAATTCTACCTAATAGGTTGTTTTTCAAAATGGCCAATTTGGGTATACATCAGAAGATTTGTTTGTGGGTAAGGAATTTTCTGATAGGCCACAGTCAGTAAGGATGGGATCCCACCATTCTTCTACTCTTGTATTAAGTACAGGAGCTCCTCAGGGTTGTGTGCTAAGCCCCTTCCTCTACTCCTTGTACACATATGATTGCACCCCACTGTATAACTCCAACACAATCATCAAATTTGCAGATGATACAACAGTGGTGGGGCTCATTAGTAAGAACGATGAGTCTGCTTATAGGAAAGAAGTACAAGGGTTGACTCAGTGGTGTAAAGAAAACAATCTTGTACTTAACACCAAAAAAACTAAAGAACTTATAATTGATTTCAGGAGGAAGAAAGATGTACATTTACCATTGTACATAAATGGTGAGGAGGTGGAGAGGGTTGGTAGCTTTAAATATCTGGGCACTTACATCTCAGAGGACCTCTCATGGACTGCAAACACCAATATGGTTGTGAAGAAGGCACAGAAGAGGCTGTATTTCCTGAGAATGCTCAGGAAGATGAATTTATCTCAGCATCTACTTCTGTCTTACTATCACAGCACCATTGAGAGTGTCCTAACTTATGGCATGCTATCATGGTATGGGAGCAGCTCTTAGCGGACAAAAAGCTCTACAGAGAATAATTAAAATTGCCCAGAATGTTACCGGGCTCCAGCTACCAACCCTGGATGACATCTTCACATCTCGCTGTTTGAGGAAGTCACACAACATTCTGAGGGACTCTACGCATCCTACTCACAATTTCTTTGAACTGTTGCCTTCTGGTAGAAGATACAGAACAATTAAAACTCGGACCACACGTCTTCTGAACAGTTTTTATCCCAGAGCTATAATTGCACTTAATAATGAACTCAAGAACCACCACTAGTGAGCACTTGGACAGAATTACCTAGCCTGTTGTGTAGATGCTTGTGTTTTTAAGGGGGGGGGGGTTGGTGTTTTTAAGGGGGGGTTGGTGGTTGGGGGAGTGTTCAGGGAATTTTATGTGTGTGTGTTGAAGGGTTTTTTGTTTTTTGTTTTTAATGTGTGTGAGAGTGTTTGGAGATTTGTGTGTGTGCGTGTTGAATCTGGTCTCTGGGTGTCTGAATTTCATTGTATGTGTATATTGTGTATATACACACAATGACAATTAAATAATTTCATCCTTCAAGTGGAGATGTACTGCTGATTCTGGTCCTGAGCTGTTACCCCTCTTATGTTGAGCCATCCTTCTGTTTAATGGCTGTTTAGTTTCTCCAGTGTAGAAGTCTGCACATACCTTCTCACTGCATTGGACCACATACATTATATTGCTCCTTTTCGTTTTGGTATCAGGTCCTTTGGGTGGACAAGTATCTGCCTTAGTGTGTTTGTTGGTTTGAAATAAACAGAGATGTGGTGTTTGCCAAAAACCCTTTAAAGCTTCTCAGACCAGGTTCTTCCATTGGGTCTGGGTCTCAGGCTGATCCACTGTTCTTCTGGGATGGCCCACTGCTTTGTTGAAGGCCCACTTTGGATATCCACAGGCCTTAAGTGCTATCTTCAGGTGCCTGTCTTCCTTCTTGGCTTCTGTGGAAGTGGGGGATGCTCTCTGCTCTGTGGTTTAGGGTCCTGATGACTCCTAATTTGTGTTGTAATGGATGGTGGGAGTCAAACAGTAAGTATTGATCTCTGTGTGGGGGTTTCCTGTAAACTTCTACTCCCAGGCCATGGTCGGGTCTGATGATGACTGCACAATCCAGGAGAGCCAGACTGATGTCTTGAGTGTCTTCCCTAGTGAACTTAATATTAAGGTCCACCACATTGATGTGGTCTGTAAAGGCCTGTACTTCGTAAGTCTTAATTTTCAGACAGGTATCATCTACATGCCTGAACCAGTGGGATGGTGTTGTCCCTGGGAAGGTGTCAAGGGCCTTCTCCACTTCTTCCATGTATAGGTTTGAAACAATTAGTGACATTAGGGAACCCATGGCACAACCAGGCTTCTGTCTGTAGAAGTCCCCTCTGTACATGAAATACGTGGTGTTCAAACACAGGTCCAGAAGAAGGCATATCTGGTCTGGGTTGAGGCTGGTTCTGGAGGTGAGGGTGTCGTCTTCTCTTAGTCTTCTCTTTACATTTGTTAGGGCATCATTGGTGGGAATGCTGGTATAGAGAGATGTAACATGAAAGGATATCATGTTTTCATCTGTATCCAGTTTCAGCTCCCTGACTTTAGAAACAAACTCCTCTGAATTGTGCAGGTCATGGTCCGTTGAGTCCAACCAGTGGGGCTAGGATATTTTGCAATGCTGTAAGTCACTGCATTTATACTACTGATGATGGTTCTGAGGGGGATTCCTTGCTTGTGGATCTTGGGAAGTCCATAAAAGCAGGGGACAGTCTCTTTAGGATATAACCAGTGGAAAGTCACCCCTGCCAATTGTGTTATCCTTCTCCAAGAGTTTTAAGCAATCTATTACTTTTTTTCTTGTAATTGTTGGTGGGGACTCTTTTTAGTTTTTCATATGTGTGTTGGTAGTCCCACAGTATTGAGGATGACAGTGCATCTTCCTTTGTCTGCAGGCACGATGGCTCATCCCTGATGAGGGATGTCAGAGCACTTCTCTCCTGGCTGGAGAGGTTGGATGGTGGTGGCTGAACACTGGAGAGTGCAGCAGAAACTTTTATCCTGAGTAGTTCAGCTTCTCTGCAGCTGGCAGATTGTTGCTGTGAATGGCCGATTCTGTAGCTGTGATGAAATCCATAACAGGAACTTGCTTGGGTGTGATGGCAAAATTAAGGCCTTTGGATAGGACCGCTCTCTGTCTGGGTGAGTTCCCTGTTTGAGAGGTTCTTAACCCATTTGTCACATCTCCTGTCATGGTCCCATCATCCTTCTTCCTTCATTTCTTTGACTGACAGTTTCTGGGAGAGGAGAATATCAAACTTCATTTGCCTCTCTTTGCCTTTGCAATTTCAACCTAACAAACCTATTCAGGCCATTGTTCATCTTATGAGATTATTGTTCATCTTATGAAGGTGACAAGAGGTCAAAGCAGACTATAAGATGGAGGACTCACAACTAGCTTTCTTCAGACTGAAGAAGCTGCTTGGATGAGCAGCAGAATGTTTCAATCTCTCAAGAAAAAGAAGTCCAGTTGCCATGACTCAACTTCCAGATAAACTCACCTGGATGTCTGAGAGTTTATCTCTGAGAGTCTTCACAGATATACCCCAAAGACTGAAAATACAACAGGTTAAACAAAAGCAGCATCCACTGAGGAAAAAGTTACTCCATATCCATTTTGAAGTGAAGGGCAGCCTATGCTGATGAAATATGCCAGGCTTTGCTACTTAATGATAAGCCAAAGAGTTGAAGACTGGCACAGTAGAAGGTGGCATTGCCAGTGGGATGCACTCAATTACTTAATGCCTAGGTCCCATCTTTAATTTGTACTGTCATTTAGCTACATTAAATTATTCACCAGATAGTTCTCGTCTTTGATTCCCACTGCTTCTGCAAAAATGAGAGAAAAATTAAAATGATATGCAGTTTCCTGCATGTGTTCAGAAAACATTCAGATTTGTTTTCATTGATTATATGGAAGAGAAATAAACATTCTGATAGTGCCTGTTTAGGTTGCTGTTGGGGCTTGTGAAATCTTGTGCAGGCACACATGGATGTCCCTGTGTGAATGTGTGTGCCATTATATGTTTTATCTATGGATGTGTGTGCCATTGTATATATCACTTAATGTCTTGACACGTGCTCCATCTTTGTAGGGGGACAATGCCTGCACATGTTCGGGAGAAAAGATGGACCTAGTGTAGGTTATGTGCTGAGACTAACCCCCATTAATAATTTTTTTAAAAACATGGGGCCTGTTTAGCCTAGATTTTTGCCCTTGTGAGCTATTCTAGGCCTGGGAGGGGTTGAAAGCCAGCTAAAATAATGCAAAGGGGTGGGGAAGAGAGATGAGCATTAATTAATTTGAGCTGCTTCATTCTGACTGATTTGTGTATGTGTGGTGGCTTGAAGCCTGGGCCTTCCCCAGCCATTGCCAGCTGACACACGGGGTGGTGTCATGAAGGTGGCCATTAACACCAACAATTGGGGGTGATGGGAGAAGGGTAGGAGCACACACTTGGTCCTGTTGTGCTAATCCGAGCAAAGCAGGTCATGGAGCACCATGTCAGTGTGGGGTCTAGGAAGGGAGGAGACAAATGAATCTTCCCATGGCTGTGAGTAGAGATGGGCACGAATGCATTCCTATGGGGAAATGAAAAATGAAGTGAAAGAAACAGAAATTTCCATTTTGTTTCATTTTGTTTTTCGTTGCTGGGTCTATTCGCTATTTGTTTCAATCCGTAACAAAATGAATAAAAATTTGTTTCATGCCCATCTCTGTGAGCTTTCTACAAGCCACAGCATGTGGAACCTGCTCAGTTACAGCTGCTGCTGTTTTTCCTTCCTGCCTAACCACTGAAAACTTTTTCCATCCACTATCTATAGTTTGGTACTAGAGATGGGCACGACTTAGCGGTATTCCCGTTTCCGGCTGGTTTTTACTTACGGAAATAACGGGAATTACTCCCCCAGACTTCGAGCTCGAACCCGACGAACGAACAATTTTGGTCTGATTTGTCGTTCGTTCCTTGCATCGCGAGATTCAGCACAGAAAAAAGTTTTTAAAAGTTAAAAACCCGGTTCCCGGCCAAAAAGCAGGCGGGAAAATGCCTGCCGTGCCTCAGGGCACCTACCAGAGGGGTTGTTTCTGGAGGTCCCCGGCCTCCCCCTCATCCCCGTCCTGGGCTGCTCTGGTGGGACTCGCCACAGGCTCGCAGCCAGCAAAAAGCCCAGTCTGCCGCCGGCCGCCGCAATTAAAGCGCAAGCAAGCGGCACGGACGGCACAGAAAAAACTTTTAAACTCTCCCCCACCCATTCCCGGCCAAAAAAGCAGGCGGAAAAATGCCTGCTTGACTAAGGGCGCAGGGCACCTACCGGAGGGGTGGTTTCTGGAGGGGGTCCAGCCTCCCCGTCCTGGGCAGCCGGACTCACGAGTCGCCATCGCCATGCCATGCGGTGCGGGCGGGGATCCAAAATGGGGCGGCGAACTTAATATTGTTTTTGAAATCGTGGTCCAAAAACACACAAGCACAACAGAAAGAAACATGCGAAAATATATAAACTGCCAGATTTTTCACAGTAGCAGTGGGTTTTTTCTTGCAACAAAATGTCTCTCCTCTCCTCCTCTGTCCTCCATTGATTTTATTTTATTTTATTTTATTTACACCTGCGCAATGATGGGCTGGCCAAGTGGCCAGCCATGTGGGAGTGGACAACCATGCAAATTTTGGAGCCATCCCACCAGTCGCATGGCCACTTGGCCATGGAGACTTCTGGGATGTGCCAAAAGCCCCCTAAAACCTGCCCTAGCCCTAACCCTAACCCTTGACTCCGTTACGTCACAGACTGTCTTCTTAGTGGGTCAGAGAGGCACCCAGAGGTGCAACCCACTGTAACCTTACCCGTCACTAGCCTAACCCTAGCTCTTGCACTAAGCCACCTTAAAGCCAGATCTACTTGCTTGCATTGTACACGCAGCAAGTACAATTCCCTTCTGTGTGAGACATGGTGGTGCGGGAGCCCTGTGCAGGGAAGGTATGACCCTATGACTCTCACACTGGTCTCACGTCTGCACATTATGTTATGCAATATCCATATGGCTATTGCATAGCATTTTGCAGCAGCAGCAGGTGAGGAAGGGAGACCCCATGTAGAGGGGTCTCTCTTGGAGCCTGCTTCCCCTTCCTAGTGGCAGGAGGCACCCACGGGTGCCTCCAGGAGCCCACTTTCCCTTTATAGCGGGCCAGAGGAGGCACCCACCCCACAGAGGTGCCTCCAGGAGCCCGCCTCCCCCAAAAAAAAAAAAACCAGTACTAACGAAAAACGAAAAAACGAAAAAATGCAGACTATTTTTAAAAAACCGGAAACGAGCCGAAATGGGACTGGCCGAATAACGACAACTCGAAAAAATTTTTTTTCAAGTCGTGCCCATCTCTATTTGGTACATTACCTAGTTTGGCTGGATTTTACCATGGATTCAGCTTCTCAGTGGAGATAGCTGACTCTAATTTGGGGGTGCTGTGAGTCCATTCTAGATTTTAGTCTGCACTTGAGCAGATAGACCAAACAATTCTTCTTATTTTTGTAGTGCTGCTTTAAAAGTCTCTATTTTAGATGGTCAATTCAAAAGCTGTTGTCAGCAGTCTTATTGTAAAGATCTTGTTTACTTAGTGACCTCCCCCAATGCTGCACTATTGTTTGTAAGTTAGGCTGCGGTCTCACTAAAGTTTTCTGTGCATCTTAATTGGATGCATTGTTTTTTTTTCCGGACGGTCACATGGTGTTTGATGCATATCCAGCAATGGAGTCCGGCAATGGAGACTTAGAAAAACAACCCAGGAAAAAGGGAAAAGATGTGCAGTAAGCAAGTAGAGACGGGCACAGAGCAGTAAAATACGAGGTGCCGGACCCACAGGAAGTGGCAGGAAAAGGGGTATAAAGCTAATTACTGCGTATTTTCTAGGGTCTCACCTTTAGAGTAGCAAAGAACTGCACATCTTTAAGGGAAGTTTTTTTAAACCAAGCCCTAGCAGTGGTTTAAAAAGCTTTGGTGAAAGTGCACTTCTGGGGGCGTAGTCGGTCGGGGCAACCAATTACTTCCCTTCGTGGTTAGGATGCAATCTTTTACTGTGCAGTTCCCTGCAGCAAAAATGCGCAGAAAACGCTGATGAGACCGTGGCCTATATAGTAAGATGTATGAAGCATCTTTTCCCTTTTGCTTTAGTTGCACTCACTGCTGGCCTCTTAGGAGCACATTTTAGAAATATGTCCATTGCCTTTTATGCTTGTGATCCAATCAGCATTTCTAGTAAAATAGCATCAGTCCAAATATAGAGTTTTGAAAACCCATGTAATGTGATAGTACTGCTTGATTTGACCAGCTTTAATTCCATAGCAACTTAACACTGAATTAGGAACTAGCTGAGGTAAGGTTTTTTTTTTTAAAAATTATCATTTCATTGCACATTGTACTTCACCTGGAGACTGCTGCCAGAAGATGTTTAATATTCACCTTAACCTTAAAAAATACACAATATGGCTGAACATTAATAAGATACAAAATTATTACTTCACATTTATTAAGTGTACGCAAGGTAAATTAACCATGTACATTGGCAGCTCTTTTAAGCTGACATTTTTCATTCCATTTACTTCACATTTTCTATTACGAAGGAAATGTATATCCTACTGTGACAATACTTTTTTAATCAGGCCCCCTTCAAAAACATTTGACAGAGTACCTTAATAAATGCAATTGAAATGTGATTCAGTAGAAGGTAAAGTACATTTATTTTTCCCTGAAAAATTCTAACAATCCTCTGGGAAGACTTCACAGGTTTATGGTTTGGGCCTGTAGCCACCATGAGAGAAACCAAGAATTTAGTGCTGACAAAATTGTACTTTTACCACAGAATCACATCTTGCGGCATTGTGACTGGATGGATTTAGGGGCAACTTGTCCAGAAGTAAACAATTTGTGATCTACCTTGGATATCCATGGCCCAAATCATCTTGCCGAGTTAAGAGATGAATTGTCTAATGTTCAGAAATCACCATAGATTATGTGTTGCATTCCAAGTACACTCATCTTCTGAAGCATGCCCATGCCCAGGCTCCACCTAAACAGGACCAAGAAGGAAAGCAAGGCCTTCAAAATCACCACATGATATCATTTCTTGGACAACAAACTGAGAAGGGCAGCATACTTGTCACATGGTCATTGCCCACCTTAAATGTGTCAAAGTGGCTACAGCAGGCCAACTGTTAGATTCAGTAAGCCCTGAGATTTTGTTGCCAACCTGAAGGAGAAAGAAAACCAAGTGTTTTTCAAACATGTGGATGACCACGATTCATAGCCAGTGGGCTATATTCACAACTGGGTGGGTTACTTATAACATTTGTAGATCTGGGCTAGTTCCTCCTATGACTTCTTTGTGCACTCACATACTGTATACAGAAGATCTGTGACTATCTAATAAAGCAGCATTGGTGTCCCAAGAATCAAATCTAAATGACAACCAAGTTAATAGAAATATATAGACAACTAGCAGCTCGTTGCATTTTGTGAGGTTACAAAATATACAGGCAGGGCACCACACCTGAACAGCAGAAGGCAGCCAACATGAACTGGGATGAGAAAAATTCTCCAACTGATTTGCCTAGAGTTCAAGATGAAAATTGAAGTAAATATGAAGTAAATGGAAAGAAAAAAAGAAACACCTCTGGCTTGGGCTGGAATGATTACCTAATGGACAGATGGATTACTTCAAGGAGATCACTCCAGTAAAGGGATCCTTTCCTGTGAAATGAGACATGAACTTTTCTATCTATCTGGAAGGAAATAGATTGTTATCTGGCACTTTGTCTATACTCAAGACTTGTCTTCCCTAAACTAGAGTCACATCCATTCTTGATGCTCCTGCTCCCACTTCCTTTCCATCTGGACTGAGCATCAGATGCTTTTCTTGTGATAATCGGAGTTTATGAAGAAAGTGAGGTCATTAGGTGAACAATAGTGGCCTCAGTGTTATTGAACGTCTGTAAAGAGTGTCCTTTGTTTCCATGCGATTTAGTACATAAATTCCTATCTACTTCTTAATCAATCATTTAAACAGATATCTGAATTCCACGGATATCTCATTACTGGTGAACACCCATTTGGAATGGAATGTCCTCAACAGTACACTATTTTCATCTGTGATGTAGAAGTTCAACTTTTAAGATTAAACTCTAGACTTGCATGTGGGCAGATCTGAGTTTGATGCATGTCTGGGAAATTTGCCTTTTGTTCACATAGGGGGTTGATTCAGGAGTACAGCTGTCACAAACTATATTCCAGATCTAGTTCATGAATGAACTGTCTGCTGTCTCCCAGTCAGTTAAAAGCACACAAAAAAGAACTTGCTTTGCAATATTGGACCAAAGTCTCAAAGATACAAGAAACTCCATCGACCATGGACTACTTCATGGACTAGCCTTTCTTGCAGCAGTGAAAACACTTCTCAGCAGCCAGTTTCTTAAAGTAGCAGCAGTAGTAGTAGTAGTAGCAGCAGCAGTAGTAGTAGTTTTGGAAAAAATATTTATAATATCCAGACTAAGATATGTTGTGTGGATGTAAAAGCTGAACTGTAAAGGAACCTGAAAGGGGGAAATGTGGTGATGGAAGAAAGTTTTGCATGTACGCTGGACTGCCAGAAAGATGAACAAGTGGGTCCCATATGAAATCAAGCCTGAGCTATCTCTGAAGGCAAAGATGATGAAACCAAGGTTGCCTTACTTTGAGCACCTAATGAGAAGGCTGGATTCTCCAGGAAACACAATCATGCTAGGAAAGGAGGAAAGCAGCAAGAAAGAGGAAGACCAAATACAGGACGGACTGAATCCCTCAATGAAGGCACAGGCTTGAGTATACAAGAGTTGGGCAGTACGACTGAGAACAGCACATTTTGGAAATTCCTCATTCTTACGGTCACCATAAGTTGGAGATGATTTGATGGCACATAATAATAACACTAACTTTATTTTGCAAGGATGGAAATGTTCGATGCAAATCCGTAAAGGCACATATGTTCAGAATTTAGGACTCATTCATTATAATCCAAGCTCAAACACAGTGTTTTGGACCTGGCATGCAATAGATTTGCCATTTTCTCATTCCTATAATATCAGCAGATATCAGTAGGAATGAGTCAACCTTTCTGGAGAGCTTTCACTAATATACTCTAGGGTAGCATTTTCCACACCTATGACTTAATAAAGAATGGTTATGGTGTTTGCCATTCTCCTGAGGTACTAAGAAAGCACCTTGAAATTACATGAGACACTGGTGAGTAGTAATCACACAGAAGCGTAGTTGCTGCAGCTAAGGAAGTGGGTAAGAATCCCTTGGTCTTGGGTCTAGTGACCAGTGGCTTCCGCTCTTCCTCCTGTTTTGTCTGCAGCCAAGACAAATCCTAACTTACAATATCCCCCTGTGGTTTTGTTTAGCGTTTGTCCCTACAACCAGCACAGGGAAGCTGGCAGAGATGCAATTTCAGTTACATCCATAACCAGAATCCAATGGGGAAAAAGCTGAAATAATTTGACATTCAGCTCTACAGAATAACTAAGTGGGAGACTAGATTCTCAGATGATTTGTAAACAATCATAATACACATGGTGCTCCATTGTCTTGCCTGAAGTTGCAATGAACCTGCAATTATTTTTAATGTACTGTTTAACTACAGGATGTGGTATTTAATTGCCCTTTTAAAAAAAAAACACCTGTTAGATGCAAAAGCACAAAATGAATTGCACAATGCAAGATTTTCATCTACCTGTTAATCTAATGCATCTTCCCCCTTCTGCTAATTTTCTTTCTTTCAGAGCAATCATTACCTTGCTGGCTTCACATAAGGAAAGCAACCAACCAATTATGACTCTTGCCTCGAAGGCCTGATTTTGAACAACATTATGAACAAAGCTGCCATCAAATACAGTGCTATTTACACCTGAGTAAACCTGCGTAGGCTGATTCTCCCTCCCTCCTTCCCCTCCCTGTTTTCTTCTGTACAAGCAAAGCTGTGCCATCCTGAGTTTCACATCTGCACATAACATCATCACTTCCAATTCAATTGTCCAAATGTTCAAAATTGCTTGAATCATCTTGTCCATATTATTTATTTATTTATTTATTTATTTATTTATTTATTTTGCGTGCTTGTCCTGAAGCTTTGAATAGCCGTGATTTGTTTTTATGGAGCAGCATCTCTTTTCAGTGCCAAAAATAATGGTCCCTTTGTTAGTACATGAGGAGTGTAGTAAAGTCTTTGTTACTACACAAGCAGAATTCTGACACTGCTTTTCAGCTGGGCTGATGACAGCATTTCAAAATCCTAAAACAACCCCCCCACCCACCCCAAAGCAAAACCCCAAGCTGCTATTGTAAAAGGAACATATATCCAGGAACAAAAGCTCAGAACACAACCTGCTAATTTGTTCTACATTTTCTCTTTTGATGACATTTTATTATTTTATTCTTGACCTAGTAGGATCTGAGAAAGAAATAGTAACACTAACAACAAAATTTTAATAAATGAACATGGAAGTGGAGCTAATTGTCAAGCATTATCTACTTTTACTGCTTTTCAAAAAAAAAGGGGGTCAGAATCTTGTTGGTTTGTGTAACTACATGAGGGCAACCACACAATGCTTTTTTAAGCTGTTTGTCCTTAATCCACTTTTCCCCTGATTGCACAATTGCTCATTATGGTCATGTGACAGCCAGTCCAGTAAATGGGAAAATTTGCCCTTATATCCATCATAGTATTCAGGAGAATTCTGGCTAGACATATATGCATATTGTCGCATTGATTTTTACTGTATGGTACTGGCAAGCCACTCCAGTATTCCTGCCAAGAAAACTCCATGGATATGGAGTCACGAAGAGTCGGTCACGACTGTAATGACACAACAACACACTTCCGAGGCCAATAGCTGATACATTGGGCTAGACTCCCCATTTCTGATTTTTGCCCTTTGCTGATGTTACAGTTGTCATGCTGAGCTTCTTGAGCAAATATAGGCCAGTTCTAATGGCAATCCCATGACTATGCCAACTAAAAAGGCATAAAATTCTCTGTGCGAGCCTTTGAGGTTTTTTTTTTTTTAAAAAATAACTCTCCTCATTGTGCATGATGTTACAAAAGTAGAGAAGGGAGGGGCTTGAGGTTAGATACAGGTTGTCCTCACACTGTCTTTAGATATAAAAAGGAAGATGTTGCAGAAATTACAGTAGATCTCATCAAGTGTCAAATGTCATGCTAAATGACCCCATGTTTTGCTGTGGAGGAAAAAAAGTGTAGAATGCCACACAATTCAGATCTCCATTTTGAAAATACCATAACCTCCTTGTAACCTGAACTATTTATCCTCAGGAGAGTCCACTAATGGACTTCTGCCTTTTGCTCATCCGTTTCAAAAGGGTGGGATCTCAGGGAAAATAACATAATTATCATACTGATATGGATGGAAACACAAACGGCAGCATTTCCTATCTTGGCACTAGTTGCTGAATAAATATAGCTGCTAGGAAAGAACTGTATTTTATTTTATTTTAATTTTTTGAGGGACGGCAATGGCCAAGATCTCCCAGTCAATGTGATCAAGTTGGCTGGGTATTCTGGGGTTGTGATCCAAAAACAATCCCAAAGCAACAGTGGAGATTACCACGTAGGATGAAAGGGAGTCGGAAGGTATGAGGTGGAATTATAGTCTGCCGGTTCCTCAAGTTCTGCATTTCCTGAAGTTCTTTTTGTTTTCATGTATGGAGCTTTACAAGCATAATGACATATTTTTAGTAACTGCGGCCCAGGCTGTTGCCAAAAATTACAGAGAGCCGCTTCCAAGGGGATGAAAATAAGCTGCTCTTTCCTTTGAAGTGACTTCACTACATACACAATGAAGAGATAAAAGGCCCTCTTACTGTTTATTATGGGGTTGGGCAAAATTTAGAAACCCTTGCGTTATACTTGGATCTGTGCCACAATGAAGCTCATCAGCCCATTTCTTCCTTTACAGTGGGAAGACCAGGGAAAGGAAGAATTGACAGGAGCAGCAATAAAGGACCAAAAATGAAAATAAAAAACAAATGTTTTGAGTTACAGGCCTAAGAATGCCCTTCAGATGTGTATTCAGCAACATGACACACCTATGGGAGACTTCAAATTATAAAATCCGGCCTGGATATCATTGCCTTAGATCTCTTTAAACATAAACTTCCCCAATTTGGCGGCTGCTGCAGTGCTTGTGATTTCCCTCATGCTGCTCCCAAAATCTTCTCCCCACATGATTTATTTTTAGGCCATGTGTAGCGAAACCAGAGTTGCTGCTCAGTCACTTACCGACCTGACTTTGCCGCTTGCATGCCTCACTTATTGGCAAATGAAAACTGACCTCAGTGAAAACTACCATGGCAAGATAGAGATGAGACTTCTGTAGTTCTCTCCCCCACAGTGATCTCTGTGTGTATGTGTGTGGTGGCACAATTTTTGGTATGCTTTTCTGAAATTCAGACAAGCTGATTGATTTTAAAGATGTAAATAACACAGCCCGTGCTGCAACTTTTAATACTTGACAATTAACCAGGCAACAGTTAATAGAGCTTGAAACTGCAGAAATGCACAAAAATTAATTCCTCAGATTTGCACTGAGACTAGGACATGGTCACACCTGGGTTTTGATCCTGATCTTCCGAAGATCTGGCTTTTCCTCTTCGTCCCATCACGTGATTGAATAAGTGGGACAGGAGTTCACATATCAAAAGCTGTTTTTTTTTTATTTTAAAGTGCAGTTCAGCCCCCTTGGCCAGCAGATGGCGCTAGCATTTGAAAAAAACGGACCACTTGGCTGGAGAAAAGGAAAACTTGTAGGACCGGATAGAGCTTCCTGTTTCTCTGAAGGTGAAAAGCAAATTTAAAAAATAGCCCATCGGCCCCAGGAACAGCCGCTCGGTGCTATGAAAAAAGAAAGAAAAAGAAACCTGGATCATCTGCGTGGTCCCACAGTGTCTGCCTCCTTAAAAGCTGGATTTTCAAAGTGAGGCAAAAATTTCCCTACCTCTTTGGTGAGTCACAGAAACCTCACTTCAAGGGGCATTACCGGGTTTTCTTTTTTCTTTTCTTTTTTCAAAAAGCCTGGTGGCCGTGAGGATGGCATTTTTAGACACGGGTTATCTGGTAATTTAAACTGCTTTTAAAAGGACATGGGACCAGGGCCTTAAGAAGGGGAAAAGACTTGCTGCCTTACTTTGTTTCATGGACTGCTCAAGTATGAAATAAGTAGAGCTTTACAATCGTAAACACACCAGCTTTACTTGTGATTGAAACTCCCTGGAAAATGGTTTCTTCCTAGATCTGCACAACTTGTCTTGTTGGTGGCAAAGAGAGGAAAAATTGGTGAAATGTACCCCTTGATACTTGGTGAATTATAACTGAACCAGAAACTGAAAATTAAAGCAAGGTTGCAATCTGAAACCTGTGTATCTGAAACTTAACTTCTTCAGTAAGAATTATTTCAGAGAAAATATGTTTAGGCCTTTTGCATTGATGTGAAATGTACCATTTCCCCTGTCTTTCATAAATCTAACATGAGGTGAGTGCCAAAGCTCCTCTTCCCATCTTTTTTTTAATGTCTTGAACAATGTTTACTTTTCTGGTGCTTTCAAGGCCTAAAGGAGTGTCCGCGTCTTGAACTGATTTATGATCTGAAGTAGGGGTTTTTCTAAAGATCCAAAGAATGAACTTTTGATGGGGGCTGCACCCAGTCTCATGCTCCCATGCCCTCAAATTTGTAGCACATTTGTTTACTCATAAAAGCCCCTCTCATCTTCTTCATTTAGTGTATGAGGAATCACAATTAGGCCACTGGGAGTCACCAGTTGATCCATTTGGGTGTGTGCAGGTCACAGACTGCACTTCATTTATCATGATCTAAGGTCTCCTAATAGAAGGTGACATCTGAGGAATTCTAGGCCCTAGGAGACTCACTTGGTCTGCTCTCTTTGCATGTTCTTGCTGGCTTAATAAAGCTGTTCTGCAGTGCTGTTGTCTTTTCTTACAGTCCTGCTTGATGTTCTCTGGAGAAGATGGAGACTTTCATGGGAGTCATCCAGCCTACAGAGGTTCTAACAGAGCACTTATATACATTTGCCTGTCCAATCAGGTAACACATTGCATCATCGCTAGTGCAGCACCTTGCATCAGCCAAACCAATTTAAGCCCATTCTTTACACTTGCAGCCTAATAGGAAAAAAATTAGACTGAATCACTGTGACTTTGCACATTTGCAGACTGCATTTTATAAATCAATTAAATATATACAGACCATTTATTTATACACCTGTCTAATACATAGCTTCACTAACTAATATCTGACAAAGATGCCACTTTGGGAGGCTTACAAGCAGTTCAAATGTGTGGTACATAAAAAGAAAACTCAGAACTCAAATAATAAACAGAAAATTATATAATCATCAAGAAAAAAAAAACAATAGAAATATCAAAACTACCAAATACTTGTAATAATTAACAGTAACCAAATCCATAAAGATTTCAGATGCCCAGGGGACATAGACTAAACAGAACTGGCCATTATGATGTACATGAATCAGAGAAAGCCTGAGAGAAAAACCAGGTTTGTAACTGCCTTTTAAAAGAATCCAGTGAAGGTGCAAGGCACTGAGAAGGGGTGCAATCTTGTTTTCTCCCTCTGTGCCTACCTTGGGGTAACCTGTCTAAGCCTCCTGGTTTGAGGCAACTGTGTGCTACAGGCAGAATCTGGTAGCCAAAGGCATTTTGTCAGGTAAGACAGTCCCCATTGTTTAGGGGTTTATATACAAGAGTCATGACCTTGAAACTGGCATGGAAGCAGACAGGTGCAGTGTGGCCAGTGTGGGGGAGACATGGTCATTCCAACTCAACCCGCTCACTAACCTAGCCACTATGTTCTGGACCTGCGGAAGTTTCCACACCAACCTCAAAGGTAGTCCTATGTAGGGTATCAGCTGTGATTCCCTACCTCAATATAGCCAATACATTTGTAAAATATGGGGATTTGGGGTTCTGTTTACAGCTTGTTCAGTTATGTGTGTGTTGGGGTTGAAAAGGAGTAGTAGTATTTTATTTGAGAACATGGCTAAGAAGTATCCCCCTTTCCTCTGCTTCCATTAGTACAGTTAAATAGTAAAGTATAACAGTAAAGTATATTCACTGGCCTTTTATTTCTTAAAAACAGGGTTTTTTTGCTTTAGAATCATATGGGAACCATAGCTGTGTAATAAATAGAAACTGTAGGCAAATATATATGAGATTATTTGAAAGGTAGCAAGTACAGGGTGGTCCAGGCATCATGTACTCTGGGGATCTGGCTACAAATGAAACATTTAAATTTACCTCATGGAGCATGACAGTTGGACCACCCTGTATATTCTACAACACTTAATTGTTTCTTAACCCACAATCAGGAGAGTGAAACATGATTCTTGGTAATCTCCTTGACACCAGGCACAAAGGGTCTGCAGTTTTACAACATGTTAACTTATTTGACTACATGGATGTTTGATGATATATCATAAATTTCACATACACGAGATATCTCTGGACATGGATAACAAGCAGCCTATTATGCCCACAGAATTAAAGCACAGCAAGTTTCTCCTTTTTCAACTTTTTTAAAAAATGAAGATACAAGTTGGTTTCATCTTATTTACTAACAGATAAAGGCCAGACTATTTGGAACTTTTGGCCTTCCAAAATGGAGAATTTTGGAAGGCCAAATGGAAGCATGTGTTTAAATTTAATCACATTTATTTAATGCATTTCTAAACTAGCCAGTCTGTCATGGAACCAGAATTATGACAACTGTTTCAACACAGAGGGAAGCAATTCCAACAGCAACAACCTCACTCTTATGTGTTATGTTCTTCGTAATCACTCAAGCTCCCAGACAATGGGAGGTGGCTGCTATTAAGGGTCACACAATGAATGTACATTTTATTTCAGGATACAGAATTCTAAGGGCGTTTATACACAACCCCTAAACTCCGGGGCAAATGCCTCCCAGCTCCGGAGATTAAAAATGTTTACCCACCAGCTCCGGAGTTAACAGGAAATTAAGTGCGACCCCGCCCACTTTAGCGTGCCCAGCGCAGCTTTCAGGTACCTGCTTTTTGGATGTGACAAATATTTGATCCAGTGTAAGGATAGTGTGTGTGGGGCTCTCCTGGCTTCTGTTTGTTCTTTTTTTGCGCCCCGCCCCTTTAAGAGATCTGAATGCTGCCGGGAACACAATGGAGGTAAACCGGCATTCTTTTCTTTCTTTTTTCTCCCTCCCTCATGCAGCCAGCAACCAGGAAGTGCAGAGGGGAGTGGGGACAGAGGAAGAGCGACGAACCCCTAAGATCTCTGGTACGAATTTAAGTGGCCAGCGGATCTTAGGGGTCGTGTAAAAAGGTCCTAAGCTGTGGTTCAGTGGCGTAGCTAGAGTTTGGAGTGCCCGGGGACAAAGTCAGTTTTTGTGCCCTTTCCTCCCCCCAACTGTGTCTCACCCACCCAGCAAGGGAAGCCAAATTCTGGGGGAGCAGTGGGGGAGGGGAAGAAGGCTCACCAAGTCAATCTGAGCCGGTCCTAAGGATTGCAACACATGGACTTCCTAGCTATATCTGAATTTCCTCAGGACTCTCCCTGGTTCCACTTTACCAGGACTGAGGGAAAGCATAAGCAGAAGGGCGCTTCTCCTCATCTTCTTCCTCTCTCTCCCTCTCCCCCCTGCTCCAGGAGCCCCCTCCATGCCCTTGGCTGCAGGAAACTTGGAGGGCACCCCAATGGCAAAGTTTGGCTTGTGGAGTCCTCTGGGAAAGGGCAGCCACTGAAGCTGGGACCAAGGGGGGCTGCGCGGGTGTGGGAGTGCGAGTGGTGAAACAAGCGCAAGGTGCATGGGCAGTGCCCAGATTCAGAAGATTGGTGTTGGGATGCCAGGTGGACCCAAGAAGCCCAACAGAGAGAGAGAGAGAGAGAGAGAGAGAGAGAGAGAGAGAGAGAGAGAGAGAGAGAGAGTAGAAGGGAGGAAATAGCAAGTTGTTACTTGCTTTTCCCGAGATCGCAATAGAGTTTGGTGAGTGAGGGGTGTGTGTGGAGCTCAGGGTGCTCTTAACCATGCCAGCTCCTCCAGACTCATGCTCCGAGGATGTTTTATGGTGCCCCTAGATCTCTGTGTCCTGAGGCAGGAGCCCTTGTTCACCCCCCACCCCCTAGATACACATAAGCTGTGGCTACTTCCAGCCTCACTGTTACGCTAGAGCTGCGTTGTTGTCCTTGGGAGAGTGGTGAACCTAAATCTGAAGTTGATCTGTTCTCTGGAATAGGCAGACAGGCCTATATAATCTGCACCGAAAAACAGAGTTGAAACAATAGAGAAGAATCATATACGATGTGCCTTCATCTCCAAATAATGAATGCAAAATAGTCAAGAGAACTTCAACCATGATCCATTTGTCTTGTGTTAAATTTTAATCAGTGTTTCTTCTGGGACTTACCATATGCTAGTCCTGTACTTCTTAAAAGGATGGCAGAAGCAGCTATTTTTACAGGACTGGGGTGGGAAGAGATGGAATCTTCCTTCCTTCCCATTTTCTTGTTGCCTGAACTTCTGAGCAGCAATCCTATTTTACTTCATTGTTCTGCTTCAATATCTGCATCAGTTGGGTTGAAGCAAGACAAAGTGCAATGATGCAAACTGCAGTGGCCAATTGCCACTAATTCAGGCATTGCCATGTGAATGTCTTATTGCACACCACTCACATGGCCAACATCCCCCCCCCACTTGGCTTGCGAATGCTCATGCAGATAATGAAATGTTAGTTTTCTTGTGCAAACACTAGTTTTAAAGACATAAATATAATGATAGAAGAGGGCACCTTTCCAAACTAGATCAATGCCTAGGAGGTTATAGTGCTACGCCTTTCCACCTCTGTTTCCTGTCCCATTCTCAGTGTTGAAATCATATCAAAGTATTTCTATCTGTTAAAGAGCAGAAGGGGACCATTTAGTGCTGGGGAAAGGTGTTTTTAGTGCCCCTTCCCGTTGTTCAGTCTTTCCCTATCCAACTTCCACTTATCTCAAATGTGACATCTTCATAACAGATACAAATTATAATGAGGAAGTCACAAATTTGATTTTGCCTAACAATATAGAATAGGCTCAGAATATGATTTGTGGTTATTGTTTGATTGTCAGCCCATCAATGGGAATGTGGCAGGTGAATGGTTTCCCCCAAAAAAAAACTGAACATGTAATATTGTTATTGTTTATTTTTGTTATTGTTTTGTCTTGTCCAGACTTGTCCAGAGTTGCCTTGGTTGCCAGATGGGCAGTGTGTTGATGAACAAACGAACGAACGAACAAAGGAACAAATGAACAAACAAACAAACAAACAAACATTAGCCTCACCCCGTACTTCAGAAATGATTAATGGGATTTAAGATATTTCACCTGTTTTCTTTTAAAATAAGCCTATTATACCATTTCTCATATGTGCCAGTAACTACTGCTTGACACTTACAAAGACTGTCGTCAGAAGATTTGCTTCTCTTGTTGTGGATGCCAGAACAAGCCTCTTGACATAGGCTGCTCTTATTTGTTTTGTTTTCATATTGCAACATATCTTTGCTTGTCAGTGTTTCATGTTGGAATCTGTAAAATCCTATGCGTAGGGAGTCACTGATGTTATTTATCTGCATAATGGTGGTCTTATTTTTGCCCTTGGCTTGAGAACAATAGACATTAAAAACCTACTATCTCCTTGTACAATTTGTTGAAATATCACACTCGTTATCCAACTCTCTCTTGCTTTCTTTTGCTGTCTGAAGTGAGATGCTTAACAGCTTTATCAGAAGAATGCAAGGCCCGCCCTACTGCTATCCCTTTAGATAAATGGTTGAGATTTTTCTATAACAGAAAATCTGATGTCTCTTTCATCCTTACAATGTCAGTGCCTTCCCACTACGTGTTACAAAAGATCCATAGGGGCCTGTCCAGCTGTGTAGTTCTAAGGGGATGAGGACGATATCATCTGTAGATCAGGGTGTGGATGGAACTGTTCTAATATCTCCAACTATTCATAAGCATTCAGCAGCCACTGAGAGGGATCAATCCATCACTGAATGGTGAGAAGGAGTGGCTGTTGGGAAGAGGAAAGAACCACATATCTCAAAAAGTCTAGCCATAAACTGTATGGATGAGCTGCTAAGAGGAGGGCCAAGAGGGTGGGTGAGGTGTCGGAAAAACAGTTAGATGCAACAAGTAAAATAGGTGTGTGTGTGTGTGTGTGTGTGTGTGTGTGTGTGTGTGTGTGTGTGTGTGTGTGTGTGTGTGTGTGTGTGTGTGTGTGTGAGTGTTGCATCATTACAGTCGTGACTGACTCTTCGTGACCCCATGTCCATGGAGTTTTCTTCGCAGGAATGCTAGAGTGGTTTGCCAGTTCCTACTCCAGGCACCTACAGCACCTGGTATTCCCTGGTGGTCTCCTATCCAAGTACGCACCAGGGCTGACCCTGCTTAGCTTCCAATATCAAGTGAGATCAGATGTGTGTAGCATGCTGTTAGTAGACAGAGGTATGGAGCTGGAAAAAAGGCTAGCCATATGGCCAAATGGTTGTAGTAAGATGGATTTCACATTGGGATGTAGAACTATCATTGGATTGCTTGCAGCCTAGATATTGGATGTCTATAGATTTAATAACTGCAACTTAGAAATGCATCTGCTCACATACTCACCAGGTAACGTTTCTAATTGGGTTCTGGTAGGCTTCTTCCTGGTGAGCAACTGGAAATACATCCCAGTAGTCTGATGAGTATGTCCATGTCTAGTCTTTTCCCCCATCTCCACCCCTCCCCCACTGCCAGAAAAGAAGGTTACAGTCACCCCCTGCCATTTCGCGGTTCAGGTACTGCGGTCCCACTATGTCATGGGATCGCAGTACCTGCGCCTTGGGGCCACTCCCGGGCCCCTCTGAGAAGCCTCGGAGCTGCGTGGGGGGTGGTGCAGAGTGATTGCATCGGCCTACGCTGCCCCAGGGCCACTCCGAGAAGCCTTAGAGCCAGGCGGGTGGGTGGCAGGGAGCGATCGGGTTGCCCCGCGCTGCCCCGGGCCCCTCCAAGAAGCCTTGGAGCCATGCGGGGGGCGGCGTGGAGTGATCACATTGCCCCACGCCACCCCCCAGGCCCCACCCGACCCACTTCTACATATCGCAGGTTTTCAAGCATTGTGGGTCAGGTGGGTCCCTAACCCCCACGATAGGCAGGGGATTACTGTATATTCCAAAAACAGGCAATGTGTGGTAGGGGAAGGAGGCTTCTGCAGAGTGGTGGGCTGCCTCTGACTGAATCCCACTGCACTGCCCATGCACTTCATGAAGGAATTTTTCAAACCATGAAAGCTGGTATTAATTGTTTAATTATTTAATTTGATTTTTAGTAGTCTAATAAAGGTGGCACATTTCCCCATATTTTAATTTTGAAAAGAAATAAAAAAGCTTGGGGCCAATGCTTAATGATGTGACATGTTATGTTTATCTCTTATCTCTTTCTGTTGGTGTTGCTGAGGCAGCGTCAAGCATTTTGGTGAATAAACCTGGACCCATTAAGAAGGTCCACTCACGTAGACTTATGGATCCTATTGCAATTTCAGGAGATCATGCATGGGATTCCTGATGAACTGCTTGCCACACCTGTTGATCCCTTGGTGGAAGGATGGTACTCTGCTGCCTCCAAGGCAACTGACCCACTCTCTCCTGAGTGCCTCCTTCGCCACCGAGTCCATGGAGCACCTTGGTTTAACCAGGACCTTCAGGCCCTAAAGCAGAATAGGAGGTGATAGAGCATTTGAAGGTGGGCCCCGACGGTAAGTAATTTAGCTGCTTTCAAAATCGCATCAACTATCTACTCAGCCAAGATTAGAACTTCAAGAACATCTCACTTCATTATCCAAATAAGCAAAGCACAAAACCATCAGGCTGAGCTTTTCTGTATAGTCAGTGATAGACATGGGCACGACTTGGCGAAATTCTCGTTTCCGTTTCCATTCCTCATTTCCGTTACGCAACGGAAACGGTAACGACAATTAAGCCGTCAGAACTCAAACTCGAACCGATAAAAGAAAAATTGGGTCTGATTTGTCGTTGTCATTCATGGCATCGCGGCGATCGCACAATGCCAAGTGGCACAGAAAAAAAGTAAAAAAAAAACCGATTCCCGGCCAAAAAAGCAGGTGAAAATATGCCTGCCTGAGTGAGGGCACCTACCAGAGGAGTGGTTTCTGGGGGGGTCCCCGGCCTCCCCCCCTCTCCTGTCCTGGGCTGCTCTGGTGGGGGGCATCCTCGTCGTCTCGCCATGCCATGCGGTGCGGGGGGATCCAAAATGGTGACCGCAATATTTTTTTTGAAATCGTGGTCCAAAAACCCACCAAAGCACCACACAGAAACATGCGAAAATTAGGTATTTTAACTGCCTGAATTTTTACAGTAGCAGCAGTGGGTTTTTCTTTCAATAAACGTCTTCTCCAATCCCATTGATTTTATTTTATTTTATTTTATTTTTATTTTTTTACACCTGCACAATGATGGGCTGGCCATGGGTTGGGAACATGCGAATTTTTGGAGCCATTCCACCAATCGCATGGCCACTTGGCCAGGTTTTGACTGAGACTTCTGGGATGTGCCAGTCGGGCATAAAAGGCCCACTATAACCCTAGCCCTAACCCTAACCCTAACCCTAACCCATACGCCAGTACACTGTCCTTCTTAGTGGACCAGAGGCACCCAGAGGTGCAGCCCACTAACTCACTCTAACCTTACCCATAATAACCCTAAGCCTAGCCCTTGCCCTAACCCCAACCCTAAGCCAGATCTGTACTCGCATTGCACTACACGCAAGTACACTGTCCTTCTTAGTGAGTCAGAGGGTGCCCAGCAGAGGCATTCTTCTCTCACCTCGCTCACCAGTCCAAAGTTCCAAAAAACTCTATACGCCAGCATGCTGTCCTTCTTAGTGAGCTAGAGGCACCCAAAAGAGGGGTGCCTCTGCCAGTGCCACTTGGTACGCAATGGCTACAGGGACATGTACCCTTCCTTTTCCCTTTGAAGGGGGCCAGAGGAGGCATCCACCCCAGAGAGGTGCCTCCAGGAGCCTGCTAAATGCCTTCCCTTTGTAGCGGGCCAGAGGAGGCACCCACCCCAGAGAGGTGCCTCCAGAAGCCCTCTACCCTACCCCCCCTAAACCAGTACTAACGACAGACGACAAACGAAATGACAAATTTTCGAAAAATTTCACGACAAACGGAAACGAGCCGAAACGGGCCGGCTCTGACACATGACAACTTGAAACGGTCATTTTTCCTGGTCATGCCCATCTCTAGTCAGTGGTCTATCTGGGGTTGGTTGCAGTGATAGGCCGTCAGTTGACAGCAGTAGAATGAGCTGAGACATCCAGTGCTCTGCCTTGCTCAGCCACTGTGATGTCACCTCTTTCGCAGACTGAGTTTTCAAAGGCACAACTGGGTTTATTTCGACATCCCACTGCTGTGCCACCAAATTGTGATGACACCTCCCTTTTTCACACTGAATTGTGTTGGAAATGGTAATGCTGCCACCTTTTATTCACTTGGTAATGCTGCCACCTTTTAAAATCATCGCCTCATTAATTGGGACAGACTCAGATGTAAAATATCGAAACAATAATGAAGTTTATTGAGAAAATGATAAATATAACAATGTCTGAGGATGGTATGCGTTGCTTTTAACATAGAATAGATTTAATCACCTCTTCAAGCCCCCCTGTCTTTAATAACTAGTAAACAGTATAGCCCTCACTACCTGACAGAATTCTAACAGAGCAGTGCTCTCTCCCAGCACTCACTTTCAAAACCTTCAACTCAACTGAACTGCCCCAACTGACTAGGCTCCACCCTTTTTATATCATACCATCCCCCGCCCTCCTGCTGGGATTGGCTGATGATTTGTATATTCATTACTCCTGTTTCCAGGGTGTTGTCACAGCCACTCTGACCATCTTTCACCCTGTGACATCATCTCAAGTGGACCGGGTCCTTGATCATTGTCGTGCCACCACCTCCGAGCTTAATCCTTGCCTGTCTTGTCTTATAAAACAGGCCAGGCTGGTTACCACTGAATGGGCCACAGCAATAATTAATGGGTCTTTCCAGGAGGGCAGGGTTCCAGCTGCCTTCAAGGAGACACCCATTAGGCCCATTCTGAAGAAGCCAAAGCTCTATATCTCCTTTTTTCCATCTGCAGTGGATGCCGTTTCATCCCTTGATGCCTGTTTGGACACCATACTGGGATAAATGAGGGTGAACGGACTGAGTTTGACCCGGACAAAATATAGGTCATTCAGGTGGGGTGTCAGTGGTTGGCGGTTTGGGGAGCTCCCTTGGTTTTTTGGGGGGGTGACTCTTTCCGCACAGGATGAGGTGCGTAGTCTGGGTATAATATTGAACCCTATGCTTTCCATGGAACCCCAGGTAGCATCAGTTGTCTGCACCGCTCATTTTCATCTTAGGTGGATTGCTCAGTTGCACACCTTCCTGGACCATGGCACTCTCACTACTCTGGTCTAGGCACTCATAGTCTCAAAATTAGACTACTGCAATGCTCTGTACGTGGGGGTGCCTTGTAGATGAATGTGGAGTCTCCAGCTAGTGCAGAATTAAAAGCCTTAATGATGACATACAAAGCCCTAAATGGTTTAGGACCTTGCTATCTGGTAGACCGCTCCTGCCACAAAATGCTACCTCTAACACCCAATCATCTCAAGCAGGGCATTTGAGGGTGCCATCACTGAAGGAGGCTCATAAATCTTTGATGAGAAATCGGGCTTTCTCAGTGGTGGCCTCTCAGCTCTGGAACCAACTTCCTCCTGAAATTTGTCATCTTCCCTCCTGGTCTTTAAGAAACATCTAAAGATGTAGCTATTTAAAAAGGCTTTCCCTGGATATTAAATTAATCTATTCTACTATGATTCACTATAGAGATGGGCACGACTTAGCGGTATTCCCGTTTCCGTTTCCGTTACTCGTATCCGTTACTCTACGGAAACAGTAACGGGAATTACTCCGCCAGACTTCGAGCTCGAACCGACGAACGAACAATTTGGTCTGATTTGTCATGCTCGTTACTTGCATTGCGGCGATCGCGCAATGCCAAGTGGCACAGAAAAAAAGTTTTTAAAAGTAAAAAAAAAAAACTGATTCCCGGCCCTAAAAGTAGGCAAAAACTGTCTGAGGGCACCTACCAGGCCAGAAGGGTGTTTTATTTGAGGGGGGGGTTCCCCACCCCCCTCTCCTTGGCTATTGCTACTGCTGCGCTGCTGGTACCAGGCTGGGAGGGCGCATCCATTTGCCATGCAGTGTGGGGCATCCAAAATGGCGACCACAATATTTTTTTTGAAATTGTTGCCCAAAACCCCACCAAAGCACCACAGAAACATGCGAAAATTAGCTATTTTAAATGCTTGAATTTTTACAGTAGCAGCAGTGGGTTTTTCTTGCAAAAAAAAGTCTCAGTTGAATTTATTTTATTTTATTTTATTTTATTTTTTTACACCTGCGCATTCGCAATGATGGGCTCGCCCATGGGAGTGGACCATGCAAAGTTTTGGAGCCATTCCACCAATCGCATGGCCAGGTTTTGCTGACTGTACCAGGCTGGGACGGCGCATCCATTTGCCATGCAGTGCGGGGGATCCAAAATGGCGACCACAATATTTTTTTTGAAATCGTTGCCCAAAACCCCACCAAAAGCACCACAGAAACATGCAAAAATTAGCTATTTTAAATGCTTGAATTTTTACAGTAGCAGCAGTGGGTTTTTCTTGCAAAAAAGTCTCCGTTTATTTTATTTTATTTTATTTTATTTTATTTTATTTTATTTTTTTACACCTGCGCATTCACAATGATGGGCTCGCTCATGGGAGTGGACCATGCAAAGTTTTGGAGCCATTCCACCAATCGCATGGCCAGGTTTTGCTGACTGTACCAGGCTGGGACGGCGCATCCATTTGCCATGCAGTGCGGGGGATCCAAAATGGCGACCACAATATTTTTTTTGAAATCGTTGCCCAAAACCCCACCAAAAGCACCACAGAAACATGCAAAAATTAGCTATTTTAAATGCTTGAATTTTTACAGTAGCAGCAGTGGGTTTTTCTTGCAAAAAAAAAAGTCTCCGTTGATTTTATTTTATTTTATTTTATTTTATTTTTTTACACCTGCACATTTGCAATGATGGGCTCGCCCATGGGAGTGGACCATGCAAATTTTCCACCAACCGCATGGCCACTTGGCCAGGTTGACCACAGAGACTTCTGGGATGTGCCAATCGGGCATAAACAGCCCACTAATCGTAGCCCAAACCTGAACCCTAAGCCTAAGCCTAACCCATACGCCAGTACACTGTCCTTCTAAGTGGGTCAGAGAGGCACCCAGAGGTGCACCCCAATACTCACCCTAACCTCACCCGTAACTAGCCTAACCCTAGCCCTTGCGCTAACCCGTCTTAACCCTAAGCCAGATCTACTTGCATTGCACTACATGCAAGTAAGTGAGACACAGTGGGTGCAAAGAGTCTGCCAGTCCGTCACTTGTGGCTCTGGCTGACTCCTGCAGCTCCCTCCAGGAGCCCACTACCCCCCAAACCAGTACTAACGATAACAAAAAAACGAAAAAAATGAACCGACTAATTTTTGCAAAATTTTGCGAAAAACGGAAACGAGCCGAAACGGACTGCCTCCGACACACGACAACTCGAAAACATCATTTTCCCTAGTCGTGCCCATCTCTAATTCACTATTATGTAGTTTATTTTGGGTTTTTTTGTCTTTAGTCCATCTTGCTCCTGTTAAATGTTTTTGATATAAAGTGGTACCTTGTATAAAGGAATTAATTTGCTCCAAATGAAATTCTGTTCAGCAAATTTTCCTTTATACAAATTTCTCATAAGAATGCATTGAAAACGGAGTAATCCCTAATCACAACCATTTTTATATTGTACGGATTCACCCCAAAGGCGATTCTGTTAAGCAGATTTCCCCAATCCCTGGAATTTTTTTATGTTGTACAGATTTTATGTTATACAAACTGTTTGTTATATGAGGGTCCACTGTATATTGTTTATTATGTTGATATGTTTTTCTTAGTTGATGCTTATATATTGTATTATATTGTATTGTATTGTATTGTATTGCATTGCATTGTTTATGGGTCTGATTTCTGTTCAGTTTTGTAAACTGCTCAGAGTAACCATATAGCTAGATGGAGCATATATAAATTTAACAAACAAACAAACAAACAAACTGAGGGGGCACAACTGGTATTAATCACACTGTCAAACTTTCTTTAGTCTGTCTAGGGCATGAGAATATGACTCTGCCTCAGTTTTAACCTGTGAAGAATACTTGCTGTTGACGTCCAACAGTAGATATGCCATATGAGATGCCGAACAATCATTTTTTTTATAAAAGGGATTAATTTGTGAAGAAGGTTGTTTGAGGTTATGGTTTTTTAAAAAAAGATTGGCAAAACCTCTTAAAAAGACTTGTGTAGCCCTTTGAATCTTGTCATTTTTCTGAAGCTTGTGGCTTCCTCTTCCCCATTGAGATCATCTCGTCCATCAGCTTGATAAAGGTTCTCATGACTGAAAGGACTCCCAACATCTGGTGAATTCTTGTAGCAGCAAAGGATTACTGTTTGAATGCAACTCCAAAGCAAGTAGCATTAATAACGCTTAATAATTAATAGGAATAATTAATAATAAGCAAAGATAATTCACTTCCTCTGAAGTGAAAGCTTTGCAATAACTTTTGCAATTCTGGAACAGAGAAGAGGACAGTCAAGGATAAACCCACTTATTTACACTGTGTCCCAATGTGTCTCTTTATTCTATGAAGGTTGTCATACAACTGAAACAGAATGGAAGGTTGCTTTCAGAGGGTTTTCCTCAGCTCTTTGAAAAATCTGTGAAATCTGTCCTACATCATGGGCAGCTGTGGAAACCAGTGGCCACCTTTGTGCAAAGCCTACACTCTTCTACTGCATTGTGCTGGTACTCACTTACAAAATACTAAACTTTAACCAAAACACTAAACTTGAACTTGATCCCGGTGTGTCTGTCTCTGTGTCAGTGCATTTGTATAGGAGAAGAATTTAAATATTACACTGTGCTGTGGTGATGACCAGAAAAAACATATGTTGTTTCACAACATATATTGTGATATGATATAACATGAACATGGGTTATCAACCTACAATTGATTGTACTATAATGCTCAAGGCCATTATTAGTAAAATGAACTCATTGATCATAAATTTTATAAGCAGGTGTTTTGTTAGGATTTTTCAAATTCTGAAATTGATCATTTTCTATCAGATGAAAATATCAGGTATGGGGGCCATTGTAGCATTTTAAATAATTCAGTTCCCTTATGAAGCATATATTCCTCAATGACAAATTAATGATAAATTACAGTGTGTGTTTTTAATTAGCATTTTCTGTTGAGGGAAAGAGGAAATCCATTTTTTTCATATACCCCAGAACAGGAGCACATTATTGAATACATTCTGGGGCTGATTTCAGTTATTAGAAATCCATTTAATCTCATGTGTTTTTATGCAGGTGTGTGCACCCACAGAGAAAAAACTTTTAGTGAGCTTTGTAACACATAAGCACTTTGGCATTCTGGGTCTCCATTTAACTAGGTTTTGCTCTGTGCTGGAAACTTAATTTTAATTCTCATTCTTGAGTTGGAGGTTGCCTATATTGAGACAACTGTTCAGCAAAGCCAGCATCAGCAGCACACAACACACAACTATTCTAATGGCTATTTCCTCCATCCTTAGTCCTTTAGGAATTATCATACAGTAATACCTTGAATAACAAATGCCTCTGATAATGAATATTTCAGATAGTGAATGGAAATTTCTGGGTATAGGGCTGCCTCAGATAATGAATGTTCCCTATGGGCCGCCTCTGATAACAAATGTGTCATCATGCCTTGCAAAAATAGTATGCCCATGATGCATTGCAACCCCTAGTTTTTGGAGTGGTGGGAGGAGTTAAAGTATTTTTCCATGGTGTTTTGGAGCCATTCTGGACATTTTTTGCTGAGGGATTTGGACCTTTTGAACTTGGAAAGGTAGGGAGCTTAGGTTTCCTTGTTTTTCCTGCCTGTTTCCATTACTTTCCATTGCAAAATTGAGGAGTGAGCTGAGGAGGGGTTTGCTGAGAATCCTCCTGGCTTTTTTTCCTCTGTGTTTGGCAGGAACAACCTTTTTTTTGGGGGGGCTTGGTTTCATTGATCTTTGAACTGCTTTTCATTGCATTTTGGGAGGGAAAAGGCTGGGGTAGTCTTGCTGGATTCTTTTGTCCATGTTTGCATTTTTATTTATTTATTTATTTATTTATTTTAGAGTATTTTTATCCCACCTTTCTCTTTAGAAAAGGACCCAAGGCAGCTTACAGTAATGAGGGATAATACACAGTTCAGTATAATTAAATCATGTTCAAGTATTTGAGAAAAAGGAAATTGAAGGACTTCTTACAGCATTAATAGACGACATTGCATTAAAGCAACACAGTTATAAGTAGTCATAAACACAAAGTTTATGTGAACCCATAGATTCATATAAAATACACATGGTAGTCCATCATTCAGGGAAAGCTTGTCTAAAGAGAAAGGTCTTTGCCTGTTTCTGGAAGGACAACAGAGATGAGGCAGTCCTGGCCCTAGTGGGAGGGAGTTCCAGAGTCTGGGCACAGCAGTCAAGAAGGCCCTTTCATGGGTTCCCACAAGATGTACCTGTGAGGGTGGCGGGATGGAGAGAAAGGCATCCCCTGATGACCTTAACACCTGCATTGGTTCATACTGTGAGATCTGATCTTTGAGATAGCTAGGACTGAGATTATATAGTGCTTTGTAGGTCAAGGTCAGCACCTTGAATTGTGCTTGATAGCTAACTGGCAGCCAGTGGAGCTGTTTTAATAGGGGTGTAATGTGATCTCTGTACCCCACCCCAGTCAGCAGTTTGGCTGCTACATTTTGAACCCGTTGAAGTTTCCTAAGACTTTTCATTGATAGCCCCACATAGAGCACATTACAGTAGTCCAGCCAGGACATCACTAGGGCATGTGTCACCGTGGTCAGAGCTGGTTTCTCAAGAAAGGGGCGTAACTTGCGTACTAGCCTTAGTTGTGCAAATGCATTGCATTGCAGGGTGTGTGTGTGTTCTTGGGGGAGGGGGTGTTTCAGCACTGCAAGACTTTAAAGTGCACTTTATAAAGAGGTCTGAACCACCAGCAGCAGCTTTTTTGCCTTTTTCCAGACCTCCTGAATGGATTAATCAGTTTCCCATTCATTTCAATGGGCAACCGCCTTTTGGATAATGAATTGCCTCAGATAACGAATCAAATTCATTTCCAGAGGTACCATTACATTTGGTAAACCCACATTTTAATTTTGTAAAAAAATTTAATATTAAGTTTTGAACATAACACTAGGTCAATGCAGCATTAAAATGGAAACAGATTGGGGGAGGAAGTGTTCGGCAAACACTGCAGACCCCATAGACACTATTTTCTCTGACTCAAATAATCACAAATGCTACAGTGTGCAAAATAGTGCCAAATATTCAAAATAAACAGCCCCCAAATGAATGTTACAAAACAGAACAAAACACACACAAGCACCACTTCCCAGCTGGGGGAAAAAACTCTCACTTAGGTGTATGTTGTATCACTGGAGACTTTTAATTCAATTTCACTCATGCCAAACCCAATGCAGATATAGGAGGATATTCAATGTATAGTCACACCCTGTCGAGCACCCTTTTGTTTTGTTTGTTCACCGAACAGTCTTATCTCTAAACATTATGTGATAAACTATTTTCATAAATGTTTCAACTGTTAGCTTTATGCTTAATTTTGGTTTGCAAGATTTCTTGCCTCTTCTCATTTAAAAGTGCAATTAAATAAGGTTTTCACTCATTTGTAGTGTTTTTAGAATAATGTTTTTAAAGCAACAACATATCATTGGTTTTGAAAACAGCCTTTAAAATGTAGCAGTCTAATTTGTTGAGAACCAGTGCAGTGAAATAAGGTATCAAAATAAAGCTTATATTTTTAAAACAGCAAAATATCACTCCTTTTGACAATATCCTTTTGATGATAATCTAAAGCCATTCTGAAGCACAAGGACTTTAAAATATTTTGTTCACAGTATTCTGCACATATTCTTTGCTAATCAACCCATTTCAGAGTTTGCTTTTTTAAAAAAAAAAATCCCAAGATCCTCTGCTGTGTCAATTTATCCGCTCTATTTAGCTTTTAAGGAGTAAGACATGACAAATATTTTTCAAGCTAGCTCCTGCATGTTGCCCATTGCTTAGCACACGTGATGAGAAAGAAGTGATGACATGTAAAACGAAAGTATTGTCCTCTTCTGTAAAAGCAAAGAAATTATCCACTAAATACAAAATGCCCAAGTAAGACTATATAGCCCCCAAAACATAACTGAACGATATATAGCTTAACTTATGATAGTGTAAACAAAGGCTTTTGAAAATCAGCACTGTATGTGGTCTGTCATGCTAACAAAAGAGAATAGGTATAAAAATGTCTGGAGTATTAACTGATTGTTTCAATTACTCAGCTTTCTTGTTTTGTTGCTTTGTTTTTATTTTTAGCAAACTTAATACAGTATCAATATTTCCCACCCACAACAGGTTGCTCTAAATAATATCTAATGAGTTAGTGGGTGCATTCTCCTTTTTTTGTCAGATATTTGCTTGATATGAATTACACTCAAAGCATGTATGTATGTATGTATGTATGTATGTATGTATGTATGTATGTATGTATGTATGTATGTATGTATGTATGTATGTATGTATGAAGTTAGACAGAAACAGCTGCTTCTTCCCTCAACAATTGAACCAAATTCTTCACAAGGAATTTTCTTCCACTAAACAGGCTGCTGTTCCTGGTAGTGTCGTCATGCAACGATTTCCTGAAACTGTTCATTTTGCTCCTCTTCTTTGACCACTCCACAGATATCTACACTTGATTCAAACTGGCAGGTCAAAATAGAATTGTCCCCATTATGTCCGTTGTTGTCAACAGCTCATTCACATCACCTGCAGGTTTTATATGTGTTGCCTACCCTTGTTCTAATTTTTAACCTTCTCTGGTTGGTCATGTTTATATTCAGAAGAAAATGGGGAATCCAACTGCCATTGCAAAGGCTGTTAATTCTAGGGCAGTATGTCTGCTAAAATCACCTCCCTGGAACAGTGACACGACTTTATCTAGGCTAGAATAACATCTTATTTGAAATGTACAATTTGGCCCTAATGCTGCTCCCCTTTTCCAAAGATTTTGATTGCAAAAACTGTGTTCACAGTGATGCTCTGAATAACATGTGGGTTGCCACCCCTAAGCCACCACCCCAAAACTACTGTGGTCCACTGATAACACAGCAGTACACAGTGGTACCTCGACTTATGAATTTAATCTGTTCCAAGAGCATGCTCTTAAGTCGAACTACTCTTAAGTCTGGGTACCTGTCTAAAAATTAAAAAAAAATAAGTTATGAAATAAAAATATATATTTGTAAGTCGAGCAGACCATATCTAAAATTTGTAAGGCGCCAGTTAAAATGCCAACAGTTTTCCGCTCTTAAGCCGAATTGCTCTTAAATCGAGCTGCTCTTAGGTTGGGGCACCACTGTGCTCCCCCAATTGTGCATTGATTGGCAGGCAGGCAGCAACCAGATTTGTTTTGGGTTTGTGTTAAAGGTCTGAAAGACTTGCAGGGTCATGATCTGTGCAGACCTATCGTTATGGATTTGTACTACTAACATCTGAAAACAGTTCTTTCCCTGAAAAGAACATCCCGCATTTGCAGTTGAACAATGAGAAACTGTTTCTCATGAGAAGCTTGAGCAGAAAAAAGCACAGAAAGTCTGGTAACAATATAAATCAACGATCCACTGTTAAAAAATCAGTGTGCTTCAATAGCAGACATCAGCCCAGAATGTAGCTTCAGTTGTTATTCCTCCCCCTTTTAATTATATTGATAATTGTTATACTGGGTTAAAGATTATGTCCTATTTCTTATGAAGGCAGAATATCAATCATCTTTTGGTAATCTTCTGAAAATGACTACCACCTATGAAAAGGTTCAACAAGACGTGGTCGTATATTCAGAATATTGCACATTATAACATTCTTAGCTGCAACACAACAGACACAACTGACACAAGGTTCAACTGAGCATCTTTCTACAGCTCTTCCCTAGCTACAGTAGGATGGTGGTCATTGTGAAAGTAGGTCAGTGAAATAATTACAGTTCTGAAAATAATACAGATTGACAGGTTGTTGAGCTTAATCTGCAGAATGGCCAAGGGGGTGTAGCAACAAAGCTCATGTGTTCACATATGACAGCCTGGTGTTACAGACATGTATAAAATCCTTTTGAAATTGAATGCATAATGTCGCTATTTAGTAGATCATTTTTAAAAAATAAAAAATAAAAGAGGAAAGTTATGATGCAGAGGTTAGAAAGTATAAACAAATAATTACAGATATATTTCTTTTTGTTCATCTTGTTCTTTGTTGAATCAGATTGCTGCGGCATTTGTTTTATTAATTGTTAACACTAATAATCCAAGTTGTTCTTGGTGAGGTCTAATTAAAGGAAAGCTGTCATAAATGGATGTTCAGTGAATAAACAACAACCTTAACATTTATTAATTTGTTAAAACATTGGTCTAACTTTGGCTAAACCTATGGCCAAAGGGGAAAAGGCAAACAAAGATGCCTGCCCTAACATGCATTGTTAAAAATAGAGCTCTTTTTCTAAACTGAAGGGGAATTTTAGACCCTATTTAAAATCTGCAAAAATCAGTTCAGCAAACACACATAGGCCTTGTATTTAAAGTGAAGAGGCAATTATTGAAAGAGGCTTCTATGACTTAAAGTTGATGCGAATACCATTTGCAGAGTCAACCAGACTATTTTTTCCAAACAGCTGCTGAAAATAAAAAGAGCCAGAGGTTTCAAAGAGAAAAGATCTTGCAAAAACCTTTAGTTTTATCAATTTGCTAAAACTTTGGGCAAATATAGCAGAAGCAATTTATTTAAATATGTAAACACGGAGAATATTCATTCATCCTCTTGTTAACCAGTAAAGCTATATTTTAAAGAGTTTACTCTTTCTCCCCAAATAATAAATATTTGCCAGTTTATTTTAGGATTGCTTGTAGAGGTTCTTGCTTTTCTTAACCTTATGTAATTATTGATGCCTTTTCCATGATAGCCAAACCCCCAAGTTTTCCAATCCGAGTATAATAGCGTCAGTGTTGTCTCAGTAACATTCAAAGGATAAAAAGTACCTGGATGAGCAATGGACAAGAATTTTCTTGGAAAACCTAATCTTTCTGCTTATTCCCAGAGCATTGCACACTATCTGTGGACAGATGTAAAATGAGAAGCTTGACTAAAAATGCTTCTACTCCTATTTTATGATTCTATGCAAAATGTCTGGCATAAAAAAGAAAAGTGCCAGATCAAAAGAAGAGTTTAAATCTATTAGTGAGACAATGTATAGTTTCCTTTCTCAGTTCTAGTAAAAGGATTGGGGGAAGGAGTAGATAGCTTTCAGTGCAGCACTGGTAAATAAACAGGGGAAGGTGCACTGATTCTGTGCTTAATATTGAGGAAAATACTGTATATTATTTATTTCATGGTTGTTAGTGGGGTTTTTTGTTTGTTTAAAAAAGAATAGGATTTAAGAAAAGGCTTTGCTGAAGTTCAAAATGCTACATTCCTGGGTCTTTCCCTTGAACCAATCTATTTTTAGACAGCAAAAAGCAGCAATGGATGTCAAAAAGCTTTTCCTTATGAATAATACATTTGCATACTCCCTCCGTTTCTTTCTCTCACTCTCTCTTTCCTGACTACAATCCCTTTATGTCATAAGAATCTTTAGGACACAGAAGATTCGTGTTCAGAGGATGTGAAAATAACTGTTTTCATGACTACCTCTGTGCTTGCTTGTGCTCTTCCTACTTTACAGTTTCTTTTATCCTGTGGTTTTAATCACATATGAAGGATATTTTCCTCGTAGCTCAGAAATTTCGCAGAGGTTATTTGCTGGAACATGTTTCCATGGTACAGAACTTGAGCAACAAAGTCATGTAGGATAATGGAGATTTTGCTATTGTGAAGGAATAACAAAAGCAAGAAACAGTCTTTTGGTATTTTAAAGATTAAGAGAATTTACTTCAGCATAAGATTTATGGACTAAAACCCACTTTGTCCAATGCTTTGTCAGATTTGTAGCCCTCCTAACACACCTTCTTTTGCCGGCTTCATTGCGTTACATGAAATGACATAAAATGTAAATACTGCTGATGTTTAATGAAATTTCCAAACTTGTCTGGATGAGGAAGACAGTCCGTGGTGAGATGCTTGTTGTGCCTTCAAACTCCTCAGTATAGGTAGTTCATTGCCAATGAAATGTAGCACAGGGTTCTAATTTTCATCTTCATGACATTCAGATTGGTGCAAAATGCCACTGCTGGGTTGTCAGCTGGCCTTGGATGATCAGACCCATCTCCTTGGTGTTCCTATGTTTGGAGAGACATACAGTAAATAAATGAAATAAATGAAATAAAGGAGAAAGACAGAGAGAAACAAGTTATTCCAACTGTTGGTTTATTTGGGATGTCCATTTACTTCCAAACAAAAATTACACTCCTGGTTTTACTCAAATCCCTTAGTGGTTTGGGATCCAATCCATGTTCTCTTGTATGTATTGTCCCTTGGCTCTCAGCCATCATCTGAAGATGTGATTCCACTGTCTCTCGTATGAGACATTTGCTAGAAGCTAGGTCATTGTTGCACCACTTGGAGAGTGACTTCCTCAGAAAGGTATATTGTCTTAGGGAACAAATTTAAACTGGATGGTCTTTTATTTTTATTTTCTTTTTTTGGAATTTGGAATCAGTTGATGGAGATTGTAGCATTTTACTTCATGGTATGTCTAGTTCATTTCATTGTTCTTTTTTTCTGTTGATTGGTTTGGATTTCAGTACATAATCACTGCTGTTGTATTTAAAATGAATGATTTATTCATTTTAGATGTAAGCCACTTTTTAAAGCACAAAATTATTCTAAATGTATAGGTTAAAATAAAAGATAAATGGAATTTGAAACAAAATTAACATCTAAAATTTTGAAAAACCCATCTAACATACCAGGAGACACAACTAGATAATGTGAACAGCATGAACTATTTAAAAAGGATCTTACAACTCTATTTTCACAATTGTCTGGAAGTTGAGTCATGGCTACTGGATTTTTTTTTGAGAGATAGAGAGATAGAAACGTTTCGCTGTTCATCCAAACAGCTTCATCAGTCTGAATACAGCTAGTGCGAGTCGTCCATCTTATAGTCAGCTTTGACCTTTTGTCACCCTGGTCTGAATTAGGCTCATAAGATGAACACTGGCCTGAATAGGCTTGTTAGGGAGACAATAGTATCCATAGCCTTAAGGTGAACAATGGCCTAAGGTGCTGAAACCTATCAATAATGGGTTGTTAGCTATGGCCTTGGTGGTGAAGGCTTTTTGATTTGTCTTGGTACTTTGGAAAGCACACCCCAATAAGTAGCAGATAGACTATGCCTCAGGCCACCACCTCTTTGAGGGAGGGAGTTTCAATGCTCACATGAATGGCTTCCCTTACTCTTCTCTCAAACCACCTAGGGCACTCTTTCAAAGATGAGGATGTACACATATTAGATAAAGAAGACAGGTGGTTTGAGAGAGATCAAAGCTGACTATAAGATGGAGGACTCGCACTAGCTGAATTCAGGCTAATGAGGCTGTTTGGATGAGCAGTGAAACGTTTCTATCTCTCTCTCAAAAAAAAAGAAAGAAAGAAAGAAAGAAAGAAAAAGAAAGAAAAGAAAAGAAAAGAAAAAAGAAGAAGCCCAGTAGCCATGACTCAACGTCCAGATAAACTCACCTGGATGACTGAGAATCTTCACATACATATTTCACAATTGTTTTTTTACAGCCTTTGATTTATTTTCACTGGTTGGTTCAGCAATAATGGTGGATATAAATGTTCAAAACAAATAAAACAAATCCATGGAGTGGAACAGGGCATTCAAGCAAGCACATAACTAAATGTCATCCACTGAATCAATGGGGCTTAAAGGTGTTTAACAGAAAGAGAAAATAGATTTATTTAACTGGAACTTAAGTGGCCTAGAAGGAACCTCTGGATCCTGCTTTTATTTTAAAAATCATTATTTTTCCTTCCTTCCTTCCTTCCTTCCTTCCTTCCTTCCTTCCTTCCTTCCTTCCTTTGGAACCTCTGAAATAATATTTTATTTTCAATTTTATGCTGTAAAACATACGTAGTTTGGTTCTCACTTTTTGTATTGGAATCCTGTTGGTATTTTTTTCCAAGCTCTAATTAGTTGGCATCTGAAAAAAAAAAACTGTCATTCTTAGCTTTGGGTTGTTGTTTTATTCTGAATCCCATCTACATTGTCACCCCAACCTTTGCTCATACTAGTAGATATCTAGATTGTATTTTTCTCTTTCTCTCCACACTGATATCAGTACACATTTTTACGCAATTTCCCTAATGTTCCTTGTTTATCAGTTTACCAAGAGCACACACTTCTCATTGACTGAAATATATCCATTCCCAACCCTTTCTACACATCTATAGGCTTCCATGAACTGCCGTGGAAAGCTACAAAAATATGTGGATGTTCAAAGTGAGGTGTGTTGTTATCCCACAATATGTCTTAAAGGTACAAAATGGCTACCTTTGTTAAGACTGTCAGATCAAATTGATTTTTTTCCATTCCTTGCTAAACAGTAATATCTTTTGGGTTTAAATTTCAGGTATAAGACATAGGTCTTACTGTAAATAAGGTATCCAAGTCAGTGTAATGCTCCATTTTAATAGTGTTCAGTTTTGCCCTCAATATGTATATTTTTCCATTGATGATATATACTCTGACATGCTGTCATAGAAATTGTTCCCAGAAAAAATGGTGAATCCCCTTTGTCATCATGTATCAAGGTACACATGCACTTTCATAGATACACTTCTGCATCAAATGGAGCTTCATTTCCTCTGCTTTGTTCTCCTCCCTGCTCCAAGTTCCATTCAAATTAGAGTAAACTTCTCCCATTCCCAATACCATACCTAGTTCTCTGTCAACCTTGCACCTAGCTCTGTGTCATAGTTTTGTTCCACCAACCTGGAATCACACACAGCTAATATGTAACAAATATCACACACACACACACACACACACACACACACACACACACACACACACACACACACACACACACACACACACACACACACACACCACCACCACCACCACACACACACACCACCACCACCACCACCACCACCACCACCACCACCACCACCACCACACTAAATAGCCAGCCCTTTTTGTGACTCTGTGAAGTTTTTTTTTAAGTGTTCTGCTTCTATACTACCCCTTAAAGCACTTTCTTGAATTTACAACTGATTATGCAAGCTATACACTGCCTCCCTCAGCAAGCTGGATACTCATTTTACTTACCTCAGGAGGATTAAACCTTGAGACTGTTACCAGGAATTGAATCCCAGGTCATGAACACAATTATAGCTGCAGTACATTCCTCCCCCCCCCCGAGGTCGGAATGAACAGATGAGACAGTGTATTGGGTTGAAACAATCGGGCCACACTTTATTAAACATCAACTTTGTTCTTTCATGTTAAGAGGGGGAGCTGCTGCCATGCGGGAAACCATTGGCCCTGGGGTCACCAGTGGACTCCAGCCAAGGGCATTGTCAGGTGGGGCTAATCCTGTGGCCCCCAGGGAGTTCTGTGCCAGGTCGGCTCTCCCCAAGCCAGCCAAGCTATACATTCATCCTAACGGATGCATCCTTGCCCCAGGCTCTGTGATCTCAAGATCCACAGAGCCTAGGAGGGTGTGGCCTTGCAGTCAAGCATTTGGGACTCATCTAATGCCTTCGTTCCCTGCACTACCCACCAATGTGGCCAATGCCATACCACCCATGCCAGTGTGGGATAGGTGAAAATTCCCTGTCCCATGCTGAGCCAATCTGGGGAGAAGAGGAAAATTCCTATCCGGCCCCCAAAGGCAACCACATAATGCCATGCTGACATTAAAAAGGTGGTGGGGTGGGTGGGTGTGCTGTTGTTTGGGAGGCAAGAGGGTGCATAAGCGGGTGAGATGGGAGCTTGTGCCCCATCCCTGTGAAAGCCTTATGAGGCTCCATTGGTGCATCTCACCTTGCCACCGAGGGAGGGGCAATGCAGTCCCATTGCTGGACAGGCCAGCGGCGAAACCACCCTAGAGTTTAACCACTGCACCAGAAGGCTTTTAATGCCACTTGATAAATGCCATTTCATAAAGTCTCCTGACCTTCAGGCAGCGTGGCACCATGCCCTTCTCATAAAGGTCAGTCCTCTATGACTATGTGATGTCATCCTTCATTGGAACTATATCTGCTTCATGTCTACTTTAAGGACGGAGCCATGATAAGGATGAATTTCCCATCATGACCCAGTAGCTAGATGGTATTCTGAGGAACCACATGGTGATAATGTTTTTCACAATGACAAGGCATTTCCCAGTTTCAGGAACAATTCTGAAATGTGCACCTAAATGTATAAATTAGCATGCAAAGCTTTTCTGCATATCTGAGCCCTCTGTTTCTGTGACATATTTCCTCTTTTTTACCAGTGATCAAGAAGGGGCATACTTTGGAAAGGTGGGAGGGCAGGTGGAAGACAATCACATTCTTGATGTAATTCATAGCACACTTTTCAGACACCATCATTTGGGGTATTTATTTTCTTGTCTCTGTTAAGGATGAGAGTGTGAGCATTTGAGCATCGTCATTTATTGGAGCAATTAAAAAAATTGAAAAACTGCCTATTAAAAATTCAGATACAACTAACATTTTAGATTCTAATACTCGAGCAAATGGTTTCATAATCATGAGGAGCTTTAGAAGCTTGGGAGTGATTTTTAATTATAATTGGTCACAGTATGGGTTAGGCTTTATCCAAACTGTCAAGTGGTGAGCATTAGAAGATATCTAATATATGTGCAGGGGAGCGGGTGGGGGGGACTGTTCTAGTCTGCGTTGTGCATAAATAAATCTTATTTCTTTAAGTGCAATCTGAAGAGACACAGCTGAGCAGGATCACAGCCAGGCACCAAGAAGCTGAGCCAGAATATGATAGAGCTATGCAGGAGTTTAAAAGGGGGCTAATCTAGCTTGAGGAATGGAAGAGCGTGTTAAGGTCACCCCAGTCCTGTAGCCAGCCTTCCTTGTTAGCTGGGCCATCACGTTTCAGGAGGAGGGCATTTAGGGTGGGACGAATCTTTGCAGGAGATCTCCCCTGCCATTCACTGGTAGAGTGGAGGGGTAGAAAAGGACAGGAAAAGTCAAAATGGTGACTTCCCACCCTGGCTCCCTTTTCCCCTAAGCAGAAACTTTAGGGCTGTATAAAAACCACTGGGATAGAAAGTGTAGGGTAAACACCATCAATTAAGTGAGTGGCATGTCTTTCACTTCATAAGGCAGAGTGAGGCAGAGGGCACCAAAACGTGTAAAATAAAACAGAATCATTCATGCTAGAGATGGGAACAAGTTAAAAATGAATCAGGATTTTTTGTCAGAAGTTTGTCAAAAATGATCAAAAATTCATCAAAAATCTGTCATTTTGTATTCATTTGATTTGACAACCCTAATAAATGCAAAGTGACTTTTTTTAAAAAAGCAATTGCTGATCCATCTGTTTGTCTGGCTCTTTATGGGGGAGCATTGCTAAATCCAGCCTCTGTTACTTTCCTGGAGGGGGCCTCTTTGGAGGAGCATAACTCAGATACCCGAAACCCAAACTTCACCACATTTGAAGAGATTGTAGAGGAAGGAAGATTCTCTGCTATTTTGGTGTCCCGGTGTGTGTGTGTGTGGGGGAGGCATTTTGTAGTGTTTTTAAATGGTGAGATGAAGCAATGAATCAGTTAATCATAAATTCATGACTTGTGTTTTATCAATATTGACATATTACAAATAATGACAAACGGTGATTTTTCTGATTCATGCCTGTCTCTGGTTAATATTGTTACAAAGAAGATAGAAAATGGTATGGAGTCTCTTTCAAAGATTCATCTTTAATCTTGTATCACAACACCAACAATGCATACAGACAAACAACCATTAACACACATTTACAATTGAACTAAGAGTCTATTAAAATGCAACTTGTCCTTTAAATATCACAGTTGAGCATTTAGGGAGAGTGGTGTTAAAGTCAATCTGCATGATGTTTTTGTTGAAGCCAGTGGAGTAACATGGGAGGAGCCTCCTTGAATAGTGGAGAAATGTTGTGATCACACTCAGGCATTTCCTGAGTGATAGTGTACTACTGGCAAACCTTTCACTTCCAGAAACATTGCACTGGAACACACTGAATCCAGCCATTTTATAAGACACTGATCCCTCTGGACAATGGCCAAAGATGAGAAAAACATTCTGCTTGCACCTCACTCTCTGACTGCTACTGGTTTTAAAAAAGATTTTTAAAATTGCTTATATTGCATGTGCATCCATGATTTTGAATTCTGCAATGCTATGAATCAAATTAACATAGAAGGAAAGAACTTATGGTCACATCAATCTTGTAAAATATTTATTTCATCATAATAAATGTCCCTTCATAAATTTACACATGGAAGAAAGCTTTATGAATACGAAGCTCACAATGCATTTTTTAAAAAGAAAATTCACATAGCACCAACATCCCTCAATACTTTATACTGGTTTCAGCTACCTGTTTCTTCCTCATATTAAAATAATATAAAAATTTGTGAAATCTAAGACCAGGTTTCCTCTTATAAACAATGGAAAAATAAGCTTGCTGAATGTTTTTGAGTCAATGAAAGTTTTTGCAGCCGAGGGTTCTGAGCTAGAACCAAAAATGTTGACGCACAAATGATTGTATCTGCAGAGGACAAGCTGTGGTGCTAAATTCTGTGGAACACATTTCATTTGCTTTGCATTTCTAATATTTTTTTACTGCAGAAAACTGATTTTAATAGGACCATGAGTCTTAACGACCTTCATGGATTTACTTGTTCAAATTTCAAATATTTAACAAAAATTAATGGAGTGACTATTTCATCATTTTTAGAAACAGAACAGAACTTTCCCATGCTTAAGCAATGTATGAAGTACAGCACACAGGAGAGAATACTATTTAAAGTTTTGTATCATCCACAGCTTCAACAACCATATAAAAGCAGTGCTTGCCGCAATGGACATACAGGCCTTTTGTTGAAATTCCTGTTGGATAAAAGCTCCCACTTCTCCTTTTCATCATCCATCAAAATTTGGCTTAAGATCTTGGAAGAATACAGTGTTATCTTCAAACGTCTTAGATGTTAACTCTGTAAATGATGTCACTTCAAAAGTGGTGGTAGATTTTATGCGTAACCCAAAATCACAAACCCTACATTTTTCCCATGTCAGATTCCTCAAGCAGCATTTTCACAAATGCTTTTGTCTTCAGTTGAATCTTTGAAGAGTGTATACCATCAGACATCTGAAATATTTATGTTAGGCACTCTGTCATCTCAAATAACTTGTGCCATGGTGCTTCATTCTTTATTTCTGTAAATTGATTTGCATTTCCTCCAATGAGTTTACTAATTGCAGCCAGTTTTTCATCATTATTATTATTTTGGGGAGAATATGTTCAACTACATTTCCGAAATTTCTTTTCAGTGTACTGTGTCCCCAGTACAGCTAACACATTAATGCCTACAAACCAGATAACACCAACAATTCATCTTAAATAATATCCCCTGCTTTCCAGAACTGCAGCATTTACTAAAGTAGATACAGAGGTTGCTGCTGTAAGTCACCTTGCATTATCTTGCTTCATAGACACTTGTAAAACATGGGCCACTGGAGTAACCTGTGTGCAAAATCATACTGTGGGTGATGACAGAAAGAAAATGATGTGAACATTAATTTTTTTTTGGCTTTTTGGAGATTAAATCAAGGAAAGGAAAACGAACAAAGGGGAAAGGATAAGATGGAAGGGAAGGGAGAAAACAAAAAGGGGGAGGGGAGAAGAATACGGTCACATTCTTTGTTACATATCTATTTAAGTGTATTGTTTATAGACCAGTGTTGGCAAACCTATGGCATGGGTGCCAAAGGTGGCACTTGGGGCCCTTTCTGTGGGCACCCAACATTGCCCCTTCACAGCCACCTTTATTCTGGTTAAATTGCTGTATTGGCACTTTGCTAAAAATTAGTGGGTTCTGAATCACATTTTGGGCACTCTGTCTCTAAAAGGTTCGCCATCACTGTTATTGACTGTATTAGCCACATTCAATTACTTCTTGCTCTTGATAATCACTATCTTCATCTATTTTAATTAGTCTCCTTTTTTCAGTTCTTCTTTCATAATGCCTTGCATATTCCTCTGTAGAACAGGTCTCTGCTCTCGCCTGCTTCTCCGTCGGTTGGTCCTTGATTTTTTTCAACAATATGTCCATTTTCACACCTTCCAGACATTTCCCCTTCAATTCTTCTTGTTTCAATATTTCTGTCTTCTTCCAGGGCATAGCGTACAAAATTCTAGCTGCAGTTATTACATGAATCAATGCATACCTTATTTTCATATCTACTATCTCTCTCCAGCATAATATTTACGAGAAAAAAATCTCTGGTTTAAGTTGTAAATTACACAACACAATTTTTTTTTGCAACCATTCATGTACTTTTCTCCAGTATGTTTTTGCTTCTTTACATGACCATCACATATAGTGAAAAAGTCCCATCCTGTCTTCTACATTTTCAACATTTGATTGAGACTTTTATATACATTTTGGCTATTTTTGAGGGAGACATATGCCACATGGAAATTAATTTTGGGGGAAAACTCTTTTAAACTTATTACTGGGTTGTTTTTTTCTGCCCAGAACCCCTTTAAATTCTTCATGCTAACCTAACACTTTGGGTTGAGAAATAAATGTGTGAAGATGATACTCTGAATCCTGTCTAGTTCTTAAGCCAACCGATAATGGATTATGAAAAGGAGAAGCATGGGTTGCACACACATGGGAAAATCGGGAATAAGACCTAAGTGTGCAGCCAGAAGTTAACTATTGTATGTGAGCAGCAGGAATTCTGTTTCTGTGGGGCTGTTTTGATTCTAGGCTATCAGGTACTTAATAATAAGACTGGAGAAATTGTTAGTATGATTTTTTCCTTTAAAAGAATAAAAAGCAATCTAGAGTGGATATCGCTTCAGATCACTTTAAATAATCTCTAATGTCAGCCTTGGCCAATTGTTTTGAATCTTGCTCTGCAGGTCATTGCAATGGCACAATAAGTGCAGTCTTCCTTGTTACTGAAGCAAAAAGCCATGTTTCTTCCTTGCTGGCTGGGTATTAAACCCTAAGAAACTGAAAAGAAATTTAAGAGCTAAAGGCTAATGGTAGCTCTTAGTTCAAAGTTCTAATATTTAACTCTTCAGGACTCATTGTTTGTTTGTTTTTGTTGTTGTGTTTTGTTTGGTTTTGGTGGTGTTCCCACCCCCTCCCAATAATCCATGCTGTTTTCATTTTTAAAACCATCCTCAGGCACAATCTTGAACAAGCAGACTTTTGGGGGTTCTCCTGATTATCCCTTCGATGTGTATTCACCTTGTCTTATTCTCTGCATTTTCCAAGGGCTGTATCGTTGAAGTGATGTTGGAACAAACTGTCATTCTTTAAAAAGGAGGGCATAACTTGCATGTCACCGATTGAAGAGTCAATCAAAAGCTATTTACAAGGAGGGCAAAGCAAAACTCTGTTCTTGATTAGAGGGCTGAGCAGACCCCACATCCAACTGCTGAGGCCATGCTTTTTTTTTGGGGGTGCAGTATTGGGGAATGATAGTCCACATAACATCAAACCATTCCTATAGATGCTGCCTTATGTAAATCTTGTCTAGTTCATATTGGCCCATGCAGTTTAGTTCCTTCTGCCCTGATTGGGACCTGCTCCTACAGACTTTCCCATGCCTGCAATCAAGATGCCAAGATTGAGCCCAGAACTTTCTTCATGCAATGCCCTGTCATTGAAATGCAGAAGTTCTCACAGTGATTCTGCCACAGATAATGATCCTGAATAATATGGGTCTAACTCACTTGGTCAACAGTTCCCCCACCTGCCAACCCTCCCACCCTCCCATATAGACCTTCTAAGACTTTTCTCAGAAGGTCTGTTTCATAGGCTCCTCCCCAGGTGAATTACATGACCTGGGCAGGCTGCACGTTTTTCGCCATTGATATTTTTCACCTAACAAAAGTTTTCTTCCTTCTTTTTATGATACATGTTTGTGACTATTGCAGTGTTATTTCAGCAAGCTTTCAAATTTCTAGACACTGTTTTAACTTTTTAAAAAATCTTTCCTCTTTTGCAATTATCTGTTTCAGATGGTTTGCCACTTAGCATAGTGGTATATAAGAACTACTGCTCTTATATTTTCAAGCCCCGCACACAGAGCACACACACAAACAGGGTTCAGTTCTTTGCCAAGATCTTTAGTGGAAAGCCAGGCAAGTTCAAGTCCATTGGTGACAATCTGCAGTGCCAGATAAGGCATTGAATCCAACTCCCAGCAATTAACAGTCCAAGTCAAAACCAGAATATCTCATGGAAACCAGATGCCCCCCAAGGGAACAGATCAAGCTGATTCCAGGAAGCCAGTCCGAAATCAGGAAACAGAGCCAAGGTCACAGATAGGAACGTGGTTGCAAGTTCAAATGATGTGTTGCTATCCCTCCCGAGCTCAAGGTGAGCTTACCAGCTTTATCTCAAAGCACGGAACACACCTGTTGCTTCTGGAAAGGCCAGGCTAGGCTCCATCCGACCTGCCACCCCATCTAGCATCAAAGACCCTTTCCCTAGCTCTCCTGGTAGCAGTCTTTGCAGGGCCCTGCAGGCACAATCTTGAACAAGCAGATATGTTTTTAGCTGAGTCTCAGATTATCCCTTCGATGTGTATTCACCTTGTCTTATTCTCTGCATTTTCCGGAATGGGCTGTATCGTTGAAGTGATGCCAGAACAAACTGTCATTCTAAAGAATAATTGGGTCTGATAACTTGCATGTCACCTGGCATTGAAGAGTCAATCAAAAGCTATTTAAAAAAGGGCAAAGCAAAACTCTGTTCTTGATTAGAAAAGCAGACCGGAAATCCAACTGCTGAGGCCAGGGCACCTACCAGATGGGGGTTGACCCAGTATCTCCTGGGGAATGCTGCTCTGGTAACATCAAACCATTCCTATAGATGCTGCCTTATGTAAATCTTGTCCAGTTCATATTGGCCCATGCACAGTTTAGTTCCTTCTGCCCTGATTGGGACCTGCTCCTACAGACTTTCCCATGCCTGCAATCAAGATGCCAAGATTGAGGGGAACTTTCTTCATGCAATGCCCTGTCCTGGGAAATGCAGAACTTCTCACAGTGATTCTGCCATGCAGATAATGGCGGGGAATCCAAAATGGGTCTAACTCATTTTTTTTGGTGAAACAGTTCCAAACCCACACAAGCCCACCAGAAACATCCGAATAGGCCTTTTAAAACTTTTCTCAGAAGGTCTTTTACAGTAGCTCCTCCCCAGTTTGTCTTACAACAAAATGTCAGCCTCACGTTTTTCTCCATTGATTTTTTTTATTTAATTTTATTTTATTTTATTTTTATGATACATGTGGGTGACTATTGCAGTGTTATTTCAGCAAGCTTTCAAATTTTTAGAAGCCATTTTAATTTTTAAAAAATCTTTCCAGGATTTGCAATTATCTGTTTCAGATGGTTTGCCCACTAACCATAGTGGTATATAAGAACTACTGCTCTTATATTTTCCAGTACACTGTCCTTCACAGTGGGTCACAGACAAACAGGGTTCAGTTCTTTGCCAAGATCTTTAGTGGAAAGCCAGGCAAGCCCTTGTGCTAACCCTAACCCTAAGCCAGATCTGTACTTGCATTGCACTATAGCAAGTACAATTCCCTTCTTAGTGAGACACAGTGGGTGCAGAGTCTGCCAGTCCACCACTTGTGGCTCTGGGTGACTCCTGCAGGCTTGGCTCGGCCGGCAGCATGTGTGACATCATGCAAACCATGCCCCCGAGGCCTGACTGATGCAGGGAAGGCACCCCAAAAAGAGGGGTACCTCTGCCAGTCTGCTGTGTCTCTCCGTGCAACTGGGTATGCAATCATAGCCATATGACTATGCATGCATGCCCTTTTGCAGCAGGTGAGGAGAGGAGACCCCCATGTATGAGGGGTCTCCAGGAGCCTGCTTTCCCTAGCGGGTGAGGATAGGAGGCACCCCCCCCAAAAAAGAGGTGCCTCCAGGAGCCCGCTACCCCCCAAACCAGTTTAACGACAGACGAAAAAACGAAAAACAAAATGACAATTTTTGCGAAGTTTAGCGAAAAACGGAAACGAGCCGACACAGGCCGCCTCCGACACACGACAACTCGAAAACGTCATTTTCCCTAGTCGTGCCCATCTCTAGTTGTCAGATCCAGCTGCCTGCTGACATGAGCTGCAAGGCTCCTCCAGCAGCTCTTCACCATTTAAACCCTCAGATTCAGGTTCTGTGACAGGCAGGGTCTTGGCATATATAGTTACTTAGTATGTTTTTCACATTTTGCACAGGCCTCTATGCTCACTGCTATGTTAACCAATAAATACCTACATTTCATGCCAAAACACGTGATTGAAAATGTTGGAATAACAACCTACATATTGCACCTATGAGGGTTTGGATGGGAGGGACTTGTGTTTCCCTCTCTAATTCAGATTCATTTTCCTGCCATTTTTATTTTAAACCACTCAGTTAGGGTTCTTTGTAAATTAGAGCCTGATTTAACAATGTCAGGGTTCTGAGGCAGATTAATAATGGGAGTGTTCTGTAAATTAGTGTCTCTGTATTTTTATAACCAGTCAATTAGTAAAGCAAATGAGGAAGCTAGCAGTTAAGGTATCATACCATGTAAAATGGATCTGTTTTTGATTGTATTCTGATACAAAGATTTTGTAAGTTAAAGAGAAACAGTTTTATTCTCTCTCAACACCAGAGGCTTTGGCTGAATATTCAGAGATTGTATGGCAGTTGAAGTAAATTAAGGTTAATGTGACTAAATCTAACTATACAATAAGGAGAGGTACATTTGAGGGACACTTTACTGCAAATAATCTGCTGTGAGTCTCTGCCTGGACTGTGTAGTTGTGGAAGTTTTTCAATTTTACTTTATTTTATTTTATTACCAGCAATTTACACATTCCATGCCCAATATCAAAGGTGAATTAAACAGCAAAGTATCAGTGACAGTGACCAGATCCAGTAGTGTATTTCCTACTATTTTTGTAAGAACCAGCAATCTTTCCTTCCCAATCTTTTAAGATCAATGATAGGTGAATGTTGGAAAAAAATTCAAAAAGCTCTTTTTTCGAGACTATAATTGCTAGCTTTGGCAGTGACAAAGAAAGCTAAGGAATTCTGGGAGGTATAGTCCAAGCAAATAACACTTGCAAATTCTGAAATTCTGTATACTTGGAAATGTAGAATTTATCCCTATAGAATTTATTGCTGTTAGCTATAATTTGTGGAGAGGCTGGGCAATGCATGGCAACAATAAATATTCTCATACAGTCCCCCTTTTGTGTTTCATCCTGATGCAAAGAGAAGCCATGCATACTTTTCCCTGGATTTTATTTTAAAATAACAACATTTGATTGTGGTTCAGCAAGTGGGATGGTTACAAATAGGGACAAAGACAGATGAGCTGCTGTTTCTGCCAAATGCTAACTGCCAAGGAGGATGATGTATACTACAGCCAAGGGGAACTCATACCATGGGAAACAAAACAAAAGTAAGCATGGGATTTGCCAAGGAGGATGACCTCCTCTATAATGGAGTCAACCCATGGACCATTCTTTCAGTGTTCTGTAACATAGGGGAGTGAAACTAATAACCCTTGATGAAGTGGTTGGGGATAGTTGTGGGTTTCCTGCCAGGGTGAAAGGATTGCATTCCTGTACATGCCTCCCTCCAACCCCCACTTTAAGATAAATTGGTCACCCTGTCTGTGATCAGCAGGAGAAATGAATGAAAATATTTGGCTCATCCATGTTTGTCCAAGCATGACTTGGCCAAACAGTTCCAGTGCTCAGTCCCTTGTATGAGAGAGATAGCTTGAATGATGGACCTGGGATTTACTTACTTACTTACTTACTTACTTACTTACTTACTTACTTACTTACTTACTTACTTACTTACTTACTTACTTAAAATTGTATGGTGCTATAGGTAGAATTTCCAGAATTGTTTGTGATGAAGTCTTGAAAATATATTCTATTATTTATTTATTTATTTATTTATTTATTTATTTATAAGCCACTCCAGTTTTCAAGAAAACTCCATGGACATGGAGTCACATAGAGTCGGTCACGACTGTAATGACACAACACAACACACATATATCTATATATCTATATCTATATCTATATCTATCTATCTATCTATCTATCTATCTATCTATCTATCTATCTATCTATCTATATTTGTTTGTTTGTTTGTTTGTTTGTTTGTTTGTTTATTCTCTTTTTACAATTTGCAGGTAACAACTCTGCACAAAACTTAGGGACCTTTCTCTTTGTGAAGCAGAGCAGGGCATAGATTCATGTGGATGCACCACAGGCATACATACACACATGCACTGCCTCAGATTCAGCAGGAATGGGTTATTGTTCCAAAAGATTTAAACAATGTATCTGATGCTTCTAATTCTGAAACCATCAGCTATCATCGTTTTTGTGCTGTTTGTATTTTTTGCTCTCTTTCCATAAATATTTTTCTCACAAAACCAAAAACTCTGCTTGAGACTTTCTGAAAAATACCTCATCATCTCACAGAGAAGGAGGGGGGGGAATGAAACATTTTACACCCCTAGTCTTTACTGGGATTTTTGTTCTTTTCCATTTTTGCATTGCATTAAAATTTGATTTTAAAAAGCTTTCCAGATACATATTTAAATAGACCGTTAAGCACTCTGCTAAAGCATTCAGGAAAGGGCAAAATCTGAGGTATAAAATGCAGATGAGTCTGAGAGGAGTGTATATGTACTCTTTATATAAGAATTCCCAAAATTTAAATACCTAGTACATTGTTATTTGATTTGAGCCAGTTTGTATCTCTGAGCTTTTTGGTTAAGTAGAACAGAAACTCTTAGTCACTTCTGTCTGCTGATCTCACTTAGACCACTATCTCATGGCAGATTTGAGGTGTTTATTTTGAAAAGACGTCTTTTTCAGTCACGTGGTAGCGTGCCCAAAAAAGTGCTTTACCTGTCCTCTCATCCTAAGTGATAAAAAAGTGCCCTTTAAGGTCTACAGCAAAGAAGAGTCACTGTTTAAAGGCACCTCTGTAGGCCTTGGAGAAAAGTACAGCCCCCAGCAGTGGTTCCAAGAAGAAGCGCTCAGACAAGTGAAAGGGGGCGTGGTCGCCTCTTTCTGAATGAAAAGGTGACTAGGCATTAAGACATTTAAAAAGGAACATCTATAACCATGGAAAAATGTGTCCCAAAGCAAACGTGGGATGACGGCCTTACTCGCTACCACTACTATTCCTATATATTGCCTTGCAGATAGCCAGCCCATTCCCTATTTGTATTATTACTAGAGATGGGCACAAACTACCAGTTCAGTGGTTTGTGCTAGTTCATTTATTGGCCCCACCTCCACTAGTGGTCACCCAGATGAGGTCGGGCAGGGAAGCTGGGGTACTGCCTCTGAATGGACACCCACAATTGAAGGCAGGGCTGGAAAAAGCAGAGTACCTGTTTGGTCAATAAACAATGCAAATCGCCAAACCAGTGGGCTGTTAGTCAACCTTCCTGATGCTAGCAACTCCCATCATATTTACAAGCAGCACATGGTAGGCTGTGTGTCAAAACTGGACCTCAGACCCTCTGAAGTTGCTTATCCTTGCTATAGACTCTAGTCTCAGTGGGCTTTCCCCACTTCAGATTGCTATGCACGCTCATGGATTGTGAAGGACTCTAGAGATGGGTCCAAAATGGAAAAATTGTGTTTCATTTTGTTTCTTTTGTTTCTTTAGTAGTTTCATTTAATTTCATTTGTAACAATTTTTAAAGTAGTTTTCTTACAAAATGAAATGAAATGATATGCTCCCCTAAGTCCTAAAGGACCAAAATGGCATGGGACCTTCCGCAAACGACTCTAGGTAACCCCCTCAAATTTGGAAAGGTTGGGGGTTAGGAAGCTGAGCTATGAAGTTCCAAATAGGGTGCCCCTAGGGGAAAATCTTTCTAATTGGAATCAGTGGAAAGCCACAGCGGCGCTATCGCTTGCCTGATCAGCTCCCAATTTCAATAGAAAGATTTTTTCCCTAGGGGCACCCCCTTTGAAAATTCATAACTCAGCTCCCTGACCCCCAACCTTTCCAAATTTGAGGGGGTTACCTAGAGTCATTTGAAGAAGGACCCATGCCATTTTGGTCCTTTTTTGTTCCAAAAATTACTGATTCCAGGCATGGGAATGGCAGGCTTAGTTTCCTCAAGCACTTCTAGGTAACCCCCTGAAATTTGGAAAGGTTTGAGGTTCAGGGAGATGAATTATGAAGCTCCAAAGGGGTGGCCCTTGGAAGAAATCTTTCTATTGGAATCAGAAGCTGATGAGACATGGAATTTAGGGTGGAGTAAGTAGGCGAAACATGCAAAGATCAGACCCATTCCCAAAAATTGCAGCTTAGTGAACAATGAATGGAAGTCCTAGGTGAAGTTCATGTATATGAGTCTCAGTAAAGATCGGAGTAGATGTCTAGCAAAACAGAAGCCTTGCTTTGTGCTGTAGGTAAACCATGATCCTATGTCAAACCAGAGAGACATTTATTGGAAGGAAACATATGATACAAAATCCAAAAACACACAAAAAACAAAAAACAAAAAAGACAAAAACATGTCGTCCCTTAAAGACTAATGATTATATTTTAATGTGAACTTTTGTGAATGCATTCACTTCAACAGGCATATGGAAATAGAATGAAATGAAATATGTTTTGCAAATAGAACTTTCTAAAGAACTTTCTATAAGGAATACGTTGCCACATATTTTTGTGTTGTCTTGTTTCTTTGGATATTTTTCTGATATGTTTGCACAGACTAAGGTGGTTACTTCTTGTAAAACTACAACTGGGAGGAAACAGTTTTTTTTCCTTCCCAAGATGGTCTCATTGAAACATTTGCCCATTCCAAGTCTCATTTAAAACTTAAGAACCTAAAGGAGGAAGACCAAAGACCTTAAACATGTCGATCCACAGCAAATACATGGGTAGGAGACCCAGCAGGGATGCAAACTACTTGGTTCCAGCCTTCTCAGGATGAATGAATGCAATGTCATGCCATTTAAATTATAAAAATCACTTACAATCTTGCACATGTACAAATACATTGGTATATTCAGGAACTGTACCTATGAATTCGCCTGTGCAATATTATGCAGATCAAAACCCTCTTCTGACCTTTTTTTGACGATGTCTGAGGGTAGCCACTAAATGAGAGTCTGGTGCAGAAAGAAAAGTGAATGGTCCACTCTGTTATATGCAGACAGAAGCTGCGATTAAAAGAACATCACCCAGTCTTGACAGTGTGAGACCTTTTGCTGCTGAACTTGTGTCTTCAACATGTTTTATAATAAAAAATGTGGATATAAAATTGTTGTCTCTCTGCTACTTAATTCTGTACTACTCTGTCAGGGAAAGTGATAGTTCTTTCTTATTCGAGAAGGAATGTAGCTTGGCTGGTGGAATGTGGGAAGTGTTCCATTTTTATGCTGTTAAATAGTTTCTTTTGGAAATAGCTAGAAAATAATAATATTACTTCAGAGTTTCCCATAGACAGTGCAAAAACAGTCAATGTGTTGCAATAAACAACTGTCCTAAGATGTAGAGACCCACAGAATGTTGATGATGTATCCATATAGTACAAAGTAAATTCAACAGAAAACTTGAAATGGGTTATTTTTTTAAAAAAGAACAATTTAGTATAATTGGTCTTACATTTTGTTAGGACAGTCTGTGGATGGAGAAAAGCCTGATAGGGAGAAAAGAAAATCTAGAAATGCATCGTTGATGAGTTCCATCAGAATGTGTGCTAAGCCATCAAATTGAAACCATCGTAGAGTTAGTCTAAAAATTATTTTTATTTCCCTCACCAGTGCTGACCAGCTGAGCTGTGGGCTGGTCGGTGTTCTTTTTAAAATAAAAATTATTCCTCCCCCCCCCAGCACCAACCAGCTGTCCTTTGGACTGGTCGGGGCTTTTTAGTTATGAAGCTCTAAAGGGGCTGGGGGTACTTAATTGGCAAAGTGTGCAGGGAGTGTGGATGCAGTCAGTGAATTTACTCTATGTTGTAAACTCCCTAATTGCCTCCATACTCCCAGTAGAGGCAGGGCCGGTGCTAGGTTTTTTTGTGCCCTAGGCGAAGTGCAGGGGGGCGGGGCAGGGGGCGGTGGGGGAGCAGGCGGGTGGGTGGGGGTGGGGCAGGGCAGGGGTGGGGGCAGGGTGGGGGTGGGGGCAGGGGTGGGGGTGGGGGTGGGGGGGGGTGGGGCAGGGCAGGGGGGCAGACAGCGATGGGCATGGGGGTCAGCGGCGATGGGCACGGCGGGCGGTGGGCAGATGGCGATGGGTGGCGGGGGGACGGACAGCGGTGGCCAGTGGCAGGGGGCAGCAGGGGGCAGCAGGCTGGCCAGCACCCTCTCTCCATTTTGGCACCCTAGGCAACTGCCTAGTTCGCCTTAATGGACCTGCCAGCCCTGAGTAGAGGAGCAGCGAGGGGGGGGAAACCAGTTAACCTCCTTCTGTCACCCAGCTTGGGCTTTTTGACAGGTCAGGGTGTGGAGGAGGGATGCCCCCTCCCCAAACCCTGACCTATAAAAAAGCCCCAACTTGGAGGCAGGGGAGGGGCAAAAGGGAGAAAGGACATGGAGGGGAGAAAACACTGCTCTGTTCAGCCTTTCACCCCTCCCCCTGCCTCCCAGCTGGGACTTTTTGACAGGTTGGGGCATGGGGGAGGGGTGCTCCCTCTCCAAACCCTGACCATCAAAAAGTCCCAGCTGGTAGGCGGGGAGAGGGGCAAAAGACAGAACAGAGGATGTAGGAAAAAACCCTGCTCTGTTCAGCCTTTCGCCCATCCCCTTTCCTCCCAACTGGGACATTTTGACAATTTGGGGGTTGAAGGGGTAGGGGTGCCCCATCCCCAAACCACAACCTGTCAAAAAGCCCCAGCTGATAGGCAGGGATCCCAGGAGAAGAAAGGAAGCAGCAGTAAATTGAAGTGCTGTTTGAATTTACCTCTTCCTCCTTCCTTCCCCTGTCCTCTCCCTCCTCCCAGGGTGGTTTTCTGGGCAGGGAGGGCAGTGGGCAGTAGGGGCTTGCTCCATTGCACACAGTACTCCTTGTCCAAAACAACCTTCTGGGAGGATGAGGTGGCAAGGGAGGAAAGAGCAGTCAGGCAGGGAATTTACTTCTGCCTGACTGCTCCTTTCCTCCTACCCTGCCTCCCAGCTGGGATCAAGCTGTCAAAATCAGCTGGGAGGCTGTGGAGAGGAGACTTTTGAATCCCCCATCTCACCAGCTAGAGCACTGGTGCCAAGGACAATTTGTTTCATTTCGTTTCCTTTTGTAAGTAACATAATTTTTGGAAAAAAAGTTACAATATGAAATGAAATACGGGGGATGAAACAGAAAAAAATGAGACATAGTCTTTCTGTTTTGTGCCCATCCCTAAACTGCATTTTTCTGTATTCAGAAAGGGGTGGGACTTGGAACTAATCTCCCACCGATACTAGAGTCCTACCTGGAGGTATATTCTGAACTTGCTGAACCAATGGAATATAGCTGGCCATTTTAAACTGGCTGAAAACTTCTTTGCACCACACCATCAGCTGTGGTGATTTTTCTGGAAACAAGTTCCCCCATCCCTGTCCATGGAAGGCCCCAAAGCTTCTGTGCCTCAGCAGCCCTCAGTGGCTTCCCTTGATGAAATGGATTCCACAGAAGCCTCAGAATTTGGGGGAGGGGGATCAAAATAAATTTAATTCCAAAACATCCTCATTAGAGATGGGCACGGAATGAACATTTTTTCGTTTCTGTTATTCTTTAGTCGTTCTGTTAAGTAATGAAATGACTAACAAAAATTGTGATGAAAATGCAACGAAACGAACAGAACCACGAAAATTGTGGTCGTTACGTTTCATTTCCATTAATGGCGACGCACAATGAAATGAGCTGTTTTAAATGTTAAAAAACGCCCTGGGGATCCTTAAAAACGCAGTGATAATTATATTGTCTGATAATACCTACCAGGGGGTTGGGGTGCTTAAAAGGTGCATTTATGTCTTTTCTCAGATCGCTGTATTTTTTATCTTTAGGGGGAGTTAGGGGACATCGACCCAAAATGGCTCCCAGATGCCTAATATTGATTGATATCTTGGGTATTAAAACACCCTGGACATCTGTAAAAACACAGCAATAATGCAATAATTATTTGAAATTATTACCTACCAGGGGGTTGGGGTCTTTAAAACGTTTGTTTTTGTCTTTTCCCATCACAATGTATTTTTCTTTTCCCTTTAAAATGGATGACGCCACCAGCCACAAAATGGGGGCAAGCCATGTGATGGGATCATGTTCAACCATTAACATACCCAGGTTGCAGACTGGGCAGGTCTGGCAGCGACAAAGGGCATAAAAAGCTCTGGCAGCCCCCGTCCTCCTTGCAGTCTCTGGTGGGAGTTAGGGTGGGATTGCTGTCTCTGCGACTCTAGCTTCAGTCCTGCAGCCTCCCTGTGTGCGTGTGTGCTGCGTACCTCTCGGTGAGTACCCTCCCTTGCCCCACAGTGCAGTCACTCTGCGGCTGCCTTGCACCCAGGGCAACGCCCGCCACTGCCTTTGCAGCCTCCCTGCATACCTAGTCTATACTGTGTCTCTGCCAGCATCCATTTTTTTAGTGTTTTCCTCTGGTCTGGGGCGTTGGGGGATGCCTGCACATGGAAATGCTTTAAAAATCGCGCAAAAAGCGGGTAGAAATGACAAACAAAAAAACAAAAGACGGAAACGAAATTTTTCAAAAAATTCATGACAAACGGAAATGAACCCAAACAGACCTCTCAACGATAAACGAAAAACCGAAACACCATTTTTTTGTTTTGTGCCCATCTCTAATCTTCATAGTTGATGATGTCATCAGTCTTATGTGGCACAGTGACATGAACAGGATTTTAGTCATTACATGGGAACAAACATAGAAGATTTATCACTTGGTATACACTTTGTTGATAAACCAACCCTTGATGCTGGCATCTTTTTGTCATTTTTATGCTGTCTTCATTTCACGGCATGCCCTATCAATGGCATAGTAAGCAAGCAGTGCATATACAAAGAACAGATCCAGCGATCCAGTGACGATTAACCTTAACTAAACAAACTGTAGGAGCTTTCACCATATTCTGAATGATCATCAATTTTAGCTACGGTGCATTGTTTTGGAACAGCCATATGGCATTTTTGCTCGAGGGTCATGCACCCAGAGAAGCATATTTAAAATGGCAGAGGATCTCTACCTCTGCAGTGCCAATCTTCTCACTAAAGACACCATCAATGTTTGGGATAACGATCAGAAATGGAACAAATCTAGCTCCAAAGACAAAGACAACGCCTGAATAGCAGCATCATTCTCATTCAAGACTCTCTGATTCCAGGAGATTTCCAGTGTTTTAGATGCTGAAATTCTGCACCTCGAAACTCTAGCAGCTTCACTCTTGGATAACTGTATTATGCACCAAAACTGTCCATCTGCTCTTCCCTGAGGAATGAGGCCAGCAAGGTACGTATATGTACATAAGCATCTGGCTCTTTATTATACCTAAGGGGAACAGGCTTATGAGCGGAGGAAATAGCCTGGCTGCCCTCGTATTCAAGAGAGCAGGCAGGAAATTGGAGGTGGGGGGGGCAAGGAGAATCAGGCTTCTCAAAGCGTGGTTAAAATACTGCTTCAGTCTGCCGCCCAGCCCATGCACAGTAGCTATCCGACTTAGCTAAATCAAAATGGATTTAATAGGATTTCTGCAGGACTAGACAGGCCTTTGGTTTGATCCAGTGGAGCTCTTCTTAGGTCTTTAAGGAGCAATAGCAGAAACAAAAGAAGCCCCTTGACCGTGGAGCTGACAATTTTAAAAAAAATAACAGTAGCAATGGCAGCCAAGGAAAGGAAATGGGATAAGAACAGAGAGGCAAACATGATGGAGATGACTGTGAAGAAATGAGCCTGCATTTAGCTGACAGTCAAACTATAGATTATACATCATTAGAAGCTGGAATTTAGGGCTAAACTAGAGAATAGGCTCAGCATACATTTAGAAGTACTTGCCAAGCGCTGAAAGAGGCCAAACTTTTCTTCCTACCATAATCTTCTGTTTAATATACATTGTTCTGGGAATAGTCATTTGAAAGGTAAACATGGGTTTAATTCAGAGGTCTGATAGCTGGAGCATGCATCTCTGAGGAAAACAGGTTAAATAGAGGGGAATACCCTTAACACCTAATTTAAATTAAAATGTTAACATCTAATTTAAGCTGTAAGTGACTCTCCAAAGCAATAATAGTGGAGTTTGTGAAGAGTTATAGAAACCCAAGGAATGCCTGGTACTAAAGCTTATTTGTCAACAAAATAACTGCTATTGCGTATGTTTGTTGTGTGTATCAGGGCAAGTTAATTTATGAAATTGCATAGAATATTTGTATGGAATGGGACTATATTGATATTCTGTGTGTAACAGAGAGGCTGTGGATTTCTGCTTGTTCTGTGTAGAGAAATCAATAGCACCAGTAAGGAGTTTCCTGTTTGTGTAGCTCCCAGATCTCTTTGCATAGTAATAAATAGCCATGGGCAAGAAATCATACTATATACTAGGTATATTCTGCCTTGGGATTTTAGGATGAGCTCTTAGAGCAGTGGTGGTGAATCTTCAGCATTTCAGATGTTTTGACCACAACTCCCAGAATTCTAAGCCTAGATTGCCAATGATTAGAGATGGGCATGAAATGATTTTGTTGTTTTGTTTTTCATTTTTCATTCTGTTCCCTAATGAAATGAAAAATGAAATGACTCATCAAAGAAAAATGAAACAAAACAAAACAGAAATTTTATTTTCATTCATTTTTTTTGTTTCCTATGGGAATGCATTGAAGCAATGCATTCCTTTGAGAAACCAACCGGGCGCAGGGAAACCGTGGGCTTTTAAAACTTTTTTCCCACCCAAAGCCCTCTGCACCAGCTGATCAGTGCTTGGGAAGGAATAAAGAAGTTTAAAAAGCCCACAGTTTTCCCCACCCAATCGGTGCGATCTTTTTTATTCCCTCCTAAGTGCTGATCAGGTGGCATGCAGGGCTTGGGGGGGTTTTAAACAGCTGGCATACAGGGCTTGGGGGAGGGAAAAAAGTTTAAAAAGCCTTCCCCCCCCCCACGATCGGGCAAGGGGAAAGGGCAGTCTTTTTAAACTTTTTTTTCCTGCTGAAGCCAGCACCAATCAGCTGGTATGCAGGGCTTTAGCAGGGAAAAAAATTGCACAAGCACTACACACACACACACACACACACACACACACACACACACACACACACACACACACACACACAAAAAACCAAAATTGAAGGAAATAAAAAAAATGAAATGAAATGCCATTTTAGCATTTTGTGCCCATCTCTACCAATGACAAAGGACTGTGGGAGTTGTGGTCCAAAATATCTGGAGTGCCAAAGATTCACCACCATGTCTTAGAGGTTCTTTGTTTTTCATATCCAAACCTGCACATATTTCTGATTTTTAAATGGTACTCATTTGTATAGCATACATTTATCCACCCTCAATTTATAACCCCATCCATGTTATTATTGTATACTACTCTTCATGATGCTGAATTTTCTATGGTACATTTTTTTTTGATAAATTTTGTCATCATACAGGTTGGGTCGGGTCTAATAAATGTGTATGGGGTCACCTGCATGTCTAGCTTTGTGAACTTTCCAACTTTGCAAGTCCAATGAAATTTTTTTACCCATCCCTCCTGCTGTCACCTGATGGCCTCAGGGTCTTTGAATGGGGATGGGTTTATGTCCCTCTGCTTTTGTGTTGCATCTGCAAATGATGGGGTTTTGAGAACTGGCTATTCTAGATATATTTATATGATGCAGTGATCCTATGCAGGTGTTCACCTGTTCCTGCTTAGGGATAAAATAAGGAGGGATGCGTGAGTGCTGTTGACAAGGCAGGGCCTCGGATAATCAAAACTCCTAGCACCAGTAAAAAACCCTTTTCAGCTGTACACACGAAGAAACTGGAAGAGGGGCTGATGCGCCCTCCCCCTCCTCACTGTAGATCTTTCACGTGACTAGGTAACAGTGAGGCATCCGTCCTGTTCTTTTGATACACCACTGTTGTACACAATACATTTGCTGGGACTTTTCCATTCCTCTTGCTAGACACTCTTGCTTTAGCACTTCTGGGTGCTGGAGGCAGAGAGTTCTCAGTGACATGCTTTCAGCTTTGCTTCTCTTATTGGTCTGTCACAGCTGGTCTTCTGACCTTCAAGGGACAGAGCAGGCTCATCTCTCCGCTTGGGTTTTTGCCGGAGGATCAGCAATAGAAGGGAATCAAGGATATCTTGTTATTAGACTCTATTTGCTTTGACACTGTCAGAAAATGTTTATGTTTTGTTTCAAACCCTTCCTGCCTGTGCCCAGAGCCTGCAAGTGCATCATGCTTTATTAAAAAATGATAAAAATAAAACCAGCAGTAGCTGATGTGCATGTCTATAGTCAGAGGGAAGAAGGAGAGGCAGGTCTGATACAGAGATTTGACTGGCTGCTTGGCCAAGATTTCGCTGGCTAGGCCATCTCCAGGAGGCTTTGGCCTACTTGTCTCACCCTGAAATTAGACTTTAAAACCGTGTCCTAGAGAAGTTTGTGTTTCTGCCATGTGTATTCCAAACTCAAGCATCATCTCATACTGAATCTGTCTGTGCTTATGTCAATTCCGTGAGGAAAACAGGAGATAAATTTTTCTCCCATGGCAGTTTTTTATTCTTTCAAGTGCTCCCTCAAGTCATATTCATAATGAAAACTAGGATGTCTTATTGGACTCTTGAAAGCCTGGGGTTTATAATGGGAAAGCAAAAGACTAGAACAAGCCCATATAATATGTGCAACCTAAAAGAAAGCTGAGGATAAAGCTGAAGAAAGTAATGTGCTGGGATTCACCTCTGATTTTGCTGCCTGAAAACAAGCAGACATTGGACTGCAATATGTGGCTGTCAGATGTCTTTTGTTTGGGTAGGTCACACATTGTGGAAATTTGCATTAGTTTTCTCTTCTGAGTAAAACAATCTCTGTGCTGTGCTGTAGAAGACCAGGGGTATATGAAGTATTTATATATGCTTATTTCTTGACTTTCTAACATACTGAACTCTGGCCCAATTAGAAGCAAAGGAAAGAATACCAGCACAGGAAAGGCCTCCTGTACTGCCAAAAGTAATTTAGAGGCTTTTGGCGTATGTATTGGTCGTCCATGGGTGATGAAAATAGCTGTTCCTGCTGTAATGTCCTCTCGACACACCTATTAAAAACACAGGAGCCCTATTGTCCATTGCATCTGGCAACTCTGTATGTGATCAGACACAGAAGCAAAAACAAACACATATTTTCTGCAAGTACATATGTGCATGCTGTATGTAGACGTACACAAACACACAAAGACATCTTCATGCATCTACAGTATATGATATGCCAAGAAATGCTGTAGCTACAAGATTAGGGTAGGCATTAGAAAACACAGTAAGTTAGAAAGAGATTTGCTCAGGCTATTATAACTAACCTAAATTTTCTAAACAGTTCTCTATCTCTGCTGCAGCTGTATCAGACCTTATAATGGGATTAGACCGTGATTTAGGAAAATGCTCTCTCTCCCCCTTCATTGTAGGTTCCTGGCACAGAATATCATTCCACTTGTTCCCTAATGAGAAGATAAATTTATTTATTTATTATTTGAATTCAAACAGTGCACATACTCAAAAATAATAAAGAGAGAAGATATTTTTAGCAGTTGATTTGTCTGGGCTGCATTGTTAAATTGCATTTTTTTAAGCATTATCTTTACTCAACAGGAAATTAATCTTTCTACTAAAACACTCCTATGCACAACCTCCTTTTGGGAAAGCACTGTAATGTAGCTGCTTCCACAAATGATACAAAGAACAATGAAAATTAAAACCCGTTACCTTGATAATTAGTTATGGGGGTCACTTCACATTCACTTCACGTTTAGATAAAACTGTGGAGTTTATCTAAAATATTTGAGATTTATTTTAAAATCTTTCAGACATTTCACCTGAATAAGAATTGTCAAACATTGTTTGATATTTGCTTCTAAGAGCCTAAGGGTATAAGAAATTCCTTTAAAATTTCATTGAAGCATTTCTGCGGCTTGTGAATTTTTTCTTTTGTTTGGTTTGAGCAGAGCTCCTCAGATTTGTGTTTTTATGTTCAATACTGCTTTTGGTGAAATGTCAGTATTAACTCTAGTTTCAATTCCTCCTTTCTTTCATGTGAGATTTTTTTTTGCACACACACTCATTGTCTCTCAAACACGTGCACACATACACATAAAAGTTCTCAAAGGCTTATATATACAAGGAATTGAAACCAAAACAGCAGGGTTACCCTCCTGCATTCTTTATTGTTTCATCTGTGTAATCTTTATAGCCTTTATAATCAAATCACTCACTGTGATTTAAAGCTTCAATGTTGATAACGTATAAACCAATATATTATTGCTTTGTTAAAATCTGGCTGAGTATTGCACATTGCATTCCTTGTGTTTTGAATTTTGTGTCTCATGGGCACACATACACAGAGAGAAACTAAGCCCTGCCTGGATCCTGCAATACCAAATAACTACCAACCTGTCTCTAATATTCCATTCTTATGCAAGGTGATGGGACAGGTTGTGGCTTCTTGGCTCCAGGGGTTCCTAGATGAGTCTGATTATCTAGATCCATTTCAATCTGGCTTCAGGCCTATTTACAGGACATAGGCAGCTTTGGTTGCCTTGATGGATTGTGTGCTTCATGTATCCCTGTTGGTTCTACTGGACCTCTCAGAAGCTTTCAATGTAATTGATCATGGTGTCCTTCTGGACTGTTTTGCTGAGATGGGAGTTGTATAGAGTGGCTCAGTGATGCATCAGGTCCTTCCTGGAGGAGATAATGCAGAAGATGGATGGTGCTGGGGGACTTCTGCTTGACACCCGGGCCGCTGGCCTACAGAGTCCCCCAGGGTTCTGTTTGGCCCCCGGTGCTATTCAACATCTAATTGTACTCACTGCAAAATACTGTCTGGTGTTTTGGATTCGCTGTCATCATTACACTGATGACACCCAACTCTTCTCCTTGCCATCTAAATCTGAGGAAGCTGTTTTAGCTCAAGATCAGTATCTAGTGTTAATAGTGAAGTGGAGGAGTGTGAATAAAGTGGAACTTAATCCAGATGGTCAGTTGAAAGGCAAATCAGGAAACAGGGATGCAGCTGTGCAGGAAACCCAGGTGCGTAGCCTGAGGGCTCTCCTGGAGTCATTTATGTGTCTGGATGCCCTGGTGTGCATTTGTATATTTAAAACTAATGCACCAGCTGTGCCTGCTTCTGGAGGGGTCTGATTTGGCCACCATGACACATGCCTTAATTTCATCCCAACTGGAATAAAGGAATGCATTCTACATGGAGCAGCCTTTGAAAAACATCAGGAGACGTCAGCAGGTCCAACGTGCAGCAGAGTAGAGGTGGGTGTTTTGTTTTGGAAGGGGACTGGTTTCAAAATGAAACACACCAGCACAGTTGGCACTCAGAACACAGTTCCATCCTCTGGAACAAAATCAACCAGGGTCTTACCCTGCTTTACCTGGTGCTCGGCGAAATTCCAATCAGGAAGCTGCCTCCAATGCATCATCTTTCCGTCTCCCTGGCACTGGCCTATCAGGAGCTATGCAAGGACACGCATCAACCCGCCTCCCAGTCTGATTGGCCAGTGCCAGAGAAAGGGAAAGATGATGCATCAGAGGCTTCTTCCTGGTTGGAATTTTGCCCAGCATGAGGTAAAGCAAGGTAAGACAGTGGTTGATTTTGTTCTGGAGGGTAGGACTGTGTTCCGAGCACCAGCTGTGCTGGTGTTTCTTGTTTCGGAACCAGTCCCCTTCCAAAATGAAGCACCCATGTCTACAGCAGACTGAGATTGTTGACTGGGACTAAGACACAGGGCTACACAGCCCCTCCGTTACAGCAGTTCCATCGGCTGCCAATCTGTTTTGGGGGGCAGAATTCAAAATGCTGCTTCTAACCTAGAAAGCCCTAAATAGCTTGGGTCCAAGCTATTTCAAGGACCGCATCTCCCCAGATGAGTCTGTTCTATTGTTAACACAATCAGGAGAGGCCCTTCTCTTGATATCGCTACCTTCACAGATGTTTTTGGAGGGACCCATACAGGAGGACCTTCTCTCTGCTGCTCCCAGGCACTGGAACTCCCTTCCACAGGAAGCTAAGATGGTCTCATCTTGACTGTCCTTTGGCAAGCAGATGAAAAATTTTCTGTTCACGAAAGACTTCTTCTTTTTTTTTTTTTTTACACTTATATACCACTCTATTTCCCATAAGAAGGACTCAGGGCGGTTTACAACAATAATAATAAAACAACCATTCACTTCTCTGAGTGAATGGCTTCTAGGTGCAATTTTTTTAAAAATGGATTATTGAATCTTACTACATTGAATGTGTTTTGGTGTTGCTTATGTTTTTACTTAGAATCAAAGAATGGAGAAGTTGGAAGGGACGTACAAGGCCATCAAGTCCAACCCCATGTTCTCCAAATGGAGGGCTGGGAGAGTGAGAACAGACAATTGATAATATTTTTTTACCCAGGGTGTTGTTAGTCTGTGGAACTCCCTGCCACACAATGTGGTGATGGCCTCTGGCCTGGATGCCTTCAAAAGGGGATTGGACAGATTCCTGGAGGAAAAGTCCATCACAGGTTACAAACCATGATGGAGATGTGTAATCTCTAGGCTTAAAAACAGGGTACTTCAAGGACCAGATGCAGGGGAGTGGTATCAGGAGACAGACATCAAGTCTTGTGCGCTCCCAGATGCATTTGGCAGGGCCACTGTGAGGTACAAGAAGCTAGACTAGATGGGCCTTTGGCCTGATCCAGCATGGCTCTTCTTATGTTCATATGTTCCAGGCAGGAATACAAATCAAAGGTTTTCTGACATGTAGTTGTCCACATTTATTGTATTTATAGAACATTTTAGTATTGTATACAAATCTTAAATAAAGGTAAAGGTTCTCCCCACATATGCGTGCTAGTTGTGTCCAACTCTAGGGGCAGTGCTCATCTCCATTTCCAAGCCACAGAGTGCTGTCTTTTAATTGTTATAATTTCATTATTTATTTATTTATTTTGCATTTTTATCCCACATCAATTTCCCATACGTCACCTTTGATCCTTTTAAAAGAGAAAAGGTAGGGTTAAAAATCCATCCATCCATCCATCTTTTCAGGATATCACATAACCAACTCTGAAAATGCTACATACAGTGACAACCATTTCAAGAAACTATAATTCCACCTCACTCTGTGGAGAAGTCTTGACAGACAAAATGTTTCATTCTGAAGAAATTTGGTGACTTCAGCTGGTGTTTTTTCCCCACTTAGCAGAGGGAAAGAGCTGTCTAATATTCTTCAAAAAGGGCTCATTGACACAATTGCTTCAGAAAAGACATCATGTTCTGGTTTGTGGACAGTGGAGAATATTGGGAGTTTAAACTAACCATGCAGTGAAACAAAACGTTAGAACAAAGTAGAGCCAACCTGTGATCATAGGATATAGAAATTGGCTCTAAATTTCCTCACAGATTAAACATCCTCAAAGGTTTTGGCATTCCACCACAAATCTATTAATATTAAAGGAGATGCAATGGTGGTGCCCTTTGAATGACAGAAATAGTAGTAATGAACAGGTTGGACTATACAGTGGTAACTTGTATAAAGGAATTAATTTGTTCCCAATGAAATTCTGTTAAGCAAAATTTCCTTCATACAAATTTCCCATAGGTGTGCATAGAAAATGGAGTAATCCCTAATCACAACCATTTTATGTTCTATGGATTCACCCCATAGGCGATTATGTAAAACAAATTTCCCCTATCTCCAGAATTTTTTTACGTTGTACAGATTTTATGTTATACAAACTGTTTGTTATACAAAGGTCCACTGTATGTATTTATCCTAGGAAAAAATTACATGGGGTTCTCCACCTGCCACATTTTATCACAGCCTTCACGTTTATGTTAGGATGTTACAAATAAATGTACTTCTTTGGCCAACATGTAAATTATACCTGCCTAATCAAACCCAGGTAGCCAGCTCATCGTCGATTCATACTTCCATCCTTCCAAGGTCAGTAAAATGAGTACCCAGCTTGCTGGGGGTGGGGTGGAGGTGATGTGTAGCCTGCATAATTAAATTGTAAACTGCTCAGAGAGTGCTTAAAGTTCTGTGGGGCAGTATATAAGCAGAACACTTTGCTTTTTGCTTTACACCTCTCCAAGATCCACAGTGGTAACTGAAGATATGTGAACAATAAACCATACTAAAGCCATATTTGTATGTCTTTAGTATGGTTTCTTAAAAAAAAAGGTCAAGCCCTGGTTCCCTATTGAAGTGCACCATGAATGTTTGTTTATTATTTACCCAACCACTTAAACTCTTCATTATAGACAGCCAGAGTAGTGCAGAGTAGAGATGGGCACGACTTAGCAGTATTCCCGTTTCCGTTTCCGTTACTCGTATCCGTTACTCTACGGAAACGGTAACGGGAATTACTCCGCCAGACTTCGAGCTCGAACTGACGAACGAACAATTTTGGTCTGATTTGTCGCGCTCGTTACTTGCATTGCGGCGATCGCGCAATGCCAAGCGGCACAGAAAAAAAGTTTTTAAAAGTTAAAAAAAAACCTGATTCCCGGCCCTAAAAGTAGGCGAAAACTGTCTGAGGGCACCTTCCAGGCCAGAAGGGTGTTTTATTTGGGGGGGGTTTCCCCGCCCCCTCTCCTTGGCTATTGCTACTGCTGGGCTGCTGGTACCAGGCTGGGAGGGCGCATCCATTTGCCATGCAGTGCGCGGGATCCAAAATGGCGACCGCAATATTTTTTTTGAAATCGTGATCCAAAACCCCACCAAAGCACCACAGAAACATGCGAAAATTAGCTATTTTAAATGCTTGAATTTTTACAGTAGCAGCAGTGGGTTTTTCTTGCAAAAAAAAAGTCTCCGATGATTTTATTTTATTTTATTTTATTTTATTTTTTTACACCTGCGCATTCACAATGATGGGCTCGCCCATGGGAGTGGACCATGCAAAGTTTTGGAGCCATTCCACCAATCGCATGGCCAGGTTTTGCTGACTGTACCAGGCTGGGAGGGCGCATCCATTTGCCATGCAGTGCGGGGGATCCAAAATGGCGACCACAATATTTTTTTTGAAATCGTTGCCCAAAACCCCACCAAAGCACCACAGAAACATGCGAAAATTAGCTATTTTAAATGCTTGAATTTTTACAGTAGCAGCAGTGGGTTTTTCTTGCAAAAAAAAGTCTCTGTTGATTTTATTTTATTTTATTTTATTTTATTTTATTTTATTTTTTTACACCTGCACATTTGCAATGATGCCCATGGGAGTGGACCATGCAAATTTTCCACCAATCGCATGGCCATTTGGCCAGGTTGACCACAGAGACTTCTGGGATATGCCAATCGGGCATAAACAGCCCACTAATCGTAGCCCAAACCCGAACCCTAAGCCTAAGCCTAACCCATACGCCAGTACACTGTCCTTCTAAGTGGGTCAGAGAGGCACCCAGAGGTGCACCCCAATACTCACCCTAACCTCACCCGTAACTAGCCTAACCCTAGCCCTTGCGCTAACCCGTCTTAACCCTAAGCCAGATCTACTTGCATTGCACTACATGCAAGTACGTGAGACACAGTGGGTGCAAAGAGTCTGCCAGTCCGTCACTTGTGGCTCTGGCTGACTCCTGCAGCTCCCTCCAGGAGCCCGCTACCCCCCCAAACCAGTACTAACAAAAACGAAAAAACGAACCGACTAATTTTTGCAAAATTTCGCGAAAAACGGAAACGAGCCGAAACGGACTGCCTCCGACACACAACAACTCGAAAACGTCATTTTCCCTAGTCGTGCCCATCTCTAGTGCAGAGGTTAGATTGTGCACCTGGAAGTTGTGAGATCTTGGTTCAAGTCCTCTCTGAGATATACAACTCAATGGATGAACAAGTTCCTCTTTCCCATTCATACCTCTCTCACTGGGTTGTTTTGAGGATAATGAAAGGGGGAGTAAGACTATATGCAGCTCATGTTGAGTTGACTGAAGAAAAGGAGGAACATGACTACAAGCAATACATTTTTAAAATCATGGAATCTTCACCCACACCCTGCTTGGCTTGGTTTTGAAATATATCATCTCGTGTAAATCTGTAACTGGTTCATCTGCTGGTCTATCAATTCCTGGTTCTAAATATCAGCTTCATTTTCAGCAATCAACACGTATGACAGCTTATCCAGAGCAGTTTAAATTCCTGTGTCCTGAGAGCCCATAAGTAGAAATCTGATCACAGGATGCTGCCTCTGACATAAGGAAGGCATCCATTTCCACATTCTCTCCTTCCACTTGCCACTCCTTTTGCTCCTCAAATATCCATCTCAGATGGTCTGTATACCCTTCAGAATAGCAACAGGGAAAAGAGGAAAAGAAAGGGAAATCTCATCTTCATGCATTTTCTCTGTTGGAGCAATATTTTTGGCAGGTTGGAGGAACCATTGTATTTGCAGATAAGCAACTCAGGAGCCGACTTCTTGTAAATTGATTAAAAGCTGTCTAAATGCAACGCTAGGTGAAGCAATCAATAGTGAAACAAAGCAAAGCAAAAGCAAAGTGTGCTGCTTATATACAGCTCCATAGTGCTTAAAGCACTCTCTGGGTGATTTAAAGTCATTATGCAGGCTACACACTGCCTTCCCATCAAGTTGGCTACTCATTTTACTGAACTTGGAAGGCTGGAAGGCTGAGTGAAGCTTGAGCCTGTTACCAGGAACTGAACCCAAGGTCATTAACCAATGTAGCCCTTGTGGAGCTACATTGGAAATAAATAGACATGGCCTTCTCTGCCTTTTTGGACAGCATGACCATTTCACATAGGTACATTGCAATTTGATAGTCCTCAAACAATTTTCATCTCTCTGTGATCCAGGCAATACAGATAGATACATAGTGTTATGTGTACAAAGTGCCAATGACTAAAGGGAGACCCAGTCAGTAGATTTCTTATGTTTATCAATTAAATTTACAATCTGCCCCTAAGTGAAAGGAAAATACGTGTTTCCTCCACATTTTGACTTGATTTCAAATGAAAATTCACACTCTCTCTTGGTGTTCTACTCCAGTCCTATAAAAAGAAACACATCTTTCTCTTAGAAATATAATGAGCAGTTCACCAGAGATTTGAACTCTTGCCAAGTTGCCCTTCAAAGCTCTGTTAAAAGCAGCACTACATTTTCTGACGAGGTTCCTGTAGGGCTTGAGCAGGCAAAGAAAGAAAAGAGCAAACCCATTCTTCTGGAGGTTAGGGCTCTCTGTGATCTCGTAAACTCAGCAAGGCCCCGAGCTGTGTTCATGGCCAGCGGAGTGCTGTTTGGGGCAGGTCCTTGGAGGAAGGTTAAAAGTTACAGAGGGTGGAGGGAGTCATGAGGAGGAAACAAATTTAAGCATGCAAGGAAAAGAGAGCCAGTGAGCGAAAATCATTCAAGACCTCTCCACAGAAATTTCTGATGAGCTAATGCTGCTGGGTGGGAAGACTGGACAGGCTAGGAAAGAAATCCACTCTCAGCCACATAGTGGTAAAGTTTAACGTGGTTGTTCAATTAGGGGTTGCCTGTTTGCCCCTACACTGCAGCGTGCTGCTTTCTATTGGACTTTCCAAAGTGACATAGCCTCCCAGTTTAACTGGTATTAGAAAGAGAAAGGAGGTTCCCCCCTACAACCAGAAATGGTATAATCAGCAACTTCCCAGATGTGTCCACCAGTTCTTCACACCCCCATCTTACTGAAGGATGCATCAAATGTTGCAGGAAGAAGTGAGACATCAGGACCACAAATAAATCAGAGCTCAGGAAGCAAATCTCAGGAACAGTGCTATTCAAATATGGTGCCATGTCTTCTCATCCCTGATAAGTTTAATGTGGAAATATGCTTCCACGTGGGAGAAAGGAAGTCTTCCTACACTTAGGAAACATGTGTTTTGGGCAGAACATTTCTTGCCTATTACTCCTTTTCACATGCCCTCAGTTTTCTACACATTATTTATTTATTTATTTATTTATTTATTGCATTTATACCCCGCTTATCTACAATATGTACTCTAAGCGGCTTACAAAACATCGGGCCTCAATAGCCATAAATTACAAAAAAAAAAATAATAATAAATAAAACCAATAAAAATAACACTAAGCAAAGTTAAAACCTAATGGCACCTCAGTGACTGACAATGATAGATAAAATAGTTTACGATGGCGGAGGAAAAGGAAAAAAAAAACAGTTAAAGATCGCCAAAGGCCTCCCGGAAAAGGTAGGTCTTTAACGCCTTCCGGAAGGCCAGCAGGGACTCTGCAGAGCGCACTTCACTGGGGATGGAATTCCAGAGGCTAGGGGCCGCCACTGAGTACTCGTCCTCCGGGCTTCACGAGGGGTGGCGACCCGAAGCGTGTGCGCTCGCGCCTGCCGAACGGGACGGGCCAAGGTTGATCGCTGAGCGATACGCTCTGCCAGGTAGTCCGGTCCCAAGCCATGGAGGGTTTTATAAACTAAAACCAAGACCTTGAATCTAATCCGGGCTGCAACGGGCAGCCAGTGCAGGCGGGCCAGAACTGGGGTGATGTGGTCATAACGACGCACACCAGCCACCAGCCTGGCCGCCGCATTCTGAACCCGCTGCAGACGCCGGAGAAGAGTCAAGGGCAACCCCATGTAGAGGGCGTTACAGTAGTCCAACCTCGAGATCACCAAAGCTTGGACCACTGTTCTCAGAGAGTTCGCGTCGAGGCACGGGCGGATCTGGGCGATCCGACGGAGATGGTAGTAGGCGGACCTGGTCACCGACGCCACCTGGGCCTCCAAGGTGAGCGCCGGGTCCAGGAGCACACCCAGATTCCGCACCCTCTCCGCAAGCTGGAGGGAAACTCCCCCCAGACAGGGGAGAGGGCCACCGCACCCCGACGGCGAGCTCCCGAAGAACATGACCTCCATCTTCCCGAGGTTGAGCTTAAGCCTGTTCGCCCCGGTCCAAGCCAGTACGGCCCCCAGGCACCCGTCGAGGACTTCCACAGCTTCCACAGCAGAGGTGTTAAAGGAGAGATAGAGCTGCGTGTCATCAGCGTACTGATGACAGCAGACTCCAAAACTCCTGATGACCCCCGCCAATGGCCTTACGTAGATGTTAAACAGCATGGGGGACAGAGACGACCCCTGTGGAACCCCACAGGGGAGAATCCAAGGGGCCGATAACTCCCCCCCAAGCTGCACGTACTGTGGACGGCCCTCCAGGAAGGAACGGAGCCAAAGCAGTGCCTCCGATTCCAACCTCAGAGAGCCGGTCCAACAGGATAACGGTATCAAAGGCCGCTGACAGATCCAGGAGGACCAACAGGGTAGAGCAACCCCTGTCGGCCGCCCGGAGAAGGTAATCTTGCAGGGCGACCAAAGCTGTTTCTGTACCCCGGCGATGCCTGAACCCGGACTGGCAAGGATCGAGGCACTGCCGATCCTCCAGGTATGACTGCAGCCGGACCGCCGCCACCCTCTCGATCACCTTGCCCATAAACGGGACGTTGGCGATTGGGCGATAATTTGATAGATTGTCCACCGCCAGGCCAGGTTTTTTCAGAATGGGCTTTACCACCGTCTCCTTCAGACGAGAGGGAAAAACCCCCTCGCTGAAGGAGGCGGTGGCGATGACAGAAGCCCATTCGGCCATAGTCCCTCTGGCAGCTCTAATTAGCCAGGCAGGGCAAGGGTCGAAAGGGGTGGAGGCAGGCCGGCAATGCGCCATAGCTCTGGAGATCTCGACAGCAGAAACAGGCCCAAGCGCATCCAACCGAGGAGACGAAGGCGGACCAGCAACTGGGGATAGCGGGGCGGGACCACTGCAACCGGAGTCAAGGCCGGCACGGATGGCCTCTATTTTAGTTTGAAAAAAGGCTGCGAATTGCTCGCTACTGAACTCAGTAGGAGGAGGCCTGGCCAGACTAGGATTGCTGAGGTCCCGAACCTCCCGGAAGAGCTCCGCCTGGCGGTTCGAGGCCTCAGCAATTCTCAGGGAGTTAAAGGATGACCTAGCCTCCCTGATCGCGTTGATATAGCGACTAGTCTGGGCGTCTACCGCAGCCTTACTTGATACCGTCCGGTCTCTTCTCCAGCTGCGCTCTAGCCTCCTCCTCTCCTGCTTCATCACCCTGAGCTCCCCTGTGAACCAAGGGGAGGACCGGGCTTGGCAACGGAGAAGGCGCTTGGGGGCGAATGGTGTGGACAGCTGTTTCAAACCAAAGGTTAGCCACATCCTCGACCGGAGCGCCAGTCATACCATCAGGTAGCCCTCCGAAGAGTTCACCGAACCGCTGAGGGTCCATGAGCCTCCGGGGGCGGGCCAAGATGGACGGCCGGTGGTCCCCGCGAGGTGGGGCCGGAATCGACAGGGAAAATGAGAGCAGGTGGTGGTCTGTCCATGACACAGGGAGGGCTACAATGTCCCCCTCCTCCAGACACGAGTCCCCCGACATGGAGGTAAACACCAGATCCAGGGTGTGACCAGACCTATGGGTGGGGCATAAAACATGCTGGGACAGACCCATGGAAGCCATGGATTCCATGAACTCCAGAGCTGCACCGGAGAGTCCACCTTCCGCATGCACATTGAAGTCACCCGCAACCAAGAGGCGCGGGGACCCCAACAGGGCAGCGGCGATGAACTCCGTGAGCTCTGGGAGGGATTGTGCGGGGTTGCGGGGAGCTCGGTAGCCCAGCACAATGCCAAATCTGTCCCGCTGTCCCACCAACAGGTGGAGGACTTCTAACCCCTGGCTAACCAATGTCGAGGCCCTGCTAACGTGAAAAGAATCCCTGTACATGATTGCGGCCCCTCCCCCCTTTTGACCCCCCAACCTTCCCACAGCCTCTACCAAGTACCCAGGCGGGCACAGCAGGGAGAGGGAAGCCCCCCCTCCGTGCCCACCCAAGTCTCGGTAATGAACGCCAGGTCGGGCTGCTCATCCGCGATGATGTCATGGATGATAGGAATCTTATTGTGCACCGACCTGGCATTCATCAGGATGCAGGTAAGGTTGGGGGCGCTGGTGGATTGACTCCCGGGCACGTGGCAGTGAGCCGAGGGGTCAGAACGAGGGACAGACACGAGTTGTCTGACCCGAGTTCTTCTTGCCTGACGAACCCTACGGCTACAAGCGTACCGCCCACGGCCCATCACCGTTGGTATGTGAGCCCCTGCTATCATGGCGGAGAGAGAGAAAGAGAAAGGGAAAAAAAACAATAAGCAACAATACAGTGCAAACTAACCAAGGCCAAAAAACTACATACAAAGCGCCAAATACAGTATAACAATATAAAACGAGAAACTATAAATCACAAAAAAGAAAACAAAATTAATTAGAGAAAAATAAACAATTAACGTGAGATAAACAAGATAGGGCACAAACATTGGTTTTTTTAAATAATATAATGCTATATATGAGGAAATTCAACCAAGCAAGTGTTCACATTTACAGTGGTACTTCTAACGAATTTAATTCATTCTCAGAGGCAATATGTTATCTGAAAAATTTGTTATCTGAAATGTGGTTTCCCATTGAAATGAATGGAAACCGATTAATCCATTCCCAAAAAGGCAAAAAACCTGGGGAGGGGGTCCAGGCCTCTTCATAAAATGCACTTGAAAGGCTTGCAGTGCTGGAACACCCTCCAGAACATCCCCCTGCAGTGCAATGCAAACATTGACAAGATAAACCAGCAAGGCTACCCCAGCCTGTTCCCACCCATAGTGCAATAGGAAAAAATGCAAACAAACATAAGCAGGAAGAAAGATCCAGCCCATTTTTTTCCTGCAGAGCAATGGAAAAAGACTGTAAACATCGAGAAATGAAACTGCAAGACTACCTCAGCCTCTTCCAGCCAAAAATGGAAATAAAAGCAGTGCAAAGATTAATAAAAGCTACCTCCCTATCTTAGCAAGTTCAAAAGGTCCAAAGCCCTCAGCAAAACATGTGCAGAATGGCTCAAAAACACAATGTAAAATGCTTTGACTCCTCCCACCCCTCCACAAACTATGCATCCTGCAATGCATGCAGGGTACAATTTTTTGCAAGGCATTATGAAACATTTATTATCAGAGGCAGCCCATAGAGAACATTTGCTATCCGAGGCAGCCCTATACCTGGGAATTTTCATTTGTTATCTGAAAAATTTGTTATCCGAGGCATTCTTTATCTGAGTTATTACTGTATTTGGAATGCTAGAGACCTCACAAAGCAAGGCTGGCTCAAGATGATTTGCTCTCTGGGGTAAAGAGCATGATTTCCAGGCCTCACACAGAAATGGGCGGACAACAGGAATGCTGCTGTACCATATCTAAAGGCAGGAGACTAGTTTAATGTGAACAAGTCATGATACAGTATGTATGATACAAAATGGAGATGGGACTGAATCAGAAAAATTGTGGTTTGGTTCAATTCTTGTCAACCTTGACAAATAATAAATTTATGATTTTTTCTGGTGAATTAAGGAAACAATTTGTTGATTAATTTTTGCCTTTTAACTGCTACAAAATGGTCCACCAAGTACTTCAAGACACCAAACTAAGAGATAGGTCTCTCCGGATTCACCACTATAGTCGCTCTAAGTTTGCAGAAGGTTGGGTTCTGGATGTCCGAGTTATGTACCCCCAAAGAGGGCCCACCAGAAAAGGGCTATCTAGGGACACCTAAACTGTAGAAAAACCCCACGGACTCTTCGATACAGACCCTCTAAGGTTGATGAAATTGGGATTCAGCAATCTGAATTATACACCGTGGGTCTCCAGGGAAGTGCCCTTTAATGACTGGCTTGAAGAAACCCAAACTTCCCCAAACTTGAAGGGTTTGTAGAGGAGACAAGGGAAGCTTTTCTGCGATTTTTGGTGTCTCTAGGTGCCTGGAGTGTGTGTGTTGTTTTATAACCCAAGGATTCATCAAATCTAAAATCCTATACCACAATAGTACTCTTGATTCCTAGATTTCTCTGAAGGTAACAACAGAGCAGAAGTACCATTTGGAAGGAAATACGAGGGAAGTTGAAGTGGAAATTGATGCAAACCGAGTGCGGCAATTGTTCCTGCAATGAGTACTGCGGTGTTTGGCACAAAATCTGTCACAGCAAGATAGTAGAAGATAAAATATGCCAACATCTTGACAGTTGTAAGACTGTCTGAGTTAAGAATGTTGATATTCAGCGAAGTTGAGAAAATCCCCTTTGGTGTCGCTTCTGTTTCCTTTGCTTTGTTTTCATGTAGTTATTTATCTGAGTTTCAAACGGATTTACATACTGCGATGAAGGGAAGAAACCTTGCATGAGCACACATCAAATGCATTGTGCACTTTCTGCATGACTTGCTGTATAACGGCATACTTAGTTCTAAAAATGGCTCATTTCATCAAGGGAGTTCTAGCCTGAAGACAAAGGGGTAAGAGGGCACATGACTGTGAAATATTTGAGCACAGCAGTGATCAGCTGGCTAATATTATAAGCATGGGAGGGGCTATGTGCCAGGATGCCATGTAGATACAGAATTCCAGAATGGATGTAGCATCTTAAGAAAATGGCTAGCAAGTAGCATTAGAAATCACCCACATAAACTGGGAGCTCCATTCACCAAGGGCCCTATTCAATGCACTATTCACAAGAGTGTGACTAGAGAAAGAGTTATGTCACATGGCTTCTTTACAGCAAAAGTAGGGAGGAAAGGGCAAATAGACAGCCCTCTACAACTCTTCAGCTTAGAGTCACTCACTTACTCAATAGCTTGGGTTCAATTCTGTTGATAGTGACTCCTCCTCTGTTGATTGCTACTCCTCCTCCTCCCTCCCCACTACGGCTTGGAGATCATTAGCCCGGAGAAAGAAGGAGAGGGAAGCGTGTGACGGAGGTGCTGCTTGGAAAAAAAATCCCATCACCTGCTTCCCACTCCTCCTTTCCATGGTCTAATGATCACCAAGCCTTAGCTGGGGGAAAGGAGGAGGGGGAAACATGTTACAGAGGTGATGCTTGAAAAAAACCCCATCACCTGCTTGGCGTTATCCACACACTGTGCGGTTTGCACAGGAGAGCCTTAACTGGAAAGGAGACCCACAAATAGGGCATGAGAATGAGAGACCCTTCTTTCCCTCCCCCACTGTTCCCACAGGATCTGCCCCCCTTGATGGGTGGGTGAGACACAGTTTGGGGGGGGGAGAGGGCACAAAAACTGACTTTGTCCCCAGGCGCTCCAAACTCTAGCTGTTGTTTGCTGGGATGAATAATATTCTCACCTATTATTGGATTTTTAATTTCCCTTCCTCTAATGCAGAATGTCATATTCCAAAGAGATTTTTTTGTGTGTTTTGAATATGAAATGTTCACTACAAATTAGGAGACTTCCTTTATTTTGGGTCTCCCCACTGGTCCTGGTGTACAATTCCTATAAGCCACAGCCAGCATGGACAGTGATCAGGGATGTCCAACAACCTTGAAGAGCCACACATGGTCCACTCCTGTCCTGAAGTGTTGCTTTTATCATTTGTGATATAGTAGCATCATTTAGACCAAAAACAATATATCTGGATCCATGATTAAAACCTCTATCCCCATTGCATGCTAGTTATTAGATTTCCAGAAAAATATGACGTAGTCTTCACACATCAGGCCAAATGTTGTGCAATAAATCGGGACGACAACTGGGATTCAAGAATCTCAGAACAATTTCCATCATACATTTTCTCCATGTTAGAGTTAGATATAAACCTAGAGATCATATAACTACTTGTCTAAAAGAGAAATGGTTCTCTTTTAGGTTAAGACCATAGGATGTAATAGGTTGTATTTCTCGTATAAGTTGTCTGTTCAGTTTTTATCTGGTAAAACTGAATAATTATCTCCCTCTTTTTTTTTAATATACACCTTGTTGACATCTTGTACATCTCACTGCAGAATGATTGTAGCAGCTGTACCCTTCAGTGAGTCTTTTGCTGGTTCCAAATGTCTGTCCATCTTAGTAAATTGTTGGGTAATCTGTTGATCTAAATTCTCATTTTTCATCAAACTTTCTCTGTTTGGAGAATGGCTTCTGAAGTCATACTGTCCGTTTCTTAAATGCAAGCCTCAGCACAATCCATTTGACAGTTCCAATTTGTGTAGTGGACGAATATGACTACAAAATAGACAGTTTAAAATAATGACAATCTGCATAATATCAGCACACTGTCCTAAGGTAAATAGTATAAGCAACTTTTAGAACTTAAGGAAAACTAATTACCAAAATAAAATTGTCTTTGTTGCTGATGAAAGCATTATTCTTACAACATTAAAAAGTTCAGTTTTTATCTGGTAAAACCAAATAATTCTCTCTCCCTTTTTTTTTTTAATATACACCTTGTTGACATCTTGTACATCTCGCTGCAGAATGATTGTAGCAGCTGTACCCTTCAGTGAGTCTTGTGCTGGTTCCAAATGTCTGTCCATCTCAGTAAATTGTTGGGTAATCTGTTGATCTAAATTCTCATTTTTCCTAAGATATTATTGTACTTGCAGATACTCAAACCACAGTGGGTTATAACGAAGGGTTTTGTATTGTAAGGGTGCCAAGGAAAGTATAGAGTCATGGTGATACAAATCCATAAATTTTGTTATCTTGGATTTGGTCCATGCTGAGAACAGGCCCCTTTGTTATGCTTATATAATGATGTTTAATAAGAAAACCAAATCAAGAAAGAAATCCCAAGGGAAAGATACTTCTAGTGTTTATTCTGTGAAGTAGTGTAAATAGTGAGGATGCATTGGTCAACTTTCAGTTCATCAAACTTTCTCCGTTTGGAGACTTCTGAAGTCAGTTTCTTAAATACCAGCCTCAGCACAATCCATTTGTCCAGTTCCAATTTGTGAAGTGGATGTATATGACTACAAAATAGACAGTTTAAAAACATAATGAAAATCTGCATAATATCAACACACTGTCCTAAGGTAAATAGTATAAGCAACTTTTAGAACTTAAGGAAAACTAATTACCAAAACAAAATTGTCTTTGTTGCTGATGAAAGTATTATTCTTACAACATTAAAAAGTACTGTATTTTCCAATTAAATAATTTAATATAATATTTATTTTGGTCTTTGGACTACTATGTATCAATACTGGAATTAAGGTGATTATGGTGAAACCAGTGGCTTTCTTCGTGGAGTGAGTCTGTCCTGTGTTTGGTTTTCTGCTTCCCCTGCTGCCTCCAAAATTCTCCAGAATGTTTGGTTTTTCCCAGGAATCTTGCATTTGCACAATGTTCCCAAACTTGGCCAACCCCATTTTCAGTTTTTGGCCTCGACAGATAGTTCAGGCTTGTTTTTCTTGCAGTCCAGGTTATTCGCAAAGTTCTCCTGCACCATGTTTCAAGTCAACCAAATGTTCTTCTTGTCAGCCTTCTTTAATGTCCACCTTTCACACTGATACATGGTGATCTGAAATACAATAGTGTGTGGGTGGTCATGATCTCCAGTGATCTATCCTTACACTTGATTTTTTTATCAAGTCAAGTCAAGTCAAGTCAAGTTTATTGCGGTCATATGACCCATATACGCAAATATACAGTAAAAGCAAGAAGAAAAACAAAGAGAAATACTAATAAATAGGAGCATCAGGGGAATGGGTGGCCGAAATGATCTCTGCTCTCTTTCGAATGGCAGCTAGAAAGAACTTTGCAACCTGTGCTGTAACGTGTGACTTCTTGTCTATTAGTATTGAACTAACCTCTTGGAAGGGTGGCCTTGGAATTTATTCAACAATGGACAAATTAGGCTATTCCTAATTTGTTCATAAAGTGGACAAAATAAAAGCACATGCTGAAGAAACTCAGGGGCCTCGTTTCCACATGGGCAAAATCTCTCTTGGTGTGGTATTCCCTGGAACCTACCCTGGAGCAGTGCTGAAAGAAGCACATTCATCCTGGCCAGCATAAAGGCCCTGCAGACCTGTGGTGAACAGAGTGAGGTTAGGTAAGCTGCAGGAGTCATGTTATTATTTCTTCATTGCTGCCCTTAAAATCACCTTATATATACAGCGGTACCTCAATTTACGGATTTAATCCATTCCGAATGCATGCTGTTAAGTCGAACTGCTCTGAAGTCGGGGTACCTATCAAAAAACTGAAAAAAATAAGTTAAAAAATAAAAATATATATTTGTAAGTCAAGAAGACCATATCTAAAATTTGTAAGGTGGCAGTTAAAACACCAACAGTTTTCTTTTCTTAAGGCAAATTGCTCTTAAGTCGAGATGCTCTTAAATCGGGGTACCACTGTATTAAACTATTTGATTCTCAACTGAGTTTTAACATTTTTCAATATTTCCAAATATCGCAGCCATGTGACCAGTTATAGAAGAACACACTTTGGAGTGGCAGGTTAATTGATTTCCATGTAAATCTTTCAAAATTCAATGGGCCCACTTTAATGCTTACTGGATTTCTGCTATTGACTACAAGACTAAGACAGTAACTCTCTCTCTCTCTCTCTCTCTCTCTCTCTCTCTCTCTCTCTCTCTCTCTCTCTCTCTCTCTCTCAAAAACTAGACACTGAGTAGTTCCCAAAAATGCACAGGAGTGGATTTTTTTCTTCAGTCACATTGAAATCAGTGGTTCAAGTTAGTCATTGCAAACATATTGACAATGAAGTTCCGTCAGTCGTTCTACATATGACTATGGATCCTAGCTATGGATCTGTATACTTTGCTTTTGATTTTGGGAATAGATTGGATTTTTCCTCCTGATCTTCCCTTTCTTACAGCCAGCTAATTTAAGTAAAAAGATATGCCTGTACCATTTGGGACTGCATTGTGCATTAACTCTGAAAGCTGTTCTAGGGAAAACATGAACTCGAATGCCTCTTTCATCATTAAAAATTTACAAGGATCATAAGATGTATTGGCTCCAGAAATTTACATCCTTCTGCATGAGGTGATGTGAGGTGATGTGCATCAATGTCCATGCAGTAATCTGATGCAAATGGCATCAGTATTAATTACAAAAATAACTCAAAGTTTACAATATGGTTTTCTGCAAGTTGGTTGGAGCCACTGTATAATAAAATCAAGCATTTTTCAATCTGTGTTTGAAAACAAGTGACTCCCCAATCCCAAATATTAAAAAAAATGGGGCTCTAGAAGGGAGAAGGGGAATTTCCCAATTTAAAACATGGTAAGGGATAATTTCGAGGACAACATGGGCAAGTTGCCCATCCTTAGTCTCATAGGAAAATAAAGCAGTGTTCTCAAGTCATAGGTTCAAGCTGCACTCTTAGGTGTAATGCTTCCCATGGTTCCCAAGCTAGGGGAAAATGTCAGAAGAAGAAAGTCTGATTGTATGATATAAAGCTGGTTTAAAACCTGGAAACTTAACTCTTCCTCATGGTCAGCTGCCACTGGGACTCACTGGCCCACCATTTATATGTGTCACATGCATGCCTATTTAAGTGATACCTTTAAAAAGAAGAACCTGGTACCCATGCCAGGGTACTTCTAAACAGGGCACAATGGCCTCACCCCCAATAAAGCTGTTCCATGGGGCCATAGGCAGAGAAGGAAGTCCAACGAAAGCATGAATCAAATGAGGGGGGTGGGATTCATCCTTTCGTTTTCATTGGGAATGTAGGGTGGGGGTTGGTTTTATGTATGGGTGAATGTGTTTTAGACAGCCATGGTCTGTAAAAAAAAGGGATGAATGTTTATCTTTTGTTTGCTTCTCAAATATGAAGATTTTGTCAGTAAAAGCAAAACATGTTTTATTCTTTAACACCAAAGTCTGTGACTGAATCTGTTGAGACTACATTGTCAGTTGATACTGCCAGTTAAGGTAAAACTAAACTATACAATGAGGGGAGGATTGTATTTGAGAGAGGCTTGTAATTATAATAATCTGCTTTGCATGTCTCTGTCTGGATTTTTCTCCACTGGGTAGAGGGAGGTTTTAAACCAGCTATTTTCCACATACTCTGCCAACTATTTTTCCTTATTTCTGACACCAGAGATCAACTGGTGGATTCTTCCCAAGCTATAATCACCTTTTTTTCTTCTGTGAACAGTCCCACTGCAGTTCACTGTTGGCACACATTCCTGAACAAACATTTTGCAGACTGATTCGGACTGCAGATCAAAGATTCCTTCTAAATCATTACTGCATATTTATTGATATACGTGAGGTGAAGAAAAAGCTTTAAAAACAATGCAAGCCTTTAACAGTGTCATGTCACATCCCTTTGAGTTTGCATTCCTTGTTACACAGTAGAAGTGAGAAAGGGAGATATAGTAACATCAAAAAACTTGTGAGAATGTACAGCGCTGAAATACATTTTTGTTTAAATCTGTATGGGTGGGCTAGTCACACAGCTGTTGGTGTCAAGTATGCCCAATTACATGTTTTGAGAAAATGTTTTATGGTCTGCTTTATTTATTTAGATTGGATTTATTAAAACTGAAATCAAAACAAGAGACTCTCTGCATATTAAACTCCAAAACTTCATTTAGACTGCACACACACAGACACACACACACACACACACACACACACACACACACACACACACACACACACACACACACACACACACACACACACACACACACACACACACACACACACAAATAAATGAATTTAATATGTGGAATTGGACTGACATCAGCGGTCTAAATAGATTCTTTCGCTGAATGATTTACACTGCAGCCCATCCCTCTCATCTTCAAATTATTTCTGATTAAAATTTATGCCTTCTTGATTTATTGATTCATCTTTGTAGCCTCTGCCTCGTGACTTCCGCATTGCAATGAATACAGGTTCTTTCAGAGTCAAGACATGATTGTGTTTCTAGCAGCAATATTAATATAGTCCTGGGTTTTAGTTAAACCTAGTTTAGAGTGTTGGCATTGTGTAGGGCCTGTAGGGGATGGATCTAGGCTTCAGGTGACACACTTGCTGATTGATGAACCAATGCTCGTCAACATTATTACGAATGACTTGGATGGAGTGCAGGGAATAATCACCAAATTTGTAAATGAGACAATATTGGTTAGAAAAGCTAATAACTTGGAAGAAAGGAACCAAGCTGAAGTAGAGTTTGTTAGATTTGATCACTGGACTGGAAAAAGGCAGATGAAATTTAACAGGAATAAATGCAAACTTCTACACTTAGGCTGCTATCCCATGACCACTAAAAACCACTTCAAACTGCTTGAAGATGCAGTTAATAAAATTGTGTCCCCACGACCAGTGGACTTTAAAGGGGGGGAAATGTGACCACGCCCACTTAAGCATGACCCAGCAAGTTTTGCAAGTACCTGGTTTTGAAGTGTTACAAAGCTTCTCTCAGTTCCGATGCGAAATGTTAACCAGTACTTGAGTCTGTGGGGACTTGGAAAATCTGCATCAAAACCTTTTCATTCCGCTGTGTTGCAGTTCCCACTCATGGGAACACAAAAGATGCAGTTCTTTAAACTGCGCCCATGGGGACAGAGGAACAGCATTTTAAACCATGTGACCCAGGCCTGCCCAAAGTCCGGCCCGGGGGCCAAATCCAGCCCATCAGGTCATTCTGAGTGGCCCGCAGCTGGCTGGCCCGCCCCTCCCTCCCCCTCCTTTGCCCCATGTTTTTTTTTAAAAAAAATCTGCCAACACTGACACTGCTGGGAAGCTTGGGCGGCTGGGCAGATGGGCGGTCTGCCGCCACCGGCACTGCAGGGGAAAGTGTGGGGGTGGGCAGGCCAGCGGGCCTCTGCCACCACCAAGGAGCTTTGGGGTGGGCTGGCGGGCGAGCTGTCACCACTGCTGGCGAGCTTTGGGGGGGTGCAAGGTCGCACAGATCACCTCTTCCAAGGGGCAACCTGTGGCCACGGCTCCCTGTGCTTCCTTTGGTCCCCACCTTCCTTCTTTCCTCCCTCCCTTGGTCCCCACCTCCCTCCCTCCTTCCCTTCCTTGTTCCCCACCTTCCTTCCTTCCTCTCTTGGTTTCCACCTCCCTCCCTCCCTCCCTCCCTCCCTTGGTCCCCGCCTTCCTTCCTATGGGTGGGGTTGCAAGGGGTCAGTGGTGGGGCTTATGGGTCAGTGGGTGGGGCTTGCAGTGGGGTGGCAGGGTTGGGGGGCAACCGGCCCCTGACACATTCTCAGCCACCAAATCTGGCCCTCCTTACAAAAAGTTTGGGCAACCCTGATGTGACTGATCATTCTGGGGGGAAATCCACATTTTACTTTGATCCAGATTTTCTGGCCATGGGATAGCAATCTAAGGGAAGGGGCATACAGACAAACAGTTACAAGATGGGAGATACTAAGCTGAGTAATACTACTTTACCCTTAAAGGTACTATGCAAAATTACTTCACCTTATGACATGTGAAAATTCTCCTCAACCCCAACTGAACATGTGCCTCTGTGTGTATGTGTGTGTGTGTGTGTGTGTGTTTGCACACACACACGTGCACGTGCGCGTACGCACGCACGCACGCACGCACGCACACACACACACACGAGAAAGAGGTAGAGAGAGATTCTACAGAGCTGAATGTCTGTTTCAAGACTATATTAAATAAATCTATTTTTGGCACATGTCATGTAAAGTGCTAAGCAAGTCTTTAAAGGAAGGGAGTCAATGTCATAAGAAAACTTGATAGAGTATATTTAAAGAGTGGTTTCTCCTCATGTAGCTCTGCTTAGCAGTGCTCTCTGGGATGATTTACACTTGACAAACTGCACAATTTCCGGTTTCAGTCTGGATGCTGAAATAGGCGCGCAAATGATCAAGAGAAAAGCCATAGGAAATGTGACCCTTTACATTGCCTTGTAGTCTTAGAAACTTCTGAGCACTTCTGGCACTTCTGAGCATTAGATTTTGCCAGGTCTGTGCAGTATGAAATCACAATATCCTTTGGTGTCAATTTTGGAGCCCTTTTGTGTATTTGAGAATGTGTTGTCACATAGTTGTCACACATTCTTGAAATTGTACACAATTTCAAACTGTCATATCTGTGGCCGTGTTGGACAAACTATGAAAAAGTAGTACCGCTGAATGGTTGTTTGCATCTTTGAATTCAATCTGTTTGCCCTTTTATGTTTGCTGTGTGTATGGTCATAGCTGTGGAATGGTGAGCGATGCTAAATGACTCCCCTTTTCTTTCTTTTTCAGGTGTCCCCATCTTGCTTCACCAAGTAAGACATCTTGCTGTCCCAGCAGAATTCTTAACCGGCTGTGTGTGTGTGTGTGTGTGTGTGTGTGTGTGTGTGTGTGTGTGTGTGTGTGTGTGTGTGTGTGTGTGTGTGTGTGTGTGTGTGTGTGTGTGTGTGTGTGTGTGTGTGTGTGTGTGTGTGTGTGTGTGTGTGTGTGTGTGTGTGTGTGTGTGTGTGTGTGTGTGTGTGTGTGTGTGTGTGTGTGTACAGTAGTACCTCTTAAAACAGATCTATGGGTCAATAATATGTTTTAAGAAAATTTTGTCTTCCGAAACGTGGCTTTCCATAGGAATGCATTGAAAATGGATTAATCTGGAGTCTATTGGTCACTTCGTTTTACAAATATTTTGTCTTCCAAAATGCAATTTCCCATAGGAATGCATTGGGAATGGATTAATCCATTCTGGAGGCTAGAATAAAGACAAACATAACCATTTCCCCCCCTTTGTACATATGGAACAGGTTTTTTTGTCTTGCAAAGAATCCCATAGGGCATTTTTTGTCACGCAAAGCATGCCTATTCGTGGGAATTTTTTTCTTCCTACAAGTTTTTTGTCTTATGAGGTATTTGTCCTAAGAGGTTCCACTGCATTCTTTTTCTGTATTATATGCCATCTCATTGTGAGTCTATTCTGTGAGTCTCCTTGTAAAAGTTGAGTCTTTTGCTTTGAGTCTTTTAAAAGCTATAGCGAATTTTCATGTTGAGATAAATGTCTTCTGTTTTAGTTCATGGAGATTTTCCCCCCATTGTGGTTTTTCTTAATCTACAGTAAAACCATCCAACCTGAAAATAAGTTTCTGTATTTAAGGGCATTATATTTAACCAAACCTGTAATTGAATCATAAGCCAACTTTCACTTGAGGTTTTACAGGGAATGCAATAAAAACAAGACAAATGGCAAAACCAACCATCATTTTAAACTTTTATGAGTTTTAAGTCTAGTTGCAAGCTTTCCCCCTTTTCTTTTCCTTTCCTTTTGTTTTGTTAACTTACTATAGTTACATTATGCATTGGCCTCTTTAAAAATATCTAAATCTAACTGCATTATAGCCACAGAACACTCTTGAGATACTGAATATGACTCTCTATCTCCACTCAGTGATGAAATTTTATTTCGTTGCTTTACATTTTATTCCATGGCAGATTAATGAAACCTCAACATCAGTGCTGTCTTTATGAATCACCAGTGTCTCTTTGGGATATCTTTTGTGGTTCTGGAACACATGAGAATAAAATTTTGTCTTTGTGATATTTGTTCTGAAGTATAACTAATGACAGCAACAAGAATGACTAATGCAATGGATCCCAAGCAGAACTCTGTTGACTCTGTTCTTCTGCAGTCAGAATGGGAAAGGGCATTTTTTCTTGATTTCTCTTTCCCACTCCAAACTAGTGCCTCCTTAAATAGCCTGGAAGACTGAGCAGTGGGGGGCAGGCTGGAGCTATCAAGGGAAAGGAGAATGGGGGCATTCAGCCCTTTTCATCCAAAGGGGAATCTTCACTGGACAGAAGTCCCTACAAACAATTAAAGTATCTGTTTAATTCTCAGAGGATGTACCTGATTTCTTTAAACCAATTAACTCTCTATATTAGAGCTGTTCAAGAGCTTTGGTGAAATCCTGCTTTCTGAGCTCAACGGGGACAATTCAGATTGATCCTGTGTTAGTGTTGCTAGAACTGTCCTAGTTCAGTTTCAGAGCAGATTAGGATTATGCTGAAGCACTCGGGGGGTCAGGATCCTAAGGATTACACATATAGAAAGACACACAGAAAACTGGGATAAAGGAAAAAAGAAACTAAGGGATCAAATACAAAGGTGTTGTTATTCCAAGGAAGAAAGAGACACTGGCGTTGCCTGATTTGATAAGTGGAGAGCTGGATTAAGCTATGCCTCCCATTATGGAAATGATTTTTTGATTTATTGGACTGAAATTTCCATAATTCTCCACTCTGGGATTCCATCTGATGACCAGACACCTTTTAGATACCTAAACGTGCCTCAAATGGGAGAAAGACCTCAACTAGAAAGCTTTCAAGCTGAGCTAGGCCTAGCTGGGCCAAAGCTTCCAGTTCCTGCCCTAGTGATAGCTGGAAGCTTTCTTTCTAAATAGCAAGTGAGGCAAATTGAGACTTAACTAATCCTTGGAGCATCCCAGTTGAGCCAAATTCAGGTGCCTGTCAGGTGCCTGTCCATCTGGGGGAAATTCTAGAATGAATAATTATTTATTTCTCTTTATTTATTTCTGGAATCTTTTAGAGGGCATGTAACACTATCCAGCCAGGTAAGTTACCTTCATAATTAAACATCAAACATTAATTAAAAGTAAACGTTGCTACTACTGCCACCCAGCTTTCTTGGCACTAGCCTTTTCTTTCCTCTTCCATACTGCACATTGCCAACTACCCTGTTTCCCCAAAAATAAGACCTCCCCCAAAATAAGCCCTAGCAGGATTTCTATGCATTTGTTAAATACAAGCTCTACCCTGATAATAAGACCTAGTGATGGGCATGGATATGCAGATACGCTGCATAACCACTCCATGCATTTTGGCGCGGAGCTGTAAGGAAGAGTGGAGTATCTTTTATCTGCCACAGCTCCTTTCTCCGAGCCATTTGCACTTGTGTGGGTGTGCAGGTGGCAACCGCATCACTCCTTTCTCCTAGCCATTTGCGCATGCACCTGTGTGCATGTGGTAACCATGGTCGCAGGCATCTTATTGTGTATGCATGAACAGATAGGGGGAAAGAGTTCAGGCATCACTACACCAGCCCCACCGACCAGCAACAGTCTGTGGGCCTGCTTTTCCTGAGTATCTGTACCCCAAGACAAGGTGAGTGGAAAAAGAAAGAGCTATTCTGTTGAGTGCAAGAAAGGAATTGTCGAGGACTCCCAGGGCAAGAATCTTATGGCTTTCTGCAAAGAGAAGAAGTTGGATATCCGAATGGTCTGAAAATGGTGGGCAGAATATGATAATCTCAGTCTACATGTGGACAGAGGAAATGCTAAGAAGTGCAAGTGTGGTTCAGGTCGGCAACCTTTATTTCCTGAGCTGGAAAACATAATCTGTGAAGGGATTGCTAACAGGAGAGCAAAGGCTTTGGTTGTGCACAGGGCTGACATTCAAGCATATTATATTATATTATATTATATTATATTATATTATATTATATTATATTATATTATATTATATTATATTATATTATATTATATTATATTATAGGGCTTATATACTGCCCGTCTTCTGGAAAGGAACTCCAGACAGTTTACAACAAAAACAAAAACAACAGTAAACATGTTAAATACAATATAGTTATAAAATAATAAAGTCATTTTAAAACACGTAGATAAAGAGAATGGCATGAAGACAATGGCAGGCAAAAATCAAAGGGGGGGAAAATTTACAGTCACCGAACGCCTCCCGAAAAAGCAAGGTCTTTAACACTTTCTTGAAGGCTGGCAGGGACTGTGCAAGGTGCAACTCGCTCGGGAGATGGTTCCATAATGTAGGACCAGCCACAGAGAAGGCTCGACTACAGGTGGATGTTTTTCAATCCTCCCTGGGCATGACCACCCGCAGCGAGTGCACCCGTGACACTCTAGTTGGTCAGGCCGAAGTTGACCGCTGGGAGATTCGCTCTACCAGGTAATCAGGTCCCAGGCCATGGAGGGTTTTATAAATTAAAACCAAGACCTTGAATCTAATTCGGGATGCAACGGGTAACCAATGCAGGCAAGCCAGTACTGGGGTGATGTGGTCATATCAATGAACACCTGCCACCAGTCTAGCTGCCGCATTTTGCACCCATTGAAGTCGCTGAACCAGAGTCAAGGGCAACCCCATGTAGACAGTGTTGCAGTAGTCTATTCTCGAGATCACCAGAGCTTGCACAACAGTTTTCAGGGAGTCCCCATCAAGGTATGGACGAATCTGGGCAATTTGACAAAGATGGAAAAAGCAGTCCTGGATACAGCGGCCACCTGGGCCTCCATAGCAAGAGCAGGGTCCAGGACCACACCCAGATTCCAAACATTGTCCGCCAGCTGGAGGGAAACACCCTCCAGACTGGCGAGAGGGCCTTCATATCTGGAAGGGGAGGTCCCAAAGAACATAACCTCGGTCTTCCCAGGGTTGAGTTTGAGTCTGTTGGCCCTGGTCCATGCCATGACTGCATCCAGGCACTGGTCTAGGGTCTGAACAGCCTCAACTGCAGAGGTGGAAAAGGAGAGATAGAGATGTGTGTCATCAGCATACTGATGACAGCAGACTCCAAATCTCCTTATGACCTCAGCCAGTGGCCTCACATAGATGTTGAACAGCATGGGAGAGAGGGACGACCCCTATGGAACCTCACAAGGGAGTATCCACGGGGCATACAACTCCCCCCCCCCATGCTGCACATGCTGGGGACGGTCCTCCAAGAAGGATCGGAACCAACTGAGAGCAGTGCCTCCAACACCGATCTCAGAGAGCCGGTCCAGCAGGATACCATGGTCGACGGTATCAAAGGCCGCTGACAGATCCAGAAGGACCAACAAGGTAGAGCTACCCCTGTTGGCCCCCCAGAGGAGGTCATCTTGCAGTGCGACCAAGACTGTCTCAGTCCCCCAACCCGGCCTGAACCCAGAATGGAATGGATCAAGTTCTCCCTCCAGGAACAACTGGAGCCGGACAGCGGCCACCCTCTTGATAACCTTGCCCATGAAGGGAACATTGACAATTGGATGGTAATTTACCAATACATCCTATGCCAGGCCAGGTTTTTTCAGAATGGGCTTCACCACTGTCTTCTTCAGATGAGAGGGGAAAATCCCTTCCCTGAAGGAGGCAGTGGAAATAATTGAAGCCCACTCAGGCATGCTCCCTCCAGCAGTTTTGATAAGCCAAGATGGGCAAGGATCAAAGGGGGAGACACTGTCCGGCAGTGAGCCAGGGCCCTGGAGGCCTCAAGAGAGGAGACAGGCCGAAACTTGACCAAATGAGGAAACCAAAGGGGTGCAGCATCGGGGGATGCCGAGGATAGACTAAAGCAACTGGAGTCAAGACCGGCACGGATGGCCTCAATTTAAGTTCTAAAAAAGGCTGCAAAAGTCTCGCTACTGAACTCAGTAGGAGGAGGTCTTACCAGACCAGGATTAGTGAGGTCGCGAACCACATGGAATAATTCCGCCTGGCAGTTCGAGGCCTCACTAATTCTCAGGGAGTAAAAGGATGTTTTGGCTTCCCTGATCACATGGACATAGCGCCTAGTCTGAATTTTGACTGCAGCCTTGTTGAAAGCTGTCTGGTCCATCCTCCAGCTGCTCTCCAGCCTTCTCCATTCTTGCTTCATTGCTCTCAACCGTGCCATGTACCACAGCAAGGAGTGAGCTCTGCAGCAGAGGAGGCGCCTAGGGGTGATCCGGTCAACAGCCCAGGAGACATCCTCGAACCATAGGTCCACGGTGGCTTCAACTGGATCGTCAGCCAGACTGCCAGGAAGCTCCCCAAAGGCCTCTTGAAACCGAGCGGGGTCCAGAAGTCTACAGGGATGGGCCCAGACAAGGGGCTGGGGCTCCCTGCGGGGCGGGGCAGCGATCAATAGGGAAAAAGACAGCAGATGATGGCCTGACCATGACACGGGCAGGGAAACAATGTCCCCAACCCTCAGATTGAAATCCTCCGACATGGAGGTAAACACCAGGTTCAAGGTATGCCCGAATCTATGGGTGGGGCAAACAACATGCTGGGTCAGATTCATAGAGGCCATGGACTCCATGAATTCCAGAGCCACACGCAAAAGCCCATCACCAGCGTGCACATTTAAGTCCCCAACCACCAGAAGGCGCGGGGATCTCAACAGTGCCGCTGCGATGAACTCCGTGAGTTCTGGTAGGGATTGTGCTGGGTTGCAGGGAGTGCAGTAACCAAGCACAATGCCAAATCTGTCCCGCTGTCCCACCAATAGATGGAGGCATTCTAACCCTGGACTCACCAACATTGAGGCTCCGTTGACAGAAAGAGATTCCTTATACACAATGGCCACCCCGTCCCCCTTATGGCCCTCCAACCTGCCCACACCCCTGAACCAGAAACCCAGGGGGGCACAGCTGGGAGAGAGAAGCTCCCCCCTCTGCTCCCACCCAGGTCTCAGTGATACAGGCCAGGTCAGCCTTCCTGTCCAAGATAGCACCACATAGGATGGGAATTTTATTATGGACCGACCTGGCATTCATCAGGAGGCAGGACAGGTCAGAGGCACTGGTGGGATGGCTCCGAGATACGTGGCAGCGAGTTGGGGGATCAGAATGGGGGATAGACATTAATTGCCTGGCCCGGGTTCTTCTTACCTGTCTAATCCCCCAACTATGAGCGTACCGCCCACAACCCGACAACAGAGATAGCAGTCCCTGCAGACATGGTGACTCACAAAAAAAGTATGAGACAAAATAAAACAGGAACAATAACACCAAATACAGATAACAACAAAACCTATAGAATACAATACAATATAAAAAGTATAAAATAACCAAATAGGGAAAAAAAGAAAAAATAAATAAAAAGCAAATTGATAAAAACTAGAACATAATAAGGGGCACACAAGCCAGGGCAAACATATGGAAAAACGGTGCGGGGGGGGGGGAGAGTTGGGGAGAGAGGTGGGGAATCTTTCCCAAAAATAAGGCAAGCAGCGGAAGATGGTAATATGCAGTTGATGTCTAGAAGATGGTATCTGGGAGGGTGCAGCCAGCACAGGTGGACGGAGAGGTGGTGGAAAACAGTCAACAACTGACAGTGGCACAATTCTGCAGTCTGATACATAAAGGGGGAAGCCAGTATGGCTCCCAGGGCAGCGCCGGAGTGGCTCCCAGAGCAAAATCCTCAAGAGTGCCATGGTGAACGGGACAACATTGCCACTTCCAACCAGCTCCAACTCGCCCTCAACACTAGAGATGGGCACGAAACAGGAAAATGGTGTTTTGGCTTCTCGTTTGTCATTGAGGGGTCTGTTTCGGTTCGTTTCCGTTTGTCAGGAATTTTTTGAAAAATTTTGTTACCGTATTTCGTTTTTTTGTTTGTCGTTTCTACCCGCTTTTTGCGCGATTTTTAAAGCATTTCCGTGCGCAGGCATCCTCCAACGCCCCAGACCAGAGGGAAAACACTAAAAAAAATGGATAATGGCAGAGACACAGTATAGACTAGGTATGCAGGGAGGCTGCAAAGGCAGCTGCAGGCATTGCCCAGGGTGCAAGGCAGCTGCAGATTGACTGCACTGCGGGGCAGGGGAGGGTACTCACCGAGAGGTACACAGCATGCACGCACACAGGGAGGCTGCAGGACTGAAGCTAGAGTCGCAATCCCACCCTAACTCCCACCAAGAGACTGCAAGGAGGACGGGGGCTGCCAGAGCCTTTTATGCCCTCTGTGGCTGCCAGACCTGCCCGCCCAGTCTGCAACCTGGGCATGCTATTGGTTGAACATGATCCCACCACATGGCTTGCCTCCATTTTGTGGCTGGTGGTGACATCCATTTTAAAGGGAAAAGAAAAATACATCACGATGAGAGAAGACAAAAACAAACATTTTAAGGACCCCAACCCCCCGGTAGGTATTATTAAACAATATAAATAATTATCACTGTGTTTTTACAGATGTCCAGGGCGTTTTTTAACATTTAAAACAGCTCATTTCATTGCGCATCACCATTAATGGAAATGAAACGTAATGACCAATTTTCATGGTTCTGTTCATTTTGTTGCATTTTCATCGCAATTTTCATTTGTTGTTTCGTTACGTAACGGAAACGACAAACGGAAACGACAAACGGAAATGAAAAAATGTTTGTTCCGTGCCCATCTCTACTCAACACCACTGCCACCACCACGGATGACCATGCCAGCAGCAAAGTGGGACTCCAAGATGGAACTGACCATATCGCAGAGCCACTGCCTACAGTCCGGGGTCAGGCAGCCTCCAGGCCCAGATGGTCTCAGCGCGTGGCATCCACAGATCCAACAGGAGTGCCTCCCCAGTTCAGGAACACTTTATCCGCTGCAGAGCAAAGCCAGCCATTGGTTCAGGATGCAAGTTGTAAAAGAAGAATCTTCATTAGAGCCTCCAACCAGCATCTGCAGTCCAACCAGTGAGCAAATCCGTCGCCTCACTCCCTGGGCAGGCTCTCCAGGCCCAAGGAAGGGTGGACAGGAGGCCTCCACCACCTCCAGATGGATCATCGCAAGGGGCTCTCTGGCCAAGGTGAACGTGGCTGATCGGCATAGCCAGGTGATGCTGTCACTTCCTCAGGTGAACACCCCCCACACAGGCAAGCTCTCCAGGCCCATGGGAATGGCGCCAGAAGGCCTTCACCGCCACCAGACCCGGGGGGGACCCCCAATGAAGAAGTCAAAACCCCCAGTTGACGTGGCCCCCAGGACGACGCGGCCAGCAGCCCACACCGCCGCCACCCCCAAGCCAGACCGCCACCACCAAAGAGGCAGCCAGCAGCCGCCAGCGGAGCCGCCTCTGGCTGAAGACTACAGGTCCCCGGCATGACGGCTCTGGTGAGACGAACACAAGAGGGAGGCAGGCAGCGGGATGTGCAGCGGGCGCAGCCATGAAGCAGGAGCGGCGGCAGCCTCAGGCAGAGAAGTTCCAAGACCGCCATGCTGGACCAAGCTGCTGCCCCAGAAAGGAGCTGCCGGGGGTTGGCAGGGGGGCTGGAGGAACCGGAGGAGGCAGCCGCATCCCCCTGAGCAGGGCGAGGCCCCCCCACCAGCAGCCAAAGATCAAAACATGGGCCGCGGTCCACGGCGGCTAGGAAAGAGAGTGGGGGTGGGGGAGGTGTAATTCCAACCTCCAATATCACACCACAGCCCCCTCCACAGCCCCCCGGGGCCCTGGCTGGGCCCGAGACCATTTAAAAATAACAAACAAAACAAAATAACAAAACAAAAGAAAAGAAAACATTGCAGCGCAGCTGCTGCGCTTACTTAATAAAAGTAAGACACCCCTAAAAATAAGTCCCAGTGTGTCTTCTTGAGAAAAAAAATAAATATAATACAGTGTCTTATTTTCAGGGAAACACGATGTTAGCCACAGGAAACATTTTCCTTCTCTGGCCCTGGTGTATCTACATTGTCTACAGACATGGAATATAGCATTTCTAGCCAACGTTGAAAGTGGCCGCTACAAAAACCTGAAAGCCTGGCATTTGGTGTGGCACATCCTGTTTGAATGGTGTACTAAGTTCCTACGTTCCTTGGTGCTGTGTGAGCTCAGTCAGAGTCATAGCACTTGAGTTTCTCCATTTGCATGAACAGGAGCCACAGAGCTTTGCATTTCTAAGTAATGGCTTGGAATTTGGGGTCTAGAGCAGATAAAGTAGAAACTGGGTCTAAATCTGAGACATTGAATTACCTTGCCTCCAAAAGAGACCTTATTTATTTATTTATTTATTTATTTATTTATTTATTTATTTATTTATTTATTTATTTATTTATTTGTTTGTTTGTTTGTTTGTTTGTTTCTTTGTATACCACAATCCAATTTTCTTCAAACGGAACTGTGGGCAGTTAACAACAATGATTTATCAAACAACCTAAAACATAATAATAATGGTAATAATCTAGAGAGAGAGAAAGAAAGAAAATACAAAAACCATATTAAATATGAATACAAATATATCCCTGAAATGTCTAAACATTTCTTTCAATTGGCCCGGGCATTTTAAAAATGAGCATCTCTCTCACAACTTTGTCTAAGATGAGTGCAAGAGGTTAAAACACCAAGCTGCCTTGCAACTGCTACTGTGAAAAGCCGATGTTGCATTACTTTTAATCCCTGTGTCAGACCTCTAACATGACTTCTCATTAAGTACTGGCAATTAGTAATGCACCTATCCATAAATGCTGATCAATATGTTGTTTCCTGAGACGCGGGGGCCAAAATGAAGTCTACAATGTGCAACAACTAATGCATTCGCTATCAAATATTTACCTTAAATTGTTTCACTCGGTTTCAATGAGCGCTAGCCCTGCTTCCCAACCATCTTACATCATGACAGAACAGGAAATTGGCCAAAGGACTCTAATGGATGGAGTACCTGAGCATAATTACATCGTGTTGGCAACATTGTCTTCACAATAGCATTTTTACGAGTTCCTTCCTGTCATTTTTGTTTTCTCCTCTGGCTGGTGTTTGGATGTCCTTGTGTTTACACAGGATGTTGGAAGCAGCAGCTCTAAAGTGTAACACCATACTACATAAAACAGCACAATCTCCCATGCTCTTTACCCAGTGGTGGTGAAGCCAGACTTTCTGACCTAATAGGCGGTGACTCCAGTTTCAGAGAGGCTGTAAATCTGTGCCAGGTTTTAGTCTTCATTTTACAGGAAGTCTTTAACGCCTTGAACCCTATTCCAAACAGAGGTTCAGCACCTTGGATAAGCCCTATAAAGTGCACTTTAAAACAGGAGTAGATTTACAGCACTTCTGGAACTGGAGTCACCATATGTCCCTGTTTCTGGTGATACCTTTTACTCCTTTCTCCACTTCTTTTGCTATTTAACTTGAGAGCGCCATCAGCTGTAAGAACCAGTATTTTTCATTTCTTGTTACATGACCAAAGAAATCCAGCTTTCTTCGTTTTATGTGTTTTAGAATTTCTTGCTTTTATTCATTCGCTTACATACTTCTTCACAGATCATCCTCTTGCTGCAAGACATTTTCAGGGTCATGCAATAAATCCCCATGTGAAGTGTGGATTTAGTGCTCCTACATTTTTAACAGTGCCTTCTCAAGCCCATGATTCTGTACCATACAGGAGATGGACCAGAAGGGATACTTATGAGTGCACTGAGATCCAAAAACTTTTATGGATGACTACTGTTGCAAGTGTATCTAACAGTGGAGTGCAGATAATACCCTTGGTACACCTCAGCATTCATGTATGCACAGCGGCATAGCAAGGTTTGGGGGGGGCTGGGGAAAAGTTGTTTTTGTGCCCCTCTGGCCCTCCCCAACCCCATCACATCCACCCAGCAAAGGGGCAATCCTGTGGGCATGGGGCAGGCGTGGGGCATGCAGGCACATGTGTGTGTGTGTGTGTGTGTGTGTGTGTGTGTGTGTGTGTGTGTGTGTGTGTGTGTGTGTGTCCATTAGCCTAACCCTAACCCTAACCCTCTCCCACGGTGGCAGTGGCGACAAAGAGTTAGGGGAGGAGGAGGAAGGTGCCACAGCCTCCGTGCTCACACACCTGCCAGCCTGTTTGCTTTGTTTGCTTTGCCACTCACCTGGTATGTGGTGGCAAGAGGGTGCAGGGCTTCCTTCTTCTACTCCCACTTCAGGTGCCCCCAGATTTTTGCACCCGGGGCAGATGTACCCTTCTGCCCCCCCCCCCAAGATACATCCCTGCATATGCCATATGGGAGGAAATTACATACTATATCTTCAATGAATAGCTAATATAGGACAGAGGGAACCATAAAAAATATAATTCTCCCAAGGATGTGGCAATTCAATTTGAACATGAAAATTTGAAAATTTAACCGTTTTTAGAGCCTCACTTGCAACCCAATTTCTTTATTTTTTAGTTGAACCTCTGCAAGCCCATGAACCTTATTTCTGAAACTGGCTTGAAATAACTTCATTAGCATTTTTTCTTATCTCTTGCAATTCTTATCCTTCAATTAAAAGAAAAATTGGTATTGAATTCAACAACAAACTTAATTTAGTTGTTATTCCGAAGTACACACACACGTGTGTGTTTTTTTCTGTTCCAGGCTAATAGTTGTTTTGTATTTTATGCTTCCTTACATATATTTGGGGGCAGGGGAGAAATATGAAATGTAGGTTCTGCATTGCCCTGCTATGTTTCTGGGTGGAAAAAAAATCCACCAGGAAGCATAAGATTGTGGTTTGTGTAATGCTTTTTGGCGAACACATAACACAAAAGGAGAGGGATGGGCAAAAGCGATGCTCTTGGTTTCAAATCAGGAAAGTACATTTGATTTCCTAGGCACTCTTTGGTTCATTGAAATGGGGATGCTGAAGGCATGACATCTTGCAGGGACAAGATTTTTTTGAATGCCTGTAAAGCATTTCAGATTTCCCAGGAATTAATCATGTACCTACATCCAGGGAATCAGCATTGCTGTTTTGGATTTCTGTGCTGCAAAGGGAGGAATGAAACTGAAGTGTAGTAGAAGAGTTGGATGGTGACATGAGCAGCTGCAAAGAGAACAGGGGATGTTTACGAACATTTGTTATCATTTTCTCTTGATATAATCACAGTGTTTATATTAAGTATCCTACAGAATACAGGAGTGGAGCACTGAGACCCAGTGTGGAGTAGTAGTTAAGAATGCTGGACTAGGACTACAAGTCTGAGTTCATGGACTGAGTCATGAAGGTCACTTGATGATCTTGGGCTGACCACTGTCTCTTAGCTGTCTCATTCTCCTGCTGCTATTTTTAAAGCCTTCATCTTTTGTTTACTTAGACTGTGTGTGCCTGTCTATGGGTAAAATTTTGATTTTATTTTATACTCTCTCCATCAGTAAAAATGAAGCAAACCACTTTTGCTTGGTCACCACTGGAACAAAGCCATTGGATACCAAGGAACATCTTATTTTACAAATAATGGCAACTTGATGTTGAACATCTTTTTACTCATTTATCTATATCTAATTCTTTCACTCTAATAATAATAATAATAATAATAATAATAATAATAATAATAATAATAATAATAATAATAATAATAATAATAATAATAATGAGGAGGAGGAGGAGGAGGAGGAGGAGGAGGAGGAGGAGGAATGCACAGCTAGACAAAACAGTTAACTGAAGAGGTCCCTCTATGTGAACAGCTCATAGGATTATTCTGCAATTCAGACATTGTCAAGTCTTGGCATTGTAATGCTAATGCTGCCAGACATTTTAGAAAGAAAATTACCCTCTCCAAGTCTTGCATGCCAGCCCCTGTCAGTGTTCAAGTCCATTCTCAAGAGGAATAACATTGAAACTACCATGAATAACTGTGCCTTAAGAATCCTCATGATTTGACTCTTTCCAAACCAGGAATATCCCAAATGTCAAATGGCACTATCGAGGTCTAAAGCAAAAGACATTTTTTTTTTTTTTTTAAAGGGCTGCCACCAGAAATAAGGGACTATAGATCAACCCACATTTAAAACAAAAAGCTGTTAAAAAAACCTACAGGACTGTGTTTAAGAGCCTATTTTACTGGCCATTTGTAGGCCAGAGACATTTTCTGCATGTCATATGGTGAGGGGAAAAAGCTTTTTTTTAAAAAAACTATAAATGAGACAATGCATTCTATAGAGACTGTCAAATATTTAAGGGGCGAAAGGATTAGTTTGATTTCTCCCCAATGTGGTAGCTTGCTGTGCACAGTTTGCTTGCTTGGCTTGTTTTAAATATCAAGGAAGATTCCATTTGCATATCCCATACAATTTAAAAAAATAGGGAACCTTAAATTTCTTCTGAAACCAACTTAGCTAAAAGAAGCTAGCCAGCCAGCCTATTTTAAAGGAATCCAGCTATTCCCATTTTCACAATTCACACATCTTTTTGCTCTTCAATATCCACTCCCAAAATGGTTCCATTTTGTCTTCTCCAGTAGTTTGGAAGCAAGCCACAGAAGCATTAGGCAATAGGCATTATTACTTTTTCATTTCACACGTCTAGTCCTGGTGGGCGTGAGAATATCAATGAAAGTAAAAAACAGTGTAATGCAGCACTTGATAGTAGAAGAGTGTTTTCCTTTTTCTCTTTTATAAAAGACTTTCGAGTCTCAATTCGCCACAGTAAATTGGTATGGAGATGGGGAGAGTAGGGAATACAGCAAATTGCATAAGGTGATCCAGAACAGCTGGCCAAACTGGTATCAACCCTTCTTTCAAGCAAAAACATTCAAATTCAACACATGCTGTTGTGTAACTATTCCTGATACTGGGAGCTAATGCTAAGCTCATGGCCCAATTGGCTTCCAACCTTCAATCCTCCATACCTCATCTGGAAGCACATCTGGAAAGGGCTGCGCAGCTGGAGCCAATGCCCTGAACTGTCCAATCTGTTGATGGGACAGGGCATCAGCCATCTCCTTCTGAACTCCTGGCACATGATTAGTTTGAAAAACGATATTGAACCAAAGACACTTTAATGTGAAGGCTCTCAACAAAACCATAACCCTTGGGGATCTAGAGGTCAAAGAGTTGATAATGCACCACTACCTGGTTGTCACACCGAAACATGACTGTTGTGTTCGCCCATAGGTCTCCCCAGAGCCAAAGAGCTCCCACAATCAGGGAAAAAAATCTAAAAAGGTTAAATCTCTCGGTATCCCTGAATTTACCCATTCCACTGGCCATTGCCCAGGTCACCAATTATCTGGGAAAAAATGCTGAAACAAAGGGAACAAGTCTCATCTGTATGAGTCTGTAATGCAGATCCTAGCATTAAGTCTGACTTCCAAAAGGAGATCCCATTGAATTCCCTTAAAAATACCTTACCAAACCTTCAAATCATCCTTCATACCTGCTGATAACCGATGCGTGTTGTGCAGCCTCACCATGGCATCACAAAACCTTCGTAAGAAAACCCAACCCAGTTCAATGACCTTGCACACAAAGTTCAGGTGCCCCACTAAAACCTGCAATTTCTTCAAGGTCGCTTTTTGCTTTCTTAACATCACCTCTATACTAGCTCTGAGGTCCACCAGCTTATCTTCTCGGAGGAGCGCAGGGGGGCGGGCAGTGTGGAGTGACCCAATTGCCCGCCGCCCCCCCCACGGCTCTGAGGCTTCTCGGAGGAGCGCAGGGGGTGGTGCAGAGTGACCCGATCGCCTCCCAATGCCCCCCACGTGGCTCCGGGGCTTCTCGGAGGAGCATGGGGGCTGCGCAGAGCAACCCGACCACCCCCACCCCACCCACGGCTCCGAGGCTTCTCAGAGGAGCGCAGGGGGTGGCACAGAGCGACCCAATCACCCCCCGCTTCCCCCCCTGCAGCTCCGAGGCTTCTCAGAGGTGCGCGGGGGGCAGCGCAGCTCTGAGGTGCAGGTACTGCGATCTCATGATGTAGTGGGACCACAGTACTTGAACCACGAAAGTGTCTTTCTCTGAGAATGAGAATTTTCCAGATTATAGTGCAATCTGGGAGAAAATGAGTGCTCTAGAGAAAGATATTGGTTATTATACCTAGATCCATCCAAATTCCAAGGAGCAGTCTTACCAAATTACCATCCCTTATCTATTTATTTATCAGTTTGTTTTATTGTTATTACTATTATTATTATATTTAAATTCCAAACCTTAATCTTAAATGCTGCTACCATCTACTGGAACACATGGGTTGGGGAAGGCATCCTCAGCCCTATTACCAAGGGTGAACCAAGTCGGGACCTGATACACCGACAGACCTCTACCCTTCCTCTGTACTTCCCCAACCATATTATGACCCCAATACAAAATAAACTATCTATCTTCTAAATTCAGCTCCCTCTCCTCTTCCTCAGGCCTTGCAGAAGGCTCCTCCACACCCCATACCCCTCCGTAGATCAACAATACCCATATAAACAAGCAATAATAAAACAGTACTGCTCTTATTCCCCAATCCCCATATCCTTCCTTCCCCCCAATTTTTCTTTTCTTTAAAATTGTCTGGGCTGTGCTGATGCAGCTCCAAAGGCTCATCAATGCCATGAGGTGAAAATGAAACCTTGCAGTCACGCTGATGAGTTCCTCTTCATGCTGAGGCACTGGGTGAAGAAGCTGGGACAGGATAAGGCAGTCCTTTATACAGACTGCCCTCCTGCCCAAAATGGATGCTGGCACCCCCATTTTGCACCTCTTCAAGTGGGGCAGGCAAAGAAACCCTGCCCCAGACTGTACTGAATTTGGAGGTACCGTTGTAGGTAGGGATGGGCACAAAATGGAAAAATGGTGTTTCATTTCATTCTGTTTTGTCTCCCAAGCATTTGGTTTCATTTCATTTCACATGAATTTTTGAAAAAAAATGTACAAAATGAAACAGTAATGAAATGATTTGTTACTTTATTCACCTCCACCTCTTCCTTCTCATCTCCAGCAGCAGTAGCAGTGGCTCCGGTGGTGAACCTAGGCCTTCCTGCCTGGCCCACTCACCCTCTCCAGCTGGCTGGCTGGGCTCCACCGGTGGGCCTAGGCCTGCCTGCTGGGTCCACTCACCCTCTCCAGCTGGCTGGCGGGATTGTGGCAGTGGTAGCTTCGGCAGCAGCTTCGGCGGATCCGGCAGCAGAGGAGGAGGAGGAAGAGGGACACAAGCAGATAAGTGAGCCATTTTACAGACAAATGAAATGGTTTGTTTTAACTAAAAAAAACCCCCACCATTTCATTTTATCTGTAATGAAATGCTGCTTCTTTGTTTCATTTTATTTCATTTTGTTTTGTTATATAAGGAACCAAGGAATCTGCATTTCATTTTTTGTTTTGTGCCCATCCCTAGTTGTAGGTAGTCACCAACCTCATCACATATATCTGATGAAGCAGGCAGCACTCCATGAATGCTGATGCCAAATAAAACACATTAGGTGGTTACTTCACATCATTCCTTGAGCCAAGGTGAACTTGCCTCCGTGTTGAAATCGGTTTTCAACACGGATCGAGAAGCGGATTGAAAAGATTCCCGAGCTCCAGGACGGGAATCTCTCGCCCCGCTTGGAGCGCAGTTCAGGGGACGTGGTTGGGGTGAACTCGGATTGACCCCACAAGGACGTGAGGTTCCATTCCTTCGAACCGATATCCAGTGGGGCCGCGAACTGCAGCGAGAGGGACGTGAAGTATCAGCCTTAGTTAGCTTCTACAGTGATGCAAGGCTTTTGTTGTTTGCCACAGAATAACATGATACCACCCTTTCCCTTGAAATCAGCCCTAAATAAATCAACAAAATGTGTATCAATAATACTCCAGATTTGCAGCCATTTTCCTTTACCTTTTTGACAGGCAAGAGATACTAGGTTCAACCCCAAATTCATCAGCCTCATAAACCTTCGTTCCACTGAGCAATAAGCATTTGCAGTAAGGAAGATTATCTGTTTGTTCATAATTGTGATATTTGCAGCATATCCATTCCTTCATCCAAACTAATATTTTGGAATATCTGGGTTACTCACGGGTTTGTCTAGTCGATGACTTGTACTAGACTAGATTGACATAGGAGTGAGTGATTTTAAATGAAAAATAGGCTACTGTCCATTAATTTATGTAGGGAAGGATTTTGAACATCCATGTTTTTATCTCTTAAGCATAGCCTGAATTCTGGTTAGGATTCCTAAAAGTGCACAACTCTTTTTTCAAATACACTGAACGTTAATTATTTATTATTATTATTATTATTATTATTATTATTATTATTATTATTATTATTATTATTATTATTATTATTATTATTATTATTGAATACCAAACCTCTGTTTTCCTTCTGCTTTTGGAAGGCTAATAAGTATGATTAAGTTTTCTATGCCCTGACCTTGTTGCTTGTCTCAGCGGGAAGGCCACTAAAAACCAGCCCATCTGTTCTCAGCTACAACGGAGATTCGACTGTAACAAGCGTTTCTGTTTTATTCATAACAAGCTTCAAAGTGTTTCACCAAGATGATCTTGAAAACATGGTACCTGGATAAATAGATAGGGGGACAGTGTTATATGTGCACGTGTATATATATGTGTGTGCCTGTACATATATAAGTGGTATATAAATGTGTGTTGAAGAACCACATAATATTTATTGTGGAGTCCGGCCCTCCTTCTTGTATAAAAACCTATGCAATGTTGTACAGTGACTTTAAATAATGGGGATTTGATGCATAGAAACCTCCCCCTCTCCTTCCTGGCATTTGGATCAAGCCCCAGGCTTGTTTAAATCCTTAGAGAACAGGAGGGCTGACATTGCTTCACCATGCAAAATTAAAATAAGGAGTGGCATTTAAAGATGTGATTCTCCTGTTATGTCCTGGGAAGGCTGTCAAGCTGGGTACAAAAGCCCTACAATTATGCATAGGCTAAGGAATAAGTGACTGTTTCCATCTTCTGGGAGGGGGGGTGTACAGAGGGAGAGGGGATGCTTGCATATTTTCAACCTACTTGCATTAAAAACCCACAATTAACAGCACTTTGTTTAACCTTCATGAGTGGCATTGGGTGAGCAATGGAGTATATCTGGGAATTCCAGTGGATTGTGGGTTAGAATTTAACATAACTTTATTGTGTTGTGGGCTGATCACAGTGTGAATTCCAACATTTCCACAATGGAAGATATGATAATTTCCCCTGAATGAGGGCAAGATACTGCGTAAGTGTCTTGTGACAACTCTTCCCCTAAATTTGAGTTAGCTGTCCCCAGCTTACTGACTGTCAGGGCATGGCACTTCTCTGCATCACTGTTTTCTGAAAAACAATATACCGTATATACTCAAGTATAAGTCGACCCATGTATAAGTCGGGGCCCCTAATATAACCCCCCCAAAACTGGGAAAATTTATTGACTCAAGTATAAGTCTAGGGTGGGAAATGCAGCAGGGCCTGGCAACTCCTCCTTTGTGAGCTGGGTGGTGGTGTGTGATGTTTAAAATGACTTTTAGCCACTAAGGGGGGGGGGATCAGGAGAAGTGGTGCACAGTGTTTAAAATGACTTTTAGCCACCGACCCAAGCACTTGCCTCAGTGGCTAAAAGTATTGACCCAAATATAAGCCGAGGGCCCCCTTTTTCAGCTCAAAATTAGGGCTGAAAAACTAGGCTTATATTCGAGTATATACAGTATTTTTCTTGTCCCAAGTGGCAAAAAAAAAAAAAATCAAGAGATTTCCAAATATTTTGTTGTTGTTTAGACTTTTTTTAGTTTTGAAATCTGCACGTGCCAAATCGATGAAATATGAGGAAACTTCTTTACTACTCTTTAAGCCACAGTGGCACAAAATAGGAATCTCTCTGTGAGATTTTCTTCCTATTTCCCTTATCTTGACCTGGATTTCCCTGCCAGAAAAAATGGCACCAGTTTCTTCCCAAGCAAATCCTGTATTAAATTTCAGAGAATTATGTACAAGAATGCTCATTAAGAGAGCAAAGGGTTTCCTGAATGGCACTGTCAATGTTCTGTTTTCTCCCCCCAAGTTGGCAAGGAAACCTTGGCACAGTCAATGTATATTCCAGTTGGAATCTCAGACAGGGTGAAACATCAAATTTTGCCATAAACTGAAAGGAAAAGATTTGTCACATCCCTATCATAGAATGCCACTGAAGAATTAGTTTCATTTGGCAATAAAACTTAATTTTGGAGGATAAAGTGTCCCATGTTAGGACATGAAGGTTAAATAGGTCTTGTTTATTCAAAAGTCTATTACGTTAGGAAAGTAACTTTAGCCTTTCTTCTTGGCTCATGTTTGGTTATATAGTTTTCATATTTAGATAGTTAGGAGATGAATATGAGTCTGGAAAACAATGCATTCCTAAACAGGAACAAGTGGGAAATCTTGCAAGATGCATGTACTTGAACACTTCATGATTGTAGCTTAATTGTAAGCTGTCACAAAAATGAAAACAAAAACAAAAAAAGAAGAACACAAAAATGTTGTGGTTCCATAAAGAATAACTGGCAGATTTTAATGTGAGCTTTCATGGACAAGTCTACTTCAGAGTATGACTAGAATCAATTTGGATCACAAGTTGTTAAAATACAACACGACTGAAACACATAATAAATTGTGTGTGTGTGAGAGAGAGAGGGGGGGGAGAGAGAGTTATATATATTTATAATTGTGAAATAATAATAGTCTCCAACACTGAAGACTGTCAAAGATCATGGTTACCAGAAGTTTTAGAGAAAAAGAGAGACAGGCCCACCTAATTTCCCTAGGGAGGGCATTCCACAAGCACAATCATTGCTCTTTTATATGGAGAGTGATAGTCTAAAAGGCTCTACCGCCGTCGCAAATGTGGCACATGAGCCATTTTGCCTGCCCGTCAAGGGAGGCGGGAGAAGAGTTTGCTGATGATGGCCGAAGAGGCCACATGGGGAGCCTACCTTAAAGGAGGCCCCTGACTGTTAGCTGGCCTCTTTGTTGGCAGCAGGCATCCCACCCGCCCACACTATGTTAAGAACGAGTGAACACTGGTCACTTCAGGGCCGGATGGGAATTTTTGATCTGCTCTTGATTGGCCGAAAAAGGAGCAGATGTGTTTTCCCCCATCCCGTTCTTAATGGTTTTCCAAGGGTTTGGCGGTATTTTCTCACACTTCCTGGTCACACTGGCAGGTAGTGGTGGAAGGCGGTTGAATTTTGGGAGTTAAAGAACAACAGATGAAGGTGCCAGCTGGCCCACCTCACAGCGCTGAAGGCCCTGAGGTCTCAGCACTGGGAGGTGGGAAAAGGCAGGTCCCACAGGTAGCAGTCACCCACAACCGGGAGCCTCGGGTGGTTGTGACCTGCAGGGTTGCCTAGAGTATGGCTACATCTCCCAACTGGGGTCCTCCTGTAGTGTGGCCAGCCCCAGGTGGATCTGCCTCTGCCCTACATATGCCCCCCCGTTATGAATGTTTAAATGTTTGAAGTATGTTAATAAACTGTGATCCACCATGTTTTCACCCATACTTTGTCTCTTGCCTCATCTCTCCAGGCTGGGGAGGGGGGCAAAGGACAGTCTTTCCTATACATGATATTTTAGAGTGCCCAATGACATTGGGAACAAAGGCTGTTCTGATATTCTTCCGCTGCAGAAGGCAATAGCGAAGGGACAGAGGCAGCTATCTCCTCTTAATACATACAGGGTTATTGTTTTAGCCTCATACACATACAAACTGCTGCTATATGTCTGAAGAAGTGGACGTGTAGTCCACAAAATGTTACATTAAAATACGAAAGTTAGTCTTTAAGGTGCCACATGTTTTGTGTCTTTTGTTTTGTTTTGTTTGGCTTTGATTTTTGCCTGAATTACAAACAGATAGTTCTACTTAGTGTAGCTATCTAAATGGAAAAAAGGAAGAAGATTCTAGAACACATCTAGTATAGAAAACAACATAGCACTATGTTTTGCCACAGTTGTATGCAAAATGTCTGCTTGGATATATGTATGAGAATACTGTACATGGAGCCTGGTGAAGTTAAGCAATTGAAATTTGTGAGGAAGGCTTTGGCTCTCAGCTATTAGTCTCCTGGTGGTTCCTTCTTTTCCTAAGGCTATTGGTACCAAGGCTTCTTCAACCACCTTGCAGCTGACCCAGAAAAATCAAAAACACCCCTGATCTATCCCTTGAGGCATTTCTTTCTGAATCCAGTACACATCCCTACTTGATATAAACCACTTTTAATTTTTAGATCAAGCCACTAGTATCCTCTGATTGGAAAATCTGGCTCTATTGCAATATGTTTGACAATTTATTTCCTGCATAACTTCCAGAGAAATACAAAGAGAGAGAGAGAGAGAGAGAGAGAGAGAGAGAGAGAGAGAGAGAGAGAGAGAGAGAGAGAGAGAGGAAAAGGCATTAGACCAGACTAAACACAAAGTAAAGAGAGAAGCATAGCAAGTTGGAGTCAGTTTTAAAAGAAAGATGAAACCTGAGTGAATAGAAGAGTAGGAACTTGTTGGCCATTTGTAGTAGTTATTGGTTCCCACATGGGTAATAACAGAAAAGTTCCACATGGCTATATTGGCAGTAGTGCAGTTCATAACAAGAAGTGGTTGTTGAACTATTTAACCATTAAATACTTGGGTTCAACCCGAGCGAAGATCAGTACAATGTATTACTGTCTATAATTACAAGGGAGACTGCTGCTGACCTAGAAATCTAAGGGTCTCATATCATTCAGCACACAAAGTCACTAGAGAGAAAACCAGAGAATAGTGGGAACACACTCAAGGTCAAGATGTATTCTTGACAGAAATTTCTTTTCCAGAGTGGAAGATGTTAGTGTGTGGTTAGGTGAAATAAAAACATTGAAAGAAAACTTGACAAAAAGAGCCATCTGTTAATGTTTGAATGTAGGTTACCTCAACCTGCATCACCTGTGCAGGGTACCGGTTTAAAATCTCATGCTGCCTAGTGGTTGGAGAAGGAGAGAGAGTTCAGAGGTTAGTTAGCCTGGATGAAGAGATGGGTGAGAATTTTCATTTTAAAATGTAACTTCTCAAAAGGTGTAAATTTGTTCATACCTGTGAAAGGAAGAACTAAAACACACGAGGTCTGAAGTAGTCAGTGTGCTGATACTCACTACAGACTTCCCCATAACTTGTCTGATCCCAATCCTATAGCAACAACTTTTGTTATTTATACACAGTACCTGTATTAGGCCTACTATGTTCTAATGTTATGGGAGGAAGGGGGAAAATACTTCAATTTTTTTCTACACCATGTATTTTCATCATCTTTCCTTAAAACTAGAAGATCCCAGTCTTCACGATGATCTGCTGTTAAGCTCTTTCAACATGAGCCCTTGACTAGAGATGGGGGGAAATGGGTCAATGTCCATTTCTCTTAGCTTCACATCTTTAAAAGATTCATTGTCATTTATGGTCATAAGGAAGGGACAATGGGCGATTCAAGCCTATGCACTTTCTCTTACATTTCTTACATTACATCTCTTGCTTACATTTAGAGTTGGCTAAATATGCATGTGTGGAACCCAGCAAAGTGTAGTGAACAAAGTGATGGGCTAGGACTGTGGACTTCAGAGTTCAAATCCCTGCTCAGCCATAGAAACTTACTGGGGAAGTGGAAATGGTAAAATCACTCCTTAAATATCTCATGAACTTGTGATAGAGGGAAAAATCTCAGTGGGAGATCTATTCACACTTGCTAGGTGGTGAATTCTCCATATAAACCTGTTTGTCAAGGTCCCTAAGTTTGTTAGAGATTTCTAGTCCTGTGCAAATGGAATTCCTATGACCAACTGGACATCCAGTTCCAACCTTTGGTGGAAAGGGACACACATCTGTGGTAGAGCAGCTGAATTCCTTATAATCCAAGGTTCTATAGCTAGCGATCCAACATATGACAAGGGAAAATGCCTGATACACTAGAGAGACTGTCACTTCAATCATGAGACCGATCTAATCTTATTTTTCTGTGCACTTGCACGGTCAGGTATGAACATAAGGGGTAGGTCCGGTGCCACATTAAGATATAGTGATGCGGCTACCAAGAATGATCACATAATATAGTCTAGAACTTAGCTTATCCTATTCGGACTGAACACTTGGTCAGAACATACATTTCTTGTCATTATAGTTTATAAGAACACTAATAATGAAATGTTCAATAAGGATTATTTGGAAGCAAGGTTCCCTCTAAGGTGTATGGCCATGCACACCTCTGGTCTTCTCCACACAAGGCTCCCAGAGACACACGTGTTAAGGGTGTTTTTGTTCCATTTGTGGTGGAACCCATGATGGGGCATGCATGCACACATATGGAACTCAGCCTCCCACATAAAATGGAGGGTACATTGTTCAGAAGTTTCCTATATAAATAGGGGGGGATGCTGTTTTAAAAACAATAATTTGTATGGGGCATTTGACAAAACAATACCTTCTCAGCAAGAAAGATGGTGGTTATAAAGATGCAAATGTCCTAAGTCAGGCATGTCCAAACTTCGGCCCTCCTGATGTTTTGGACCACAGCTCCCAGAATTCTAAGCTTAGATTGCCAATGGTAAAGGTCTGTGGAAGTTGCTGTCCAAAACATCTGGAGGGCCGAAGTTTAGATATGCCTGTCCTAAGTCAAAATTACTGTTCCAACATAGAGACGCTAGCCAACGTTAAAATTGGATGCCAACTAGGCACATGCTATTGACCGAAACACAGATGAATGAAGTACTGCTTTTGGAACGCATAAACGAATTGGCTTGTGACCTGTCAGGAGGGTAACAGTTCATGCAGACTTGCTCCTTAGCCTGTTAAACACAAGGCTGGGGAAGAAAGAGCAAAACAGCTGCAGCCAAGAAGAGGAAGTTATGAACATGCAAGAATAGCAAGCCACAGAAAGCAGCATAATAATAGAAACGTCCACCCACAAAGACATCAAGATTCCTTCTTGCGGCTTTTCACATCCTGGGAATTCTTAGACATCTCACCCAGGTGGGCATTGGCACAGAATACAGTCCACAAGAGTCATGTGCTGCCTTGGCATCTGTTTGCCTGGCAGCCGAAATCGAGAAGCAATGGAAATTTCAACCCCAAAAGCAGCCCTTATAGCTGGTATTCCTAGGAATGTTTTGAATTACAGTGTGTCTGAGTTATTTTCCCACTGCTTGTCTCCTTTCCCCTCCCCCTCACACACAAATGCCACAGTGGCCATTTCACATGGCGTGGGAGAAGAGAAGCATTTGAATAACCAGGGGAAAACAGGGGCATCAACATTCGAGGGGTTATTTTTTAAAGTGTGCATGAAAATTCATGTGCATTATTGTGCATATTTCCCCTATTCATATTTCTGTATGCATTTTTCCATGTTTCTGAAAACAATATATTTGAAAGACAGCGCAAGGAAAGCTGACTTTTAAAAAAACCATTCCCCACCACCACCACCACCATTTACTTCCCCCTTCCCTTCTTTAAAAAAACTTACCTCTGATGCAGGGTAGATTCACAGGAAAGAAAGGGGAAGCATGATGCTTTCAGGACATGGGGAAGGGGGAGGGGAGTGAAGGAGAGAGGGAGGAATTTCATATGCAGACTCAAAGTTGATCACATTCCCAAAGTTGATGGCATTGTGTAGCACCCTCTCGATCCAGCTGACAGATCTTGGATTCTCCCTTTGCAGACGCACCCAACCCCACATCCAGAAATATCCAAATACCCACACAAACCTAAAAACAAATAGGTTTGGACTGCCTTCAAAAAAGCTCAGTCATTCTTAAGCTACACCTATCTAAATGGATTGAACAGTGCTCACACCCACTTGATATCAAGTATGGCTACCTGCCCACCATGGAGGAAGGTCACCTCAAGGTGATTACACTGGGATTTTTTCTAACTTGGAAAAAGAAAGACGTATTTTTCCTCAGTACATATTTTTTTCTGTGTTAGGAGAAAATCCTGGGTTTAGTTGCTTTCTTCAATGGGAACATGTCATAGTTCATTATAAAGCCTATGTTTTGATTTCTGAATATTCTAGTTTCTTTGGAATTTTCAGTTAAATGGACCTAGTTAATGAGGTTCAAAGTCTCTCTCTAGCCCATGGGAAGCTAATGCCAGTAAAACTGGCCCAAATGGACAAATATCCTGATCTCATATAAAGCGCATTTCCACAGACCTATGTCTGTGAAGATTCTCAGTCATCCAGGTGAGTTTATCTGGAACTTGAGTCATGGCTACTGGACTTCTTTTTGAGAGATAGAAACGTTTCACTGCTCATCCAAACAGCTTCATCAGTCTGAATACAGCTAGTGTGACTCCTCCATCTTATAGTCAGCTTTGACCTCTTGTCACCCTGATCTGAATTAGGCTCATCAGATGAACAATGACCTGAATAGGCTTGTTAGGGAGACAATAGTATCCATAGCCTTAAGGTGAACAATGGCCTAAGGTGCTGAAACCTATCAAGAATGGGCAGGGCCAGTGCTAGGTTTTTTTGCGCCCTAGGCGAGGGGGGGCGGGGGAGGGGGAGGGGCAGCGGGTGAGGCAGGGATGGCAGCTGGCGGGGGACGGCGACAGGCATGGGGGTGGGCAGTGATGGGCGCGTGGGCGGCGGGCAGTTGCAGGCAGCGATGGGTGGCTGGCGGGCAGTGGGGGGATGGAGTGTGGTGGCCAGTGGTGGTGGGGCAACGGGGGGCGGATGGCTGTCCAGCGCCCTCTCTCCATTTTGGCACCCTAGGCAACTGCCTAGTTCGACTTAATGGAAGTGCTGGCCCTGAGAATGGGTCGTCAGCTATGGCCTTGGTGGTGAAGGCTTTTTGATTTTTCTGGGCAATTTGGAAAGCACACCCTGATAAGTAGCTTCCCTTACTCCTCTCTCAAACCACCTCTCTTCTTTGTCATCCCCATCTTTGAAAGAGTGCCCTTTGTCCTTCAAATGGAGGTGTACTGCTGATTCTGGTCCTGAGCTGTTACCCCTCCTATGTTGGGCCATCCTTCTGTTTAATGGCTGTTTAGTTTCTCCAATGTAGAGGTCTGAACACTCCTCACTGCACTGGACCGCATATACTATATTGCTCCTTTTATGTTTTGGTATCGGATCCTTTAGGTGGACAAGTCTCTGCCTTAGTGTGTTTGTGGGTTTGAAATAAACAGGGATGTGGTGTTTGCCAAAAATCCTTTTAAGCTTCTCAGACACTCCAGCCATGTAAGGAATCACCAGGTTCTTCCATGAGGTCTGGGTCTCAAAACAGGCCCACTTTGAAGGCCCACTTTGGATATCCACAGACCTTAAGTTCTGTCTTCAGGTGCCTAGCTTCCTTCTTTTTGGCTTCTGTGGAGGTGGGGATGCTCTCTGCTCTGTGGTTTAGGGTCCTGATGACTCCTAGTTTGCGCTGCAATGGATGGTGGGAGTCAAACAGTAAGTATTGATCTGTGTGGGTGGGTTTCCTCTAAACTTCTTCTCCCAGGCCACGGTCAGGTCTGATGATGACTGCACAATCCAGGAAAGCCAGCCTGTTGTCTCGGGTGTTTTCCCTGGTGAACATAATATTAGGGTCCACCGCATTGATATGGTCTGTAAAGGGCTATACTTCCTGAGTCTTGATTTTCACCCAGGTATCTTCAACATACCTGAACCAGTGGGATGGTGTTGTCCCTGGGAAGGTGTTGAGTGCCTTCTTCTCCACTTCTTCCATGCACAGGTTCGCAACAATTGGTGACACTGGGGAACCCATGGCACAACCATGCTTCTGTCTGTAGACATCCCCTCTGTACATGAAATATGTGGTGTTTTGAGAGACCTAAGTATTTCTGTTGAGAAACAGGGACAAGTTTAAGTCAAATATTTTGACTGACTATTTATTGACCAGGGTGGAGGTGGGAGAGATGTCTCATGTTAACTCAGCAAAGGTTCAGTTTTAAACAACCTGAAGATGACTGACCATGAGAGGATGAAACATGAGAAAAGGCAGTTCAAGAATACTTCCTTGGGGCTAGATCTCACCCCATCCACTTGTCCAGAGCCTGGATGGGCATGGTGTTTCAGTCATGATCTTCTTAGTGAGTCATGATTTTCTTCCCATCAGATTATGGCAGGTTGCCTTCTTGCCCCAAGAAGAATGAGCGCTCCTGGTGACTGCTAGTTTTCCCACCCTTTCCCTATTTTTATGGAAGAGGATCTTTTGGATTTTATGTCTGACAAAAAAGCCCCAGATGTCCAATGGGATCCTTGTGCATGGCACTGAAAAAATTAGAATTCCCTGAATGACTTCATGAAGGGACCATTTCCCAGTATCCTCAGGCAACTGGCAAAGAGAAGAGCATAGGTGTCCATACAGCTAAACGTCATATCTAACCTACGCATTTGATGTCAAATAATAATTCATTTTCCATATCTATTTACCTGATTCCTCTGCTGGCTATCAGTTGGCTGCTATTTTAGATCAGACATTTTCCCACTGGAATCAAAAATGAAAAGACAGCTATATCATTAAAAGCTTGGCAGTTTACTTTTAAGAAACATTTTGCTTCCTCTACTCATTACAATATTGTCAGACTTGTTATAGATTTAAATAAATAACTGAGCCCATTACATAGAGAACCGCTCATTACTTGAGGGGCAGGGGAGGGATATAGGCCCAAGAGAAGAATGGGGGGGAAATCTTGGAAAATTCCTGTAAAAAGAACCTTTGAATGTAACTTTTGATGATGATTAGAAAACAGTTCTCGTTTCAACAATAAAGTAGCAAGCTGTGTATGCAATATGCCTCATCTTGGACAATGACAACATAATATCAGGCTGTTTCATATACAGTGGTACATTGTATAAAGGAATAAATTCATTCCAAATGAAACAAATTTCCCATAGGAATGCAATGAAAACGGAGTAATCCCTAATTGTGACCATTTTTATGTTGCATGGATTCGTCCCATAGGGCTACATTGTTACTGCTGTTATTAGCTGCCAAGCTGAAATGTTCTTAAGGTATGTGTGACATGTACTTAGGGTCTTGACCACATCCACTCCCCTCTCCCAAGTGAATGTCCATGGCTGAGCAGGGATTCAAACCCAAGGTTCCTGAGCCTTTGCCCGTCAACTCTCTTCACTCTTTTAGAGCTGGCTTGGAGAAAGCTGACCTAAGCATTTCAGGAAGGAGGTTATGGGCAGCAGGAACAGTTGTCAAGGGAATGCTCTACCTTTGAAGGTGGCCGTGTTTCTTTTCTTGGAGGTTTTTAAACAGAGGTTGGCTGGCTATTTGTCTGGGCTGCTGTCGCTGTGGGTTTTCCATTTCATCAGCAGACTGGACTCAGTCCATTTTGGGTCCCTCACAGTACTCCAGTTCTGTGCATAAGCAGTTTTTGGAAGAGAAGGCTGATTTGACTTTCCCTGTCATTTTTCTGTCTGCCCAGACAACATCATATCCAGTTCTTCCTTATGACTGAGACTATATCTGAATCATCTTCTTTCTTGCATTTTTGAAAAGGGGTTTGAGGGGATTTTTCTTCTTCTTGTATATCTTAAAAAGGACCCCCTATTTCCTTTGAACACATTTCTTTGGCTTCACCTAATAGGAGGTTCCAGTGTCAGCCTTTTATTACTTTTTGAAAAGAAAGACGGAGACGGAGAGAAATTTTTCCCTCTTTCTAACTAGCCATCTTGACTGAAATTGGCACCTACCCGCCTTTGACTCTTGTGATTTTTTTCCCTGCATTGGCAAAAGGTAAATCTCTTCTGCTAATTGGGGGAGGGGCATTCTTTTGGGGTTTGCCGGGTTTATTTGTTTGTTTGAATGGGTACTTTTTTTTTTTTGAAAGGTACCTCTCCCCCTCCTCTTCTGGAGATGATTTTCTTCCTGCGTAAGAGGGCTTCCCTGACACTGCTAATTGGAAAGAGAAGTAATGTTTCATTTTGTATTCCACTTTTGAAAAAAAAACAGTAATTTTTAATGAGCAGTATCAGAATTGGTCATTAGATGGAACTGGAGAGTATAATTGTATGGCCTGCACAATATACAAATGAAATACAATCAAATCAATTGTGAGCAGTGCATTAATACTCTTACCAGTAATTACCATCTGTTTTTCCCCTCCCTGCAAATAATGAGTAATTTGAGGAGTTGGTGGATCAGTGGGCTAGAGCACTGAAAACTGTCGGCTGCAAAGTGGGCAGTTCAGCGGTTGCCATACAGCAGAGTGAGCTACCGCTGTTAACCCCAGCTTTGCCAAGCTAGCAAGTTCGAAAGCATGTAAACACAAGTAGATAAATAGGTACTACCATAAAAAGCAGGAAGGTAAAACAGTGTTTCCTTGCAGCCATGCCGGCCACATGGCCATGGACTTGCACAACACTGGCTCTTCAGCTTGAATACGGAGATGAGCACCGCCCCTAGAGTCAGACACAACTAGCATGCATGTGCAGAAGGGGGACCTTTACCTTTCCTCTGTAGTTTTCAAAGAAGTAGATGTGTTAGCCTGTACCAGGACATCCAAACAATTAAAAATATATAAAATAATAATGTGGCACCTTAAAGAGTAACTGTTAAAAATATAAAATCAAACATAACTCCTATATTTAACAGTTAGTCTTTAAGGTGCCACAAGGTCGGTAGGTCAGTAGGTTGGTCAGTCAGTCTGTCGGTCTCACATTTCTTTGACTTTCCTTTGCAAATCCATCTAGGCTGAAATCTATGAAGCCACTGGCTCTAGAGAAAGAGTCCCCGACCCCCACAATATTATAAATCTGTACTCATATAAAATCCTGTTCCAGGTGGTTCCTCTCCCCCCCGCCAGATTTGATGCTGGTTTGCTTCCCCACATCCTCTTTTCCCACTATTAAGCCTCACTATTTGCTTTCTCATTGCGCCTGGAAGTACCAAAATAGACTTGCTCAATTTTACACTTCCCAGCTATTGCTTAGCTCAGGGATATTTCCCTTAGTCAGAGCTTCAGTATACAGGATTATGAAGCCAGCATGCACTCCTTTCTTTGTCTTGGCAATAAAACTGCCTGCCTCCTTTGGAATAACGGTCACTGCTAGTCTCGACAAGAAATACCAACTGAATCACCTTAGCGCTAAAACCACTTTCCCAACCTCCGTGTGGCTCCTGACAGGACCTGACCTAGTAGTGGCAGGGAATGAGGGAGAGAAAACAAGATGGGGACAGTGCTCCTTCGTATGTGGAAGCATTTCATCCATTTTATTCTCAAGCAAATGCATGGCGTTGTGACATTCTATACAAGCCTGAACCAAGTATGTTGCTACTTTTGGTAGAGGAGCAAATGGCATCTTTCTAAGCATGCCTCTCAAGCTGCCTAATGATCAAAACCAGTCGGATTATTTTAGCACTTGAGCCAGAAAAAAAATCTCAGCATCCCTGACAGGAATCTTCTCTATGACAACAATGTAAATTACCAACAGTCTGCTTCTCTTTCATGACGACCAAAATGTACTGCTCTGGGTACTGTGCCTCATGGCAGTGCTGTCCTCGTACTGTATATACCACATTTCAATATATGATTCTCTAATGGCTCACTTGTAGGACCATGAAGGACAGGCTCACTTATATCAAATTAGGAGCCCTCTCATTTCTCCTGACCATTTGCCTGGTTGCTCAGCCAGTGTGCATGCTTTTAATAAAAACGGGAACAAGTGTATATACAAACCACCTTGGGTCCTTTTCCAAGGAGAAAGGTGGGGTAAAAATACTCTAAAATAAATAAATATTAATAAATATCTACACAGATACTCTGGAAAGTAATGTTTTTAAACAGATGTTGTGTTGTGTCGTTACAGGCGTGACCGACTCTTCGTGACCCCCATATCCATGGAGTTTTCTTGGCAGGAGTACTGGCGTGGTTTGCCAGTTCCTACTCCAGGTGCCTACAGCACCTGGTATTCCCTGGTGGACTCCCATCCAAGTACTAGCCAGGCCTGACCCTGCTTAGCTTCTGAAATCAGGTGAGATTGGATGTGCTTAGGGCATCTAGGCAGCTATTTTTAAACAGATAAGTGACAATAAATTAAGATGTCTGTATCTTGGCTGGAGAAAGGCACAACCCAGGAAAATGGTGGTTTGTGGGTAGTCACAAACCACAAACTTTTCAAACTTTTTAAAAAGCTGAACCACAAACTGTTTCACTTTTTTTTTTACAAACTTCATGCCTAGGTTTTTTTTTTTGGGGGGGGGTTGCCATACTTTCTTTAGAGCTGTTGTGTTAGTACCTGACTGGGTCAACAGCTTATCTGTCGCACTGACTGTTCCCTTTCTATTCATTGAGGAATTCACTCTCCTCAGAGTGACACAGGGTCAGGGGACTCCAGAGAAATACCTGAAGCAGTTGCCTCATGTAGGGAATCTTTCCCGGCATGCCTCTGTGGCATCGCCATTAACAGCAAGTCACGTAGCAAGCAGAGCAAGGTTAACACATACGCACTGGCACTCTTAGATATGTTCAGATACTATGTTGCACATTAGATGGAAAAATCGTTTGCGATTGGCTGAAGTTACATGGTCTGATCAAGTTCCCAGGCTAGAATTCTACACATGCGCAGAAGCTTGTTATGTAACTAGTAGTCCTGGGCATGCTCAGTAGTGTTAAGTTTTAGACAAAGAAATACCCTTATTTGGGCATTGAGCAATCGTGTAAGCTTTTGATTGGCTAAGAACCTGCTGCAAGGTGATGTGGGTATTGTAGTCCTGTGGTTTTCAATAAAGGCTCTTGCTGGGTGCAGCAAGAGGGGGAGACTTGCTCCATTTTGCACCAATAAACACTTGTCGAAGTCTTTATTTTCCAACCCATCGGGGGTTGCTGGTTAAGCTTCCTTTATGGGTTCCCATTTTCTTTCAAGCCTTAAACATTAAGGCTTCCCTGGATTATTTCTTTATTTGGCAAGAAATCTCTCAAGCTTCACAGACTGAGGCTTCCCTGGATTTTTACCACAGCCTCACTATGCATAATGGTAGGACTGGCCCTTGAATACAGTAGAGGTTTGTCATTTGCACATTTTTATTTAAACTTCTAACTGCTCTGAGAAATAAGTCAAATTAATCAAATCATAATCAAAATGAAATTGCAACAATTCCCTTTTCAATGAAAGTGTACCATGCCATTTCATAATTTTTCACAAAAAGGAAGGGTTATTTTTGAAATGTATTCTTGGTAACACAAAGTTGCAATATAATGAAATAAAGGGACCTAAGATTTCTCTTGTGTCATGCTTAGTTTCTTAGTGGCATTTACTCTTGAGAAAAAGGTTTAAAGGTTTAAAATTGCTCCCATTCATTTATAAGATCCGGTGCAAGAAAAAAAATATATTGAGCTTGTAAGCCTATGTCCCTTTAATGATAACAAGTAGAGATGGGCACGAATTTAAAAAATGGCGTTTCGTTTGTCGTTTGTCGTTGAGAGGTCCATTTTGTTTCGTTTGTTGTTTGTCGCTTGTCACAAATTTTTGAAAAAAATTCATTTCCATTTTTCATTTATTCGTTTGCCATTTCTACCCGCTTTTGCGCAATTTTTAAAGCATTTCCCTAACTCCCACAGGAGACTGCAAGGAGGATGGGGGCTGCCAGAGCTTTTTATGCCCTCTGTGGCTGCCAGACCTGCCCAGTCTGTCACCTGGGCATGCTGTTGGTTGAAGTTGTCCAAGAATTTACATGATCCCATCACATGGTTTGCCTCCATGTTGTGGCTGGACTGGCGACATCCATTTTGTCATCCTTAAAGGGAAAACAAAAATACATTGCGATGGGAGAAGACAAAAACAAACGTTTTAAGGACCCCAACCCCCTGGTAGGTAATAATTTCAAATAATTATCACATTATTGCTGCATTTTTATGGATGTCCAGGGCATTTTAATACCCAAGAAATCAATATTAGGCATCTGGGAGCCATTAAAGGAAAAAAATACAGCGATCTGAGAAAAGACATAAATGCATCTTTTAAGGACCTCAACCCCCCTGGTAGGTATTATCAGAGAGTATAAATAATTATTGCTGTGTTTTTATGGATGTCCAGGGTGTTTTTTAACATTTAAAACAGCTCATTTCATTGTGTGTCGCCAGTAACGGAAACGAAATGTAACAAACACAATTTTTGTGGTTCTGTTTGTTTCGTTTCATTTTCATCACATTTTTCATTTGTCGTTTTGTTACGTAATGGAAACGACAAACGGTAACGGAAACGAAAAATTGTTCATTCCGTGCCCATCTCTAATAACATGTGCAAGCTTAAACTTATTCTTAAACTTGAATATGACTTAAATGTTTAGGGCTATATATTATCTCCCATTATTGCAAGCTGCCTTGGGTCCTTTTCCAAGGAAAAGGAAGGATAAAAATATTCAAAAATTAATTAATTAATTAATTAATTAATTAATTAATTAATTAATTAATTAATTAATGCTGTCAAGTCAATTCTGACTTACGGCAACATTTTTCAGGGATTTCCAGGTGGAGAATACTCACTCAGTTGTGATTTACTATTCCCTTGTTGGGACTGTGCAGCTTGCCAAGACCACACAGGCTGGCTCTCCTCCCTGGGAATTTGGTGAAGATTGGGTTTGCCCAAACCGGTTGCTAAAGGGCACTTTCTTAGGATAGCCCACTTGGTGGATGCATAACACAGATGTCCAAAACCCAGTTTTCACCAAACTTGCAGGGTTTGTAGAGGAGGGGCATGGGAAGTGTCCCTGCAAATTTGAGCAGTTACTTCACATCTGTTTTGTCTCTGTTAGCGTTGCACTTAGGAGCGGAACAAAAAATTTTACTTCACATCTGTCACACAGCTATTGAAATTTGTCTCGACCACGCCCCCAGAACGGGTGCTAAGCATGGCAGTACTGTAACTGGTGCTGGGGTAGGGTTTTCCCTTGTCATTCTTTGTTCCCGCTTTCTGTACCAAGACAAGACACCGTGTAGTAACAACTGTCACACAACAAAATATGTGCCCAGTTTTTTTTTACTTTCCAGAAGTGAAATATCAAAAAAGATTTTTAAGCCCCCCCCCCAAAAAAAGGAAAAAGGAAGGTAGACAAATTCAGTGTTTGTCACGGTACAAGACTGTGAGGTAACACTTGTCACAAGACAAGTTATCATGACCATGGGAACACTGAAACAGGGACAAAACCAGGTAATCATGACCAATGTTGTAACGGTACAAAACCAGTCATGATCATGTGGTTTTGTCCCTGTTTCAGTGTTCCCTTGGTCGTGACAACTTCTCTCGTGACAAGTGTTAGCACACTGGGAATGGTTGTACCAGTCGCGGAACAAAGAAAGATGTGAAGTAACCGCCTTGGTGTCTCTAAATCCCTTGGAGGCCATTTTATAGGGTTTAAGATTAAAAACAAATTTACAAATTAATTTGTCAGTTCATCAGGGGAAAAATGTAAATTATTTTTTGTGAATCATTGGCCTGGATGAATCACAGATCAAAACAAATAACCATTTTTCCAATTAACCCCCATCTCTCCTCCTAACCTTTGGCTCAGCAGACAGGTGCTCAACTCACTGAGCTCCCCAGTCCTGAGAAGAAAGCTCAGTAGCTCAGTGAAACATCTGGGTAAAAATATATAGGATTACACCATTTGATAATTTGAGGGGAATGAGTTCAATTTTTTTCAGATTAAGGTTTCCTTATTATTAACTGACTTATATTTGATACTGAATAAGAATAAGAAATTTTAAGGAACTACAGGTTTCTGCTTGCCAAATATATTCAATTGTCCCTTCTGCTACAAAAATAAAGTGTGTAGGAAAGGATAGCTTCTCTGGTACATATTTAAACCTTTTCTCCTAGCAGTTGCTGCTTCTTCCTTCCTGAAGTGTATCACATGGATGAACTACAGTATGTCACCCAATCCAGGACAACACCAGCATATTTCCTTGAATATTGTGAATACAAATAGGAAAGTGGCCAATTCAGATAAAGAGGGAGCAAACCAAAAGCAAAGTGTTCTGCTTATACACCTCCCCATACCACTTCAAGTAGTCTCTGGGCGGTTTACAGTTTTAATTACAGTAATGCAGGCTACACATTGCCCCCTCCCCCAGCAAGCTGGGTATTCATTTTACTGACCTCGGAAGGATGGAAGGCTGAGTCAACCTTGAGCCTGCTATCTGGGATTGAACCCCAGGTCGTGAGCACAGTTTTACCTGTAGTACAGGCATTTAACCACTGTGCCACGGGGCCCCACAGCAATGCCTTAGAGTGGGTGGCTGTTGGAGGAGGGAGAGGAGGGAAGCACATGCTGCCATAGGTGAGTGGGCAATCACATGAGGCTGGGAAGGAACTGAAATTTGGCAGGGGAATGGGCTAACACAGAAGTGAAAGACAGGAGTGTGCGTCACCTGCAGAACACTGCACCGAACTGAGCTGAACCAACAAACTACGGTTCATGCTGATCCCTACTATTGACAATAACTAATTACAGGTACTTTTAAGTTCTGAGCACAGTGCTCTCAGTCCTTTTTGGTGTTGCACACATTGGTATCTTTACTTCAGTGAATATGTGCATAACTGTATTTTTTTTTGTCTGTGAAGATTCTCGGTCATCCAGGTGAGTTTACCTGGAAGTTGAGTCATGGCTACTGGACTTCTTTTTTGAGAGATAGAAACATTTCGCTGTTCATCCAAACAGCTTCATTGGTCTGAATGTTGTTTTTTTTGAACCCACAAATATATTTGGATCTTGGTGTGGATGGAGTGTCCTGCTAACTGCGAGGCAAGTTTAATAGATTTCTTCTTGGTTCCCAGGACAGGGTTTTCTGAATATAAATACACCATCTGGGAATGGTTGAATCAGTGTTTCCCACATAATTGCTTTCTTATGTCATTGTCCATTCTTGTATATTTTGCCACACAAAGTCTCCTCCTACACTATTGTTTTCAGGGAAAGTTGCTGCTGTAACCACAAGAACTTTGGGTGTTAGCGCTGGTTGAACTGTTTCAGTTTATGTATTTTCTCCCCCTGAAATCAGAGACATGACTTTGATGGCCTCATCGTTTCAGTGCTCTTAGTTAACCAGACCTGGTTGCACTTGTAGTAAAAGATTTGAGATCTTTCCTGAAGGATATTCCTACCACTCGTCAGTAGACATGGGCACGACCAGAAAAAATGACATTTCGAGTTTTCGCTTGTCAGAATGGGTCCGTTTTGGGTCGTTTCCGTTTGTCGTGAAATTTTTCAAACATTTGTCGTTTCCGTTTGTCGTTTGTCATTTCCAACGCGATTTAGCGTGATTTGACTTCCCAGAGCATAAGGGCGTCCCACAATCAGGGCCGGCGCTAGGTGTTTTTGCGCCCTAGGCGGCGGGCGGGGTGGGGGTGGGCGAGCGGGCGGGCGGCGACCGCGGGCAGGTGAGTAGGCGGGTGGCGGCACGGGCTGCAGGCAGGTGGCAGCGCGGGCGGATGGGCGAGTGGGCAGTTAGGATATCACTTAGGAATAGGTTCTGTTCTTGGCTTGCACCCCAAATGTGTGTGTGTGCAAGCAAATTGAAGTTGGGAAAATAGAAAATAAATGGTAGTATATAATATATTTTTTAAATAAATCCACACCTCCCACTCCCAGTCGAACCTCCCCCTTTATCCAATATCAGAAAAAAATCCTCACAAACTGCCAGAGAAGAAATAAAGAATAAACTGCTATTCCCTTCAGCAGACAAAGCTGCAGGGAATCAAAGAAATTATTTTCTAAATTCAATTCCCTCCCTGCCTGCCTAACTTAAATCCTAAAGCCTCCAGCCTCCCTCCTCAACCTCGATCGGATCACACCAGCACCAGCAGCCAGCCCTCCTCCCTCAACCACATCCATACACCCGACTGCGATTTCTGGAAGGTGCCTTGGCTTTTTATGCCCTCCGAGACATCCAGAAGTGTCAGTCAAAAACCTGGCGATGCCATTGGTGGAATGGTTCAAAACATTTGCATGGTCCCATCCCATGCCCAGCCCAAATGGGCAGGTCTAAAAAAATAAAAAATAAAATAAAATAAAATAAAATCAATACGACGTTTTATTGCTATAAAAAACCCCACTGCTGCTACTATAAAAATTCAGGCATTTAAAATAGATAAATTTCACATGTTTCTTTGGTGATTTGGTGTGTTTTTTGACCACGATTTCAAAAGAAAAATTGCGGTCGCCATTTTGAATCCCCCATCACCACATGGCATGGCGAGACGACGAGGATGACCCCCCCCGAGCCTGGTGCAAGCAGCCCAGGACAGGAGAAGAGGAGGGGAAAGGCCGGGGACCCCCCAGAAACCATCCCTCTGGTAGGTGGCAAAGCCTCTGGCAGGCATATTTTCACCTGCTTTTTTGGCCGGGAGTCGTTTTTTTTAAAAAAAAACTTTAAAAAACTTGTTCTGTGCTTCGCATTGCGCGATCGCCCGATGCCACAAACGGAACCAAAAAACCCGACCAAATTTTTCTTTTTTCGGTTTGAGTTCGAGTTCTGACGGCTTAATTATCGTTACCATTTCCGTTACGTAATGGAAATGATAACCGAAAACGGAAACGACAATTTCGCCGAGTCTTGCCCATGTCTACTCGTCAGCGTGAGGCAGCCATTTCTGGTGGCAGCTGCTGGGATGCTTGCTTCTCCTAAGCTACCCTCCTGCCTCCCAGGGTGATGGAGGATGCTATCTGACAGGGATAGAAAATAATTTTGTTGGATTCGATTATCTTGACAAAAATAGGAGTTTTGTTTTGTATGCCTTGTTATGATAGCAAACGTATCCTGGCTCACAAATGCACACATTTGCAAAGTTGACAGAATATTGCATGCATATATCCAGTGCACACACTGTACTTCAAAATGTGAAATGCTAAATGTGTATAATGGGGAAAAGAGCTGTACATATTAAGTAAAATGTGGAAACAACTGTGGAAATGTGGAAACAAAAACAAAAAAACAGTACCAAGGAAAGATTAATTTGAGGAATTAGGGCCTGTGTCACCTTTTTCTTGCTTCAGTTATCAAAAAGTCTTGGACTAGCCCTTGTTGTTTTTTCTCTCCCCAAATGTCAGAAGAATTAAAGGGTTTATAGGCAAGTTCCTTATCCCTGTTCTCTAAAACATGACCTGTTCAGTATGGCCTCTTGTGGTGGAGAAGTGCAGATTGGTTAGACAAGTATTACACTTCACCTGTCCTGGATGGGAAATTTGCTAAGCCAAACACATTGATATGCTATTTCATGAATGGTGCATTGACAGCTTAATAACGGGCACAGAGAAACAAAACTACAGGTGACATCCTGAACTTAACATGCCTATTGTTTGAAAAGTAACTTATCTCATCAAGGTGATAACATGCCAATGGGGTTAGAGGAGTTTCTGCCATTCAGCATGCAACAGCTTCCTCCCCTCCTTGGGTGGGTAGCTCTTGTCTTCCATTCATCATCAGCAGATACAAAGTAGAGAGGGTAGGTTCTAAAGACCCTTTGGCCACCCATGTCATGGTGGCCCTTCTGCCTGCTATGGTCCAGAGGGCAAACCATTCATGCTGCACTTGGCATCAAGGACCACACTCATCTGGATTCAAAGGGGACCCCCAGCTTAGGAAAGATGTGGTGTTTTTCCTTTTTCCTGCCGTGTTGTCATGTGGCATCTCTGATAAGCATTTATGCAGCAAACCTGCTGAGACACAGGTCATCAGGACACAAAGAAATTAAGCTCATGGGAGGGGAGGGGAGGTTCTCACTGGTCCAAAACTTCCAATTACTCTATCAAGTTGGATAAGCTTGAAAAATTGACTTTTTTAGACTCTAGGAATTCCCCAAAGCACCTCAAATGAAAGCCAATTTTCCTGTCAAAACACACTGTGTTTGATAGTATGATCCATGAGAAGAGGGGGAAAGAATCCAGAGACAATAAAACAACAGCTGAACTGAGATGTCCAGTTCCTTCAAATGCGAGACAAAACACTTGAATATCACTACAGAAATAAATTTATTGCAAGAAGAATGGTTGTTTCCCGGGGCCTGCTCTCTTCTGCTTCCTTTCTCTGTTATGTCCATAAGAAATTTAGAGAGTGATTGAGAGAAAGAGACCTTTAAAAATGGGGGGGGGGGTGAGGAGGGGAAGTAGAAAATGGTCCTCTTGAAACAACCAGTTAGAAAGCTGCATTGCTTCAACAAATCTTTGTAGTTCCCAGTTTGGCTGACACAGTTAATCTAAATCAGAAACAGAAGCTTCCAGTTCCATCCTTGTGGCTGTGCTAACCTAAGAAAGGAGAGGAGGAATGCCCAAGCCAGTGAAGATGTGAAGCTTGCTCCAGAGTTGACCCAAGAGATTTTGCAGACTGAGGCAATGTATAAGAGAGTGCCCATTCTATATTTAAAAACCACACACAACTGGACTGGAAACCAAAGCTTATTCCAATGCTGGCAAGGAGACAGAAACCTGGTACAGTGGGACCCCGGTATTGGTTCCAGACTTTCCCGTGGATAATAAAAACTGTGGATAAGACAGAACACCTGCCCACCCACCCCAAAACTGCTGTTTCCTGACAGTAGCTTGCTGTATGATTGCTGTTTTGAGACAGTAGCTTGCCTTATGGCTGCTGTTTGTGACAGTAGCTTGCTTTACAGATGCTATTTGTGGCAATAGCTTGCTTTACAGCTGCTGTTTGTGACAACAGCTTGCTTTACAGCTTGATTTGTGACTGCTGAATTATTTATTTTTTTCCTCTGCCAACCGTGGATAACTGAATCAGTGGATAATGAATCCATGGATAAGGGGGTCCTACTGTATCTCCCCATTCCAAATCTAAAGGCAGCCAACTAATTCATGAGCTGCAGGAACACACAGCTTTGTCCTCCAAGATAGGGTAATGGCCTGGGAGTTCACAGGGAAGAGGCCAGGGTTTTCCGTGGCTGCACTCCCCATAAGTCTCAGTTTTATATTATCAAGGCGTAGTCTACCATGTTTGACACCTCCATTTTCCTTCTCTTTGTGTCAATAAACTATCTGAAATGACTGCATGGCTCTTTAAACCCCTGTTAATGCTTACGCTCCAGATGTGGCACAGGAAATCTGAATGAAGGAATAAGAGTGTGCTGAGTTGTGGGGGGGGGGAGAGAAGATTTGTCATCCTTTTCTCGACTACTTGTAAATCAGGCTATTAAATGTTCTCTGAGTGCAGTTTATTAGGATTATAAAACCTACAGTTACATATTTGATTTTCGACGTCGCAGCCCTAAAACGCTCAGCCAAAGCAAAATTCGACATGTCAGAGCCAATGATCATTGAGAAGCTGAACAAGCCCGTTAGTGGGAGGAAAAGTAGCATGGAGAATGGAAGAAAGTCTTCTCTCTATAAATATCAATGTGGGTGAGTGGGGGCAGGAGAAAAGGGGTGAGTCGACTATTTGCATTAAGGCCGCGCAAAATGACAGCTGATGACATGCAATGGCTAATCCCAGAAGACAAGCTTAGCAAAATGTCTTGGCTTCGGGGTGCCGCAGTTCTTTCAGCGACCGATCCCCTTAATCTCAACTGCTTGCTCTGAATTAAGCAATTAACGTTACAGAAAGGATTTGTGCTATGTTTGTTTTCCTTTCAGCACACTGTTTTGTTTCTGAATTTTGGAGCGGGTTGGGCTGGGGCATCATGAAAAGCAAGCAAGCAAGAATTTACAGTGCCCAAGTAATTGATGCTTTCAATGTCTTTTCACTGTCCTATTTGTAGGATTTACATCTGGTGAATGGTTATTTTATTTTATTTATTGGTTTCTGGCACTTTCCTCTTTAAAAAGGCAAATATCCATGAAAACTCTTCTTCCTCCCACCCAGCCCCACCTCTCTTTCTCTCTCACACACACAACCAGTCAGGAAGGAAGATTACCCAGAATCAATGATGACCGTTACTTCAGGTACTTCTAAATAAATAAATAAAAATTAATCCGAAGGCGGTCATTCGTGGTGGTCACGTGGAACCCAGGTATCCCCCACCCCTCTTTCCGTGTCCTCATGGGCTACACTGACAGAAGTGGACCCCAGTACTTCAAAATCCTCCCATCTCATTGGGAAGTTTACTTGACGTCCGGTTTCTGCTTTCTTTTATTTTAAAAAAAAAAATTACCAAAACCTCTGGATCTTGTTTGCATCAATACGCTCCTGGGTCTTTTTGCGGTCAGAGAACTTGTAAGGGCGGCCATCGTGGTTTCCCTGAAGCAGAGCTGCTGGGTTGGTTTTACAGTGGGGGCGGGGTTATTTTATTTTATTTCAGCTTCATCGCCCTGTGTGCAAATATCCCGAAAACTCTTCTCTCTGGGGGGCAGCGGGGGTCTTCTTGCACCGACACCCCATCCCCCTCACCCCTCTGCGCAGCCCTTCGCCATCCCTTGCCAGCGGAGGGGCTCTGCATTTGGACGTCACCCAAAAGCTTGCCCCCTTCAAATTGCCCCTGCCCAGCAGTACAGAAAAAGATCAAAAGCGGGTTAGACACTGGAAATATCTATGCATCGGCATTTCGGAGAAAAAGTAAGTTAAAAAAATATATACTTTTAACTGATCCCACCCTTTGGATCAGTGCGGGATGCTGCGAGGAGATTCGGCCTCCCCATCGAATCTCTCACCCTCCTGGAGCACGGTTTGGCGTGGTCGGGCGTTTTCGGGGTGGCGTTCCCATCCAAAATGGAGGATCGTGCGGACAAAACCGACCGATTCGCGCAGAAATCACGGCTCGCCACGCAGCGAGAGGTTCGTGAAGTAACGGCCGATGACCTCACTCAGGTAGGTAAATAAATAAATAAAAATTAATATGCATTCTGTGGGAGAGGTACTTATACATAACCTAGGTATCATCTTGTTGTGTTCATATATCTGATATGGGCTACACTGACTAGGAGTGGTTCTCCCCATTTTTAGCCTTTCCCAATCCTAAACGGAGATAATAAGGACCATCTCCATGCTAAATATGTGACTTGACTTTGGGCTTTGGCAGACAAGAGGAAGTAAGGAAAACAAGTGGCCCAAACCTCTGGATCTTGTTTGTACCAAAAAGCTCCTGGGTCTCAAACCAAGAAAACTATGGATTAAGGACTCGGCCTAACTCATTACATTGCCCCAAAGTGTGTGCATTTGGAACCCAGTACAAAAGTTCTTCAAATTCAGAAATGGACAGCAGTACTCAAAATCCACCCTTGCAAGTGGTAGACACTGTGAAGTTTCTAGCTGGCTGGATACATCAGTGAGTTGGGTACTTGCTGGCTATGGAGCCAGAGGTCAGGATTTCAGTTTCCTCCAAGTGGGGAGAAAGATCCAGCCTGTGCACTCTTGGGTAAGCTGCACAATTTCAGAGTTTCCCCAGAGGCAGGGAATGGTGAACCAATTCTGAGTACTGTGTACGTAGACCACCCTTGGAAGGATCACCATTGACTGGATGGCATGCATATTATTACAAATTAAAATGCCTTTAGAATGGTCTGTCTGCAACCAGAATGAACATTTATCTTTGCTCAAGGAGTAGCACCTACTGCTTGCCATCCTTGTCCCAAGTTTACAGCAGCTGACCATCACTGCATAGATGCTGCTGGATTTGGAGGATGTGGCACCATGAACAAAATGGAGGCAGCACAGAGGTGCATTTTTCTTTATATAACCCATTGTTCATTTAAGGAATCTTACATTGCTTTCCAGTTTTTAAAAATGACAAAAATGGTTTGCAATATTATGGCCGGAAACCAGTTGCACCAGCATCATGAGTGGGCCATCATGCTATACTGCTTTCCATTCGCCACCCTCCTCGGCTTTTTTGGGTCAAGGGACAAGTCACCCACCCACTGCAATGACCATTCATGCAACAGACAGCAAGCAAAGAAGGAAAACTCTGTGTGAGTGCTCTTATGTGTACAGTTTTGGCCTATCAGTTTTTAAAATAAGGAAAATTCCAGAAATTCCAGCAACAGTGGAGCAGAAATAAAGTGCTTAGTTCAAGATAACAAGGGGCAACTAAGTTAACAATCAGGGGAAATGCCTCAGCCAAACTGGTTTGTTTTCAACTCGTGGAACAAGTACCTTACCCTGGAAACTTATCTGACTTCAATAGCCAGACTATTCAGCAAGGCAGTTACTACAATGGGGAATGCCTTACAATAGCTAAGAGGACTTGCTTACATTACACTAAGTAGGACTTCCACAATACAAAACACACACACACACACACACACACACACACACACACACACACACACACACACACACACACACACACACACACACAGAGAGAGAGAGAGAGAGAGAGAGAGAGAGAGAGAGAGAGAGAGAGAGAGAGAGAGAGAGAGAGAAGTTCTTGTAGTTTTTTTGCAGCCTCGCAAGTGTGCCTGTTAAACTGTAGTCAAAACTCTGCTCACACCATGGGTTCAAGCTTAGGTAGCCAGCTTGAGAGTGACTCAGCCTTCCATCCTTCCGAGGTTGGTAAACTGAATACCCAGCTTGCTTGGGGGTGGGGGTGGAGAGAGTGTAGCCTGCATAATTAAATTATAAACTGTCCAGAATATGCTTTAAGTGCTCTGGGGAGCTATATAGGTAACTTGTGTTTGTGCTTTGCTTTTGTTGCTGAGATGGACGTTTCTAGGCTTGGGAGAGTGTCTGTCTCTTGAGGACTGGCCAATTATTCCTTCCTGTCTCTAAATTCAAGGAGAGTCCCACATCTCTGCTCAGTGTTTTTCCCCATCTCCACTGTCTGTTGAGGAGGCAGGAGTTTCTTAAAGTCTGTGGCTGAAAGCAGTCATGATTTGCCAGTTTGCAGTTTAATCTGTTCACAACTGTATTTAATGAAACAGTTTTATTCTTTCTCTTAGTAATGTCTCAGGGTGAACTATTAATACTGTAAAAGCCAATTGATGAGAAAGAGAGGTGGACTAATTTGGAGAACTTGAAGCTATTGTGCTCTGAGAATCTACCCTTTTGCAGTTCAGCTAGAGGAATGTAACCAGAAATTCAAAACTCTGTAACTGTTCCTTGATTAAAGGATTAATACTGTGACACTGGCAGAGCAATGACTGACAATCTCGGATCCCCAGATATTGTTGAACTACAGTTCCCATCATGAATCCCATTTGCTGAGCTGAGGCAAGTGTCTGTGAGCCGACAACAGTAAAAGAGCAGTTCCCCTTTTTCACTTGCCACTAGGTTGAAGATTGTGCAAAATTTCTTGGGGTTTGAAGGTCTGTATTTGCTTAGTATCTATAGAAAAGGGTATGTCCTTCCCCCACGTCCACCCTCACCCCCAGCCTTCCCACTGTGGTTCAGTATAATTAATCCAAGGTTCTCTTCCAGTATTTCCCCACTTTCCCCTGTATGTTTTGCTCTTTGTTGGAAATTCTTCTGTGAAATTCAGAGCACCAATTGCCAGTGTACAGAATGTTATGTAAACAACATTTCTCAAGAGGCATTGTTTCCTTACAATCCACAGGCTGGGCTTCATTATTGTCTTGATGTGGCTAGTGGTAGCAGTGCCAAATTTTACACATCACTGACATATAAAATTAACAAGCCACCCATGGTGATGGATAGCTGGCTGGCTTATCTTTCGAACAGCGTGACCCCCAAATGTGTGGCACTAATGTTCTCCGAATGAACTGTTTTGGCACATGAGAAATTAATCAGTGAGGTAATAAAGTTCCTGTATATACAACTTGGCACCTGCTCACCCAAAACTTATGGAGACTCATCTAGCCCAAGGATGTAAGCAAGATCCTGGGAGTGATGAGACCCACCACATATGTACTGTATTTTTGCTCTTCTTGGCTCATAAAAAAGGCCTAGCAGTTAGATGGGGCGGTGTGTGTGTATGTGTGTATGAACTAGTTGAGAGAGTAAAGGAAATGGTAAATGCCTGTCTACCCCAAGCACAGCTGGAAGGCCTGCTCAAGTGACAGATGCAATAGGTTGCGCTAAAGATTAAGAAACTTTTCGAGTACAAATCAAACTGTTTCAACCTCTCCCATCTGGACACGCCTTGAGTGGAAGACTTCAAATGGGTATTGGGCACAGTTTTCTTTGACTCTCTCTTTTAAAAAGTACAATGCAGGGAACTCACTCTTCCTCACATACCAGCTGGAGATTCATCTCATCCTGTTCCCTTCCTCAGAACTCTTTTCTCCTGCATTTTTCTTTTCTCACACATTTTCACTTCTTCTTCTAGCCTGGATCTGACATTTGTGGTGCAGCAGAGGCATAGCAAGGATTTGGAGTGCCTGGGGACAAAGTTCATTTTTGCGTTCTTCCTCCTGTCCCCCACCGCATTACACTAACCCAGCAATGGTGGCCCAATCCTGAGGGCATGGGACATGTGTGTGTGTGTGTGTGTGTGTGTGTGTGTGTGTGTGTGTGTGTGTGTGTGTGTGTGTGTGTGTGTGCGCGTGTGTGCGCTCACACGCACGCGTGCGCATGAACACATGCATGCATGCGGTAGTGCACGTGCACCTTACACCTCTCCTGCAGTGGCATGAAGCAAGGCGAGAAAGAGGAGGAAGAGGAGGAGGGTGCCGTGGCCACCACACTCCCTGCCCGCCCACCTGCTTACCTGCTTCACCCCACGCTTGGCACGCGGCGGCAGAGGCGGCAGAGGGGGGTCTCATTGGCAAGCCTTATCCGGGGAAAAAGGAGAACTGCTGGCTAGGGGGCACATGGCTTCCTCCTCCTGCTTCCCCTCCAGCCCTCCCGATTGCTGCACCTGGGGCAAATGCACCCTTCTGCCCCCCCGATACACCATTGTGGGGCAGTTCCCATATCATGCAGCATGGTATGGCTGTGAGGCTTCATTTGGACATTAGATAACTTAGGAAACCAGTCTCTGAGCTGGAGGTTTGGATGATCACACCAATTTTTTGCAGCGGGTAAGGCAAAGAAGGTTCATTCAAGGTTAAAAAGTATGCTGCTATTCTCCACTGATGGCAACTCAACATCTTCTTTACGTTCTTGTTCCTAGCTTGTGATCATGTCACACATTTTTAAAATTTTAATGAAGGATCTGTGAAGGTGCTTCTATGGCCCCCTGGTCTCTTTGTCCATTTGTCCACATTGATCTAAAGATAATGTAGATTCTTACATAAATTCATTTAAAAGTTGTTGCAACCCCAAGATACCTACCAAGATCATGCAGTTCTGTCATATCCCTTACATTTGATCAAGCAGTTAATTTATTGCCCTTATTTATATATTGCCCCTTGATATGTTTCCCAGGGCAAAATTTAAGAGCAGGAATTCAGAAATTAAAGCCATATACATTTTAAAAATACAAAAATTATATTCCTAATGTTAAAACCATTAGGATCAAGGAATATACAAAAATACATTCCTAATGCTAAAATCACTAGAGATGGGCACGGAACGAACATTTTTTCGTTTCCGTTACCGTTTGCCGTTTCCGTTACGTAACGAAACGACAAAAGAAAATTGTGATGAAAATGCAACGAAACGAACAGAACCACGAAAATTGTGGTCGTTACGTTTCGTTTCCATTAATGGCGACGCACAATGAAATGAGCTGTTTTAAATGTTAAAAAATGCCCTGGACATCCGTAAAAATGCAGCGATAATTATTTATATTGTCTGATAATACCTACCAGGGGGGTTGGGGTCCTTAAAACATTTATTTTTGTCTTCTCCCATCGCAATGTATTTTTCTTTTCCCTTTAAAATCGATGTCACCACCAGCCACAAAATGGAGGCAAACCATGTGATGGGATCCAGTTCAACCAATAGCATGCCTAGGTTGCAGACTGGGCATGCAGGTCTGGCAGCCACAGAGGGCATAAAAAGCTCTTGCAGCCCCCGTCCTCCTTGCAGTGTCTGGTGGGAGTTAGGGTGGGATTGCTGTCTCTGCGACTCTAGCTTCAGTCCTGCAGCCTCCCTGTGTGCGTGTGTGCTGCGTACCTCTCGGTGAGTACCCTCCCCTGCCCTGCAGTGCAGTCACTCTGCGACTGCCTTGCCCTCTGGGCAATGCCCGCCGCTGCCTTTGCAGCCTCCCTGCATACCTAGTCTATACTGTGTCTGTGCCAGCATCCATTTTTTTTTAGTGTTTTCCCTCTGGTCTGGGGCGTTGGGGGATGCCTGCGCACAGAAATGCTTTAAAAATCGCACAAAAAGTGGGTAGAAACAACAAACAAAAAAATGAAAAACGGTAACAAAATTTTTCAAAAAATTCCTGACAAACGGAAACAAACCGAAACAGACCTCTCAACGACAAACGAAAAACCAAAACACCATTTTTCTCTTTCGTGCCCATCTCTAAAAATCACCACAATCAACAAAAGAAGGTTTAGCTAAAATTTAGGCAGATTTCATTAAACTGAAATTTAAAAATATAATGAAACTGTTATCCATCTGACAACTAAATGGCGCCATAGTAAATCCCAGGTGAACTGCACTGGGAAACACTTTCCCACTTTCAGAATGCCATTATTAAAAAGGCCTATTTATTTATTTATTTATTTATTTATTTATTTATTTTAAAACTTTTATACCGCTCCTACTTCCCAAGCGGGAACTCAGGGCGGTTTACACAGAAGCCCAAAAGGCAAAGAACAGTAGCAGCGGCAGGGGCAGACTTACGGCATATTGGGGGGGGGGAGGAAGGAAGGGGGGAAAAAAGGTACTCTAGTCATTATTGAAGGCATCCCTGAAAAGGAGGGTCTTCAATCCTTTCCTAAAGGACGCCAACGTTGGAGCCTGTCTCAACTCTCTGGGCAAGTTGTTCCACATAGATGGCACCGCCACCGAGAAGGCCCGCCCACGGGTACTTGTCTTGTGGGCCTCCCTCGGGGGGATCGTCTGCAACGAGAGGGCCAGAGATGAACGGGTGGGTCGGGCTCGATCTGATTGTCGGTGAAGCCGCTCCGCCAGATAAACAGGGGCCAAGCCATGGAGGGTTTTGTAAGCCAAAACCAGCACCTTGAACCTTATTCGGGAGGCAACGGGCAACCAGTGGAGGCGGACCAGGATGGGAGTGATGCGGTCGAAACGACACGCACCAACCACCAGCCTGGCCGCCGCGTTCTGGACCCGCTGCAATCTCCGAACAAGGTTCAAGGGGAGCCCCATGTAGAGAGCGTTGCAATAATCCAGCCTCGACATGACCAATGCCTGTACCACAGTCCTCAGGGAGCTCCCGTCAAGGTACGGGCGAATCTGGGCGATTAACCTTAGATGATAAAAGGCCGACCTGGTCATGGCTGACACCTGGAGCTCCAGTAGCCAGCCATTGCACCTCAGATGATGAGAGAACTTGATTAAGTACCTCTTAATTATGTGGACAGACTCTTGCAGAGACAGACAAGCCTTTCAAGGTCGACCGATTCCAAGTGGTCAAGGGCTTCTGAGGGTAAAGTCAGAACTTTGAATGCAACATGGAAATGGATTTGGAAACAGTGAAGTCAGCGAACTACCATCATGCTATGTTTGAAAATCTTCTATCAGATCTCATTAGATTGTTGAGTCTCTAGTGATGTGGACACATCAGAGATGTAAATCTTGCATACGGTTGTTTCTATGCAATTAAAGGCAAAACTTTGAAATCTTTTTCCTTGCCACTGTAAGGTGGCAGGCTTATGGGGTGCACGATTAGTGATCTTGGATGAAAGTTGCACATTTTCATGAGTGGTGTTTGTGCATTTGTAAAATATGAAGAACTGGAATATACGACAAATGCTGTCCTCTTGTTTATAGTAAACTTAATAACATTGGAAGCTCTTATAATGTCTTGGTGTTCAAGCAGCCTGTCCTGTTTTAACTGCTTTCTCTATGTGTGTATATCTGTGCACTTGGCTTCCCACTGGGAATAGGTTTTGCTGAAAAACTGGAAATTTTTAGTAGAGTATAATTTGGCACAAATTATAAAAAAAGTGGAGACACCTTTTGCCTTCTTTGGTGTCTTGGTCTCGGAAGATCTCTTTAGTGGGCTGGGCGATCTTTGAGAGGGTGTCACAACCATGATGAGATAGTCAGATATAACTACAATCTCCATGACCACCCTTGGGCACATTTTATGATTGTCCAAGAATTTTCCGTACATGGAATTGAAATCCTATACTGCCAATTAAATTGTAGTTTGCCATGAGCAGTGAGAGAACATCCCCTGCAGTACCTGTGGGCAATAGACTAGTTGAAAGTAGGGATGGGCTATTTGTTTTGGAAGCTGCCAGTTCCAAACACGTGGGAGCCCACCTGGTGTTTGGAAGCCTCAGAAACACAATCAACCAATCACTTACTTTGCTCTGCACCCACGCAGGGGTGAGCTCCGATGAAGAAGAAACCTCTGACATCATTGTTCCTTCTCCCTGGCACTGACCAATCAGGAGCTGTGCAGGGAAATACATCATCCTGCTTACCTGTCTGATTGGCCAGCGCCAGGAAGAAGGAATGATGACATTGGAGGCTTCTTCGTCTTTGGAGCTCAGCCCCATGGAAGAGATTGGTTGATTGCATTTCGGAGGCTTCCAAATGCGAGCTGGGCTTGTGCATGTCATTTTGGAACTGGTAGCTTCCGAAATGAATAGGCCATCCCTAGTTGAGAGCTGCAGGGCAGTAGGGTCAATTCAAAGAATTGTCTTTCCCGGCACCTCATTGCATCATTGCCTGCTGCCTGACGCAACCATATTCTCTGCCTAATAGTAGAGCCAATTCTGTAGAATTTCTGAGTTCTGGTGGGGTAGTGCTTGAGTTTGTTTTAAAAGGCAGTATTGTCAGCATTGGTGAAGAAGGGAGAGGTGCTTGATTGTACCCATGAGCACTTATGTTATGCACTGTCACAAACTATTACTACTGTTCCATTGAGGCTGTGCTGTGCTCCTCTTAGACCAGTAATGATGCCGGATCCTCTTGGTGAAACCTACATAATGGAAAGCTTATTCGTATTTAAAGCTTCTAGTTCTGATCATCTGCTTTTCCTTCCTAGAGCCATTTGTGCGATGTCCCATGCATGTTCAAAAAGAACCATTCAGTGCCAGCTTGTGCAGGATACAAAGGCCAGCAAAACTGATCCAGGTTAAGTTCATAAACTCTGAGCATTAAGACAAGAAGCAAAAGAAAATGAAACAAAACATCCTGTGTGACAAAATTCCATTTGTCTTTTGCCAATGGCTCCCTTGGTGAGTTACGTCCTTAATTCACCCTGTGAGGCTTAATCGTGGGTTGTCACCATTTACCCTCTGCTGTCAATTTTAAGTTCTTTTTCTCTCTCCCCATCCTACTGTTAACATCTCTTAAATGCAGTTTTGGTCTGTGTTATATAACACTGGTCAGGTCACATTTAGATTAATGTGCTCATATCCTGTCAGGGAGTTATTTCACAAACCCAAACCAGACAAGACATTGGAAAGCCAAGGTAAGGGGGAAAATTTAAAGGGGAAATGAGAGGTTTTTAAAAATGTCTGATTCTGTGTGGACAAATACATATGGGAAGGGTCTAATTTAAGTGTCTCAAATTATACATGGGTATCATATAGGCTGCTATTTTAGTTGTATGGGGAAGTTTTAATGAAGGCTAACGAAACAAAATGTCAGACTCAGAAGAGATTGGTGTGTATTTTTAAAAATAATTTTTGTGGAAGAACTAGAACTTGGGGAATTGCTTAACAAATAATATTTCATAGTTCAAGTTCCAGAGCCTGAAAAAGTTGGCTGCCAACTTTTAAAATTTTAAATATCCTTTAAAATATCTAGACCTCTCAGCTGCTTTTGACACTATAGACCGGGGTGACGAACCTTCGGCACTCTAGATGTTTTGGGCCACAACTCCCAGGATTCCAAGCATAGCTTGCCAGTGACAAAGGACTGTGGGACTTGTGGTCCAAAACATTTGGAGTGCCAATGGTTTGCCACCACTGCTATAGACCATGGCATCCTCCTGACTCACCTCTCTGAAATGCAACTTGGGAGCGCTGCATTAAAGTGGTTCTGGTCCTTCCTGCAGAAAGAACACAGAAAGTGGTGTTAGGTGATTCATGTTCGACACTACAGCTGCTGAACTGTGGAATCCCCCAGGGTTCTGTTCTGTCTCCTATGTTATTTAACATCTATATGAAACCACTGGGGAATATTATCGGGTCTTTTGGGTTTATGTGCCGCCAGTATGCCGATGATACCCAGCTCTACATCTCATCGCCTCCGGACTCTAAGGGAGCTACTATCTCAACTTTACATGAGTGTTTACCTGCAGTAATGAACTGAATGAGGATGAACAAAATGAAAAAAAAAAAAACCAGACAAGACAGAGGTGCTTCTGGTCAGTAGAAAGGGAGATCAAGGGATAGGGTTGCAATCTGTACTGGATCGGGTCAGCCTCCAATTGAACAGGTATGCAGCTTGCAGGTTCTTTTGGACTCATCCTTGAGCCTGGATGCCCAGGTCACGGCTGTGGCCAGGAGTGCATTTGCACAATTAAGTCTAGTACACACGTTACACCTGTTTCTTGAGAAACCAGCACTGGCCAAGGTGACTCATGCCCTAGTGACATTCCGGCAGGACTACTGTAATGCACTCTATGTGGGACTACCGATGAAAAGCCTCAGGAGAGTCCAGTGGGTCCAAAATGCAGCAGCCAGACTGCTGACTGGGGTGGAGTGCAGAGATCACATTAAACCCCTACTAAAGCAACTCCACTGGCTACCAATCAGCTATCAAGCACAATTCAAAGTGCTGTCCTTCACCTAAAAAGCACTGTATGACCTGGGTCCTAGCTGCCTCAAAGCCTGAATCTTACTTTATGAACTGGCTCTGGTGTTAAAGTAATCAGGAGAGGCCTTTCTCTCCATCCCGCCACCCTCACAGGTACAACTCAGGGGATCACATGAAAGGGCCTTCTCGGATGCTGCACCCAGACTCTAGAACTTCCTCCCACCAGAGGCAAGGACTGCCCCATCTCTGATATCTTTCCAGAAAGACCCATATAATAAAATTATAGTTATCTTTTAATAATATTTTTAAAACCATCTGAATGCAGCAAGTCACTGGCCTTTGATATGAAACACATCCTCCTCTCATCTATGTGACTGCTGTCTTCACATCCATAACAGAAGAGGAGACCTCACAAAAGCCAAGTGGTAATCCTTCTGCGCCATTTTGTGAAGCGAGGAGGCCACACACCCCTATCTGTAGAAGTTACTAACAATTCCACTGCAAAAGGAACGACTGTGTCCCACTTTAAGTTTCTAAAGATACATAATGTGGCCATACTTTCATCAACTATAATGAATAATTCTAAGCCATTGAGTTAATGTAGAATTATGGTAACCCTCTAAGGGTTTTCTAGGTAGATTTAAAAGTGAATTCCTGGGCCTTCTTTCTAGTTGCATTTTTGGGATTGTGGAGTTTGTCTCACAGCAAAATGACAGCAGAGCATGAGATCCTATTGCAGGCATCGCAGGTGGACTCAGCTGGCCCATCTCCCTGAGAGGATCAGTGGGCATTGAACTGCTGCTCCTTGGCTCTGCAGTCAGGTGTTTCTTTCATTAGCAGGGAAAGGTGCTTAAAAGGTGCTATTTGGTTATTTCTCCCAACTTTCTGGGATAAGCTGGGCATTAGGTAGAAGCCTAGATTGCAAAAGCCAGGTGGTTGGAAAGCAGCAGAAGAGAGATGGGGAGGGAAAGTCCCACAAAACATCACTTTGCATAGTACAAGAAGCTCTCTTTCCTCTTCCTTAACTGGCAGGCTGCTTGTGTGGGGCCAACATACTTGTGAGTGCAGATGTGGTTTCCTCCCAATCCTCTCTACTACTTTCTATTTCCAGAAACCCTCGTTACATGGCGGTGTATTCGAATGTCTCCATTCCCAAGGGAGCTACTTAAAAGAAATGGTGATTTGGAAATGAATGGCTCTGCAGTCAGGTGTTTCTTTCATTAGCAGGGAAAGGGCAGGTTGTTATTTCTCCCAACTTTCTGGGATAAGCTGGGCTAGAAGCCAGAACGCTCCACAAAGAACACAGCAACTTGCCTTCTTCTGTGAGTGCAGAGCTCAAATGGCTCAATTTTCAGCCCAGTGGCTGTAACTGAGTCTCCAGCACTTAACAGCACTGATTTGTAAATCTCAAGGGTTGGGGGATAACAACATGCCTTCTTCTGAAGACTGCCAGTGGCTGTAAGAGAGAGAGAGACAGCACTCAAATAAAGAGGGAGGGATGAGACAGAGAGAGAGAGAGAGAGAGAGAGAGAGAGAGAGAAGACCTTTTGACAGTTGAAATGGCTTACAAGACCACCAGGCAGGTTGATAACATGAGGAGAAAGCTGTGAAAAACATTGTGATATTTTCTATTTGTGCCCCCAAAAAGTAGGTATGCCAGAGGCATCTTTTATATAGTATTCTTTCGTGTGGTTGAACTTTTATATTTCTGCAGCATAGGAGAATGAGCAGGAGGGCTCCCAAAATGTAGAAGGGCTGGCTTGCCACATATGTGTCACCTTACAAAGACCACCCACTTTACAAGGACAGTTTATAATCATTACGAATAGCTTAGGTGGATGTGGTTTAGTCATCTGGTTTTTGTGACAGAGGCTGTTACTTCACATCAATTTTGTCCCTGTCTGTATTGTTCACGGTTCAAGAAAAATATAGTGTGACCACACCCCTGAAGTGCAACTCAGCACAACAAACCTGTACCTGGTCCTTAGGTGCTCTTTTTCCTTGTCGCTGTTTTGTACCAGTTGGAGGAACACTTATTCCGCAACAAATGGCATTTGTCTTGCAACGCAGTTCTAAGAGTATTAGTATATGATGACTGCTGGATAGCTCAGTGGTTTAGGTATCGGGCTGAGGAGCCAGAGGTTGAGAGATCACATCCACACTGCACCATCTTGACAAGGGTTGGATTCAAGGAGCATTACAGTCCCTTCCAGCAGTCTAGCACTGATGCTGCTGCTGATGCTGCTGCTACTGTCACATTTGGCGATCAAGGGGGTTGATTTATTATAAGAGTAGGGATTATGAGTTTGTACGTCCGCCCGTTTTTCACCATCTTGACTTAGTATTATTTTGAATCTTTTTTAGCTTTTCCTTTTACTTTGGGTTCCGCTTTTTGCCGTTGATTCTTTTTGTGTTTACTCTGTGGAACCGATTTTTATTTCCTTTGAATTGTGGTATATTATTGTTAAAGAGAGTGCTTGCTTTTTTAAAAAAAAGGTCTGGGTCCATTATAAAATATATACCATGAAACGCCGTCGTCCTTGTCGTTGTCCTTGTCATCGTTGTCATCATAATAAGGAGGCAAAATGCGGAATTCACTCACCCTCTGGCTCCGCAACCTAAACCACTGAGCTATATCCAACCGTTCTCAAAACCACCAGAAAGGGGTAAAGGTAACAGAAACATCGGTTTCACAACTCATTTTTAGGAGAACAAAAAGCCGATTCCTTAGATTCCTTCATTTCAGAAGGCCAATAAACATTTTAAGCATCAGTTATTTTTTTTTAAAAAAACCCAGTCCTCCCAAATGCTTAGAGTATATACAAATGGGGAAAACATTGTGTGAGTCACAGGACAGAGGCCATGAAAGATGCTGACATCAGCAGCTCCTGAAATGGAAGTGCTTGTCCTGTCCGCCTAGCACAGCTCAAAACTGCCACCCAGTTGTCTGAAAAGCTTAGGTCATTGTTGTGTCTGACTGGGCTGGCTTTAGAAATTTTATATGTTTGGTGCATTTTATGAATTATTTAAAAAGGGCTAATTAATCACCAGCAGCTGTTCCTACCTCATTTTACAGATATGCACATAAGCCCCAGGTAAAGTAACTGGTACTTGGTGGATTACAACTACAGTGCCCAAGGATAATCAGTTAAAAAAAAAGCCCCAACAAAGGATTCCCTGTTTTATACTCAGAGAGAGAGAGAGAGAGAGAGAGAGAGAGAGACTCACACATCTATCCAAGAAGCAGCTTCTGAAATGGTGGCTTGATTGACAGTTCAGTGGTTGCAAATGGTGTTGGTTTTGCAGAGACCCTGCTGACACAGTAAAACAGTAGTGCCTTTGCATCCTTCCTTATCTCTCTGCAATTCAACCACTTCATGCAGTACATAATCAAGCTGATGCTTAAGAGGAGCGTTTTCTGGGGGGTGGGGAAGGCAATTGTGTAGTTCTTTTCTTGTTCCTGTAATGCAGAGATAGCAGATTTCCATGGTGCCAAAGCACCAGAGCTAATAGTGGATGTGGTTAATTACTCAACAGAGATATTTATTTAATAAATATACAGTTGTTATGTAAAGGTTGGAACTTTCATAGCAGGTCACTCATGTCTACACAGGAAAGGGGGGGTAAAACTGCTTTACCAGTCCGTCTGCTTCCTCTGTGCCATGTTTGATGTTGATTCAAGGTACAATTTAAAAGTTTCATTTGTTTGGTTTGAGGCACACTCATTTTTGAGTTGGTTTATGGAATGAAGAATTGGTCTGTTGCACAGTATTCTGCCACTGCACTCCTGTGCAGCACTAATCCAACACATGAGAGGGCTTTGGGGAGTTGGCTAAAGCCCACCGAATTCTAGCTGGTACAGTTGCAACAGAGTCTGGGTGAAGAATGAAAAACCCTTACCTAAGCCACAAAGTTGTGCCCTTTAGTGGCCCAAATATCTTGAACTGAAAAAAAAATCTGGGGGGGAGGCAGGATTATTCAGGGACCCTACAATATGCCAAATTTTACTCAACTCTTCTGGCAAAATCTTTTTCCAACTTTTTTTTTTAAATTCTGAGGTGGATTGCAAAGTCCTAAGGGTGATGGTCCCTGGGGCCATATTCAGCATTGTCATCCTGTACTCCACTCTTGCTGCCACGTCGATTTTGAGTCACAGGTCATGACGTTTTGTAATTATTTACCCCACCTTACTTGTTAGTGGAAGGAGTTGGGGATCTCGGGTTGCAGCTCCATGTGTGCAATGAGAAGGATGTGATCCCCAGTGGCAAAATGGGAGAGGCTCAGAAAAATATCCATTCTTTCACTGGAGATGCCGTGCTGGAACAGGCTGAGCAGAAGATTAAATAAAATTGGTGGATGGGAGTGGAAATACGTATATGTTATGGGGTCCAGCATGCAGGCTAACCTCCTCCTTCCACATCCATGCCCTTAAGCTCATGAACACAGTTCAATGGAAGCAGGGGCAAGAGTTGACACATGGATGGAGTCCTGTTGAACCAGTAGCGCGGCTACCAAGCTGTGCAGTTCCCAAATGCAGTCAGGATTCCACAGGTCCAAGCAATTCAATGGCAGTGGCAGCAAAATGAGAGCACATTACCCCTTTTACACAAGCCCCATTTATTTCAGTGGCAATGAGCCAGTAGCTCAGAGGTGCAGAACACACAGCCCTCCAGATTGTTTTTGGATTTTAATTCCCATCAGCCTTACTCAGCATAGTGAGGGTTCAGGCCTGATGAGAAGTTCATAAGAACATAACGACAGCCTTGCTAGAGCAGGCCAGAGCCCATCCAGTCCAGCATTCTGTCTCACATAGTGGCTCACCATTTGCTTCAGGTTGAAATAAGTAAACAAACAAACAAAAGCCATTCCCCAGTACATGCACAATAAATTAATATTCTTGTGCATTAAACATTCTATTGTTTCAGGCCTACAATTGGCATTTGGCAACCCAGTGGGGTTAGATTAGGTCTCTGGAGACCTAGATTCAAATCCCCAATGGCCATGGAACATGTAAAACCATGTGGTGTGGGACACGTGAAACCACGCCTTAAATATTTAACTTACCTTGAAAGCCATATTAGGGTCTCTATAAGGTTCGATGCGAGAGCACATAATATCTATCTATCTATCTATCTATCTATCTATCTATCTATCTATCTATCTATCTATCTATCTATCTATCTATCTATCTATCTATCTAAAATAGTTTTACCCCACTTTTCTCCTTGGAAAAGGACCCAAGGTGGTATACCATAAAGAGGGGCAATATACAGCCCGGAACATTTAAGACATATTAATACATACATTTGGATGCTCTTCTTATAACTGGGCACAGTGTGAATGATCATTGTGGGGAGGACAACTCAGCATTGGAGTGCCTATAAGCTTCTTTCCTATCCATCATCTGAACACACTGAGAAAAGCCCACTCCCAGCTTTTTATTTTTGTTGCCCATAAAGAAAAACTATTTTCGTGCAAATTGTCAACACGTCAGCCAATTCGCAAAGACAAAAATATTGTCTTATTGTCTCATGCCACAAAGGCAGGGCTGATTTGTAATGATTTTATTTGGTAACTAATGATTTCGACTACATTATGCAGTCATTCAGAAGAACAGAAGGCATCATCCACTCTATTAATAATGCATATTCTCTCATTTTCTTTCTCGTGGAAAGCTGAATTAGAACCCTGAAAATTCCTTGACTGTGTTTTCAAAGCACAATCCTTTATAAAGAGGTAGAAGCTTCTAAGGTGGAAGTGGTAAGCCAGATTGCATAGGTGGCAGTGATGTGAGGGAATAGAAGTCAATTTACCATAGTATAAGCAGCAGCCTATATATATACGTAAGCAGCTGAAGCTTAAAACTGCTGGCAAAGATTAAATAATTGAGATCTTCAGGAGCTGTGTGTGTGCTTCTGCACATGTGCATGTGTACATAAGTGAATATGTGCATTAATTTTGTGTGCATTTGTGATTTGTCATTTCTAATGTGACCTGAACTGGTGATGTTGTTTGCCTTTCATTGAAACTGTCAGGGGTTTATCTCACTATTTTGGTGCATGCTACGACTGAAAACAAATATGCAAATGTAATTTTCTGTGCTGTTATACGCAACAACTTGCAACACCAAGTCTGAGATCTTTTTTGCATTATGCTTTTTCTACAGTATGTCTTTCAATGTAGCAACAGCTTGGGCAAGAAGATAATAGTTGTGCTTCCATAGGGAGCAGTTTCATTTGCCAAGCATGCCTCCGTGTAACCTGAGCTCTTTTGTGGAAAAGACATGTCTGACCTAGTTAGGCACCAGGATCATAAAACTGAAGCAAATCAGAAACAGCATTTAGCAACATATGACTACAAAGGTTGGATCCCAAGGCTTGTGTGCCTCTGCAAAAATAACACAACACAACACAAAATATCTTGTTCCCTGGGACCTTAGGACAAAAATAATGTATGCTTGCCCAATCTTTACAGGTTTGTTTTAATGAAAGAAAAATACCACACACATATATTGAAGAACTAGCAAGGTGGAACTAGGGATCTACTAGAACCAGCTCTCTGGTCACTGACCAAAGTGTTGATCCTCTGTCACCCACTTCAAGCTGTCCATCAATCCTCAGACAGCATTGGATGCAAGAGAGATAGAGTTTCGACAGTGTATTGTTAAGTGATATTCCTGTTCTTATACTAAGTATTCTGGAGAGGAGCCCTGTCAAGGTTCGACATTTTGTACCTGAGAGTGTTAAATTAGTTTTGAAAGCAGAAGTGTATTCAGTTTGTGGCTCAAAAGTGTACCAAATAAATTAGCCAGGAAAGGAAAGGAGTTGGTAAGAGTTATAAATATGTGGAGATAGGACACAACTCCATGCTGCTTTGGGCACCAGACATCAAATAACAACTAGAGATGGGCACGAAATGAACACTTTTTCGTTTCTGTTTCTGTTTTTTCATTTCGTTACACAACGAAACAAATGATTTTTATCTCTAAAATGAAACGAAACGAACAGAAACACCAGAAATTTTGTCGTCTGTTTTGTTTTTGTTACGGCAATACATTGAACTGCTTTAAATGCTAAAACAAATCACAAAAATTGAAATAAATGGTAACAAATGGTAATGAAACAAATGAAAATGAAAATGAATTTTTTGCCAAAATTCGTGAAAAATGGAAACGAACTGAAATGGACCCCCTAAATGAAAAAACAACAAACAAAACACCATTTTTTGATTCGTGCCCATCTCTAATAACAACTATGTAGCAGTGCAAAAATCGGTTTCATTTCCAAATGTCGACAATAACAATCAACATGGATTTTCCTGTATAACTAACTGGTATGGCTGTGTGAGCAAATATTTTTCTCTGTATTCTTAACATGTTTAGGGGCTAAATAATCTCTCTTTCTTTTTCTTTCTTTCTTTCTTTCTTTCTTTCTTTCTTTCTTTCTTTCTTTCTTTCTTTCTTTCTTCTTGGATATTATTTCTATGTGCCTTATTAGGCTATAAGTGCTTGCATTTTTGGAATGTAACTGAAATTTTTAATATTTCAATATATTTTTATTCTATATTTTGGATTGAATCCTGACTTAAGTATCTGCCTAGTATAATAGTTCTCTGCCTTGGATAACTCAGGTGTTATGGGACTGCCCTTTCTAGAAGCCTCCACTACCAGCTGTGCTGGCCTGGGTTTCTGGTAGTTACAGTCCAAGGACACCTGGGTTACCCAAAATTGGGGGACACTGATGTAGAACTTATGTTCTGTTTTCCTATATTTTGAAATATTAGTGCCTGGCCTGCAGTTCTCCTTATAGACATCAAATTCTTGATTTCAAAACAAATCTTAAGCATGTTGTTCAGATGGAAAATAGAAGCAATGTAGATAAAGGTCATATAATTAGAGAAGCCTAGAATTATTGCAACAATGAAAACTTCTACAATGGTACCTTGGTTTAAGTAATTAATTCATTCTCCAGGCCATTTTATTGCAAAAAATTCTTAAACTGAAGGAATCTCCCATAGGAAATGCATTGAAAACCAATTCATTTGTTCTGGAGGTCAGAAAAAAGGCAAAGTGAGGCATTAAGATAAGATAAGATAAGATAAGATAAATCTTTATTAATCCCACATCATGAAAATTTACTTGCTACACAGCTCCCAATATAAAGAATAAGCCAGAAGGGTAGGTGCACAAAAAGTATAAAGTGAGAAAGGAAAAAAAATAGATAAATAGATAAATAAATAGATAAAATCAAAAATCAAATATACAAATATACAATATAAAATTTGGATATAAAATTTAAATATGAAAAAGAAGAAAAAAACTACAAGATACCCCCATGTGAAAAGCAGGTTAGAATGTAGAGTTTTAGAGTCTAACAGCAGTGGGAACAAAAGACCTGCGGTGGTACTCCTTCCCACATTGGAGATGTCTGAATGTGCCACTGAAGGAGCTGCTAGTGGTAGCCAAACTTTGGCCCTCCAAAAGTTTTGGACCACAACTCCCACAGTCCTTTGTCATTGGCAATACAGGCTTGGAATTCTGGGAGCTGTGGTCAAAAACATCTAAAGGGCCAAAGTTTGGCCACTACTGAACACTGGTGCAGTGGGTGAGAGGTATTGTTCATAATGGATGTCAGCTTGGCCAACACCCTCCTCTTACCCATCTCCTCCACAGAATCCAGAAGGCAGCCCAAGACAGAGCTAGCCCTCCTGACCAGCTTGTTCAGTCTGTTCCTGTCCCACTCAGTACTCCCTGAACTCCAGCAGACTACAGCATAGTCGAGAGCTGAGGCTACCACAGAGTCATAAAAATCCTTAACATAGGCCTGCACATTCTGAAGGACTTCAGTCTCCTCATCTGGAGATGGAGGCAGCTTTGACCCTTCTGGTAAAGGTCATCAGTATTATGAGTCCAGTCCAGTTTATGATTTAGGTGAATGCCCAGGTACTTAATGCTGTCCACTGTCTCAATGTCTAAGCCCCGGATGTTCACTGGGGTAAAAGTTAGTGTCTTTCTCCAGAAATCAATCAGCATCTCCTTCATCTTACTGATGTTTAAGCACAAATGGTTATTTTCACTCCAGTCTACAAAGTCCCTGATGGTTGGCCTATACTCCAGCTCCTTTCCTTCCAACTCACATCCAACAATGGCTGAGTCATCAGAGAATTTCTGCAGATGACAATTGCTGATATTGTAAGTGAAATCTGAGGTATAAAGAGGAAAAAGGAATGGTGAAAGCACCCTAACCTGAGGGGCTGCTGCAGACATGCAGGTCCTCAGCTTCACGTACTGTGGCTAGTTGGTAACAAAGTCTGTTATCCATGCAGCAAGTTGTCCATCCACTCCTGTTCCTTCCAACTTCCTTCACAATAATGCCAACTGGATGGTGTTAAATGCACTGAAGTCAAAAACCATGACCCTCAGCAGTTCCAGCAAGTTCCAGGTGAGTCATTCCATTTAAACTTTTCTTAAACCAAGACATCCCCATTCTTTTTGTCATGCGAACATCACACATCAACTTTTAATGCCTTACAAAAAAAAAGCTTAAACAGGGCATTCCATTGAAAAGTTTTCTTAAACAGAAGCATCCCCATTTCCAATAATTTATTTTCTTAAACCAAGTTTTTCTTTAACGGACATGTTAAAACTGAGGTACTTTGGTTCTCAGGTGAATTTTGATATGACCGTGATTGTTAGAGTTCATCCTGGAGATAACCTGTTATTAAGTAAATGCCAGCTGTGATGAACACAGGTTTCTGCTTTCTCCCTGGAGGTCTATGAAATTTTTATAGGGGTGGTTCAGACAATATCACAGTAAACATGCCATGTCTTAATTTGTTAAATAAGATGCATAGGCTTTACAAAATACCCACCTGTAATGAAAGTGGTGCTATGACTAGATGGCTGCTTTAGTTGAACTGTTGCTTCTTGCCCTTTTGTCTCAGATCAAGGCAGGAATCAACATAGGGGGGTACATTTCAGGCTGTACTTAGAGGCATGACTGTGAGGATTGTCATGAAAACTACCTGCCTGCCCAACTACTCACTTCAGAAAGAGGGAATGCTACTCCTGCTTCCATGTTCATCATAAGGGCATGCCAGCGTCATTACCTTAGGCTCGGCAGAGCACGCCAAACAGCAAAACCTGCCATAGGAGATCCAGAACAGATGGATTCAGGCAGTCTTGAGGTTTATAAGACATGACACACAGAATCACTTACTAGTCACTCCCGGATGGCATTTAGATTATTGGCAGCCTGTCTTGATTTTGAATCCTCAATTCATAGATGTCACAATATGAAGAAATGCATGCTCTGTTCATTTAAACAGCTGGGTTCCTTTATACAACCCATGTCGATGATCAGTTACGAAGTTGAAAACATAGCCCGAAGCCATATACTTTGCTCTAGCCCTGAAGCTTCCTGTAGTGACATGAGTGAAACTAAACCAGAACCAAGAGCCTTCAAGAATGTGGCCTACATTCTCAGCATGCATGCATGGATGTGGTTACATTCTTTGACTCAAGGGTCAGGGATGTGTTCATCGCTTTGCTTGTATCGGAGCTGGAAGATCCTGGGCTGCTTCCGACAGAGTTGCATGAATTGAGTAGAAGTGGGATGAAGAATTTCAAATACAGTGGTACCTTGTATAAAGGAATTAATTCATTCCAAATGAAATTATATTAAGCAAAATTTCCTTTATACAAATTCCCATAGGAATGCATTGAAAATGGAGTAATCCCATTTTTATGTTGTATGGATTTTCCCCATAGGCGATTATGTTAATCTCCAGAATTTATGTTGTACAGATTTTATGTTAGACAAGCTGTTTGTTATCCAACGGTCCACTGTACTTAGGTTTTTTGAGCATCTCGAGGATTATCATTCAAAAATACGTTTTGAAGTTTAGGTATATAAAATTGCTAGCTTTGTAGCATCTCTCATGGTTTCAAGGCCAAAGTTTTAAGATTAACAGATGGGTCTTTGTGATTAATGGCAGCAGAGGAGGCAAGGATTGGGAAGGGGGCATGAGGTGCTTCTGGACCATTTGATCCTAGAACTAAAGTATACAATGAATGTGGGTTTTTGCACCCTCTTAGTTCTCTTCCCAGTTCATTCCCTTCTTTCCTGACTTGTTTAGGGTGGTGCAGCCATTGTGCAAATACAAAAAAAAAAACCCTTGGCACATAGCCAGTGAACACATACACTCTCTGGGAATGGGTGGAGGAGTGGTGAAACCACTTTGCTGGCACAAATCAAGCTCTCTTCCTCTGGCCCTGTTCACCTTGAGATTTGTTTCCTTGCCTGGTGAACTAGAGAAGCAGAGTACTTTCTGGACACTTTGCACAGCATCCTAAGACCTGGCAACCTTATTAGTGTACTTCCCAGACAAACCCATTCCTCAGTTTGGCTTCTGCAGTACAAGGTAGCTTGATTTCCTTGACTGAAATTTAAGAAGCTATTAAATGGCATTAGCCAAAGTCCTCTTGCTGGTTTGTGATTGTGTAATTGGGTAAGCTTTTGCAGCAAATTGTTCTTTATTATTGATTTTGTTACCATATTTAATATACTTGTTTACTTTTTCTTTAATAATCATATACTAACTGTTAGAGATGGGCATGAAATGAAAATGTAGCATTTCATTTTGCTTTGTTTCTCCTTTCATTTTGTTCCATTTTGTTATTATCATATTTTAAAAGAATTTTTGGAATGAAATGAAATGAAATGATTCATTACTCTATATAATGGCTTCCCTGGGTCCTAGAGGCACCAAATGGACTGCTCCCTGTAAGCCCCCCAAATTTGGAGAGGTTTGGGGATCATTTGTAATTGAGGAAAGCACTTGATTGCCTCCCTGCAGGGGGAACTTCCTCAAGCGCTTCCCTTAAGTACAAATGATTACAAATGATTTTTTCCTCAGTGGGCCCCCTTTGGAGTTTATTAATTCAGAGCCCTGAGGCCAAAATCTCTCCAAATTTGGGGGGCTTAAAGGGAAAATCTTGAGGAAGCTTCCCCATTTCATGCCCCCAAAAAGTTCAGTTGGTTAAGAAATAGTTTCTATTGTTTCATTTTGTTATGAAACAATTTGTTACGTAATGAAATGACAAACAGAATTTCATTTTTCTCTACTAACTATTTTTAGGTTGAAAATATTATCTTTTTAATAATGTAAGTCCCCTTGGGTCCTTTTTAAGGAGAAAAGTGGGGTAAAAATCAGGAGTTTTGCAGGGAAATGAATCATCCTGCCTCCCTGTCTGACTGGCCAGCGCCCGGTAGAAGGAAAGATGACATTGCAGGCTTCTTCATTGTTGGAGTTTAGCCCCACACAACCCCAGAGCAAAGTAAGGGGTTGGCCGATTTCATTCCAAAATGAAACACCCAGGACCAGAATCAGCAGTACACCTCCACTTGAAAGACAAAGGGCACTCATTCAAAGACGAAGATGTACACATATTAGAAAGAGAAGATAGGTGGTTTGAGAGAGGGGTCAGGGAAGCCATTCATGTGACCATTGGAAAACCCCTCTTTCAACAGAGGTGGGGGTCTGAGGCACAATCTATCTTCCATTTATCAGGTAGTGATTTCACCAATACCCAGACAAATCAAAAATACCTCACGCCTTTACCACCAAGGCCATAGCTAATGACCCATACTTTTATGGGTTTCTGCACTTTACATTGTTCACCATAGGCAATCGAGACTGTTGTCTACCTAACATGCCTATTCAGGCCATTGTTAATCTTATGAGCCTACTTCAGACCAGGGTGACGAGAAGTCAAAGTGAGCTATAAAATGGAGGACTCGCAACTAGCTTTGTTCAGACTGAAGAAGCTGTTTGGATGAGCAGCAAAACATTTCAGTCTCTCCAGAAAAAGAAGTCCAGTTGCCACGACTCGACTTCCAGAAAAACCCATCTCTGGGAAGCTCTCAACACCATACATTGAACTTAAAAAGTTTTGTTAATGGGTTAGTATATTGCAGGGCTGTCCAATCCGTCGACCGTGGGCAAATGGTCACCCTGCAGGGCCCTCAGAGGTCACCCGCAAGGTTCCCGCCCACCTCCGACCCCATTTTTTCAGGAGGATTTTTTCCCCTCAGAGGACTTTGTGGGTGGGTGGCTGAGGTTCCGCTGCCTCTGCCTCCAGCGCAGGGGACCTGGGTGGGTGGGGGGTGAGATGAAGGTGGGGAGAGCATGCACGCAGCAGGGGGACTCTGCTGACGCCACCGGCAGTGCACACCATGGACCTTGGGGGGGTGGAGGGCGGGGGGAAGGCGGTAGTGTGGCTGCGGTTCAAAGTGGTGGGAGGAGCAATGTGAGCAGTGTGGGGAGGGAATAGAAACCACAGAGAAACCCCAGCACGACCCGCCCAAGGGTAGCAAGGGTCCGTCCACATCCATTCCCCCAGCCTGCCAAGACACACACTAAGGATCGGGCCAGCTGAGGCTGGTGACTTCCTTAGGCCGATCGCGAAGGAGGAGGATGGGGCACAAACCGCAGCTGGGTTTCTCTCTCCCCTTCCCTGCTGCCCCCAGAGTCACCAGAATGGGACAAGAGGAAGGGACAGTTCCCAGGGTCATTTTCTTTCTCTTGCTGGCTGGCTGGCTGGCTGGCTGGAGCACATGCAGAAGCCAGGAGAGCGCCTGGGAGCGCAGGCAACTCTGCAGGGGCTGCCTGGCTTCCAGAGAGTTGCAAGAAAAAAGGAGGCATTCTGGTGTGCCTTCTTCCCCCACCCCCCACCCCCACCCTTCCTGCCAGCCAGTAATCCCTGGCTGTGGCAGTGCTGAGCTGAGGAGGAGGAGGGCCAGGAGCTTGAGGAGGAAGGCAGGTAGTGGCGGCAGCGGGCATCGCGCACTCTCCATCCCTTGGACGTGAGCGGGTGGGTGGCAAAGTTGCAGTCCCAGCAGCTGGGCTGCCCTGCCTCGGGTTCAGCCTTGGAGGGCTCATCCGCCCGCCACCGAGCCCCACCCCCAGGACTGCTGGCCCATGCAGAGGTAATGCAGGTGGAGGGAGGTGCTGCACCCCCTTTCCCCCTCCCAGCGTCAGCCTTCGGTCCTCCACTTCCCCCGGTGGAGAGCCAAAATGTGTGAGGGAGGGGCTGCTGGAACGGCCCACGGATATTTGTGGGGTTAGGCGCATGCGCGCTCGCGCATTTCAAAACTTTGCCCATCCTGGCCAGCACCTGGGAAAACATGACAACTATGGGTGCAGCACTGCTGCCACTGGGAACCTTGGGGCAGGGAGGGGTGGGTGCAATGCCGGAGGGTGCTCACGCGGCCCCAAATTCAAAAGGGCCAAGCCTTCCCTTGGTCCTTTTGAATTTGGTGTGCAACGAGCCTGGGTGTGGAAAGCAAGACCTCCCGGGGGTCCTTGCGCGTGCGTGCGCGCTCCAAGAGTTGACCAGCAGATGCTCCAAAGCAGATGGTAGGCTGCCAGCTGTTCAAAGTTGGACAGCCCTGGTATATTGGTATTTCTCCCCAAAAATGTTCTAGGAAGTCTGTAGTTTGGTGAAGAGATGGATAATTCTCTGTCACCAATTCTTACAGTGGCTTTCTAGAATTAGTTCCCAGGGCTTCCACCTTTCACACTATACCACCTGAGCTGATAGCCTAAGATAGTGGCTGCTGCTACCACAGTTCACTGCTGCTGGTGGTGGTTCAGCCATCTGCTCTCCCACCACTCCACACCATGGCAACATCTTGGCCAACTCTCTGCATGGCATCTGGCAAGTTCAGGGCCAGCCATTATGCCGAGTGCCTCATGAGAAAGAGGCTTTCTTTATCCAGTTTGCTGCGTGAGTTGAAAGCATTTATTTCTCACCTATGGTGCCACCTCCCCTTTGTTTTGATTATTGCTTCAAATAGTCTGCTTTTTCATTTGTTGTAAATAGAAGAGTGAGTGTGAAGGCTGGACAGTTAAGAAAGCTGACTGGGAGAAAACCAGATTCATTTGAAATGTGGTGCAAGAGAGGATACCCTAGAATGCCAGAAAGATGAACAAGTAGGTCCTACATCAAATCCAACCTGAACTACCTTTGAAGGCAACATTGCCAAAACAGACTCTCCTACTTTAGGCATGTCATAAGAAGGCAGGATTCTCTGGACAAGATAATAATGCTGGGAAAAGTGGAAGGCAGCAGGAAAAGAGGATGGCCAATTATGGTATGGAAATATGGTACGAGCTAACCCCCTAAAGGAAGCCAATGGTAAGAGCTAAGCAGGACTGTTGAGGACAGTCCATTATGGAGATTGCCCATTCATAGGGTTGCCTGACACATAACAACAACAACCCAAGCGATCCATCAACAGGACAATTGATTAGGAGATAGATGTGATGCATGTTCATGGTTTCCCTCCCTCATCCACTTATGACCTCTCTTCTATTTCGGTCTCATCCATGTTTTAACAATCTTGAAATTGTGTTATCTCACCTCTTACATACTAGCTGTGTTTTTATTCTGTCGTACCAGGAGGAAGATGCCAGATGTGGCTCCTCATACTTAAACCACACATTTTAAACACACACACACACACAAAAGCTACATTGCTCCTTTATTTGATGGGCAGGCACTATTGAAAATGAGCCATAGAGGTTATGACTTTATTTATTTATTTATTTAGTGAAGAATACAGCTGTGAAATCACACTGCATTTGCAAACTTATTTCTATCCCCAGTAATAATAATAATAATAATAATAATAATAATAATAATAATAATAATAATAATAATAATAATAATAATAATAATAATAATAATAATAGTCTTTTCCAGAGACCTTTTGTGCAAGGGTGTCCAAACCTTTTGTAAGGAGGGTCAGATTTCATGGCTGAGAATGTACGGGGGGGGGCTGGCTGCACCCTGAACCTAACCCCCCACACACTGCAAGACCCACCCACAGACCCTAAGGAAGTGTGGGAGTTGTAGTTGGAGGTGGTGGCATGGAACCACAATGCAACTAGATAGAAAAAAAGCAACTGATAGAAAAATTAAAATGAAGGGGCGGGCTGGTGGCTGCACCACTACTAAGATGGCCTCTGGCTGGTACCACCTAAAAGCCCACTGCTCTTCATTTCCAGGCCACCTGGGCTGCCAGCGCGGCCCAGCAGGCCACTGCCGAGCAGACAGAAATTGATTGCCCCACTGCCGAGGTGGCCTCAGTGGGGTTGCACAGCCATGTATCCCGCACTCTAGCTTTGCAGGGAGGCCTGGGTGTGGACTTTGTGCCTTACTTCACCCAGGCTGGGAGGGGGAGGGAGGGGTAAGCCAGTCATCCACAGGCCGATCAAAATGGCCTGATGGACCAGAGTTGCCCCACCCCCATGGGCTGGACTTTGGACATGGCTGTTTTAGTGCACTGACCTTGTTTCATGGCTCCCACTCCCACCCTTCTCCTTTCCTTCAGGGGATTTCTGTCAGGTTGCTTTAGCACTTTCCTTTAGTTCAACTGTGGCCTAATTGAAGGAAATAACTCACTCCTTCATACAGAGCTTTCTTTCTATTTTTTTTTTTGTTTAAAAAAGCAACCTTAATTTTTTTTATTTTTTTTTATAAATTCTTCAAGTCTCACTGAATAACCTGGGGGCACAAAGATATAAAATGCTTATTGACCACCTCATAGGGGAAGGTTTAGAAGCACAGCAAAGGCTTTTTTTAAAAAAATAAGTGCTTGTGTCCTATTAAACTTTGCAATGTCCCTATGTGGTACTGTTTCAAATGGGAAACAAGGCTGTGACTGACTTGCCCATGGATGTGCCTTCTGCCTTACCTAGTGTTGGTTTTCTCTGGTATAGTCATGACCCAGCTAAATGTGGTGATTTTAAATCTCATTGAATTTCAAAGGCAGAGGTATTAAGTTAATCAGATAGTTAGCTTTCTGGCACAGGAATTTAATTTAGACTACAATAGTGGGAGGGGGAGAGAATATATCCCAGACCTTCACCAGGTATTTACAACAAATGGGAAGGTAGCAACAGCCCTTTGAAGACATTCCAACATGAGAAAAATGTTCTTTGAATTTTGGGAGACGAGGACAGTGCTTTGTAAAAAAATATTTTGTGAGGACATCTGAGGGCTTTCTTCTTTTCATCTTTTAAAATATAGCTTGCCCAACAGAACACAGGGTGGTCACCCTGTTGGGAAATTTGGTTTGTAATGCCTCAGGGAAAAATGCTACACAATGACAGAGTCATTATTATGGTTATGGCACTATACAGAAAAATATATATAGCTGTCTACACGGGCCATATAGTCATGAGGCAATGTGATTATTTTGCATCACTTTCAGGGGTAGAAGCAAGGGGGTAAGAACATATTCTTGAGGTCCTTCATGAAAGATTATCACAGAACATCTGTCCATCTTCCTCCCAATGTCTGACGGAGATGTTGCCTTAGACGGTTACTTCACGTCCATTCTTGTTCCGGGCGGAAGTTCGTTGTGTGTTGATGTCGGTCATGGTCACGTGGTCTTCTTGCAGTTCTGTCCCTGTTCCCATGTACGCACAGGTGTGATTGATGATACTGGCATGACTGTTTCCGCATGTCCTCGTTCCGTGATGAGGTGTGAAATTCCATGCCTTTGTTCTCCGTTTTTCCAGCCCAATGTTCCATTTTTTGATGTTTCGATTCTCTGAATCCTTGCCTTCAATGCGTTACGGAGCTATGTTTGAGGCATTTGTCTTTTAATCTCTCTGCACTGCGTTGCTGATTCCATAGGGACTGTACTGGTGAATGGCACTTTGCACTCCTGCCACTAGATGGAGAATGGCACGTTGAGTGACAAGCCTTACCTCACAGGCACTCATCTTGGAACGAGAAGTGAGATGAGGAGATTGCCAAGGCCAGGGAGGGGAATCTCTTATCCCGCTTAGATCACAGTTCAGGGGGTGTGGTCGGGATGAATTCCCCTTGTCCCACAACGGATGTGCGGTTACATTTCTTCCTACCGGTCCCCAGTGGGACCGCGAACAGCGATGAGATGGATGTGAAGTATCAGCTTTAGTTTTTTAAAAAATAGAGCCATTGAGATGACAGGAAAAAGCTACCTAACAAATCAAATGTATGCACAAGATGATGGCACAGACAAGGCAGGAGTGAAGGCAGCCAGGGGTGGAAACAAATAAAGGTAGCATAAACAAACATACAAATATTTGGCAAGTTGCTAAAAATAATTAGGAAATTTTTCATCAAAAGAATTGAAGGAAACAAAGGCGGTTACTTCACGTACCTCTCACCGCTGTTCATGGCTCTGCTGCGGCTCCGTTTGACGGAACGGAGCCTCACGTACCTCCGGGGTGGCTGCGTGGTCGCTCCAACCACGCCCCCTGAAGTGTGCCCCAAGCGGGCTGAGAGATTCCCTTCCTCGACCTCGGGAATCTGGTCAATCCGCTTTTTAATCCGAATTGGTGGTACGTGTGGTTTCCTAGCATTCGCATTCTGAAATAGTTCCTGCTGTTTAAAAGTTCCTCCCTGCCTGAAGCCACCTCGTGACAGCAGGAGGTAATGGCATTACAGGAGCAGTGCCTATGGAGTTTGCCGTGGAATGCTTGCACAAAAAATTAGAAAGATAGGAAAATAATGCGGAATGCACAAATGACGGGAGACCGTCGATTAATCGAAAGACCAAAAAATGAAAACCAGGAACCGCTTACTGAACCAGTGGAAAGCAAAGGAACCCTTCATTTCAAAGCGCATCAAATACGTGAGGCTGGAATGCCTTCGCCTTCACCCAGCATGCACGTGAGTACACAGGAAAGAGGGGCGGCCCCGGTTTCAGATCATGTGACCGCATCCGAATTCGGATTAGAGCCAAGCTCACCGCAGCATGAGGAGGTACGTGAAGTAACCACCCTAGTTGCCTCAGTGCATCCTTTATTTTAAAGCGTCAACTGATTTTCCTCTCTCTTTTTTTACATGCCACAACCTGCAAGTGGCCTCCAAGAACACATAAAAGGCAATAAAAACCATTTAAATTATTAAAAATTAATTTCATACAGTGAAACCAAGAGTGGGTTTTTTTAAAAAAATTATTAAAGGAGATAGAAATGTAACACATGCCATAGGCCTGGTGAAATAAAGAGGTCTTCACAGTTTGCCTGACTCTTAAGGGAGCAAGAGCTCCCCAGTTTAGGTGCTCTGGTAAACAGGGTCTTGCCTTTTAAGAATTGCCATCCTTAGTATGTGATTTGGTAGAAATCAGCTCCTTGAATGTAGCCAGGCTCCATTTGTTCGCCTGCCAGTTTTCTCCCTCATGATTCTGCATAGTATCTATATTACTAAGAAATGTGCACAGCTACTGCAAATAAAGCAACTTGAACTTAACTTTATTCTGAGCAAACATGTAGGAATACTCTGTACATAAAAACAACACATTTATTATTTTGTACATCAACTAGATTTCTAAATTTAAAATTTTATTGCTTCCTCACCCAGCTAGAAAGCCTGGGTAGTTCAGGATGTTTGTGGCACTCTGTCACCAGCTCGATTTTGTGCAGTGCTGATCCTCAAAAGGTTTTTGGCCATTCACCCCCATCCCAATAATTCATAAACAATCCACTCATGTTGCCCTATGCCTCTAACAATATATATGTATTCTTCCAATTAATGTGCTTCAGGCTTCTTCAATTTCATACGCTATACTGATGGCATTTTTAACAAATGTATTCCAAATTAATGGGCATAATTTTGTTTTGAACATCGAGTACTGACAATTCCTTCTCATTTGAGTTAACAAAATAAGAATGCAGTCTGAAGGCTTTCCATGGCTCTCTTCTATTGAAGGATCGCGAATGAAAAGTGTGTATTTCTTTTTTAAAGGCTTTCAATGGTTGTCTGACAGACAAGACTGTCAAAATGCACCGGGTGTTGTTGTTATTACCAAATCTTCTGCTGTCTGATTTTGCTTTGCTCACTTGGTTCTGTGGTACGTGCGGCTAGACAGCTACTAATGTTATCTGGATGCACAAAGCACTTTTTTTGTGCAAGGACTGACTCACAGCAAAAATGCCAGTTAGAATATTTTCCTCAGCAATTCACTGGAGCTTGGCTTACGAAGTCTTAAAATGAAATCAAGCAAAATAGGTCAAACCCGGAACTATCTGTCCTTACGTGTCCTCTTGTCCTCTTACTGCAAAACAGCACATAGTTTTGCACAAACTTTTTAAAAACCACTTTGGCTCCTTCTGTTGCTGCGCCCCCCTCCTGTCTTGATTCTATTCCAAAAATCTTCTTTGTACGCAATATCCCCCCCCCTTTGGTGTTAATTATCACAGCTGAATGATGGGCTCATAGGCTTCCAGCAATCAAAACAACTGCACTAAGTATTGACACTAAGCAGAGTAGCTGAGAAATACAGAAAATGTTTGGGGGGGAGGGAGGTTCACTTGATTAAGCTAAATTACCCCAGGGCAAATAATGGGTCATTTTTGCCCCAGCATTTTCTATTGTAGTCAACAGCCATTTGTAGAATCTTAGGCAGAAGATGGCCTTTCTCCTAAAGTGCTGCCTAGAAACCAAACCTAAGATTTTCTACCTATAGAACTCTATATGTCTTTGGTCCCCTCTGTCTGCAAAAAGAGCAATGTCCCCTTTATTCACTACAGAGCAAGCAATCTGGAGTTATCTAGAAGCCATGCATGTCAATTTCAGGCTCTCACTCATTCACAACTACTGTTTCTCCCATGACCTTTCACAATATTTTCCCTACCAAAATTGGGTTATTGAAAGCTCTCTCACATCCTCTGGTGGCCAAAAGACTCTGTTTTTTCAAAATTGAGGAAGATAGAGGGGCTGAACAGGTATTGGCCCCCTCAAAACATGGCAAAATTGCCTCAGCACTCCTAAAAGTACAAGGGGGGGACTTCCTGGGGTGAATGTATGGGAGCACTCTAGAACTGGCACTTGGTCAGTTGGTTTCCTGCTGTTCACCCCAGTTTACTTGAAAAGGGAGCAATGGGCCTTTTGTTTACTTTATGCTCAGCTACGATTGGTTTAAACTGTACCACAACCATTTAAACATCTTTGTGTGTTCGGGGGGGGGACATTAGGGAGAGGTTGGGACGGTTCTATTATTCAGGGATGAGCAGATACTAAATTGGGACCTACTGTTAGATATCTGAGAAATTTACAAGGAGATCAGCAAGAGTTTCCATCCCCAAGTTCATTTACAATAGCAAGCACAAATTGATTCTCACTTTGTAAATTAGGCTGACAAAAGAAAGACAGCTTTTGGTGACCAAGAGTGGACTTCTGATTGAATCCACTTTGGGATCCATTCACTTCTGTTCTGTTCCAAATCTCAGGGCCCACAAAGTAAAAGATACTCTTCTATCATTTTCTACATGGCTGTTGGTTGGGGGTTCCTGCATGGCAGTGGGTTGGACTGGATGGCCCTTGAGGTCTCTTCCAATTCTATGATTCTATTATTATACCTACCTTGTCTCATTAGGATGAAAACAAGAATATCAGATGAACTTTGGTTTATGCTTCGGTAGCCAAAGTCTCCCCACCACTCTTCTGTAGCTTTAAAGGCCCCATGTGCGCCTTTAATATGGAAATGGATTTCCCCACTTTTCCCTGCTTGGACCATAGATGACCAGGTGGTGAGCAGCCCTCATAAAAGGATTCAAATGCATTTATCAGTCTCTTCTCTTCTGTATGGAACAGATTAATGTATTTTATTTTGATGTTTTATCACACAGTGTTTGTTGTAGAGTTGTGTCTCAGTCTTTTGACCCGATCCGTACTCAAACAAGAGCATGTCAACTGAGACCCAACATGTCTCACATCTTTTACTCCAGCCTGAATCTTGTTTGTTTCTGTGCATTTTTGGTTCTCTAGGGATGGGCGTTTCATTTCGGAACCAGTAGGTTACGAAACAAACCACGTGAGCCCAGGTGGTGCTTGGAACCGTCTGATACACATGGAGCCGAATGCTTTAGGTGTACCAAACAATAAAATGAGAGCAATTGGCAACGATATTTTATTTCCACAATCAACCATGAGAAATCAAGTGTTGCAATCTGTGATGGAACATGAAAGGAAATTTGTTTTGCAGTTTTCTAGGGTGAGAAAAAGAAACATATGGCAATTGTCCTCAAATCTGTGTGATCTCCCAACAGTGGTAGAGGCTGAACCGGATGTCACTGTATTTTCTTCCTAGAATACTTGTGGCATTGGTTTTCAAGGGTGAGGCAAACAGATTCCTTGGAATTATGAGAGATCTGTGGAACAGGATTTGGACCAGTGATTCTATTTGGTCAGGCAAAAGCACGTTGCAATGCTGGATTGAGATATAAATGACAAATTACACTAAATCGATGGATGGTCTTCTTTCTTTCCATGCTTTTCCTCCTCCTCCTCCTCCTCCTCCTCCTCCTCCTGCTGCTGCTGCTGTTCTATTTGGGGCATTTTTCTTTGTTTATTATGCCACACTTGATTCCATGGAAGCACTCATTAAAAATGCACACTATTTAATACTCTCTCAATTCATCTAGAATGAATGGAAGAATTAATTTCACGTTTATTTGCAAACAGTGCATTATTTTGATTGGACCATCATTGGATCTCTTTTTTAAAATGTAGGCCAGTTTTTTAAAGGGCAGATCCACACTCATCCAAGGCACAGATCATGCCTAACTGGATTTCAAGGGGTTTACCACCTAGGAAGTATATATAGGACTGCAACCTTAAAATATTCTGATCTGTATGATTTGATTAAATTAGAAGTAGATGAAATGGGAAAGAAAGGAATAAAGAAAATGGGGGGGGGAGCCGTGTAAAACCAAGTTCATATTTATCAGTGAAAACCCACTTACCCGCCTGCAACACATTATAATTTATTAAACTCAATCAATTCTTAATCTGGAGTTCAAATTTTGCTAGATATCTGGAGTGCGTCTAAGGAAGGATTCTTGTCAGGGAATAAAAAATTTCTCCAGGCTGTGATTGTGATGAATTTATAATGCGCTCTAAGAGTGATGCATTGACCTAAATTCGCAAAAAGTACTGTCTGTTACATTTGTTGTTACAAATCATGGCCCAGACTCTGGCTTGGGACTTTGAAGTCTTAGGAGTCTTATTAAAAGAACTATGGATGAGATCAAGGCACAGAGGAACACACAGAGGGATGGCGCAAAGGCTGTGGTGCCTGTAAATACTCTTATGTGGCAAACCAGCTGCATGTGAGGCTGCCTAACCATGGAGCCATCTCTCTTGATTTCTTCACTTGTCAGAAGCCAGGAGGATATCCACATGGAAGCAATATGTGACCTGTTCTTGGGCACAGCTCTCCTATGGGGCACGATCTACTGGAGAGAACACAGGGAGGGTTACCCATTCACAGCAGGATATGGAGGGAGGGACTGTAGGAAAACAGGGGGAAGCAGCATGTGAGCACGGGCATGATTTGTGACTGGCACCAGCCAGCTGCTCCCTGGCAGGGGACATGCTGCCCCATTTTTCAAACTCTTTGTATGTCTCCATTGTTGACATCACCCAGTTATCTGGTTCTCTCTCTCTCTTTTCTTGCTACAGTTTCTTTATTGTGTTTTGCTTTCTCCCCACTGCCAGTCATTCAGATCCCCATTTAATGATACCTACAAATATTCAAATGTAGAAAACCATATGATTGAAGACCATGACAGAAAGAAAGAGAGAGAGAGAGAGAGAGAGAGAGAGAGAGAGAGAGAGAGAGAGAGAGAGAGAGAGAGAGAGAGAGAGAGAGAGAAGGAGGGAGAATACCAAGAGCTACGTGCCCATCCCTTTCATGCCTGTCCAAGGCCAAGGTGAAATATTTATTTATTTATTTTTATTTATTTATTTATTTATTTATTTATTTATTTATTTATTTATTTATTTATCACTCATCTGGTGATGAGGCCACTCAGGGTGGTTTACAACAATTCAATATAAAACACCCAATGCAATATACAATAACAATATAGCAAAGTGAAAATAATACAACTTAATAGTGCATACTAAAATATAATTAAATCAACAATTAAATCAATAACATCACTCATAAAGTCAAAGACTGAGAGTAAGTACAGAGCAAGCGGGGAGGATAGTGGTCATTAGTAGCCAGGAAAAGCAATTCTAAACAACCAGGTCTTCAGGTGTTTTTTGAAGACCAGCAGTGATGGGGCCTGGCAGATCTCCGAGGGGAGCTGGTTCCAAAGTCCCAGAGCTGCCCTTGTTACCATCTTATGGGCTTCTTTCAGAATCAGTACTCTCAGATGACCTGCTTCTGAGGAGCAAATGTTATAAGCAGTGCTCAAGGGAAGGAGCCGTTCTGACAGATAACAAGATCCTAAACCGTTTAGGGCCTTGTATATCAACATTGTATATCAACATTGGGGGTGTGATGGCTCAGCATACTAGAGTGCTGAAACTGTTGGCTGCAGAGTCAGCAGCTTGGTGGTTCAAATCCTGGGTGCCACACAGCGGAGTGAGCTCCCACTGTTAACCCCAGCTCCTGCCAACCTAGCAGTTTGAAAGCATGTAAATGTAAGTAGATAAATAGGTAACACCATTAAAAGCAGGAAGGTAAGCAGTGTTCCATGCAGTCATGCCGGCCACGTGGCCATGGACTTGCATAACACTGGCTCTTTGGCTTGAATACAGAGATGAGCACCACCCCTAGAGTTGGACACAACTAGCACACTTGTGCGAGGGGAACATTTACCTTTTACCTTATGTCAACATTAAAACTATTACTATTGAAGTGCTAGGGTGCATATCTTCATGGTGCAAGGTTCCCATGCTGTTGTATCCAGCTATATTTTGTTGCTGTCACCCAGAAGCAGCCAGGATTAACATTTAATCCAGCCATGTCCAAAATCCAGCCCGGAGGCCAAATCCAGCTCACTGGGCCATTTTGATTGGCCCATGGCTGGCTGGCCCACCCCTTCCTTCCACCTCCCTCCTTCTAAAATCTATAACTCCTGCCATTGCGTGCCCTCTCAGGCCCCTCATGATGGAGCCCTGCCAGAGGTTGCCATTCAATAGAGGGGGATGGGGAGGCACTTTCGCTCTCACTTGCTCGGCTCTGCGTCCTGCCTCCAAGGGAGCCAGGAAGGCAATTAGAGTCTAATTAAACACTTCAGGCTGCAAATCAGCTGTGGAACCTTGGCAGCTGGAGGTGACTTTGTGCATCCTTCCAAGCTTTGTTCTGGGCTGAAAGCAAGGGGACAGTGGGTGGGGCTTTCAAGGGGTCAGTGGGTGGGGCTTGCAGAGGGGGAGCAGCCGGCCCTCCCCACATTCTCAGCCACCAAATCTGGCCCTCCTTACAAAAAAGTTTGGACAGCCCTGGTTTAATCTATCCAAGATTAAACCTCTTTGTTCTTCAAGCAGTTAGAATTAGAGTTATAATGTATCATAATAACTATAGAAGAAATTAAAGGGACAGTGTACTGAGAAGAATAATGAGGATAAATTGATTGATTGATTGATTGATTGATTGATTGATTGATTGATTGATTGATTGATTGATTGATTGATTGATAGGCACGTTTCACTATTTAGAAAAAAGAAAGGGATTTTTAGGTTTCATTGCAGGCTAGCTATAGAAATGAGAACATCTTTTGAACTGGCCATTCCAGCTCAGATTCTCTGCAAATTGTAATCCCCAATAGAGATGGGCCTGAAACGGAAAAAAGGGGTTTCATTTCTGTTCCATTTTGTGCCCATCTCCCTTCATTTATCATTTTTCGGACACGATTTTTTAAAAAAATTGTTCCATTTTCCGTTTTTCGGGGTTCTTCTTCCCCACAGTGGATGAGAGCACCAGGTGCACTGTCATCCCCTATGGGGAAGATCCATTTAAAGAGACCCCATTCTGCCTCTGCATGCGGAGGCAGAACGGGGGTCTCTTCTTCCCTGCAGTGGATGACAGCGATGGGCACAGTCATGACAGGCATGGGGAAGATCCATTTGGGACCCCCCTTCACCCCTTCTGCATGCAGAGGGGCTGAACGGGGGTCTCCTCTTCCCTGCGCCAGTCGTGACAGCACCGAGAGCTGTCTACGTGGGGAAGATCCCTTTGGGACCCCCGTTCAGTCCCTCTGCATGCAGAGGGGCAGAACGAGAGTCTCGCCTTCTCCGCGCTGGTCATGACAGCACTGGGCATTGTCATGACCCGCACGGGGAAGATCCCGCCAGCCTGTCATTCACCAAGCAGAGATCACTGGACAGGGGGCTGGGATCCGGGCTCCGCGTGCAGAGCCCAAAGCCCAGCCCCCTCTCGCCTCCCTCCGCTTGGGGAATGACAGCCCACCGGCCTGCCATTCCCCATGTGGAGATCACTGCCATGACTCACGTGGGGAAGATCCCTTTCAGATCCCCTTCGCCCCTCTGTGTGCATGCAGAGGGGCGAACGGGGGTCTCGGTTTCCCACGTGGGATATGACAGTGCCCAGGCACTGTCATGACCCAGTTGGGGAAGATCCCCATTTCAGACCACCCCTTCACCCCTCTGCATGCACACAGAGGGGCGAAGGGGGGAATCTTACCACGTGAGTCATGACAGCGCCAGGCACTGTCATGACCCGGGCGGAGAAAATCCTTTTCAGACCCCCCCTTCACCCCTCTGCATGCAGAGGGGAGAAGGGGGCATTTCCCTGCGAGGCTGCATGCAGAGCTGGGAGCCATCTGGGGCAGAAGAGACCCCTGCGAGGCTCAGCCAATCTCCTCCACCCTGGGTGACAGCTGCCCGGCCACCACCTGGGACAGAGGAGATTGAGTGGTGGTCTTGCCTCCGTGCGCGGAGGCAAGACCACGGCCGAGGCTCAGCTGATCTCCTCCACCCCAGGTGACAGTTGTCTGGCCCCAGCTGGGGTGGAGGAGACAGCGGCTGAAGCTCAGCTGATCTCCTCTACCCTGGATGACAGCTGCCCAGCCATCACCCCAGGCGGAGGAGATTGGATGAACGAACTGAACATAACCGAACTAATTTGTTCCAGTTCTGTTCGGTTCGTGCCCAAATTACTCTGGGCTCTGTTATTCGTTCCATTACAGAACGGAATGGATAACGGATAACGGAACAATTTTTTTCCCGTTTCATGCCCATCTCTAATCCCCAAAGGTGATTTTCCTCATTGTTGGTTAATGACACAGTGAGTTTAATTAATTTGTGCCAGGACTCGATCTTAGAAATAATTCTGAATAAAGGTGGCCTTAGCTCAGGAATATATGATCTAGAGAATACTAAAAGATGCCATCTGCCTGTTTCAGTCAAGAGAACTGAAATTGTATATCAAGTATTATAAATTTCATTTTCTTTGTCATTGTTAAAATCAGGTAGTTATAGAAATATAACTTTATTAAGCCACAAAATATAAAACCAAACAGATCAGTCAAATATAACAACTACACTGCAGGAAAATCTCTAAAACCCCATTAAGTAGATAGATATGAGTCCTTTTGATAGGCATACTGGAACCAGCTTTCAGAAGGCCAATGACCCCCGGGTCATTTTGATTACCAGGCATGTTGATCATATGTCATTCGCTTCAGGCTCCCCAGTCCAATTTGCAGTCCTTATAGAGCACTAGGGGCAAGGTATAGGGACTTTATTTTATTTTTTATAATTTTATATTTGTATAAATTTGTTCACCTGGATAGGTCAATGGCTTAGGGTTAATTTAGGAATATAACAAGTAAAATGAGCAAGGAATATATACTGTGGATTTGGGATACCTTAAATAGAATTAATAAAGCTCTTTCACAATATTTGTCACAAGAATGGAAGACAGAAAAAGGAATCAGAATGAACAAAGCAATGGAACACCAGGAAGAAGGACTAAATGTTTATTTTAGAGATGGGCACAAAACAGAAAAAACAGTGTTTTGTTTTGTTTCACTTCTTTAGTAGTTTCATTTCATTTGTAACAAATTTTAAAGTAGTTCTGTTACAAAATGAAACAAAATGAAATGAAATGCTATGCTCCCCTGGGTCCTAGAGGCACCAAAATGGCAGCGGAGCTTCCTCAAGCAATTCCCTGTAAACCCATGAATTTTGGAAAGGTTTTAGGGCCAGGGGACTGATTTATTAAGGTCCAAAGGGGGTGGTCCTAGGAAAAAATATTTCTAATTGGATTTGGAACAGAAGCCAAGCCACACCCTTGCTAATCATTTGCTTGCTTGCTCAGTGGTTGCCCCTCAGCTATGGAATCAGCTATCCCCAGAAATCTGCCTGCCCCCCCACCTCACTGGCTACATTCAAATGCCTTCTGAAAATCTGGCTTTTTAAAACAAGCTTTGCCTGAATCTTGACCTTATACCATCATATTCAATCTGACTTTGCCAATCACTCTGTTGTTTGTTTTTGTGCTTATTTTTACCATTTGTAACTATGTTTTATTGTCGTTATTATTACATTATATAATTGTATTTATTCGCACTATTTTATTTACTACTAATTGCCCTATTATGTTGTTGTATCTGTGTTGTACACCACCCAAAGTAGCCTGGGTGGTGTACTAGATGGTATGGCACATAAATCCAATAGATAGATAGATAGATAGATAGATAGATAGATAGATAGATAGATAGATAGATAGATAGATAGAGATAGATAGATAGATAAATGTTTGTATTGTGTAGCACATGAATGTATCTGAAACACACCTTGTTAAGACAGCATTTCAAGATTCTTCCCTCCACCAGTATGATTTCATGGCTTTCCGTAAACATAGGACTCTGCCAGAGAGGATTATCACACCTTGTTTCATGGCAAAGATGGCCCTATAAAACTAACCTACTTTCTGTAAGCAGTTCCTATTATCCACATAGGAACTGTATGTTCCCTAATGTAAAGAACATACCCTCTGTCTTGATAGTGGTTCCCCCCCTCTTTTGATTGCCTAAAAAGAAATTTATCCAGATTAGCTGTCCTCACCCCTTTGCTCCTATAATGGTTCTTCTAGTCTCAAGACTTTTCCTTCTTTCAATCTCTCACTGTTATTCTTCTACTTTGTGTGGTATTGCAGGAGTAGCTCTAAAGAGATTGTACTATTATTCTGAGGAAAATGAAGATAATGAGAGAAGGGACAATAGACAGAGCTAATTTGAAGAAGGTACCCATTAACAATAATGCAGCAGAAATGGTTCTGCAATTTTCAGATCTCTCTCTCCCCCCCTCCACAACTGCACACCAAAAGTAACTGCATATGTTCTCATTTGCACATTGTATTTTCACACATGTTTCCTTTAAAAGCAATGCAGGAAGCTGTCCTAAGGCGGAAATCGCTGAAAGTTGCTAGTTCACACATTACAAAGTTTCCCCCTGGAATGCAGTTCCAGATAGGAAAATGTGTGTCTGTTAGAGCAGAATAGTATGGAATGATTGTCTTTCATGCCGTTAGTATATGTGGTCATCAGCAGCTCAGTGAGCATATTAATGGCACAAAGAGCACTTTTATTGTGCCTCATATATAATTCTGAGAAAGAACATTATTTCAAAATACAAGCAGTGTCACATGTGAAGTGAACATGAATTACTAAGGAATTTCTCAGTTCTACCATCTTTATACATTTTCCTGATATAGTTTTGTTCTCTATTTCTCTTTAGATAATAGCATGTCATATGATCTGGGCTTGAAAAGTTACTTTTAAAAAGTTATTTGTTAGGGCAGTGTTTTTCAACCTTTTTTGGGCAAAGGCACACTTGTTTCATGAAAAAAATCACAAGGCACACCACCATTAGAAAATGTTAAAAAATTTAACTCTGTGCCTATATTGACTATATATAAAGTAATTCTCTTGAATAGGAATCAAATAAACACAAAGAAAGGCACTGACCTTCACGAAGCAATCTAGAATCAAGAGGGGGAGGTTGGAAATCGCCGCCACCCCCCAGGGCTGTTTCGCACCCGCTACTTTGCACCCGTTTGCTTCCACTTTTTGGTGGCTCACCTGGGCGGCCATCACCCTCTGCCTCTCGGTGATCAAGCTGCATTTTTTGCACTGGCCATCCCTCCACATGCAGAACTGCTTGTGCCCTTTCAGGGGCGAGGAATAGCCGTGGTTCCGACACCGCACGCATTTGGGGAGCCGCGGGGACTTCTTCCCCGACGTGGCGGCGGCGGCACCGGAGGCACCAGCAGCCGCCGCCGCCGCCGGGCTTTGGGCTAAGCTGACTGTGTGACTTCCCGCCCCTGCAGCAGCGGCCAGGCCGGCGGACTTTCCAAAAGGGCCCATCTTACCCCCTCCTTGGCCGTTAGGCTCCGAGGGAGCCGACAGCTTGTTGAAAGAGGCCTCGTTAAGCATTGCGTCCCCAGGGGATCGGCTGCCTTAGCCAGGAAAGGAGGGAATTGGGTTAGCGTGGGGGAGGAAGGTGTAGGTGGTCGAAGAGTGGGGCCGGAGGGTGGGAAAGTCAACTCCTCTTCGGGACCTCTTGCGAGGGGTCCCAAAGCAACGGTCCGCATCACCGTCACTCTGCAAGCAGTTGCTACTGGTTGCTGGAGCCGCAAGGAGCAGGTTGCAAGCACCACGGTGGCGAGGCTGTGCGGGGCGCTTTGCAAAAGGAGGCACCGACGCCGCGCACCCTTGGCACAACTTTTTTTGCAACTTCACCGCCGTGCGGTCTGCTGGAAGAAACGTGCCCGGGGTCAGGGCAGAAAAGGGAGGGCAGGACCATGCGTGGCTCCGCCTCCCGACCTGCTCCACGTGCAGTATATAAGCATATTTTATGATGTTATGTTCATCCCCCACCTCTCTCTTAACAATTTTTCAATTTTTTCAATTTTTCCAACAGCACACCAGGCAACATCTCACGGCACACTAGTGTGCCACGGAACAGTGGTTGAAAAACACTGTGTTAGGGTTACAATTTCAGGCTCTGATAGCTCAAGGACCAAATGCTCTTAAAACAAGGTAATGACGCTTCCTGGGACACCAGCTACTAGTAAGTAATTAAACGCTGCTGCTGCCCACATAATTTTGTTGTCATTTGCCACCAGGATGTTTCTGATATTTAGTTACAGTTATAAATGAGCCTAAATTTTAGTGCAAGGTTTATTTATTTAGTGCAAGGTTTTTATTATTGTTTTAATTATTTATTGATATTTGATGTTTTAACTGTTTTAATTCTTTGATTGTAAGCCACCCAGAGATCTTTGGGTAGTGGGCGGCATATAAGTTGTAAAAATAAATAAATAAATAAATAAAACTTTGTGTGTTTTACTATTTTTCTTTATGTTTTGATTTTGGTTTTGTTTTCTACCTACTTGAAGGTTTCTTGAAGGAAAGTTGGAATGGTCTAAAAAGGCATAAATAAATAAATAAATAAATAAATAAATAAATAAATAAATAAATAAATCTGTTTGGATTTTGTAGAAGAGCACAGTGCTTCATATAATACCTGGCTTACAATTCTGCAGGCTATAGCTCAGCCTGCTGCAAACATGTGCCATTTCCTTCTTCAAATAAAAGGAAATTAATTCCTGCGCAAACAATAGACGGTGATCTATGTGGCAAAAATGAACAGTCCAAAATTATGAATCCCAGAGGGTGCGGATCTTTGGTTCCAAAGCTGGCTTTTGACAACATCCTTAATAAACATACAGTTAACAGGATATTGACTGACCGGATGAGTTAGGCGTCTAGCTGCAGAGCCAGAGGTTGGAAATATGGTACCCCACTGTGTCCCAGGGAGAAAAGCCAGCCTGGGTGCCCTTGGGCAAACAATACATTCCTGGGCATCCCTAGAAGAAGGAATGCTAACCCACCTCTGAGCACACTCTTTTTGAGAAATTAAGGAATTGTGCATTATACAGTATACAGTAAACAGGATACAGTAAACCCCCACCTATTGCAGGGGTTAGGGACCTGACCCAACCCGCAATAATGGAAAATCCGCAATATGCTGATGCTGAGTCATGTCTGGGCATGCTCTCTGGGGGCTCTTGTACTTAACTCAGGCCTGGTGCTGCCCCAAATGGGCCTGCAAGGGGTTTTCTAGTCCCCCAGAGGCCCCAAAATTGCTTTCTACTGATCTGGAGGCCACTTCTGTTTTACCAGAAGTCACTTCCGATTTGCGGGGAAGCACTTTTGGGGCCTCTGATGGGCCTGGGAAGGCCTTTCCTCCTTACCCCAGGGGGCCTTTTTTCCATATACTGCGGACCTGTGATATACCAGGACTGCAGTATATGAACCGCGAAAGGGCGGGGGACAACTGTACATTTATTAAAAAAAATAGAAAAGGAATTTCTGTATGAGTGGTCCCTGCATTTTTTTGTGCAAAGTAGATGCCATTCCCTCTCTGTGTTGGAGATGAAGGGTTCACATGGGGTCCTACAATTCCTCACTGAGGTGCCATCTTGTCCTGAGGCAGTCCTTATCAAGAAGAGCTAGAAATTTACCAACAATTATTTTGATCCCTACCCATCTCAACCATTTGTCTTTATCTTCCACAATAGCCCTGGTCTTTGCTCTTACGTTTTTGTCACCCTCAGCTGTATGTCCAGCTCTAAAATGAACATCCTCCCAGAACATGTATGTGGCTGGGAGAACCAACTTTCTCTCACCCACTTTACCGCACCTCCTTCAATAATTGTGCAGGAGCAGACTCTCCAGGTATTGGTTGGAGTGCAGCCATGACTGGCCCAACTGTTAAGCAAAGGGAGGCAGCCACCCAAAAGGGCTGTGAAGTATTACCCATTTTAAAAGATTAATACAGTGCTTTTATTGCTAGCAACAGGAAAAAGCAGTGGCAGAGCCTTCTTCCTCACATGCAAAATCAGTCATTTGACTTTCAGTGCCATGTATCTTGGCTGAGGGTGGAAGTGTTTGCTGCTCAGTCTCATTGAGGAAAATGGCACGGGTCACGTTTGCCCCCATGTTTTATTTTAATCATCCACACTTTCTGGTTTGTTACTCTTATTTTCCCTCCACTGCTTCCTCACTTCTCTTTTTCCTTCTTCAGTCTGTCCAAATTTAGTTTACTGGCAAGGACCTACTTCCACTGTTTTTTAAAATTACTATATTATTCTGTAAGGCAACATATAAACTGATAGTGCTACATAAATCATTCCAATCATTTTCATAAACTCTCCTATTGTGCCTTGTTGAGTAGCCTTACATATGCTTGAAGCAAATACATTCAATTTCACAACTACTTAATATGTGCCCTTCTGTTCAACTCTAGCAGCTAAATATTGTTTTGATACACTATAGGGCTTTTTCAAGCATTACAGATTATTTTAACTTGCACGCGACCATGTTTTAGCTTATTTCCTTTGTTCAAAGCAGAGAAAACTATTTCAAAAGCAGGCTTGGTGTTTGTTCAAACAATATTCTGTAAAACAAAAGGAGACGAGCTATAACAAATCCAGCAAACGAAGAAAACACAGTGAAAGGGTGAACCATCATGAAATGTGATTAATAACACAGAGGAAAATATAAAATGACATGTTTCCAAGGAAATGGGCTGTAAGTCTGAACAATGTCGTACATCTTCAGTTCTTTGCCTAGCCACCTAATAGTCAAATGTTGTGCCAATGTAAACACAGCTGCTCAGTGTTTTCTATAACTCACAAAAAGCCTGAATTTACATTCTGCCCCCCACCCACCCACCCACACCTACAGCAACTGAAGAAACTTCTTGGAGTGGAAAATTCTATGATTACCTCTGTTTGTTAGGGGAAGAACAAAAACCAAGAATTCTACGTTCATATCTGCCTTATTAACATATGTCCAAGTCCAATTACCAGACATCAAAGAAGGCTCATGCAACCGCACTATTCAGGGATTTCATTGCTGTGATTTGTCAAGGTTTTCTTTAATCATCATGAAGAGGGGTGCAATAATGGAACTAGTATGAACTGACAATCACCTTCCAGAATGAGCAACTTGGTTTCAATTTTAGTGGCTGGAATCCTGTTGGCACAACAATTTTTGCAGAAGGGTGATGAAGTCACAAGCAAGGAGATATTTTTGGAAATGAAAGGTGCCCAGTCATTCCCCCGTGGTTCCCTTATGTATAATCCCTTTCATTGTGCAGAAGCCGTGGGACCCACAGGAGAGAAGGGGGAGATCTTCCATGACCAAATTTCTGCCTTTGTTTGTAACATTATCACAGCACAGTTACACCAACAGGATTCCAGCCAATGTACTTTCACCCTTGTGTTTCGATTGCTCTGTGGTGTGCTTTCTGTATATTTTTTTGATCCTGTGAACCACTCTCTTGGTGCAGAGGCACTAGATGTTTGGAACAGGTAAATAAAACAGACATCTAGCTTGAAGCAAAATGAGCATAGACAATTGTTTTGGCTATCCAGCAGTTATTAAAATCACATTAAAGGATCTATAGTTCAATTCCATGCAATATAATCCCCCCCATCCACCACCCCAAATTGTTCATTAGCACGTATCAGTTATATTCAACTTCCCAATCTTAGGCCCTTTCCCAATCTTGGGTAACCTTTTAAATACAGTATACATACTGTATTCACACACATTCATGAAGTTCAGGGTTCTCATGGAGCACAGTGGCAACCCTTTCTTCTTCTTCTTCTTCTTCTTCTTCTTCTTCTTCTTCTTCTTCTTCTTCTTCTTCTTCTTCTTCTTCTTCTTCTTCTTCTTCTTCTTCTTCTTCTTCTTCTTCTTCTTCTTCTTCTTCTTCTTCTTCTTCTTCTTCTTCTTCTTCTTCTTGTGTTTGTCCCACTTGGTGGTGGGGTTCAGCTATTCTGGTTTTGGCCTGGGAATGACTGGCTGATTATCCACTGCATGCTATGTAGCATATTGAGCAGCAAGGATTCTCCAGCTTTTTTGGCCTTCTGCAAGTGTTTTAGCATCCTACCATATAATATGCAGCACCTTCAGGTCTTGTGCCAGCGTTCTTTGCCATGTTAATCAAGGGCATCCTCACTGGCGTTTGGGTTGGATGTGTGTGTCCCCAACTCATTGCCACCTTGGGCATCTGATTGTTCTCCCAATGGAACATGTGGTCAGCCAGTTGTAGGTTCTTCTAGATGTGACAAAATATTATGAAGTTTACACAGGCCACTCTTTCAGAGCGCTTCCTCACTGGTGATGCGGTTGAAATATTGGATCTTTAGAATTCGGCAGAGGCACTACTGTTGGAAGATATCAAGCCTCTTATTGATACTTGTTGATGCCTTCCAAGTCTCACTGGCATAAACAGGTGTCAGGATCATGATGGATGTGAACATGAAAGAATCAGATAAGAGGAGTGTTAGGTGATGAGCTAGCAATCTGTCCCTTTCAAACATAAAACCGCTACAGAAACAGAAACAAAAATCTTTCTAGGATTAAAAGAGGTAAAAAATTTAAAGACACAATGTCATTAAAAGAGTGGGAAAGGAAATTGAAAATATCAGTACTTAATAAAGAAGACACTGAATCAGCTTTGAAGGAAGACAGCTCCATCCATCCCAAGCTAGTTACTCAAGTTGCTCTCTCCCTGTATGTGTGTGTTTATTTCCAGATTAATGCCTCTAAAGTGAAGGAGTGAACTTCACGGTAGGTCTTTAGGATTCTCTTTCTTGCACCACCATGTGAGGAGTTCTCTTTTCTTCTCAGTGTCAAGTAATGTCACTGCCAGTGTCCAAAATAATTGTCTCCTGCTTCTCGTGTGTGTGTGTGTGCACGCGCACGTGCGTGTGCGTGCATGGTGTCAGTCGTCCAAGCACAAGGTAGGCAAATAATTCTGCCACTTTTCTCAGTGAGCATTGCTCACTTCCTTTTGACGTTATGTTGGGGTAGAGGGTTGTGAGGCCTACAGTGTGTACACAGAGCTTCCACTCTTCAGAATTGGCTCAAGAGTCAACCTTGCACAATTTCAGCACTGTAATCTATCCATGCCCAGGCTTCAGACATATAACTTCTCCAGCCTGGAGTGTGAGGCTCTTAGTAACAATTTTCATATCATCCTAAACACGACCCAGTGCTCTGAGCAACAATTTAATGCCGTTTATCATGTTACATTTAATGTCATAATTATTTCCCTCCCCTAAAAAGGAAAGTCAAAGGGGAAGAAAACTGGTTAAATAGAAAATGATAGGCTTTTTCAGTTCTTCTTGGGAGAGCAGAGGGGAACAGCAAAGAGGTGGGAGTCCTCTATAATATTCTTCAAGGATGCAAGTCTATTTATATACTGTACTTCCTGAAACCCTCTGGACATATCTTTTAGTGCAGCCACAAGAAACCGCTGTGGTGATGCATAGGGCTTAACCTCAAGTCAATAGCATTAAGCTCAAGTGTAATGGATTGGTGGGGTGGCAGGGGAGACAACAAACTGCAGCACCATTTGGTAAGCTATGGTGTACCAATTTATTATTTTGGTAAGTTTCTCTCTAACTCAGCTATATATAGGGTTGCTAATATTAAACAGGTACATTTGCAACGTGCTTCCCTAGAAGACAGCCCAGGATGGTTTTCCTATCCAACTTTCAATTTTAAAGCCCCACCACCACCCCATCTTTCCCTTTCACAGGCTAGAAATGTACTTATCCAAGTTTGCTGACCTTAATGTGGCTTACTTGTAAGCAGAAACATGTAATCCACTACTTCCTTTTAAAAAATAAACTAGAGATGGACATGAAATGAAAAATGAAACACTGTTTAATCATTTCCTTACCTAACGGATCCGTAGGATGTGTTTCATTTCATTATGTGATGAAACACCATTTTCCCCTTCTAGGATGAAATGATTTGTCCTAGAGAAAAAATGGCAGGGGAGCTCCTAAAATTTGTAGATATTTGAGTTTCAAGGGGCTGAGTTATTAAGGTCCAAAGGGGGTGCCCCTTGGAAAAAATATTTCTAATTGGATTTGGATGCCAAGCCACAATGGGCGAGCAATTACCGCAGCTGCAGCTTGACGTCTGTTCCAAATCCAATTAGAAAGATTTTTCCTAGCGGCACCCTGTTTGGAAAAAAAATCAGCCCCCTGAAACCCAAACTTCTCCAAATTTCAGGGGCTTACAGGAAATTGCCTGAGGAAGCAAGCCTGCAAGTGTGCTTTGTATTTTTGAGTACTACATTTTTCATGTTAATGTTGTGAACTTTCCTTGGGTTCAGAACTCTTAGGCGCTCAGCCTGGGATGAGTGAGTGATTCGGTCAGTTCTCTGTAGAAAAAGCTGCTCTGACAGATATCAAGGCTTAAACTGTTTATGGCTTTGTAAGTTATCAAAATCTTGAAGTCAGCATGGAAGCGAACCGGAAGTTGGTGCACGGTGGCCAGTGTAGGGGTAGTATGGTGGTGTTTTCTCACCCCTGTTAATAATCTTGCCACTGGACTTTGCCCCAGTTGAAGCTTCTGCGTTAGCCTCACAGGCAGTCTCACACAGAGAGTGCTACAGTAGTCTAATCTCAGGATTACAAAACAAATCCTTGGTAGGTTTATGAATTTAAGCTCTCTGTTTCAGGAAATTTGATGGGAATTCTGGACAAGTGCCATGATTCCCTCATTATCCAAACAGTTAGAAATAGGCTGAGTTAGACCACTGATTTAATCTTCAGGGCAGTGCAAGGATGGTTTGAACTTTATCACATTTTGAATGAAATTTATACATTAACTGTTAGAAATACATGAGAATTTAAAGGTATCACTTAAGTTTGATTTGGAAATCAAACAGGCCCCCATGAATGTTAGGTATGTAGTATTATTTATGCATTCTTTTATTATATTATATTATATTATATTATATTATATTATATTATATTATATTATATTATATTATATTATATTATATTATATTCAAAACATTCTATGCTTTGTGCAACTATGTAAATTCCCCCAAGTTATATTTTAGTTTGGCAGTCTAGGACAGTGTTGGCAAACCTATGGCATGGGTGCCAAAGGTGGCACTTGGAACCCTTTCTGTGGGCACCCAACATTGCCCCTTCACAGCCACCTATATTCAGGTTAAATTGCTGTATTGGCACTTTGCAAAAAAAAAAATAGTGGGTTTTGAATCGCAGTTTGGGCACTCGGTTTCTAAAAGGTTCACCATCACTGTTCTAGAGGCTAAATAAATATATAAAAAATATCCCAAGAAAAACCTGCAAAACAGAACTGGTGCCTGCAAGGTTTCCCTGGTGCCACATCATTGCTTTTCTACCTAACCCACCTCATCCCTCTGTAGAGCTTGCCTGAGGAAGGGAGCAGACAAGCACATAGCTTGCTGTTTCTAGTTCATCCTACTTTCCAATTATAGTTGTGTCTTAAGTAAGAGTGATTCATCCTGCTCCTTTTTACAAGCAATTTTGTTCCTTTCGGGCACAATGCAAGGGCTGCAGTATATTGGCTACAATAGGGAGCATTCCTGATAATCCCATTCTGCAGCAGTTGCTTAATTCACTCCCAAATAGAGCTAAGGGCAGCCTTTTCTTCCATGATAACCCTGTATGCAGTTGGGTATTGACAGTAGAAAGAATAGTGGGAAACCCCTCTCCTCTGTTTTCCTCTTTGTCAGATCCTGATAAGGTTGCCTGACTTCCCCAGGAGTCCTACAGATATGTATAGACCTCCTAGGCAAAGAGGAGAAGCCTATGGTTCATCATCTGACAAAATCCTGATGGAATGTTTAAATATCTCCATGAGAATCCTATTACAAATAGACCCTCTTATGGGAGAATTATAGACTTCATGCAACTGACAATGCCTCTTTAAAAGAGATTCCAAAAGATTTAGTTTAGTCCAAGTACTTTCCTCTGAGTATCCTCTTAATTTCATCTGTTCCAATAAACATAATTCTTTTTCAAGTATTTATTTAGCATACAAGCTAGACATGGGCATGACTCAGCGAAATTGTCATTTCCATTTTCGGTTATTGTTTCCATTACGTAACGGAAACGGTAACAATAATTAAGCCGTCAGAACTCGAACTCGAACCGAAAAAAAAAAAATTTGGTGGGGGTTTTCGGTTCCATTTGTGGCATCGTGGCGATCACGCAATGCGAAGCACAGAAAAGGTTTTTAAAAGTTTTTTAAAAAACCCGACTCCCGGCCAAAAAAGCAGGCGAAAATATGCCTGCCTGAGGCTTTGCCACCTGCCAGAGGGGTGGTTTTTGGGGGGTCCCCGGCCTTCCCCCCCCTCTTCTCCTGTCCTGGGCTGCTTGCACCAGGCTGGGGGAGTCATCCTCATCATCTCTCCATGCCATGCAGTGGGGGGATCCAAAATGGCGACCGCAATTTTTCTTTTGAAATCGTGGACAAAAAACACACCAAATCACCACAGAAACATGTGAAATTTATTTATTTTAAATGCCTGAATTTTTATAGTAGCAGCAGTGGTTTTTTAATAGCAATAAAATGTCGTATTGATTTTATTTTATTTTATTTTATTTTATTTTTTTTTAGACCTGCCCATTTGGGCTGGGCATGGGATGGGACCATGCAAATTTTTGAACCATTCCACCAATGGCATCACCAGGTTTTTGACTGACACTTCTGGATGTCTCAGAGGGCATAAAAAGCCAAGGCACCTTCCAGAAATCACAGTCGGGTGTACGGATGTGGCTGAGGGAGGAGGGCTGGCTGCTGGTGCTGGTGTGATCTGATCGAGATTGAGGAGGGAGGCTGGAGGCTTTAGGATTTAAGTTAGGCAGGCAGGGAGGGAACTGAATTTAGAAAATAATTTCTTTGATTCCCTGCAGCTTTGTATGCTGAAGGGAATAGCAGTTTATTCTTTATTTCTTCTCTGGCAGTTTGTGAGGATTTTTTTCTGATATTGAATAAAGGGGGAGGTTCGACTGGGAGTGGGAGGTGTGGATTTATTTTAAAAATATATTATATACTACCATTTATTTTCTATTTTCCCAACTTCAATTTGCTTGCACACACACACATTTGGGGTGCAAGCCAAGAACAGAACCTCTATCCTAAGTGATATCCTAACTGCCCACTCGCCCATCTGCCCGCGCCACCACCCGCCTGCGGCCCGCGCCACCGCCCGCCCGCTCACCCGCCCCCCACCCCACCCACCGCCTAGGGCGCAAAAACACCTAGCGCCGGCCCTGATTGCAGGATGCCCCTATGCTCTGGGAAGTCAAATCGCGCTAAATCGCTGTGGAAACGACAAACGACAAACGACAAATGGAAACAACAAATTTTTGAAAATTTCACGACAAACGGAAACTACCCGAAACGGACCCATTCTGACAAATGAAAACTTGAAATGTCATTTTTTCTGGTCGTGCCCATGTCTAATACAAGCATCTATGTAAACGCACATGGTTGTATAAATACATATATGAGTATATATGAGATGGAACTGAAATAAATAAATAAATTATTTTAATTCAAGAATGTAAAACATCATATAAAACATCTATTCTTCATGTAAACTAAAAATCTTAAATTTAGCTAAAAATGAATATGTGCACATAAAAAGTAATTTTAACTTCTACCAGTGTAAGCCCTCAATTTCCAGTGTAAGCCCTCAATTTGAGTGTATGTCCCCTTGTTCTGGTATTTTGTGAGAGGGAGAAGAGCGTCCCTCTATCCATAATGCCCTACATTATTTTGTATGTGTCAATCATGTCCCCCCCTCAGGCACCTTTTTTCCAGACTAATGAGCCCCAAATGTTTTAGCCTTTCCTCATAAGGGAGGTGCCCCAGCCCAGTAATCATTTTAGTCGCTATCTTCTGCACCTTTTCCAGTTCCATTATGTCTTTTTTGTGATGCGGTGACCAGAATTGTACACAATACTCCAGGTGCAGCCTTATTTTAATTTTGTATAATGGCATTATAATATTGGCTGTTTTATTTTCAATCCCCTTTTTGATAATCCCTAGTATGGAATTGGCCTTCACCACTGCCACACATTGGGTAGACACCTTCATTGAGCTGTCCACCAACACACCAAGATCCATGAGTTGATAGATAAAGTTTTGATTTTTTGCCCCAATATGCATTATTTGACATTTGGCTACGCATTTGCCATTTTGCAGCCCATTCCCCCAGTTTGGAGAGATCCTTCTGGAGCTTTTCACAATATTCTCTGGTTTTTACCACACTGAAAAGTTTCATGTCATCTGCAAACTTGGCCACCTCACTGCTTATCCCTGTCTCCAGGTCATTTATGAACAGATTGAAAAGCACCGGTCCCAGGACAGATCCCTGGGGCACACCGCTTTTCACTTCTCTCCATTGTGAAAATTTCCCATTGACACCTACTCTTTGTTTCCTGGATCTCAACCAGTTCTCAGTCCAGAAGAGGACCTGCCCCTTATCCCTTGACTATGCAATTTTATCAGCAGCCTTTGGTGAGGGACTGTGTCAAAAGCCTTCTCAAAATCCAGATAGACAGTATCCACCAGTTCACTCAAATCCACATGCCTGTTGACCTTTTCAAAGAATTCTAAAAGGTTTGTCAGGCAAGACTTACCCTTATAGAAGCCATGCTGATTTTCTCTCAGCAAGGTTTGTTCTTCTATGTGTTTTAAGATTTTCTCTTGGATGAGACTTTCCACCATTTTCCCTGGGACAGACATAAGGCTAACCGGCCTGTAGTTTCCCAGGTCCCCCCTCCTTCCTTTTTTAAACCCCAGTGTTTTCTCCTCATTCCATCCCAACTACAGCCTCCTTACTTGAGAGTGAATCACTTAAATCTTACTCCTGAGTATACTATGCAAACTTACACAGAAACAAACCAGCCACCCAAAGACTTGTGTGGACCCTTCTCACGGGAGAATCGACATCTCCAGGGTGACAGGAAAGTTCGCTTAAGCGAGAGACAATGAAGAGAAGGACCTATTAATGTGTAAAGCAGACCACTCCAGATTTCCCCATGTGGACATGCACTGACAGAAAATATCTTGCTTGTAAGAAGCGAAAAAAATCTACATTTTATCATTCCCTCACATGAGAGCAGGGCAAAGATTTAAATTTCTCCCTGCACAACCACCACCACCCCAGAGTTTTTCTATTTCTGTAAACCTGGAAATTCACCCAAGCATGCTGAAATCTCCCTCTTTTTCCCCTCAGTGACCTAATTTTTACTACAATCCTGTCAGTGTTCACTGAGTGAGATTACTATTAGGAGAGATAATGGGGAGTTATTTGTTTCTTCGAAGTATTTCTAGGTCACCTTTGAAAGGCAACTTACATGGAACAGCCTTGCATTGCCATCTCACTTGTCAATGAAATAATTTTGCAATGCATATCCAGGTACTTGTGGAACATGGCCCTTGCTGTCTGACAGGTGAGTTTACATTCTACAGTTTTGTGCTTTTGGGAAATTATTATCATTGCTGCACATGGAACTGGCCTTGTCATGAACTATATTGTGGCTGCTGCCTCAGGCTGCAAGGTAATGGAGGTGGTAAATGAATGACTGTCCTGCTGCCTCTCCTTTCTCAAGCTCACAGAAACTGTACCCTGGAAAACAGGCACTAAATGCCTTATCTTTGCTTCCGGTTTTTTCTTCTTCTTCTTCTTCTTTTCTCATAACGCAGACTGGCTGTTCCTGGGGCCGATTGGGTGCTGGTTTTTTTCCACTTCCCCCCACCCCTAGTGCCAGTCAGCTGGTCCTCTGGCTGGTCTGGCACTGTTTTTTAATTTGTTTTAAATTTTCCTCCACCTTCCTAGTGCCAGGCAGCTGGCTGATTGGGCACTTTTTAAAAACTTCCCCCACTCCTAGCGCCAGTCAGCTGGTCCTTTTTTAAATCCTAGCACCACCTGCTGGCCATGGGGCTGAACTGCACTTAAAAAAACCATTTGTATGTGGGAACTGCTATCCCACATCTTCAGTCACGTGACAGGAGGAAGAGGAAAACTGTACCTTCCGAAGATCAGGATCTTCCCCAGGTGAGATATCAGCCTTAGAGGCCAGCCTTCATTAAGTCTGGGTTCTGATGAAGCTTCTTGGGCCAGTATTCAGAAGAGGCAGCAATGTGGTGAAATGATGAGCCTGTGCCTCTGCAAGCTCAACTACTAACTTCCCCCCACTTTCTTCCACTGCTGGCATGTAGTCCCGAGAAGAAGTTGAAATAGGAAAGTTAGTGGGAGAGTGGAACAGTAGCTTAGTGTGATGAAAGACATTCTGTATCACACAGTGGCTCACCATTTGCCTTAGGGTCTTCCCAAGCAGATGTCTTCACCAGCTTAAGATTCCCCACAAATGGCATTGAGAGCTTCTCTCCAACCCAGAGGTTGTCCTTACACATCCATAATGACAGCCATTGATACCCTTGTTCTCCATGAATTTATCTAATCCTTTCTTAAAGCTGTCAAGGTTGACAGCTGCCATCATTTCTTCTGGCAGGGAGTTCCATAGACCAGTGATCCTTTGGGTAAAAAAGTACTTTCTCTTATTTGTTTGAGATCTAGCACCCAAAAGTTTCATGGAGTGCCCCCTAGTTCTAGTGTTGTGCGATAGGGAAAACAGTTTTACTTTTGTTTTCACTGCCTGTTCCCTCTTGCCCTCTTAAAGGAAGCAAGCAGGCTGAGGGAGAGTAACCTAGGCCTCATCTTGTATGAAACAGTTTTGTTATCGGATATGAGAAATTTTCAAATAGGTAACAATGGAAGCAAAGATAAGGAAGAGATGAGTGAGCACTCATGGGGTTTTAAATAGGTTTTCATTATAATTGGCATATGTAGTCTTCTTGATATTAATTTGATATTATAGTGCTTAAATATCTCAGATGCAAAGGGCAGGTAAAAATATATCTGTCTAGTGTCTACCCTTGGTGTACTTAGAGCTGCACTAGGTGATATACTTAGCATCGTTCTAGACACAGTGCTCCTTCAAGTGGTAAAAGATGTCTGTCTGCCATAGCAAGTGATTACTCCTCAGCTATCCATCATTAGTGATGGGCATGAGTGCTGGTTTGGTAGTTTGGCATGGTTCATTTCCCAGCCAAACAACTGATCCACAGTTCAGCAACCCACCTCCTCCAGTGTGTGGCTACTCAGCAGCAGTGCCTGGAGGAGGGAGGCTGGAAGACTGTCACCAAGTGGCAGGCCCTCCTGTCAGTAACTGGCACCATAAGAGGTGTTCCGTGGAGGGTAACGGTGCAGCATACATGTGTACCCTATCAATGCAAAAGGGTACAACAAAGGTGGAACGGGTGAATTCAATTAAAATAAACCTGTCTTCAGCGCATCACAAACTCAAGAAACAGAGAAAACAGTAATTGAAGTTTAGCCTTTGACAAGCAAAAGTCTTCAACTAAGGAAGAAAATAAACTAGCTATAGTCATCCCTGTGCAACATAAATTTAAATATTCTCTTTGATATTTTTAACAGCCAAGAGCTCAAAAGAACCACAAAACTGCCTTTAAAAGCATCATATGGAGCAGCTGTTTCTTATGCCTTACTACTCCTTCCAGTGAATAACAGCCTAGTGACATGTGGGGTAGTAAGTATAAGGAAAAGTCAAATCCATGTCCTAATTATTACACTAGAGAAACTATTCTATTCATTAGAGGACTGGTAGGGTGAAGCTTTCGTGGAAGTTGTTTTAAATGGGCATCACGGTGACATGAATACATTAGCAGTTCTCCCACTTCATATGCATTATTACTGCATTCCTGTGACATCAGGGGCATAATCCGGAAAGGCTCATTTTGTCATTGTAAGTATATATTAATAGTTGGAGGTGAAAATGGTTTCTTAGATTCTTCTCTTCTGAAAATGTCCAGTTAATTATTATGGTATGTCCACATGGGAAGATTCCACAATGCATCAGAAAAAGAGGGAAACAGTTCCATTTCACATTAGACTAAGTGACTGAATTTTCAGCAGAGGTCTCTTCCTGAAAATTAAGGAAAAATAGAGTTGCTGTTGAATTTTAGAATCTCCTGGAAGTTAGTGCTGAATTTTTGGCATGGATTTGGTGGAATCCGGTGTAGAGTATAGAATACACTGGAGGCTCAATAAATTCTCTAGTGGCTGCCACTTTTACATTTAGTACATTATCCTGAGATGCATTTAATCCTCTTGAAGTCTAATGACATCCTCAGCAGACTCCAGGGCTTAGCAAAAGAAGGCAGTCTATGAAACTAGGTTTGAAAATAAATAAATAATAATAATAATCTGGTAAATGCAACAATTATTAAACCAGGGAAGTGTAAAACTGTAGTTCTTCAGGTCGAATATTCCCATTTTCCACTTTCATTCCTGTTCTGTTCCATTTCTCCACTGATTATAAAAATATATCTGCACAGAAAATCATATATATTTTCATATGCCTTTTTGCCAAACATATGCTAGCTCCTGACATTACCATTTTGATTCAGAACTTGGAAAAAGCTGCTTTAATTCTCAGAATCTCCCAAACAGCATGAAAAGGTGTGGTTAAAAGAAAAAAACTTTCCTCAGTGCTGCCTTTTTACCATGATTAAAGTATATTTATGCACATTTTTTCAGATGTATGCCTTTTGGGATGCACATGGATTAATTAATCTTCTTTTCTCTCTTCTTCCCTAGAAGGGATCATAAGCTTTGCAAATATATGGATACCTGGGGCAAAAAGAGATCTATTCAGTTGGTCGTCTTGCAGGTGCAACAGGATATTTCCATATAGAAATACACATCCCACAATCTTCTTCCTTCCCCTAACTATAACCAGCCCTATAGCCATTCATAAAGAAGGAAAAACTGAGAACATAGATCCTATGATAGAAGATAGTGTAACAGTGAGGCTGTGGTGATCCAGAAGGATTAGTGAAGCTAAAGCATTCAGAAGATGAATGAAACTAGGGATGGGATACCTTCTACCACTTGTTTTCACCTTCTTCTTTTTTCTTATATGTCCTCAATATGTAGTTTTAATAGGTCACTGCAGGTCTTTAAAGATTATGCTATTTGGCTTTAATTCCTGAGCCCGTTTGTGTGATTTATGGGCTCAAGATGGTGAGAGGGATGGCTCGTAGACATAGGGCCTTCTCGGCAGCTGCCCCCAAGCTATGGAATGCCTGCCTGAGTGAGATCTTCCTGGCGCCAACATTAAAGTACAAACCTTTCTGTTCCAGAAGTTTTTTAATTGATACAATATAGATTGTGAGTCCTCCGATGGCAATTTTAGTGTAATGATTTTAGTGTAAGGTTTTTATTATTGTTTTAATTATTTATTGATATTTAATGTTTTAACTGTTTTAATTCTTTTGATTGTAAGCTGCCCAGAGACCTTTGGGTAGTGGGTGGCATATAAGTTGTAAAAATAAATAAATATATAGAGCTTAGCCTCCCATTATGAAATGCTTTCCCCCCAAATATTGGTCAATTCGAATAACAGTTGGCTTAGTGATTATTTCCTCACAAGATGGAATGGCCACTCTGTTTACTTCCCACATATTGAGTAAGTGTGCTTGTGGGTCTGTGATGGAACATGATCATGGAGACATTCTCTTTCCTTGAAGGTGAATTGTTTTGACCTGAACTGTCCATTACAAGAAGATCTATATTTCCTGATACTTCAGAAACATTCACTCTGTGGGTACACTAGGAAAAAGAAACATTCACAAATCTTGAAAAGTTCTACTCAGTTCACTAGAACACATTTGTCTTCTTTCAGAATTCCTCAGATACCTCACTTAGCAATAAAGCTCAACATTTGCTTCAAATCACTCTTGTAGCGAAATTCTCAATTTAAGAATATAGGAAACCTAACAGAAAAGAATCTTGCTAGTCATATTGACACGATTGTGGGAGTAATTTCTGTTTTAGGAAAAGTCAAGGAAAATCAACATACCCCCACCCCAAAAAAGGAAGGAAGAAAGAAAGAAAAGAAAAGAAAAGAAAAGAAAAGATGTCATAAGAACATAAGAAGAGCCATGCTGGACCAGGCCAAAGGCCCATCTAGCCCAGCTTCCTGTATCTCACACTGGCCCCGCCAAATGCATCTGGGAGCTCATGAAACTAGATATCTGTCTCCTGATACCACTCCCCTGCATCTGGCCCTTGAAGTACCCTGGTTTTAAGCCTGGAAAATACACATCTCCACCATGGTTTGTAACTTGTGATGGACTTTTCCTCCAGGAATCTGTCCGATTCCCTTTTGAAGACATCCAGGCCAGATGCCATCACCACATCCAGTGGCAGGGAGTTCCCCAGCCTAACAACATGCTGGGTATTTTTTTTCTTTTGTCTGTTCTTACTCTCCCAGCACTCAATTTGAGTGTATGTCCCCTAGTTCTGGTATTTTGTGAGAGGGAGAAGAGCTTCCCTCTATCCACTTTACTCATGTCCTGCATTATTTTGTACGTCTCAATAATATCCCCCCCCCGGTGCCTTTTTTCCAGACTAAAGAGCCCCAAACGTTTTAGCCTTTCCTCAAAGGGGAGGTCTCCCAGTAATCATTTTAGTCACTCTCTTTTGCACCTTTTCCAGTTCCACTATGTCTTTTTTGAGATGCAGTGACCAGAATTATACACAGTACTCCAGGTGATTCCCTAAAATTGCTTGAGGAAGTTAAGCCTGCCATTGGCATGCCTGAGATCACTAAAATTATCCATTGAATATATATTTTTTAAAAAATATTATTTATTTTAAAAATATTCAATGGAAAATTCCCCCAGGAAAAGACCTCCAGGTATGCAGATGTACACACACACACACACACACACACAGAGAGAGAGAGAGAGAGAGAGAGAGAGAGAGAGAGAGCAGCGCATACACAAAGGCAATGGATTACTAAAGGGATGGAGGGAATGAGTAGGCCAGGAGACTGGGGATGGCATCTAGAAGTGCAGCCCTGCATACTGTTAAGGCATATTTGCTCGCAAACAAATACTCTTATTAAAATTGCAATTTTTCTTTACATAGCATTTTGTAAATTTACATTGATGGCAAGCCATTTGGCATCTTATTTGAATGTATTCCACTTTTCTGTGACCAATCAACATCCCAAACATGTTACATCACTAAAATGACTTGCTGTTTTATTTTTATCTGAATGTATTCCACTTTTCTGTGACCAATCAACATGTAAATAATAAATAAATAAATAAATAAATAAATAAATATGGTTCTTTTTCTTATTGGTACTCTTTTTCCCACTGGCCCTTCATAGAAACACGCAACATCTCACTGGGAATATAGATGGTCAGTTCATCCCTAATGCAAAGGGAGAGGCTGTCATTTGTCTTGTTCTATTTAGCCAGAGCACTTCAAAATGTGCAAATTTGTTCGTAATTTCAGTGGATAGAATTTATGATCTGGATAATTAGGAGAAAGCAAAATTAATGGCTCTGCCCATTCATCTTGTTTCTGGTGCTAATAAAACCAGGATTGCCACCTTGTTATTCCTTGCCCTTGAAACCACAAGACAAGGAAGCAGGAAAGAAACATTTTCATAACCAAAACAGCTGCATCCCTTGAATTTGGCCAGCACAAAATGGTTGAGGATTTTGCTCAATGTGTGTGTCATTTTTAACAATTATCCGATTTGCTAAGTTCTTTCAAAATCAGGATGAAACGAACTTGAGATTTTAAAAATTCAAATAGGAGAGAAAGAAAACCAACATATTTGTCTTTCCATATCCCTAAATGTTTTGCCAGGAGCGATGTTTGCAAATTAAGCTATCATTTTATATGAAAACCACTTGAGGAATTTTAGAATTCTTATTTCAAAATTCTTCAGATTTAAGGATAAATCCTTCACTCTAGAAAACACTTGGGTAAACTACTCATTTCTCCCTGAATCATCCATGAAAAGAACATTGTGATTTTTCTCACATAATCACTATGGGAGTGACAGAAGGAAAAATAAATAAATTGAAAATTAAGGCTATTGTACTGACTATCCCATTAATTTACATGCTTCCTGTAGGCAGCTAGTTGGCTATTGTGAGAAACAGGATGTTGCTCTGGATCAGCCTTTGGTCTTATCTAGCATTACTCTTCTGCTGATCTTATTTTCTTAGGAGTTTCCACACAAATAGTATCCTGTGTGAAAGGCAATAAAGTTACAATTTGATGAAGACTTACCATGTGAATCAAACTGAAGTAATAGGGATATTCAGGTTGAATATCCTTCAGAAAGTATCTTGAGTGCGAGTCTTTTGAGACTATAGAGTTTATCCTTTTTTAATCACCAAAAATGTTAATACAGTAGGTTGCTAATATTAATCCTCCTTACTTCGCTATGTGTGTGTTGCGTTGTTACAGTCATGACCGACTCTTCGTGACTCCATGCCCATGGAGTTCTTTTGACAGGAATACAGGAGTGGTTTGCCAGTTCCTACTCCAGGCACCTACAGCACCTGGTATTCCCTGGTGGTCTCCCATGCAAGTACTAACCAGGGCTGATTTTATCTTGCTGTGCTGGTCTGATGGAGATCACAAAGGTACCATGAATGGAGCTGAAAAGGAACTTTTAGAAGTTTTGAGATTCTCTCCAAACTATCAGTTTTGTGCCTTTCAACAATTTTTGAAAGACCTCAAGATCTACACATTTGTGAAGATTCTGGGACATTTCCTACAGAGAATATTATTCTATTTTTTAAAAAAATATTTATTTAAAGGTGAACAGCTAAACATGTGAAAGACACCATAGTCAATTGGTAAAATATAGAAATGAGCACCAAACGAAAAATGAAATGCTGTTTCATTGTTTTGTTATGTAAAGGAATTATAGAAATTGTTTCATGATAAAACAAACTGAACCATCTTTTTTGGTTCGGGAAATGAAATGGGGAACCTCCAAAGGGTGTAAACCTAGGAGAAAATAATTTCTAATAGAGTGGAAAGCGCTTAATCACTCCCCCTTAATTACAAATGATTTTCTTCTGGGGGCCCCTTTGGAGTTTTAGAACTCATCCCCCTAAATCCCAAACCTCTCCATATTTGGGGTCTTACAAAGAAGCTACTCCCCAAATTTGGTGCCTCTAGGAGCCAGCAGAGACTTTGTATAGTGTAACAAATCATTTCATTTTGTTTTGTTTCATTCTGAAAATTCTTTCTAAAATGTGTTAGAAATCAAATGAAACAAAGGGAGAAATGAAACGAAATGTTCCATCTCTAGTAAAATATCACAACATGTGTACTAAAGAAAATGTGTAAACAAATGTTGCACATTTTACATGACAATGTCTATTTTACATAAAGTTCTTATGGGTTTTCATAAGGTAAGTGAGGGAACTTATAGAAATAAAAATGGGACAGAAATGGAGATTGATGGAGGGAGTACAATGGATAATGGAACAAAATTGAACCTGAGGGCTCCTCTGAACCCCACTTGTAAAATACCTTCAGTGCTATACACAAACATGCCATATAAACAAACACAATACTCACACAAGTCAAAGAGACTCTATGGAGATGGATTTACATAGCAATTTGCAGTTCCATGTACAACTGTCAAAGACACACACAGAGAGACACACACTGCATTTCAGCCTAAGGCTAAAAAATCATAAACATTATTTTATAGAAGGAAGTTTATTGAACTCACTTGGATCCGCTCCTGAATAAATATATCTAGGGGTATGATATAAATCTGTCATCATTATAAGCTTCAAAGCCATCCTTACATTAAAATAAAAATGATTCACATCAATCTTAATCATTGCTCATCAAGGTACAGTTCAAATCTTTGAAAATCAATCAGATTCCGGTATGATTACATGGATGTTTATTTGTTACCTAGTTATTTCATCAATTGCTGTACTGTTTATTAGTTCTAATACCTTGAAGCAAAGTAAAAAAAATAAAGTAAAGCAAAACATTGGCCAGTATCGTATTTGCAGCAGAAGGCAATCATGTAAGTGCTCTTTCCACTCCAGCTGGCCCCTTTTGCAGGGCAGATCATGCAAACTATTATGTAACTAATATTGCCACTACTATGAGACCAGGAATTCATAAGGCGGATGGCCATGGGATGGTTACTAGAGATGGGCACGACTCAAAAAAATGGTGTTTCGTTTGTCGTTTGGTTGTTTAGGGGTCTGTTTCGGTTCGTTTTCGTTTTCGTGACATTTTTTGCAAAAAAAAATTGTTTTTGTTTCGTTGGGTAATGAAACGAAAAACAAAAACAAAAACAAAAAATTGCTGTTTCATTAGCATTCTTTATAGTTCAATGCATCTGCTGCAACGAAAACGAAAAACACGGCAAATTTGGTCATTTCGTTTTCATTTTTGTTTTGTTTAAAAAAATCGTTTCATTTTTGTTGCATAACAAAATGAAAAAATGAAAACGAAAATGAAAATCGCTCATTTCGTGCCCATCTCTAATGGTTACACAAAGGCTTTTCATTGCAAACAAGACACTTACTATTGGCTTAAATCCTCTTCCTTATGGCTTTTCCAGATTGGCTGTATTTGGCGCAGGATGGATCAGGCTACAAAGGATAGGTTGAGGTGGGGGTTGTGAAGTGCTATTTGGAGTGCATCTCCCATCCCAACTGCAAATGATCCGTTGTAGTGTAATCAGCTATCAATATTGGGCGCTTTCCCTTATTGATTGTGGAGGTTCGGTAAAAGGTTATTTTTACATTGATCCTCTCTTCCTCTGTCCCTGCCGTTCCATTTTCTTCCTTCCCCTCTCCTTGCTTCCCTTCCCTTCTTCTCACTTCCATCTTGCTTGGAATCTGAAGCCATGATGTGGTGGCTTCCAGAGGGTGATTTGTTTTGGATAAACAGAGCATGCCACCACCACCCCCAAAAAATGCATGCCCAGCTGCTGAGCCAGAACAGTTAAAGGGAAAGAATGGCTCAATTTAAGTATCAACACAAGTGGACAAAATTTTTGTGTGCTTGTTTTAAAAAATCATGTTCTCAAGCATTCATGGACCATATCTATATACCAGTGTGGTCAGGTTCACTGTTACACACAAAGATGTACCGGTACCTTTTGGAGCTGAACGGTTACAAGCTACGAACTTTTCTTTACACATTATCTGTCCTGTACTGAGTTGTGGGGCAAGAGATGTCTTAACTTGAGAGAGTTTGCCTCCAATATTACGCCTTTTGTGTAACTGAGCAAGAGGATTCCATCCACCGAGTAGCAAATGAAAATGTCTTTTAAAAATTAAAACATTTAAAACAATCATAAGCGTGTTACTGGTAATCAGGCTGTGAATCAGTTTGGAAATTTAAGTGAAGAAATTGGGATTTAAAGTGCACAAGAGTCGGTGTTTCCTGAGTACCAAGCATGGGAGGCATGTCAAAAGGAGAGGGTTACAGCCCAAAGCATTAATTTTCTACTTGCTGGCAAATGAGAAATCTGCTAGTTGTGGAACCACTAGCAAAATCTCCTCTCCTATATAAACATGCAGAAGAATCTTGCATATTGCAGAGGTTCCCAGTTGCACGCTTATGAATGAATTCATGTTGCCTGCCTTCCCTTCTATACATTCATTCCACAGCTATGTTTCCTGAAAAGGATTCAAAGCAGCCCCACATTGAGTTACAACTTTATTGTACATAAAGAAGAGTTCTGAATGAACTATCCCTTGCTGTGGGCTCTTACTCTGAAGGAAGTGTTTCAAAGGAAAGACGTTTGGCAAGCAGCTGAAGTATGCAAAACATAAATATTTGCTTAATATTTTTGTTGTTATGTATAAGTAGGTCCATCTGCTCTGGACATCCCAAGTGCTGTTTGATCTTGGTGCCCCCTTTCCTTTCAGCTGCCCTCCTGAATGCCTCCTGAAAAGTCAGATATCACATAGCATGAAATGGAAAATCTGGTCTCTTTCTGGGGTTCACATTAAATTTGATATCATATAATATTAGATTTATGTTTGCCTTGTAAATTGCAATTATAGTGTTGGCAGGAGTAGCCAGGATGGAGAGAGAGAAAAACAACGTCTTCCTTCCTCCCTGTTTTGTCCTGGCTCCTTCCATCCCCTGCCAACAATCACAATTCTCTCTTCAAAGAGGGAATATACGGCAAGGCAAAACACCTGACTTTTCAGTGTGTGCATTTTGTGCTGTGTGGTCTGAATTAGAGATGGGCACGAAATGACCAATTTTTTGTTACCGTTACCCGTTATTCATACCGTTACCTCATGGTACGAATAACAACCATTTGGACAGGTCAGGCTCAAACCGAACAGAACCAAGAAAATTTTATTTGGTTCTGTTCATCTCCGTTACTGGCATGATTGGCATCGCACCGCTCATGCGATGAAAAATGAAGTGGAGACTCCTACGTGGTGCTGGTCGGGAAGTATTTCATGGATCACAATGGAAACGCCAACTGCTGCGTTTGCCACCACATGGTTGGCAGTAAAAAAATAAACTTAAAAAAAATTAAAAAGGAGTGCCTGCCAACTGGGCCCCAGGGGTGGCCTGGTTGGCACCCTAAAATCTGTAAAAAAATAATTAAAAAGCCCCCAGCACCGACGGGCCACCAGGGGCCACGCGGTGCTGAAAGAAAAAAAACCCGGAAATCCGGAAGTAAAAAGAAAGCAACCGAAAAGGTGCCTCTTTTCTTTTCTTTTCTTTTCTTTTCTTTTCTTTTCTTTTCTTTTCTTTTCTTTTCTTTTCTTTTCTTTCTATGAGAGGTTAACAGAGGGATGGATGGAAGACCTCCCCACCCTGGGGGCTCTGATCCGGCCTCTGCGCATGGAGACCTGATCGCAGCCCCTTCCTTCTCAACTCCGCCCCAGAGCCTGCAGCCCACCAGGCTGTCAGGCTATGGGGCGAGAGGGTGGTGAGAGGGTGCTGGGATCTGACCTCCGTGTGCGGAGACCGGATCGCAGCCCCTTCCTTCTTGACTCCACCCCAGAGCATGCATGCAGCCCATGGGGCCAGGCTGTCAGGATCCACCCCAGGTGGCAGGCGGCAGCTGTCACCCAGGGAAGGAAGTGGCAGCCGTGGTCTCGCCTCCATGCACAGAGGCAAGACCACGGCTCGATCTCCTCCACCCTGGGTGGCGGCCTGGCAGCTGTCACCCGGGGAGGAGGAGATCGGCTGAGCCTCCTGGGGAAGCCGAATCCCCCCTTCTCCCCTCTGCACACAGTGGGGTGAAGGGGGTCTCTTCCCCACTTCCCCCCCTGCAGAGCCAGTGCCCAGTAGCTACTCAGTGCTAGCTTCGGGAGGGGATAAGATTTAAAAAGCCCACTCTCTCCTCCCACCTGATAGGGTGGGGGAAGAGCTGGCTTTTTAAATCTCCCCCCAGCCCTCCCGGGCACCGCCGGTGCCGTCAAGCGGGCCAGGAGAGCGCTCCCGTGGCTGTGGGACTTTTCTCCTGGCTGGCTTGCTGGTGGCTCTGTGGCACCCAGCCCTGGAAGGGCTCCCCGTGGCTGCAGGATGGCTCCCAGGAGGCTTGCTGCTGGCTCCAGCAGTGCCCAGCCCCGGTAGGGCTCCCCATGGCCATAGGAATGCTTTCCCAGCAGGTGCTGAAAAACGGCACCCGAAAAACGAAGCGGGCCCCCGGAGCCCGAAAAACGGAAATGACCCGAAGCGGGCCCCAGGGCCTGAATAATGAGCACAAAATGCCATTTTGGCATTTCGTGCCCATCTCTAGTCTGAATCCTATTCAGCTATTTGACTCTGGCTCTTTTGTCCTAAGACCACTGACATTCTTCTTCTAAAATGTCCCTAAATGGCTTCCCTTCCCTTATACTGCCATGGATGTGACAAAAGAAAATAAAACATAAGCAAAGTTCACTATCATAGTTTTCAACAAAGGTCATCTCACTGTTAAGTGGGGCCCTGCCGTGTCTCATTCTAGAGGACATGGTGTGTAAACATCACAAGGGGGTGTTCTAGAAACTGATGTTGTGGATGGAGCTGAGGTCTTGTTCCAATTACTTCCACCCTTGTTCAAAAATGAGAGATTGGATGGGGGGGGAAGAGTAGGGTGTCTAAGGAAAGTGTTCATATGGCATGTTTGAAAGCTATCACAAGATAGTCCTCTGTCTGAAAGCTTGGAAAAAACGTGGTAGAGTTGTCTGACTGCAGGATTGAGATCGGGGGTCTCCAGGTTAATTTTCTTACTGGCCCATGAAATTCATGAGAGAACTTTGGGTCAATCACCTACCTCAGATGTGTCTTGTGAAGATACCTCAGAGAGAGGAGACATGTGTGCCACCTTGAACTTATTATGAAAATGGCGGAAGAAGACTGTAATACCAAAAAAAAAAAAAAAAAAAAACATATTATTCTCAAATAAATAACCCCAAGAAGAGAGGCAAAGGGTTTTCCAACAAGCTAGGCCAACACGCAACTTACTAACCATAGTCTTTTCAATTATGATAAGATGACTTCTGTTTCTATTTAAATGATAGCATTTCCCCCTAAATTTGATATACAGAAGTACCGCAATATGTGCTGATTCAGCATCTGCTGATTCATTTATCGCAGTTGGCCACCAAAAAATAATTAAATATTAAATAAATCGCTGTCGCAAAAGGGTCCTGCAAAGCAAATCACTGTCACAAAAGGGTGCCACTATTGATTTTTTAGAGTGCTGTTCGCTCTTATCTGTAGATTTTGGTATTCACAGGGGGAACTAGAACCAATCTCCCATGGATACAGGGGTACTACTGTAAATGAGGATCTGCAGACCCTGTGAAAATCTCTTCCATTCTTATTTTTCTTGATGTATTCCCTCCCCTCCCCCTCCCCCCTTTGCCTTTTGTCTTTTGTATCTTATTTCCCTTGTGAAAGAGAAATAAATTTGTAAAATAGCACACTGTTTCAACTTTTTCTTAATTTTTGCAGATTTGTCATAACAGCAAAAGTAAATTGAACTAAACAAAACAAAAACTAAATAAAAGTAGCTATGTGGATAAAAAAATACAAAAAATCAGTAACATCTTTGAATGACCACATGATGCTGTGAAGAAACCTAGAGCATAGACATGGAAGGGTCATGGAACTGTGGAATGTTCCTTAAGAGTTACAGTGGGCAAATACGCCCACTTCATTTATAGCTAAGGGATTTCAGTGGCCCCAAACAGCTGGAAAGCTCCATGTGTGAGCCATTTTGGGAAAGGAGACTCATTCCTCTGCCACGAGATACCAGGGGGTTTACAGGCCAGGTGCATGAGAGTGGGACAACCTCTGTTCCACAAGGTCTCTGAAACATTAAACCTTTGGAACATGAACATTCACATGGAAACTACTGATTTCCCAACTGAAATAACAGAAACAACTGGATTTGTTGCCTCTGGAAATTAGTTCCCCCAGAATTGGTTGGCTGGCGGATTGGTTGGTTGATTGGTTGGTAGGACTCAAATGATGTCTAGAATTGTAAGACCTGGTTGGATGTAGATACTACCACTTTCCTAACTTTAGTAAGTTTGCATCATCCTAAAATCGCTTGCTCCCCTGGGTTCTTTAATGTTTTGTTTCATTTTGTTATGTAACAAAATGAAACTACTCTAGAAACAAACTGAAACAAAATAAAACACTATTTTTCCATTTTATGCCCATCCCTAGTGTGTACCATGTCATTTCACCAGCATCTTCATGGGATGGACTGGGTGCTGCAGCCTACATCAAAAGGGCACCCTTCTCATGTTTTAAACTACATCTCCTACCAACTTCACACATTTTCTGTATTTTCTTTGTATTCCTTCTGAGATATCCCCTATGAAAACTGTGACAGGTATTAGAGATGGGCACGAAACGAAAAACATTTTCATTCCGTTATTCATTATTTGTTTCATTACATGATGAATGAATAACGAAAATTGTGATGAAATTGGAACGAACTGAACAGAACCATGAAAATTAGGTTCATTACATTTTGTTTTTGTTAATGGCGATGTGCAATGAAATGAGCTGTTTTTAAATGTTAAAAATGTCCTGAATATCCATAAAAACCCAGTGATAATTATTTATTCTGCCTGATAATACCAACCGGGGGGGGGGGGTAAGGTCCTTAAAACATGCATTTATGTCTTTTCTCAGATCGCTGTATTTTTTCTTTTAAGGGGAGTTAGGGGACATTGACCCAAAATGGCTCCCAGATGCCTAATATTGAATTCTTGGGTATTAAAATGCCCTGGACATCTGTAAAAATGCAGTGATAATTATTTGAAATTATTATCTACCAGGTGTGGTCCTTAAAATGTTTGCTTTTGTCTTTTCCCCATCGCAATGTATTTTTTCTTTTCCCTTTAAGGATGACACAAAATGGATTCCAGCCACAAGATGGACACAAGCCATGTGAGGGGATCATGTAAATTCTTGGACAGTTTCAACCAATAGCATGCCCAGGTTGCAGACTGGGTAGGTGTGGCAGCCGCAGAGGGCATAAAAAGCTCAGGCAGTCCCCGTCCTCCTTGCAGTCTGCAGTGGGAGTTAGGGTGGGATTGTTGTCTCTGCGACTCATTACTTTAGGCCAGCCAGGCAGGTGTGTGTCTGTGTGTTCCTGCTGGCTGCAGCCTGGCTCTTAGGGGAGAAAAAGAAGAAATTTCTCTTGTAGCCTCCCTGTGTGCGTGCGTACCTCTTGGTGGGTACCCTCCCCTGCCCCGCAGTGCAGTCACTCTACGTCTGCCTTACGCCCTGGGCAATGCCCGCCTCTGCCTTTGCAGCCTCCCTGCATACCTAGTCTATACTGTGTCTCTGCCAGCATCATTTTTTTTAGTGTTTTCCCTCTGGTCTGGGGCTTTAGGGGATGTCTGCACGCGGAAATGCTTTAAGTCACACAAAAAGTGGGTAAAAATGAAAAACGAAAAATGAAAAAAATGAAATGAATTTTTTCAAAAAAATTCATGAAAATGAAAATAAACTGAAACACCCACAATGAAAAATGAAAAACTGAAACGTCATTTTTTGATTCGTGCCCATCTCTAACAGGTATCTTAAAGGAGGTTTTAAATCCAAAGAGGAGGCTGACACTTGATGGTGGTGTTGTCCTCAGTCTGTCGACACATCCATTACAATAAAACTGCTATTTTTATTTCTGTCTCCTTATACACCAGGATCAAACCTTAGAGTCATCCAGTTTTAGCTGTCCGAAGAACTTGCAGACACAGTACAAAGGCCTGCAGACAAACACACATTCATCCTGGCACAGCTAGAAAATGTTGAGCATGGTGACATTTCCACGACCAGGTCTAATCATGACGTAATATAGAAAAAGTCTGGGGAGGGTGGGTAATCCCTACCCGCCAACCTATGCCAATCTGCCAAACAGTGATAATCTGTCGAACGTATGTATAAAATGTTTGGAATGCTTCTGAGGAAAAGTTCCTGAGCTCAGCATCATTAACATTTTCCACAGATGTCTTGTTCCTTCATGTTGCTCTTGGGGGAATTGGGTTACATTGTCTAAAATAGGTGATTTACTGATGCTTGACAATCATTCCCTCTAGTCTCACTTTTCAGAGGAGGCAGCTTCAGAGAACTGTACCACAACATCCCCATGAGAATATAAGTATTTGGGTCATGTTCCTGGCAACATTGCCTTTACATCTGAACTCAGCTTCTTTGTACACACACACACACACACACACACACACACACACACACACACACACACACACACACACACACACACACACACACACACACACATTAGAATGTTTGGAAGGAAACTAAGTTTCTCAGAACGGCAATGTTTATAGAATTGATTATGGTATGATAATTGGGGTGAGCTATAAGAGAAATATTTTTTCACAAAAATGTTCTCAGCTCACAAAAATGGAGGGGGAGGAGGGTTACAAAAGGGTTATACTAGCAATGCTGAAGAGATTCTCTATTCACAGCAAACTGAGTTGTGTGACTCATTTAACAGTTTGACAACGCTATGAGGACACCACTTTACTCTTCATTTCATCTCCATTTGTCAGGAAATATTCACACAGGAATGTTGGTGAAGCTCTGCAAACAGTCCAGTCCTCATGCATTAATGTCTGAAAGACGCTGGTGTGTCAACAGTTTGTCTTTGTTCTACTCAGAAACAAGCTTCTATTCTAAAGGGAAGGTGTGAGAGATGGCAGTCCTGATGGCAGCATCTAGCATCTAGCATTGGCAGGCACAGGCACAGGCACAGGCACAGGCACAGGCACAGGCACAGGCGCACACACAGGCGCACGCACGCGCGCGCACACACACACACACATACACACACACGGATGTTTGGGTGGACTGGAGATGAAAACCTATTGTCCTGTACTGATCTTCACTGCAATTCACTGCTTCCTTCTTCCTTCATCTTTTCTTGTTGAGAAGAGCCCACCTTTGCTTCTCTTAGTAGCACAGCTGAGCAGATATCTTCCTGGTGCTGGCCAATCAGACAGGGAGGTGGGATGGTGCATGTTCCTGCACAGCTCCCAATTGGCCAGCACCAGGGAGCATGAAAGATGATGTGTCTGAGGCTGCTTCCTTGTTGGAGTTTAGCCCCGCGCTACCCAAAACAAGGGAAGACACTGGTTGATTTTGCTCTGGAAGGTGGATCCTGGTACTGAATGGCAGCTGTTCTGCCATGTTTTGTTTTGAAACCAGACCCCTTCCAAAACAAAATGCCCATGTCTAGTTTTAAACACTGCATTTATGGAGGTCACATTGATTTCGCTTTCTGAGAGATAACACCAAGCTGCCCATTAGGGTTGTGATACTCTAAACCTAAAAACTAATTTTGGCACATGAAAGGGAACAACTCTTAGGCCTCGTTCCTTCTTTCAGCCATTTAGAACACAATTTTAGAATTAATAAGTAACAACCTTCTGCCTTTTCTCCAAAACCAGCCACTTGAGTCTGCTCCCTCTTTCTGCTTAACTGTAGGACCAGCTGTTGGTCTGATCAAAACAAAAAGAGTGTGGTATCAATAGAGGCGGGCCTAATAAGATTTGTGCTGGATTAAATCTTCAAAGGAAGACCTGATGTGGTAGGACTGGTTCAAGAAATTTTGTTGCTGAGCATCAAATGGGGCCCCTTGTTGTCACCCCAATCCTAATGCTGAGTACCCCCAAACAGGGAGGAAAGACGGTTACTTCACGCAGTTTCTCATCTCGGGAGAAAGTTCCTTCTGACTTGATTTCGGTTGCGGTCACGTGGTCTTATTGCGGGACAGTCCCTGCCCCTGTGTACTCAGGGGCGCGATTAGTTTTCCCGTAATGACTGAAACCTCACATCCTCGTTCCGCTACGAACTGTGATTTTCGGCTCGGCACCCTGTATTTCTACTCTTTGCCGGAACATCGGTTTATCGGTCCTTCGATTGTCTGATATTTATCCTTCAAACTTTAACTGTGTGCGTGTTTGTTTGAGATGTTTCTGTGCTAGGGCTGTATGTATTGAAAACTCCATTGGCAAGTTCTCGGCCTCTGTGTTTCCGTTTTCCAGCCACTAGGTGGTTTCTGACATTACGGAATGAATGACCTCTGTTTGGGTCCTCCAAGGCAGAGACACAGTACCTGAGGACTGTCTACTCCTGTTAAGGCAACTTCCGTCCTGCCCTTTTCTCCTCCCTCGCTCTATTTTCGACATGGCTCCTCTGCGTGTCCGCAACACACACAGACCGTCCTGCCGGTTTCTTCCTCTTCTAAACGCTGTAATTTACAACGTAAATGCAATATTTCACTCTATTTCGCTTGTTGGAAGATTGATGGATGACTCCGATGATGACTATGATGGGTTTCTTAACGCAGCAGACAAACTAGCTGAAACTGTTTTCTGGACTATTGCGGAGTGGAGGGTGACATCTCCTAGGCAGAAAATATGTTGGAGCTATCCAGGTAGATCGTCCTGGTTCCATGAAACAGTATTGGGATGACTTGGAATGGATCAAGAACTTCCGTATGACTAGACAAACTTTGTTTGAAAGTTCAGAAACACTTCGACCGTTCCTAATGAGAAAGGACACAGTTATGTGTTCGGCTCTACCAGTAGAGGAGAGAGTTGCAATCGGGGTTTACTTCCTAGCAAGCCTTTCATGTTACCATACAATTGCACTAGTATTTCAAAAGGGGACTTCCACTGTTGCTAGCATCGTGGTTGAGGTTTGCTTGGCAATAGAGCACACAATGCTGAGGAAAGAAGTTCGTATATCAGACTTCAGTAAGGTATGTTGCTGCCCTTATTTTCCTGCATATTATCGCAACTCGGGGGGTTTCCTGATGCCGCATTACAGTGTCATTTCCATCAAACACTTATTTCTTACTTGTGCTATTGCTCTGTTTAAAATTTATGCTGCTTATACTTGTGCTATTTGGGCAACTTAAACCACTGCCAAGGCATTAGTCCCGTTATATCCGCTGCCTCCTTTTATCTGGAATGCTCCTGATCTGTGCTCAGCCTGTGTTTACACCTCTCCATCTTATATGCCCCAACCTTCATTTCCTCGTAATTCCTATGCTTATACTAACTGCCTCCTGCTCTCCATCATGTGCATCGAGTTCCAAAAGTTGTATCCACTACTCTCCTGTTCTGCTGTTGCTTTGATTGAAGAACTTCATTGTATAAAGAGCAATGGGCTTCCTCCCCTCACTCCTCCTCCTCCTCTGCTGATAAGAACCCCTCACTGCAAACTACTCCTAGTAGTAATTTAGTTTGTATTTCTCACTAATTAAAGACCTGCTGTGTCATTACTAACAGCTACATATTCTAATCTGTACCCCCAGAAAGTATTCTACCATTTATTATCCTGAATGTGAAACCTTTATCTTGACTTCCTAACATCCAGTACTCTCATAACTGCTTACTACCACTGGCGTGCACATTCCTGTTAATGAGATATTCCTCCTACACTTTCAACTTCTACGTTCGATACTGTAAGCCCATTGCTTTTTAAGCAATATGAAGGATCTATTGTTGCCTAATAGATTGATGTATAGTAAATAAATTTTTCCAACTGCCTACAAACACTTATAATACTACCTTTCTTTATGTCTTGCTCTGCTAATTCTCATTGTTTTTGCTCTGCTTAAACACTACAGGCCCATATGTGATTTGCCTCGTCCCCAGCCAAGTCCTACCATTCAAGTTACAACTTTCACGTGACTATTAATGACATGCTCTAGTACAACGCAATGAATATTTTTGCTGTATCTGCTGCTCTCACTCCTGTTGCCTTAATACTTCACTTGGTTGTATTTTAAACCACACACATAAGTTTTGCTCATTGTAATGAATACGTTGTTCCCTCTATTTTTATGCTTATTCCATAAGTCTTCATTCTGTTGATAATGAGCAATGCGGTTCATGGATTACAAGCCCCACTTAGGATAAATTGCCAAGACAGTAAAGGTAGATCTTCTGAAAATTCAAAGTAATTTCATTATATCCACTCAACTACTTATCTGCTATGCTTTTCTGGTAAATAATAATTGGTTAGCTCCCTTTGAGTAGCCAGTAACCATAACCAACCCATAAACCATGAGGTACTCATTCATTTAATTGAGAAACCTAAAAGTTTGGTTTTATCCGCTGGTCTCGACATCCACTGATTCTCTTCTTTCCTTTCAGATGACAGCAACGACCTCGAAACTGGGGTTCCCCCATTGCTTGGGGGCAATTGATGGTACACATATTGCTATTACGGCGCCCTAAACTGCAGGGGCAGGGTTATTATAACAGGAAGTCATTCCACTCCGTTCTACTACAGGCAGCGTGTGATGGTGACAGTGTATTCTTCCCAATGCATGCTGGCCATTCCAGAGTTAATCATGATGCTCATGTCTTTAGATCCTCAAAGCTGTTTCGCAGAATGGAGGACGGAACCCTCATTCCTGGTAACCCGATGTTTACCTACGCTGGTGTTTTATCCCTCCATTAATACTAGGTGACGGGGCATATCCACTATGCAAGTGGCTAATGAAGCCATATCCTGTTCCCAGAAACGATACAGAGAAGCAGTACAATAAGGTTTTTAACCGAACAAGGAACATTGTTGAAAGGGCCTTTGGTAGGCTAAAGGCTAGGTTCAGAAGACTTTCTGTTAGAATGGAGGCTCGCATTGAAAACGTGAACTCCATTATTGCATCTGCAGTTGTGATGCATAACATTTGCGAAAGGAAGAAGCACGCTATTCCAGAGGATGACTCAACCATTAGCATCAATGATGAGCAACAACTACGTGAAAAAATGATGACTATAATGTGCGGGCTCATTCTGAAAAAATGGAGACAGAAGAAGTAAGGACAGCAGTGGCAGAGTACCTTTTCACTCATTTGAAGTAGTTTCTCAGGTTATCGTAAGATTCGGTATATCACACATAACCTATATTGCAACCAGCCCAGGGGGTAAGTCAACCAAAACACAGCCAAACCTTGTACAAGTACACAAATCCCAATTAAGAAATGCTTACACATATGCACCTCCGAGAAATCTTTTTCCACTAAGGAGTTTTTAATGTGATAGTAAAGATTTATCTTTTCTTCCTCCGAATTACATTTGACACACTGCTATTTCCATAGCACTGGTATTTTCAAACGATTTTGTAACACCTTCTATCTGCAATACATATCAAAAGGGGTCTCTGCACTGCTTCTTAATACTAGTTACTAAGAGAATCCATTGTTGAATCCAAACACTGAATTTTTAAAATGAAATACTATTATTATTTTACCTTCCCTTGTAACAAAAAATGAACGCGTTACAGAGTACATTTCAGCTAGATGCAGTACTGGACTTCATTAAAACATTCCACCTAATAAAAACCTGCACTCTACATCAGGAGGAACCTCCTTTCCGTGTTCGCTGATGCATATAAACCACAGGTATCAACGTGCCAAGGGGTTAATTGGGAACATATGGATGATAATACATGCCACTTGAGGGTATTATGCAACATGATCCTTAAAACTACTTTAGTTCTGGAGAACAGGAGGGATCGGGGGGGGGTCGCATGTAAAGCCAAGAATAACTGGAGGCAGGATGGGGGTACTAGGGAATCTACAGTCCATGTAGCCTATAAGTTCCCCCATGGAATGTGCTTGGAAGGCTTACACAGGAGAAAATTTTAACATACTCAAATGAGCAAACAGGGCTGTGAGAACAACAGCAGTGCTTCGATAAAGGTGACAAAATACTGCTGGGCCTGCTTAAAGCGGAGAGAGGGAAGGTCCACTCCCTCTGAAAACAGACAAGAACTAGTGGTTCAACATTGAAACTTAGGGTTGGAAGATATAGAGAATACTAAACTACTTTTTTATTAACCAAACTCTGTGTAACTACGTGCCACCGGATTTTGTAAATTCATCTTGCATTGATGCCTAAAAAAGGTGGTTTTCCATAGTCCTTGTTAAGGAGTCAGTTGTAGGCCAGATGCAGGGGACTGGCTGGAGGAGAGTACACAGAGAAATAGTATCATATGCTAGCAAACTCATATGGAAGGAATATGATACAGGAATAGAAGGAACTTTTGCCTTCCCCGTTATCCATTCACTCTCCTCTGATGTTCTTATGTTCTTCTGAATAATGACTCCTAAATTACCTTTTAACAAGCAGCTAGGCACTAATGATATCGGAAGATTATATTTTGTAAGATAATGCAATGATCATCTCATGTAAGCTGAGGAATCCATATTAATACATTTAATAATTTTATTAAGCAAAAAGTTAATGCTAGAAACTGTTTCTCTAGCACCTCTTAAATCAAGGTACTACCAAAAAAATTGCTTAGCTGGCCTGAAACTGCAAGTTCCAAAGCTCATCACTCAGGGCCTCTGTTCAACTGATGAGGATGCTTTCTGATGCTAAAATCACACCTCGGAGTTGCTGTAAACAGGAAGAGAGGTGCTTGAATGCGGATCAGACAAGCCATTGCTTTCTGATAAAAGGGTAGTTTCCTTTATCTCAAAAGAAGATCACATTAAATATTGCTATGTTTTAGTTTGAGGTACTGCAATGAACATATCCTGGAAGATTGATGTATCCATATATGACAAATAAGAAAATACATTTTTTCTAAACTAATGACTATAACCAAATAATTAAATCAATTGCATAGTTATTCTGTTGCCCAACCTAAAACAAATCATTTAAACAAAACTGGCTAGCTAACCAGTTTCCCCTAGTAACAAACCTCACCCTAGCAGGCCTCTGTAGTACTGATTAGCATGTTTTATTATGCTAAAATGACACCTTGGTGTTGCTGTAAACAAGAAGAGAGGTGCTTGCCTGCAGATCAGGCAAGCATTTGCTTCCTCATTAAAGGATAGGATTCCCATCCCTCCCAAGCTGCTATTTTCCTCAAAATAAAATGGAGGAAAATGATGACTTGGAGTCAACTCAGGGAAGCATCATGCATAGAAAAAGAAAGAGAGGTGTTATTTGCAGTAATGTGGAAACATCAGCATTAATAAAGGTATGGGGAGAGGCGAACATTAAGTATGCCCTGTCTTCACTCAAGAGGAATTATGAGATTTTCGAAGTCATCTCCAAAGAACTTTCTAAACTGGGATTCCACCGTCCTGATGAGGAATGTTGATCAAAGACGAAGTGTTTGAGGAAACTTTACAAGCAAGCTGTCCTGCACAACAATACATCAGGCTCCGGTCAATCGAAATTCCTTTGGTATGATGAGATGGCCCAGATTTTCAGAACTGACACTTCGATCCACCGACTGCGTCTGACTGGGAGCAAGTCACAAATGGAATCTGGTACGTTATTCTGCATGCAGAATAAAAAAAGTTTTCAAAACAGATTCAGTGTGTCTTCATTTACAAATATCTCCATTAAATATAAACATTGTACAAAGGATGGAGTGGAGAGTACACATTATGTGAACTTTGCTCTGTGACAGTTCTCCCCGATTGGGAAAGAACCAATAGGTACAGCTGATAAAGAAACCTTTCTGCATTTCTATAACAGGTACTTGTTACTTTTGAAATTCAACTACACCTTTAACTGATATTTAAATGAGCCTATTAGGCCCATCCTTGACAGCTGTTAGAAGCACAATCATTAGCAGATTCCTTGAGTAAAGTTCAGGAACAAATGTAATCATTCATTTACTGAGCTGCTTGCTTGTGATATTCCTTGTGGCCTCTATAAAGATACATAGAACTTAAATATATTTAGGTTTGCAACGCAGTACTCCAAGAAGTACTGTCACAGTGGAGATGCCCGTATGCGAGATGACTCTATTCAGAAAATTTACTGCAAAATTTCAAGTCTCTCGTTGCTCACATGAAGTACAGGGGGGGCAAGTACTGTGATTTAGGTGTGACAGTGCTGCTATGGTGTGATAATACTTTTTTGCTGGTGAAAAAAAGGCATTAATACTAATCCATTTTCTCTTAGCTTCATCAAAGCAGGGTTTCTGCTAATATGTGGGATAAATGCTACCAAGTACTTTGTCAGTTGAGTTAAGTTCTCCTCCCGATACTGCTTAGGCTTCAAATCTGTAACCTGTATGGGTAAATATAAGGAGAACTGTTCACATTATACCCCTTTGATCCTGTGTTGAAACCAATGAACATAAACAAATTTACTGTTCATTATTAGGTTGCTTGACAACTTGGCATCCACATCCGTGGTTTTCCATCCATTATCATCATCAAATGGCAAATAAGGACAATGCAGTTTAGAGTACTGGTGGAAGTGCTTCAGCACACAGCGTTTAACATGAACAATTATGGAGGAAGAGCTTAATAAACTTTCTATTGCTGATGCGTTTTAGCATCAGCTAACTAGTGAGGTACTGCACAGCAAGAACTTATGGTATCAGACATGGTTACCCATCACACAAGCAACCACAGAATTGGGATGCATCATTCACTCCCCAGGTGCTCCACATTAATTGTGCTTCGTTGGTAATTTTGGAGGGGAAACTCCAATTACCAAAATATTGGAGAGTGTCAGAAGGGGAAAGCCACCAATAACCACTTGCTTCTACTACAAATCAATCATGTATAGGGACCATAGTTTTCTTTCACAAAGTAATTATTGTAATCAAAGATTTGGACAAAAGAGTGCTGCCACTGCCAAAGGGAGTAGAAGTAGAAGGTGACAGTTAGGTGCCTTTTTTCATGAATCAAACATGCATTCAGCAGAATCACATGTTACCACCAGTAAATACCAAAGGTAGGTAGGTTCCAGAAACATATAATTTGTAGTTAGATTATAATGATAATTGTCACATGTAAGGATGCTTAGTAATAACTCTTAAGCTTAAGCAGTCTGAACCTAAAAGGGTACCGTACTGAGTAGGGGTTGCAATGGATTGTTATCTAATATCGAGTCAACACCTTTAATCTCCGTAGTTAATTTAGTAACAAAACAGTGCAGAGCAAGAGTACTGTTTCTCCATGAAGCATTTAATTTACAGAAACACAGGGGTGCTGTGCATGATGAACGGGGAGCACTACTGCAATTTTCAACAAGGAAAATATCATATACAAATCATATAAAATGGAGTACCAAAATTTCTAGAGATTTTAAATGCAAAGACATAAAGAACACAATAAGGTGTGCAACTCCTATCCTTTGGATAGATATTTAGCACACAGAAATATAATTACTTTTTACAAAAAAATGCAGTAATTCTTTTAGCATTAAAAAACCACACAAACAAGGGACAGGATATTAAAAACACTAATACTAAGAAAGAACCAAAAAGCATGCATCAGAAGAAAAATACAAACAAACAGGTTAATATATAACCCCATAGGAAGTCATCGGCGTCTGCGCTTTCTGTTTTGTTGTGTCCGTATTTGCCGGACCTCTTCCTCGAGTGAAGCCACTGTAAATAGAAGAAGATCAGCAGGTAAGTAGTATAACCTTTCTGCTTTAAGCAAACATAAATGAGGCAAATGGGGCAAACCGATGGCAGGAAGAAGGGGGAGGGTAAGATAAACATTGCCCCAAGGATCACAGGCATCTGTTAACTCTTGATTGTTAGTCAGTGCTCCCTTCTGTGTACAAGAAGAGCCTTCTTAAGTTTAAGGAAGAATATTTTAAAGAAAAACCAGTAAGACTTTTTTACTGTGTCCTATTTTTAATATCGTAAAGTTGCACAAAGCGCACATCAAAATTAACCCCGCTGGAGATTCTGCAATAAGGCTTTTCAATTTTTCGCGTCTTACACTTCAAAGTACTCTGGGGCGACGCTAACGAGTCGTGCTGGGGAGAAAATATAAAGGAAACATTGCACCAAGGATCTTAGGCATCTGTTAACTCTTGATTGTTGGTCAGTGCTCCCTGCTGTGTACAAGAAGAGCCTTCTTAAGTGTAAGGAAGAATATTTTAAAGAAAAACCAGTAACGCTTGTTTAGTGTGTCCTTTTTTAAAAATTTCGTAAAATATCACAAAGTACGCATCAAAATGAACCCCGCTGGAGATTCTGCAATAAGGCTCCCCCCCCGCGCGTCTTACATGTCAATGTACTCTGGGGCGACACTAACGAGTCATGCTGGGAAAAAATAGAAAGGAAACATTGCCCCAAGGATCGCAGGCATCAAATTACTCTTGATTATTAGTCAGTGCTCCCTGCTGTCTACAAGAAGAGCCTTTTTAAGTGTAAGGAACAATCTTTGAAATAAGAACCAGAAACGCTTTTTTTAACAGTCTTCTTTTTTTAATATCGTAGGAAATCACAAAGCACGCATCAAAATGAACCACACCGGAGATTCTGCAGTACGGCTTTTCGATTTTGCATGTTTTACACGTCAAAGCTCCTTGGGGAGATGCAAACGAGTCTTGCAGGGGGGGAAAAGGAAGGATGTTTTTGGAAACCCATAAAGTGTACTGCAGGACAAAGCATATGGGAACAGCAATACCAGATGACCACTGATATTGAGTGCTGATGATTCTTCTTTTTTGTTTAGGGGGGTTGAACTTGTGGCTCTTTTTTTGGGGGGGGAATGAGTAATAAGAATGACCAGTGAAGAACAGGAAGGGTGCGTGGACCGGATACTGCATACGGTGGGGGAGAGGCCATGGAAGAAGGGGCTTCAGGGGGTTATAATGAGCAGATCATTCACAGAGGAAGCACTGTAACATACAATCTACTTCATAATATTCATGGCATGGAACATGGTCGCGGTGGTGCAGATGGGGCAATAATACGGGAAAGGTGTTGGCTTGCAATAAAACGATGCAAAGCAGGAAGGGGGAAGGAGTACACCGTAAAGCACCTGTGCACTCTACACATGCACAGGGGTTTAGTAATCAGCATGCATGAACTAGCAGGTAACGATGATAAGTTGGTGGTTGGATCGAGGATGGTTGTCCCAGCTGTTGCTGAGTTCCGTCATCACCAGTCAGCACGAGATCAGAATCAAGGGGCATAATAGGTTAATGGCCATGGTAATGAGTAAATAACAGCATCCGGAACAAAACATCCAGGCAAGGCAGTGGCCGAGTGGTGCATGCACTAAAACCTGGAGTGGAGTTTCTTAAGCGGGGGAGCTGGGTGAAACGGAAGGTTCATCATAGTGGGGGCAGGTAAGGATAAATGAGCAGTACACTAAAAACAGTGCCATCGCATGGATACATCGCTACCTAAGGGTCGACATGTGTTTGTGCTTCGACAGGAGGAATGCCATCTGGTGGTAGTCGGCATGAATGCACCATGGTAACCATACGGTTGCAAGTTTATCATTTAAAAGCGGTCTGGAGAAGACTTGGGAAGGTGGATGTGCTACAGGTTTATCGATAAATCGATATCTATTTGTCAAAACCAAAAAAAAAAAAAAGGAAAAGTGGTTCTTGAGAGGGAAACACGCTTCTTGTTCCAGGAGTAACGCAACCCCACGAACCCTCGTCTCGATACGAGAAGCATGATGAAAAGGTTCCCGAGGCCAGGGAGGGGAATCTCTCATCACGCTTACATCGCAGTTCCAGGGGCGTGGTTGGGACGACCACAAAACAACAGAGCAAGGGCTTGAGGTTACGTTACTTCATACCGGTCCACAGCGCGACCGCTAAGAGGGATGAAAGGAACATGAAGTCACGGCCAAAGAGAGAAGATCCTACAGGTAGCTTTCCTCAAACAAAGCAATACAATTATAACAATAACGAGTAACAATCAGCATCCTGCTCTTTCAACAGGTAAAACTGGGATAGAGAATGATCGAAGCAGGAGTTGAAAAATGTCATTTTTTAAAGAAAAACTTGCAGCTTGGCTTGATAGCATAAATGGCCGGGCAGTTCTAAGTGCTCTGTATATTCTGCTTCTGGCTGTTTCTCAAGTCTTCTTGCCAGTCATTAACTTGAGGATGCCTAGGATTCTGATTTCTATATTTGTCATTAGCTCTCATTCTCCCTCCCTGGACCACCCCAATTCTCAGTTTTTATATTCATGTATTCTGTATTTCCTCAGCCTTAGAAATTTTTTTCTCTAGTTAATATTTATTGTGCCGTTTGCGCCGAGCACACCAAAATGCCCGAAATGATTAAAAGTTACATTGTAAAAAAGTTTGAGAGAATGTGGCACAATCATATGAGGACCAATTGAATTCGTTTATTGTGGTGAGCTTGTCTCTCTCTCCCCCATTTAGAAAAACATAAAAAGAAGAAATAAAAAGAACAACCCAGGGCAGTCGCTGTAACAGGCAGCTGCACAGCAACCCTAGTGAACAAGACTGTGAATTTCAAGTGTGAACCTGAAACAGTGAATGTTCTGTATTTTTAAAAGAAATCCCCTTTTGTATGAGATATGTAATGTCCCTTTGTGCCAGACTGGTTTGCATGATAATGGGTCTCTTTTGTTACTTGTTGTCACATGACAGCTCCACTTAAGTGAACAGTGGAACAAGCAACATAAAAGATAATCTTCTGAAACCCCCTTCTCCGAAACCACCACCCCTGCTTCCAACAGGCATATTTTTAAATGTTCTTTTCGAATGTAAATACACCTAAGTATTTAAAAGTCATATCTGTTATTAACATATCAGGACTAATTGGTACTTTCCCTTATCTACACCTCTTCAGTGCAGTCTTTCTTCAGGAAAAATGCCACTCCCTCTCACCGTCATCATAGAGCACCTCAATGCCTCATTGAAAGACTATTTCCTGCCTTCATGAAGGGACCTTTGTAATCAGTGGGCATGATTCAGACAAGATTTAGTCCAGCGGTCCTCAACGTGTAGGTCCCCAGATGTTCCTGGACTGCAACTCCCAGAAACCCCTTCCAGCACAACAAATGGTGGAGGTTTCTGGGAGTTGCAGTCCAGGAACATCTGGGGACCCACAAGTTGAAGACCACTGATTTAGTCCATGGCCAAGCAACTCACACTGCACAGGGCGGGCTGTTAAAATGCATATCCAAGAGAACCAGGATGGCTGGAATCACATTAAAGTGTTGCTCACCTTGGAAAACAAACAACTTGGCCCTAGTTCCTGTACTTTCAGGAGCAGAGTCAGAGGCAGGTGACCCCTCACCATAGACACCTCCTCGCAACATGAGGATAAACCGATAAAAAACTTCATATGTTTGCTTCTCACTTGCCAGGTTGTTATTACTGCCAGTAATAACAGTAACAAGGGAAAGTATGCTTGGAAAGCCCTCTTTAATTGCTTTTGACCAATCCAAGAAGGCCTTTCTCAGCATGCTTTTTCTCTGAAATTAAGCATCTAGAACAGTGTTGGCAAACCTATGGCACAGGTGCCAAAGGTGGCACTCGGAGCCCTCTCTGTGGCCTCCCGCCATCGCCCCTTCACAGCCACTGTATTCAGGTTAAATGGCCGTATTGGCCCTTTGCAAAAAATAAAAAATAAAAGTGGGTTTTGAATCGCAGTGTGGGCTCTCAGTCTCTAAAAGGTTCACTGTTCTAGAATCATGGTCTCTTGCTGTTAAAAAGTGTGTTGGGTTTTAAATGTTTCAAAGATTAGCAGAGTTATACAGTGGTATGGAAAGATACAGTGGTACCTTGTATAAAGGAATTAATTTGTTCCAAATGAAATTATGTTAAGCAATTTTTCCTTTATACAAATTCCCCATAGGAATGCCTTGAAAACAGAGTAATCACATTGTTATATTTTACAGATCCGTCCCATAGGCAATTCAGTTAAGCAAATTTCCCCTATCACCAGAATTTTTTATGTTGTACAGATTTTATGTTATACAAACTGTTTGTTATACAAGGGTCCACTGTAATTGCTAAGCACAGATTTGAAGCTGGGAGAGAGAAGTAAACTTTAGCATAAAAGCTTGTATTACCAAAACATGCACAGATACACAATAAGATAAAACACACAGCATAAATATTACAGAGTAGTGGGGAAACTGCTCATCTCACCAAAAAGCAGTCCCAAAGCAAAATGGATTACAAACCTGCCTTTTATACATATGGCAGACATCATATAAACCAATCACATGAGTAGACATAGGCAGACAATGTTAATCAGTTATCCATGGCATCTGTATATAATTATTCTGACCTTTTCATGTGATTATACTATTCACCTGTGTCTTGACAAATGACTATGCATTTATACACAGAAACCATTTTGAATCTGCTAATTATTATATTACATACATTTGTAAAAAGTTACATTACTTGGCACATGCCTTTTGGTTTTGGTTAAAAGTTTTGTATGCTGACCTATCCTTAGGTTATATTTATCTCTTGTGAAAAGATCTTTGTATTAGTTCTTGGTTCAACAGCTTTGATAACATTGACCATGGTATCCTCCTGAACAAGCTCTCTGAGGTAGGAATCGAAGGCCCAGCCTTGGGCTGGTTCTGGTCTTTCTTGGAAGGCTGTGCTCAGAGACTAAAGCTGGGGAATAAGATGTCAGCTCCACAGACCCTCAATTGTGAGGTGCCCCAGGGTTCGGCTACCTTCCATATTCTATTTACCATCTCTTTGAATCCGATGGGGGAGGCCATCCAGAGATTTGGGGTCTGCTGCGATCAGTATGCTGATGACACGCAAGTCTATATCTCCTTTATGGCCTCTGCAGTGGAGGCTCTCCAGATCCTAGAATGCTGCCTGGCTGCAGTTATGGAATGGACCAGGATGAATAGGCTCAGGTTGAACCCCGGTAAGACCAAGGTCCTGTTCTTAGGGGGTACCTCGGAGAGTTATGGTGGCCTTCTCCCCAGTCTGGATGGGATCTTCATCCAGATGGAAGAGTGAGGAATTTGGGTGTGGTACTTGACACAGCTCTCTCCTGGGACTCTCAGATAGCAGCCATGTCCAAATCAGCCTTCAACCAGCTTTGACTCATCACCCAGATTTGCCCCTTTCTTGATGAGACCTCCATGGGAGCAGTTGTGCATGCATTGATGATTTCCCAGACTGACTGCTGCAACTTACTCTACATGGGGTTACTCTTGAATCAGATACATAGACAGCAGAGGGTGCAGAATGTGGTGGCTAGACTGGTGGCTGGTGTGAGGAAATATGACCACATCACTCCCATACTAGCTCACCTGCACTGGCTACCTGTTGCGCCCCAGATCAGGTTCAAGGTGATGGTTCTAACATATGAAACCCTCCATAGCTTAGGACCTGAATATATGACAGAGCGCCTGTCCCTTAGATTAATGAATGTCCGTCCAACTTGATCTTTTTTAGTATTGGCACTTAGGGGGTCCATCCCTAGGGAACACCCAAAAAACTGTTACGAGAAACCAGGCTTTCTCAGTGGCTGCCCGTGCTCTTTGTAAAAAATTGCCAGTTGACATCTGTTTGGTTCCATCTCTGGCAATGTTTAAGAATTCTTTTAAGACCTGGCTCTACCGTGAGGCTTTTGGCACTGCTACCTGTTGCTTGCCACCTACCTGATACCCTATTATGATTTGTTTGTTCTATGTGTTTATTATGTTTACTTAATACAATAATACCATGCAAGACAAATGCCTCAGATGATGAAAAAACCTCAAGACAAAAAAAAAATAAAAAAAAAAAAAAAAAAAATCTGGGAAATAAAGATGCTTCACATATTGAAAATTTCCTATGGGATGCTTCAAAAGATGAAAATCTGTTCCACATTTTGAAACAAGTGTACCCATGATGCATTGTGCCCCCATAGTTTGTGGAGAGGTGTAAGGAGTATTTTCATCAAGTTTTGGAGCCACTCTGGACATTTTTTTCAGAGGTTTTTGGACTTTTAGAACTTGGAAAGGTAGGGGGCTGAGGTTTCCTTGCTTTCTTTTGTGTTTTTGCATTGTTTCCATTGCTCTGCTGGTGGTTATGGCCTGGGGTTTCTTGTTTGGTGTTTTTATTTTTGCTTTTGTATTGTTTTCCATTGCATTTTGGCGGGAGCAACTTGGGGTTTGTCTTGGTACTTTCTTTTGTCCATCTTTCTTATTTTTTCTTTATAAAGAGAGGTCTGAACAACAAAAAGAAAAGCTCTTTTCTTTTTTCTTTTCTTTTCTTTTTCTACTTTTTCTTTTTCTTTCTTTCTTTCTTTTTTTTTGGCTTTATTCGGACCTCCTGAATGGATTAATTGGTTTCCCATTCATTCCTATGTGAAACTGTGCTTTGCAAGATGAAATTTTCGTAAAATGAAGCAATCCATAGAACGAATTTCACCTTGTGGTGTACCACTGTATATGTAAAATGTAGGGATGGGCACCATACCATCACGAATTGAACCAAAATGATGTTTTCCATTTGGTATCTCTGAACTGGGAAGCCACTTCCTCTAAGGCAAGGGGCTGCAATCCAGTGGCTGTTTCCTGGTTCTCCCAGTTGACTCTGATAGCTCAAGCCATCAAAATAAACCAGCTGGGAGGGGGTGGGGATGGGCCATTTTTTTAATGCAGCCAAAGTGGTCTAAGAGCCCCCTTTAGCTGCATCAGAATCCTGGAGAATCACCTTTGATTCTGACACAGCCAAAGGGGGCTCTTAAATCCTTTTGTCTGAATCCGAAAAATGGCCCACCCCCACCACTTCCCAGCTGGTTTATTTTGACAGCTTGACCTGTCATAATCAGCTGGGAGGTGGTCAGGAGGAGGCTTTTGAACCCCCCACCACACCAGCTGGGGTGCTGCTGCTGGGGATTAATTTCATTTCATTTTGTTTCCTAAGTAAAAAAAAATTTTCATTCCTTATGCTATGAAATAAAATGCAAGGGGATGAAATTGGATGAAATGAAACACAATTTTTCCATTTTGTGGCCATCCCTGCTAAAATGTTATTTTTATTTTAGTGTTTTTAATTTACTTGTATACTGCCTGGTGTTGTTCTTTGAATTAAACTTGGTGGAATATAAATCCATAGATAGATAGATAGATAGATAGATAGATAGATAGATAGATAGATAGATAGATAGATAGATAGATAGATAGATAGATAGATAGATAGCCAAGTTACACTTACTAGACTTTTCTATAGACTTGTTTGCCAATACATCTTGGCCTAAACTTTGAGTTCCCAAAGCATGCTCAGTATTTGGACAAACTTACAGTCCCCAGATATGGCCATGTCTTCTCCAGGGCCAGATTCAACTTTCTTGCTTCTGCAATATTGGAAGCCCTCTATTACAGCATCCCCTATGAAGTTCAGATGTGTGGCTGTGGAGATGAAGCAGCTGCATCTTTGACCCATGTCTTGTTTGTATGTAGCCTCAACAGAGATGATCGTAATGGAGTTATCTGTCCTATTATGAGAAAATGCCCTGGAAGGCCATTTGCGTCGCTTTATTGACAGGTATAAGCTGAAAGTTACAGAGTCTGTAGCTATGTTCTTGTTTTCTGTTATAAAATGTCATAAATAGGCCTTATTTACCATGTTCTTACTGTTCCATTGTTTAATAAAAATACTAAAAGTTATGCATTTGTCAGGCTTCAGCTATTTGTGTTCTAGCACAGCTCACCCAACTAGAAACTCTCTGCCCAACCACACTGTCTGTTTTCTGGGCATGGTTGAGACACACAGCTTTGAAAGGTTTTTTGGGGGGGGGAGAGGGGGCATCAACTGTAATTTTTAAAAAGTACTTTCCTGAAGCTCTAGGTTGGGAAACCAATAGGATAAGGGCAGTGTTTTCCCACATTTATTCCTTTTGTGCTGATGGTCACACTATCATCTGTACCGTTACAATTTGATGTCCAGAGTTTGATTGTGAGAAAAAGAGAAGCCAGATCATTTATTAAATCACTTAAAATATTTCTATGCCAACTTTCTCCTCAGGGATCCAAGGTAGCTTACAGGATTAAAATAAAGTTAAAGGCCAAATAATAAATTATTATAATGTTCAAAACTCATTAAACAATATATTAACAGCCACAGTACAATAAAAGAAAACTTAAAACACAAGATAAACAGCAGAATAAAACAATCCATTTGGAAAGTCCCCCCTGCTCAACTGGTAATTTAAAGGGAAACCTGTCTGAAGAGAAAGAGAGATACGATCTTTCAGGCCATTGTCCATCTAACAAGACTATTCAGGCCCCTGTCCATCTTATGAGCCTATTCAGAGCAGGGTGATGAACTTGCCACTAAATTTCCTCAGACTGATGAAGCTGCTTGAATGAGCAGTGAAATGTTTCAATCTCTCAAGGAAAGAAGTCCAGCTGCCATGATTCAACTTCCAGATACACTCTCCTGGATGACTGAGAATCTTCACAGACATCTTTTAGATAGTTTGGGCCCAAACCGTTTATGGCTTTAGGGTTTAAACTGATGAATTGTGCCCAGAAAAGGACTGGCAGCCAGTGGAGCTGTTGTAACCATTAACAATTTTGCTGCAGCATTTTTGAACCCGCTGGAGTTTCCAAGCACTTTCCAAAGGCAGCCCCAACCAAGATGTGACAAAGGCTTGTTGTGTCACCATGGTCTTCCCTATTGCTTTCCCCCTAGTTTTAATGGTGCAAAGGCATTCTCGTCTTGAATTGAAATCTGGACATCTAGGCTCAGTGATGAATCCAGAAACATGCCCAAGCTGTGCACCTATGTTTTCAGACAGTCTGCAACCCCATCCAGCACTGGCTGCATCCAGGGCTGGCACATCCATTAAGGCGAACTAGGCAGTTGCCTAGGGTGCCAAAATGGAGAGGAGGCGCTGGCCAGCCTGCTGCCCCCTGCTGCCCCCCCCACCCTGGCCACCGCCATCCATCCCACCACCACCCGTCACCATCCTCCCACCGCCCCTGCGCCCATCGCCACCCCCATGCCCGTCGCTGTCCTCCCGCCATCTGCCACCCCCTGCCACACCGCCACCCCCACTGCCGCTGCCCACCCCCACCCCTGCTGCCCCCCACCCACCACCCCCTGCCCCGCCCCCACTGCTGCCCACCCCACCCCTCACCTAGGGCGCAAAAAAACCTAGTGCCAGCCCTGGCTGCATCCCTGTTTCTTGATCTGCCTTTAGGCTGACCAGAAGCAGGTCCACAACTTGGGTCTGTGTCACCCCATGAGTTGGTGAGGGAGGTGTTAGCAAGTTTGTAGGCATGGTAGGATCACAGTGGATGGAGAGAGGGAAGAAGAGAAAGGAGAGTAAGAAGGAAAGCAAGATGGGGTGAGAAGAAAGGAGGGAGGGAGACCAGAAGTGGAGAGGGTGCAAATCCTCCCCCCCCAAGGCATCTGTGCCCCCTCCGCTCCATGAGCTTTCGTGGAAACAGCACCGAGTTTGGGAGGTGGGCAATGGTTTCAGTAAGGCAGTCCCTATCACTATGTTGCTGCTGACAGCTGGGAGCATGATCACAGGTGAGGAGGCACTGCCACAGAGAGGAGTCTTTGGCTGAGCCAAGAAGGGGAAAAGGAGAAGAAGAGAGGTAAGGGAGGGGGAGAGAGGTGAGAGAAAGAGGGAGGGAGACATATGTGTCCCTGGCCACATCAATCAGACCTGGATTGTATATTCAGCAGCTTGCCTGTTCCATCAAGGCAGGTAGAGTGACCCCAGGAGAGAGAGAGAGAGATGCCTCCTCCCATACCAGCCAGATGACACAGGACAATCCATGAGACAACCACAAGATAATCCACGAGACTGAACCCCCTCATCCAGTCCATTACAAACACTAGACACTGACCTAGAGCTAAAACAGCTTCCTTAGAATGAGATGGAAAGATGAAAGAAAGAGAGTACTTTGAATGGATCAGAATGAAATGTTGTTCATTATTTTCAATTCTGTTTTTCACCTTAGTTGTGTTTTAATATGTGAGCTGCTCAAGTACTGGAGAATAGTTGGGATATTAATTAAATCAATCAAGCACAGTGGTTAAAAATTAAGATTTTTCTGTAGTTCATTAACTACCAATGTACTTGGAAAATAATGTCTCTTCTATCTTTAATCTTTTAATTTCATTACATTAATTTCTTGAGAATTAAGCTGTGAATACCCATTCAGAAGTTACAAATATTTTCAAATATTTTCTTTTTAATTAATTAAATAGTATTTACCCCTTAAATTAAATGCCATATGAAACAAATTAAAGGATATTAAATGAATTAGATTCATTTTATTTATTCATTAAAATCAATTATTGAACTCACCCTCACTTACATTTTGCATTAGAAACCCAAAGCATTGATTTTTCTACACTCACTCATTCACTCACTCACTCACTCACTCTCACACACCCACACAGTGTGTGTGTGTGTGTGTGTGTGTGTGTGTGTGTTACATTCTGCTTTTGTTTCTTTTGAAATCAAGAACACAAGTAGAAGATGGTCACTTTCCGTTGGAATTCCCCTTACGGCCTCTTCATGCACCAAGTCAACTGTATTGCTAGAATCAAGTCAATGATAGCTTATCCTCTGGTTTCCTCCTCCATTTTTTATAGAAGAAAGTTGCCGTCCACATTAGAGAGGAATTTCTTGCAAGGAAAAATGGGCAGAATTTGACATCCCAATAGGTATCAGGTAACTGAAGTCAGAGCACAGAGAGAACTCCTAGTTCCCTGAGCTCCTTGCCCTCTGAAGATGCCAGCCACAGAGTCTGGTGAAATGTCAGGAAGAAAAACTTCCAGAACATGGCCAAACAGCCTGAAAAGTCACAACAACTAACTGAAGTCTTCATTGTGTCTCTTTGAAATTCTTTCATTTTGTTTTTCACACTTGTTTTAATTTTTTTAACCCAAGTATTTTAATCCAGATGCTCTTGACGGGACAACAATCTCATTCTCCTGTATTTCTGTGTAGGATATGATTTTTGACAGATGATCAAACTCTACCTTTCTTGCAAGTGTTTCTATTCATTTTTAAACAATTTATATCCTTCAATTGCTGTATTATAGTCATGGGAATCATCCCACCAATGTGACTCTGAAGTCATATTTACCCTCCTGGACTAGGAGTTTCAGTTCTGATTGTCTGTTTCTCACACTTCAATAGTTAATATATAGCCACTGGACATTGTGCAACTTGTAGCCTGCATTCCTTTCTACCTTTTTAAGGTCTCGTGTTTTCTTCCTCTTCCATTTGTTGCACATTCATCTAATGTGTCATCAGGGCTGGTGCTAGAGTTTTTTTGCGCCCTAGGCGAGGGGCAGGGGGTGGGGTGGGCTGCAAGTGGGCGGGGAAGGGTGGGTGGGTGAGCAGGGTGGTGGCGGGGGGTGGGGACAGGGCGGCAGATGGCAGGGGACGGTGATGGGCACGGGGGTGGGCGGCTATCGGCGCGGGGGTGGCAGGCAGGCAGAGATGGGCAGACAGCGACGGGTGGCTGGTGGGCGGTGGGGGGACGGACGGCAGTGGCCAGCGGAGGGGCAGTGGGGGCAACAGGCTGTCCAGCGCCCTCTGTCCATTTTGGCACCCTAGGCAACTGCCTAGTTCGCCTTAATGGAAGCGCCAGCCCTGTGTGTCACTTGATTTACACACATTGCAACTTGTGCCCACTGATGAAATAATATTTGGACTCCCCCCCCCACACACACACATCAAATAATGTACTTTTTAAGACAGTCACAGTTAAAAATATATGTTTTGACTAAGTTTCCTTCTTCAAAATGCCCTATAGACCTTGCAAAGATGGGAAATCTTTCCTGTGAGGTGTGTTGCTTGTGGCACTGAATCTCAGGAGGAGCAAATGCTACTTTAATCAAAACAGTCAAATCCAGCTAAAATGGTTTCTTATCCTTGCCAATGTGAATGAATATCTTCTAGTGAAACATGTGGGGCTGATCTTTGAACTGAACACAACACATTTACAAATATTTCACTTAACTTTCAATTAAGTATACAGTACATCTTCATTTTGCTTAGAGAGGGTAAATAATACAGAAATCTTCGTTTTCGTAGTTGTAGGTGGTCTTGACTCAACACTTCAAAGAGGAATTTTAAAGCCTCACAAAACTCCTTGCCTCCAGGTGACAGTGAAACAAGAGTTGCCCCCCTTTCAATGTTTTTGTAATTTGTGCAAAACCATCTTTGTGCAGAGAACTATTACTTTTCACTGTGGGAAGGAACGTAGCTCCAGAAAATTTGGCTTTGTGTTTTAAAAGATGCAGTGTCTTCCAAGATTTCTAATGCACAAGAATTCAAGCAAGAGCACAAGAGCTATTGATATTTTGTGTTGTTATTTATGTAAAGCATATTCCCAATGAAGTGCTGTTTGTGCCATTTTCCTTAGTCTGGAAAAATAAAAATAAAAATCTTGTTCGCTTGTTGGGAATCTCACAAAGATACTCTACTCTTTTACAGGGTGGAGACTAAGTCTGCAGTTTGTGCAAGCAGGGGTTAACCCACCTCAACTCTTCAGGTATGACAAAAAGGGTGAATTTAAAAATAAGAGCAGGGAGAGAGCCCTAGCCCTGCCTCCCCAGACCTATCCTCATCTCCATGGGTCACCATGAGCTAGTGAAGAAAAAGGCACAAACGTCTTGGGTCTGGGCGAGGGAGGAGGAAGTGGGGAAAGAGTGAGTTACAACTTGATAAGTTGGAAGGGATGTCAGTCAATGGCACTGGAGGCTGCGATTGGCTGAGGGTGCCTGTAGAGGGGAGTTCTCTATGGCACCTGCGGCAGGTGCAAGGGGTCACCAGAACATGAGGAACTGTATTAAAGCAGGGCAAGGGGTCACCAGAACATGAGGAACTGTATTAAAGGGTCATGGCATTAGGAAGGTTGAGAACCACTGGCCTATCTGAAACAGAAAGCTTCTGTTTATGGAGTCTCTTCATATAACCAGGGATTCTGAAGTATAACGCTCCCTGATCATGTGAAGAGACTCGGCCTTCTCTCCAGACTGCCTCTTATATATTAGAGAGCAACAAGCAGAAGACAGCGGGTGGGGCTACAGCCCTCTCCTTGCTCACTGTTCCTCATTAACCCATTTTTGAACATCTGGATATGGATTAATTCGCTGAAGCTGTGCAATGAGATCCACAACCAAGTCAGTCACACACAGGGCACTGCCAGGGAAAGTAGCAGAGCCCCTAATAAGTGCATATCAAGGCTGCCTTTATTCCCTTCACTACAGTCTGATGAAAGCAAAGTGAGGGAAATTGGTTCTCCCACTTCCATTTCTCCACTCCCTTCTCCTCCTTCAAAGCCAACCCTTAGGTCAATACCAAGTGCGCGTTAACTGGGCTCCAACACAAAGCGGCTGTTGTTAACAGAGCAGAGGGCATGTTAAGAAGCCCATTATGACAAAAGGAAGCACCTTCACCTCACTTGGAGAGGCAAAGCAAGTAACATGTAGCCAGTCATTCAGGGTTGTCAAGAATGTCAGTGGAAAATGTGCTGCCTACTGCATAATAGCAACGGAAGCCTCACTCCATCCTATCACTGCTTTACGTAAAGAGCCTGAAAAGGGGTCCAAGCCCTCCACAACTTAAGTGCTCATATGAAATCAGGACAATCGGTGCTGAACACTACCAAGAGTAGGTTCAATGCAGCAAGAAAAGATGGGCAGGGGGAGAAATACTCAAAGAAAAAGCAGCTTCTCATTTTGCAGTGCGAGACCGCATTGGCGGACATTTCCCCACCCAGCTCCTTGCTATGACAATTTTACAAGGATGCAACTACGTCTCGGTAAACTGGGCTATTTCCTTCTTCTTTGCTGCTTTGCATTAAAAGGTTAGAATTCAGAGTCAACAGAGTTCCAGGGGATTCCAAGAGTTGAGAGAAGTTGGTGGGAGCGGAGGGTGGGGGAGAAAGAGTACCATCCTTGAAGTCACTCTTATGAACAGTCAATGTTGGAGTTCATGCTGAATAAAAAAATAAACACACGGAAAGTACTTGATCTCAGTTTCTACAGGAACAAAAGGTTTATTGTTGCATGTTTCTGGGTCCACCCCCTCCCCGCGCTGTTTACTTTTTTATAGCGCTAAGAGAAAGACTGCACTTTTGTGGGCTGGTTCCTTTGATGGCCTGGCGACTATTGCTTGAAAGGTATAGGGGGCTTCTGGATGTTTGTGCCTAAAATCAACTTCTCATGCAATGTTTACTTAATTCCCTGCTGCAACTGGGGCAATAGGCCTCTTTGGAAGGGCCTTACAGGACTTTTCCTAATGATGCCAGTGAAAATGTTGCCAAGCTCATAAAAATGTGTGTGCTGCTAAATGCGGACAAATGCAGAATTGTGTCAAAACAGACCGACTAGAAAGGATCCACTCTCTTCCCAACCAGTTGAATTAATAGGCAAGCAGCTGATTAATTTTGCTTTACATCAATCATGAGGAGGAACCATTGCGGGGTGAGGGTGGGGGTGTCCATCGAATCCTCATCAGAGATTTTTTGTTCATTACACTCTACAAGATGTTGCCATAATTTGTAAGAGGAGGGACATAATTTTAGGAATACCTCTGTTGCTTAGCTTCCCCCTTTCCATTCTAGAAACTCATTAATTTTCTGGTCATCAGCTAAACCTTTACTGTGCTAGCAATTGCTTTCTGAAAGTGATATCTTAATGTTTCATGTTTTAAAGTGTAGTAATGTAGTGCCCTGCCTGCCGTACTTGGCTTTACAAAGGAATTCTGAAGCACCTCTTTCTACAGTTCCTGGGAATATTTTGGTTCAAAAATGTTTGAAGTAAGTTTGAGGGTTTCTCTTCATGTGACTCACAACAGCAGCATTTTAAAGGAAGCTCAAAGAGCTTTTCTTTTCTTTTCTGTGGGCCCTTCTGTTTTTGCACAAAGCAAAAAAAAATCAAGTCAATCTCAAGCTTATGATTCAGAAAAAACATCTGTGGAGCTCTGAGAGAAGCAAAAATAAATTTTCACACATCCAGAAGTCATTTCCTGTAAGCATTCCTTCTGGTATTCTGGAATTGTTTGGGCTAGACTGTGGACAGAAGTCTGATGTGAGCACAAAATCCATGGTTGAGTGTTGCATGTAAGACTGAACCAAAGGGCAGACTAGGAGACAAGATTAAGGGGGGGGAACCCTGGAGTAAGGACCAAAGGGCAAGCCAGGAGGTACAATCACAGTGCAAATCATACCTCAGGACTGAATGCTAATCAAGGCCCCAGGGACATTGCTCAGGAAGACATTGTTTACACAAGGCCCAAGTGGAACAGGATTTATGCTCATCCCTGCCTAATGGGATTCAAGAGCTAAGCAGGTGGATAAAGCCAGTCCTGGTCTTCACAGAAGGTCTGCAATCATGAGGCAGGTACCCATCACCTGTCAAGAAATAAATCTGATGTTTGGGTCTGTACTTGTCTGTATTTCTGACAGCTGGATAAATGCACCCAACAACCCCAGCAGAGAATGTCTTTCTCTGTTCTGATGGACACTTAAATTGCAGACCACAAAGATGGGAGGTGCAGGAATGTGGGTCAGATTTGAGAAAACTCTGATAAAGTATAGCTCAGTTAATACTGAAGAACACAATATTGTTACTACTTATGTTGGGATAAACACAGTGACAGGTTACTATTACTGAACAACCACCCGGTTGTTCTTTCACATAGCCGAAATACACAGAGATGGGGGCATATGTGTTTAATGTGTTCAAAGTTACCTTAAGGAATTATGTTGAGATTTACCTTTTAATGATGGTATTCAGATTAATTTATGTTGTTGGGTCAATTTTTACTCTGGAATTTTGTTGTGTTTGGGTTTGTTCATACTTTGTTCTGACTGACTCTTAGCCACCCAGAGTGGCCTTTTGGCCAGATGGGCAGAAGATAGATAGATAGATAGATAGATAGAGATGGGCACAAATTGAAAAATAGATAGATAGATAGATAGATAGATAGATAGATAGATAGATAGATAGATAGATAGATAGATAGATAGATAGATAGATAGATAGATAGATAGATAGATAGATAGAGATGGGCACAAATTGAAAAAATGATGTTTCAGTTTTTGTTTTTCGTTGTGGATCCATTTCGGTTTGTTTTCATTTTTCGTGAAATTTTTAAAAAAATTGTTTCGTTTTTTCATTTTTCATTTTTCATTTTTCATTTTTACCCGCTTTTTGCGCAACTTAAAGCATTTCTGCGCGCAGACGTCCCTAAACACCCCAGACCAGAGGGAAAACACTAAAAAAATGATGCTGGCAGAGACACAGTATAGACTAGGTATGCAGGGAGGCTGCAAAGGTAGTGGCGGGTGTTGCCCAGGGTGTAAGGCAGATGCAGAGTGACTGCACTGCAGGGCAAGGGAGGATACCCACCAAGAGGTACGCACGCACACAGGGAGGCTGCAAGACAAATCTTTTATTTCTCTCCCCTAAGAGCCAGGCTGCAGCCAGCAGGAACACACAGACACACACCTGCCTGGCTGGCCTAAAGTCAATCCCACCCTAACTACCACTGCAGACTGCAAGGAGGATGGGGGCTGCCACACCTACCCAGTCTGCAACCTGGGCATGCTATTGGTTGAAATTGTCCAAAAATTTACATGATCCCATCACATGGCTTGCATCCATCTTGTGGCTGGAATCCATTTTGTGTCATCCTTAAAGGGAAAAATACATTGCGATGGGAGAAAGACAAAAATAAACGTTTTAAGGACTGCAACCCCCTGGTAGGTAATAATTTCAAATAATTATCACTGTGTTTTTATGGATGTCCAGGGTGTTTTAATACCCAAGAAATCAATATTAGGCATCTGGCAGCCATTTTGGGTTGATGTCCCCTAACTCCCCTTAAAGGAAAAAAAAATACAGCGATCTGAGAAAATACATAAATGCAAGTTTTAAGGACCCCAACCCCCTGGTAGGTATTATCAAGCAGAATAAATCATTATTGCTGGGTTTTTACAGATATTCAGGACATTTTTTAACATTTAAAAACAGCTCATTTCATTACGCGTTGCCATTAACAAAAATGAAACGTAACGAACCTAATTTTCATGGTTCTGTTCAGTTCGTTCCAATTTCATCACAATTTTCATTATTCATTTCGTTATGTAATGAAATGAATAACGAATAACGGAATGAAATTTTTTTTGTTTCGTGCCCATCTCTAATAGATAGATAAAATGCCTCCTTGCATGTTTCCAGTGGCTCTTGTCATACAGAAAGAGACTTCCCAAAACCAGTAACTTCTGTTTTTTATGGACACTTTCCATGCAATCTGGAACCCTGACACCCCAGGGTTCCACATCATGTGGAGAGTCTCCCAAAAATAGAAGGGTCTCCCCATTTCACCCTGTCCTTCCCCAAGTAAAGAAATCAATAACAATAGCAAGTTGTGTAGCCAGACTGCTCTGCCTGTTCACATGTTTATACTGCATGGAAGACATTTGCCTGCACAGAGTTAATACTGAAACTGAATCCATATTTTCCTCTGTACTTTTCCTTTTTACATACAGGAAAAGAAATTGTGGTAGGGACTTTTTGCTGACTACTTGGATGGGGAAAGATTTGGATTTCATAGCACAAAGCAACACATGCATTTAAAATCTCAATTGATTTCAACAGTAATATTCAAATACAAATAGACCTTTTTAAAAACAAATTTGCCTATAACAGGTAAGACAAACTCAATTTTAAAAAAAAAACTCATTAAATTAAAATGTTTAAAAAGAATTAAAAACAACAAAATAAAAATATGTTGCATCCCATACTAAAAAAAAATCCACAAATGTTCACAACAAACCAAGAAGAAAGTTTTCACCGGCTGGCAGAAGGAGGGGTCCAATTTAGCCTCATGTGGGGGGAAATTGCTTAGACAGAAAAATGCCCTCTCTTGAGTTGTTACCAAATACACCTGCAATGGCAGTGAGACTGAAAGAAGGCTCTGCCCTCAAGATGTCAGAGCTGCTGGGGTGGGGTGGAATTATATAGTCTGGACCCAAGCTATATAGGTCTTTATAGGGTCACTTTGAACCAAGTCCAGAAACAAAGTGGTAGCCAGTGAAGGTGCCATAAGAAGGAAAATATAGGATCCCTGTAGCACACTCTATCTAGTCAGAAGTCTGGCACACTTCCGGTCAAGATGGTGCTGTGTAAGCTGATCTGAGTATTTCGGGTCAGTCCCTGTGGGAGGAAAACAGCCTTTTCTGGGCTGTCTACCCCTCTGGAAAAAGGGAGGTGCATGGGACTTCCAAACAGCCTCTTTACGCTGGCTCCTCTGAGTAAATTTCTGGGGCAGTGACCCCAGAAAGCAACCAGGGTTGAGTGGCATGGCTGGCTAAAACCTGCCCATCCCCCTCAGGGATTCCTCTAGCAGCTGCGGAGTGGAAGCTACGGGAACGAAAAAACCAAAGCAAAATAGAACAAGACAATTGTCTGCAAACAGACGAAACTGAAGCAAGAGAACATAAAACCTACCGGTAAGCCAGTGTTCTCTAATTTCCCCAGAGCTGTTTAGCAACCACCGGCATGAAGAAGATAAGAAACACACTGGTGTAGCACTTCAACTTTTAAGGTGGTCTCTTGAAGACAGAATAAACACAGTTCAGGAGGCTCAGAAATTTCTGGAAAAAGTAGACTTACAAAAGCAAGAGCCACGGAAGGAAGGTTCCAGTCTGGACTTTTCAACTACTGAAATATAATGCATTTCGAATATTAATGGATGTAACTCACCACAAAAGAAACACCGTATTTTCCATTATCTGAGAAAACAATACTGGGACATCATTAGTTTACAGGAGACACACATTACGAAAAAAGATAGGAAATTTTTATCCCAAAAGGGATTGGGTCAAGAGTTTATTTCGGCAAGTGATAAAACAAGAAATGGTGTTGCCTTGTACATTAAAGACCAATTGAATCCAAAATTAATAATCTCAGATGAACAAGAGAGATTTGTGGGGGTAGAGGTAGAATTCAATGGAGTTAAAACACTCGTACTGGGGTTATATGTACCAAATGAAGGGAAAGTGTGTTTCTTTAAGTACTTGTTGGATAAATTGTTGGATTTCTCTTATTCTAGTTTGCTTTTAGTTGGCGATTGGAATGGTGTAGTGAGCCCCACATTAGACAGGCAGTCTGATAAAGGGATTAAAGACACACAAGGGAAGCTACCAAAAGCATGTTTTGATTTAATTGAGGAACTAGGACTGGTTGATATTTGGAGTCAAAAAAATGGGAATTCCAGAGAATACACATTCTTCTCATAAAGACATAAATCCTTTTCCAGAATAGATATGTACAGGAGATCTGGCTACTAAAGTTGTAAAGGCAGAATATTGCCAAGATCCTTTTCTGACCATAACCCAATATCAGTTAGCGTAAAAGGGAAAACACATATGTTCAGATGGAGATTAAATGAGTGGCTTTTATAAGACGAAAGTATTCTCAAGGAATGTAAAAAGAAAATAAGAGAGTTTTTCAATCTAAACTTGGGTAAAGATACAGATATTTGTTTGAGATGCAGGAAAGGCATTTATAAGGGGAGAATTCATCAGGGCGGGGTCAATATTGAAAAGAAAGAGACTAGAAAAGACATACCAGTTAGAGTGCAAAATCAGAAGTAAAGAGGAGGAACTAAAGAATTCAGGTGCTGATAAAAATTATTACATGAATTAAAAATACTACAACAACAGCTTTCAATGCTGACTGTTTCAGAAATGGTCAAGAAGCTTAAATATGCGAAACAGAGGTACTTTGAACAGGCAAATAAACCAGGCAGATGGCTGGCTCACAAACTGAGAAAAGAGAGGGAAAAAAGATGGATCCCCCAATTACAGGCACAAGAACAAATGGTTACTGATAAAAGTGGGATTCAATATGTAACACATAGTTACTACTCTCATCTTTATAAGAAGTCAGATACCCCCGTAGGGGTGATAGATGAGTATATTAGGAGACAAGAGCTACCCAGGCTTACTGAAGAGCAAAGGTCCATATTTAATGGACCAATCATGGTAAGAGAAGTTGTAGAAGCAATTAAGATGGCCAAAACAGGTAAAGCCCCTGGCCCAGATGGTCTGTCTATTATTTTTTATAAGCTGTTTGAAACAGAATTGTTGATACCACTGCAAACAACAATGAATTTGATTTTAAAAGAAGAGAAATTACCAGAATCCTGGAAGGAGGCAAATATAACATTAATTCCAAAAGAGGATAAGAATCTTAATTTAATTGAGAACTATAGGCCATTCTCGCTGTTAAATAATGATTATAAAATATTTGCAAATATCTTGGCACAAAGATTGAAATTGGTTCTTAAAGATCTTATCCACGAAGATCAGTGTGGCTTCCTACCTAAAAGGCAACTAAAAGATAATGTTAGAAATGTGTTGAACATCATTGAGTACTTTGAGAAACATAATGAGAAACAGCTAGCCACGATCTTCTTGGATGCTGAGAAGGCCGATGATTTGAACTGGTCCTTTATGTTAAAGACGCTACAAGAAATGAGGTTTGGAGATAATTTTATAAACTGGGTGAGTTCAATATATAATTCTCAAAAGGCTTATATTATAGTCAATGATCATTTGACCAAACCCTGTAATATCCAAAAGGGGGTAAGGCAAGGCTGCCCACTGTCACCTCTGTTATTCATCTTAATATTGGAAGTACTAAATAGAGATATAAGAAAAGATGAACAAATAGGAGGAGTAAGAACTAAGAAAGAAAAATATAAATTAAGACCATTCGCAGATGATCTAGTCTTGACATTGGAGGACCCTTTAAAAGGCATTGAAGTGTTAATGTCTAAAATAAAAGAATTTGGGTCCTTAGCAGGTTTCAAAATAAACAGGGGAAAAATTAAAATGATAGTAAAGAATATACCTGCAGAAAATCAATTACAGCTTACTGAGAAAATGGAATTTAAAATAGAAAAAAAAGTGAAATATTTAGGGGTTACTCTAACCAATAAAAACTCTATGCTGTTTGAAAATAACTATTTAAAGGCTTGGAATGAAATTAAAAAAGATTTAGAAAAATGGGAAAACCTTCAACTTTCCTTATTAAGTAGAATCTCTGTAATAAAGATGAACATCCTTCTAAGAATGCTCTTTTCATTCCAGACAATCCCAATATTGAAGTCAGAAACTCCTTTTAAACAGTGGCAAAAAAACATAGCAAACTTTATATGGCAATGAAGAGACCTCGGATAAAATATAAATGTTTGATAGATGCTAAAGAGAGAGTAGGATTGGGACTTCTAAATTTAAAAATGTATTACACTGCTAGTGGTTTAATTTGGCTTAAAGAATGGATAATGTTGGGCAATAAAAGATTGTTATACCTTGAAGGACATGATTTGATATTTGGATGGCACAGGTATCTTTGGTATATCAAAGCCAAAGCAAACGCAGAATTTAATAATCATTATATTCGGCAATCCATTTTAAGAATCTGGAACACTTACAAACTAAGATTGGCACCTAAAATGCCGCTCTGGGTATCACCCCAGGAGGATTTGTTTAAGTCAGAAATAGAGATGGGCACGAATAAAAAAATGATGTTTCGTTTGTCGTTTGGAGGGTCCGTTTTGGTTCGTTTCTGTTTTTTGTGAATTTTTGCAAAAAATTCATTTTCATTTTTGTTCATTTTGTTACTGTTTCGTTACTATTTATTTCAATTTTTTGATTATTTTCTTTAGCATTTAAAGCAGTTCACTGTATTGCAGTAACGAAAACAAAACACACGACAAAATTTCCGGTGTTTTTGTTCATTTCGTTTCATTTTGGAGACAAAATTCGCTTGTCATTTTGTTGTGTAACAAAATGAAAAACAAAAACAGAAACGAAAAATTGTTCGTTTCGTGCCCATCTCTAGTCATAAATATTGCAGAGAGATAGTTGGTTAACATATAAAGATATCTTAAAATGGATTTAAGGGGAATATAAGATAAAATCTAGAGAGGAATTGAACCAGGATGATTTGGTCTGTCAATGGTTCTCATATTTGCAACTATCAGAAAGATTCAAAATAGATAAACAAGTATTTGAATTTGAACAGGGAAAATCTACTTTTGAGATGGAACTTTGTGCCAATCTCAAGAATATATAAAATGTTACTGAAATTTGATACCGAAGGTGAACAGGTTAAGGAGTGTATGATCAAATGGGCCAAAAATTTTGGTTATAATATTCAAATAGAACAGTGGGAGGGAATGTGGAAGTATGGACTGAAATTCACAAGGAGTTACCATCTTAAAGAAAAGTTTTACAAAATGATGTACAGGTGGTATCTAACGCCAGACAAACTGTCAAAGATGTACAAGGGAATCTCCAATAGGTGTTGGAAATGCCAAGTGAATGGAGGTACTTTTTACCACATGTGGTGGACATGTGGACTGGCAGTTATATTTTGGAAACAAATTTATTCTTCAATGCATGAGATACTGAATTTCAATCTCCACTTTAAACCAGAGCTGTTTTTATTAGGTTTGATAGACAATCGGATAGAAAAGAACAAAGTGATTCTTATTAGATATCTTACGACAGCTGCAAGGCTTCTCTATGCACAATACTGGAAGACGGATAAATTACCCTTAGTAGAAGACTGGTTAATTAAGGTGTTGGAACTGGCAGAAATGGCAAAACTGACAGTTTTAATTGAGGATGGATCAATGAACAAGTTTAAGAGTGTCTGGAAAACTCTATTAGATTTTGTGTTTAAAAAAGTAAATGATAATTTGTTGGTTTGTGGCTTTGATTTCTAGGATATATTTAAAAGACCTGAAATGTGATCTGGAATTAATTTCTTTGGGCTACTAAGGACAATCTGATGAACTACTGTAATGGTGGGTTAGATAAAGAGATGATGGTAAGCTTCAACTTATGTATTAACTTGTATTTAACCCAATTGCTTCCACTCAACCACCCCCTATGTCCCCCATGTATATAAGAAAAAAAAAGTCTGGCAGCAACATTTTGAACCATCTGAAATTTCCAAACCATCTTCATAGATTGCCCCGTGTAGCGTTTGTTACAGTAATTTGAACAGCACGTAACAAAGGCATGCATCCCTGAAAGCAAGCAAGACATATCTAGGATTGGGTAGAGACGGCACATTAGCTTTAACTGTGCAAGTGCACTTCTGTCCTCTGCCAAAGCTAAGCTCAGGGATGAATCCAAGAACACAGTTTTGCTGCAATTTTGAGTTTTCAGATGGAGTGTAGCTTTGTCTTGTGTGTGTTGTGTCGTTACAGTCGTGACCAACTCTTCGTGATCCCATGTCCATGGAGTTTTCTTGGCAGGAATACTGGAGTGGTTTGCCAGTTCCTACTCCAGGTGCCTACAGCACCTGGAATTCCTTGGAGGTATCCCATCCAAGTACTAACCAGGGCCGACCCTGCTTAGCTTCCGAACTCAGGCGAGATCGGATGTGCTTAGGGCATCTTACTCAAATATATTTCCTCTACAGAACCAAGTATGATGGAAAAATATACTGTACCTGTACTGTACTCTAGAAACTGAGGATGAAGGAAAGGGAGGTTTGAAGGGGAAAGACGGAGTATGGAGGTGAAGCAAGCGTGAGGTCGATTTCTTGGGCGTATCTTTGCAAATAGTCATTTGAGCACAAACTGAAGTAGGCATGGGCACGACCAGAAAAAATGATGTTTCGAGTTTTCGCTTGTCAGAACGGGTCCGTTTCGGGTCGTTTCCGTTTGTTGCAAAATTTTTCAAAAATTTGTCGTTTCCGTTTGTCATTTGTCGTTTGTCGTTTCCACCGCGATTTAGCGCGATTTGACTTCCCAGAGCATAGGGGCGTCCCGCAATCAGGGCCAGCACTAGGTGTTTTTGCGCCCTAGGCGGGGGGCGGGGCGGGGGCGGGTGAGCGGGCAGGCAGGCGATGGCCGCGGGCGGGCGAGTGGGTGGGCGGCAGCGCAGGCGGACGGGCAAGTGGGCAGTTAGGATATCACTTAGGATAGAGGTTCTGTTCTTGGCTTGCACCCCAAATGTGTGTGTGTGCAAGCAAATTGAAGTTGGGAAAATAGAAAATAAATGGTAGTATATAATATATTTTTAAAATAAATCCACACCTCCCACTCCCAGTCGAACTTCCCCCTTTATCCAATATCAGAAAAAAAATCCTCACAAACTGCCAGAGAAGAAATAAAGAATAAACTGCAATTCCCTTCAGCAGACAAAGCTGCAGGGAATCAAAGAAATTATTTTCTAAATTCAATTCCCTCCCTGCCTGCCTAACTTAAATCCTAAAGCCTCCAGCCTCCCTCCTCAATCTCGATCGGATCACACCAGCACCAGCAGCCAGCCCTCCTCCCTCAACCACATCCATACACCCAACTGCGATTTCTGGAAGGTGCCTCGGCTTTTTATGCCCTCCGAGACATCCAGAAGTGTCAGTCAAAAACCTGGCGATGCCATTGGTGGAATGGTTCAAAAAAATTGCATGGTCCCATCCCATGCCCAGCCCAAATGGGCAGGTCTAAAAAAATAAAAAATAAAATAAAATAAAATAAAATCAATACGACGTTTTATTGCTATAAAAAAACCCACTGCTGCTACTATTAAAATTCAGGCATTTAAAATAAATAAATTTCACATGTTTCTGTGCTGATTTGGTGTGTTTTTTGACCACGATTTCAAAAGAAAAATTGCAGTCACCATTTTGGGTCCTCCCCACCGCATGGCATGGCGAGACGACGAGGATGACCCCCCCCCAGCCTGGTGCAAGCAGCCCAGGACAGGAGAAGGGGGGGAAAGGCCGGGGACCCCCCAGAAACCACCCCTCTGGTAGGTGGCAAAGCCTCAGGCAAGCATATTTTCGCCTGCTTTTTTGGCCAGGAGTCGGGTTTTTTAAAAAAAAAAAAACTATTAAAAACTTTTCCTGTGCTTCGCATTGCACGATCGCCGCGATGCCACAAACGGAAACGAAAAACCTGACCAAATTTTTCTTTTTTCGGTTTGAGTTCAAGTTCTGATGGCTTAATTATCGTTACCGTTTCCATTACGTAATGGAAACGATAACCGAAAACGGAAACAACAATTTCGCCGAGTCGTGCCCATGTCTAAAGTGAAGCAATGTCTTGGAACAAAATCGCTCATCTCCCATCTACAGTGAATTACTCAAGCGAACAGAGAAAAGAGTAGATAAGAACAGATTAAAGGACCATGTCATAGCAGACCCCTCACTTTGTTCTCTAGGTTGTCTTGCTTTGTCCGTAGCCGCAGCAAGCTATTGCCTGCAAAAAGTGCATGGGAAATGTTAATTTCCCACTAGGGATGAATGTCATAATGCAATTTGCCATGAAGAATACTGAAAACAAGGCTATCTTCAGTGCTAAGGTTCTGAATATTTTATTTCATTAACATCATTTGTGTGCTTCCAGACAAAACTGTTTAAGTAGATTTTCCCCTTTTCTTCACTGAAAATTCATTCCCTTTATAGTCTTAATCTTTGAGGCCATGGAAATGAAGTAGAGATGTTTATAGAGGGGAACATAACAAGAACCTTGCTGGATCAGGCCAAAAGCCCATCTAGTCTAGCTTCCTGTATCTCATAGTGGCCCCACCAAATGCCTCTGGGAGCACAAGAGACTAGATATCTATCTCCTGATACCACTCCCCTGCATCTGGCCCTTGAAGTATCCTGGTTTTTTTAAGCCTGGAGATGACACATCCCCATCATAGCTTGTAACCTGTGATGGACTTTTCCTGCAGGAATCTGTCGAATCCCCCTTTGAAGGCATCCAGGCCAGATGCCATCACCACATCCTGTGGCAGGGAGTTCCACAGAATAACAACATGCTGGAAAAAAATTATTTTGTCTGTTCTTACTCTCACAACCCTCAATTTGAGTGGATGTCACCTAGTTCTGGCATTTTGTGAGAGGCAGAAGAGTGTCCCTCTATCCACTTTACTCATGCCCTGCATAATTTTGTATGTCTCAATCATATACCCCCTCAGGCACCTTGTTTCCAAATCCTGTATCTTTTCCTCATAAGGGAAGTGCCCCAGCCTAGTAATCATTTTAGTTACTCTCTTTTCCAGTTCCACTATGTCATTTTTGAGATGCGGTGACCAGAACTGTATGCAATACTCCAGGTGTGGGCTTACTATTGTTTTGTATTGTTTTGAGCAATTCATACTAAAGTACTGTCAAGATTCAAAACATCCCTAAAAGGTATATCCACCTGAGATTTGCTCAGTATCAGTCTACTTAGAAGTAAGTCTCATTAGGTCCAGTAGGGCTTATCACTAGGCAGGGGGTTTTACAGCAGCAAAATATAATCCAGAAGTTGTTCACTTCTGCTGAGGTTTGTGGTTTCCAAGAGACCTTGCCCTGTTGTGCATTGTATGTCCCAGGTTTGAGGTTTTGGTCAGACAAGCAGTGGTGAAATGGTGTTCCAGTACAACTTATGTATAACTCCACGTGGGGGAGTGAATAGCTGTTTCCTGACTCCATTAGAAATGATTTTCTCCTAGGGGGAGCCCTTTTGGAGTTTAATAACTCAGCCCCTTGAACCCCAAACCTCTCAATTTTTTGGGGGGGCTTACAGGGAAGAGTCCAAAGAAGCTACCCTGTAATTTTGGTTCCTCTAGGAGTTATCATTTCATTCCTAGAGAAAAAATGGTGTTTCATTTCATTTTGTAATGAAACACATCCTACTGTTTCATTTCATAACAAAACAATTCATTACATAATGAAACAATGAAACAGCATTTCATTTTTTTTGTTTCCTGCCCATCTCCGCTCTCTACCTGGAAAACCCTGAAAAGGTTCACCATGTCAGAATTGACTTGAGAGTCCATAACTACTATTATTAGTATTTATTAATTGCCCAACCGGATATTGGCCAAAGAGCATTCATACCACTCTAGTTTCATCATCTGTCCTCTTTCAGATTCATAGACTCATTGCTCCAGAGTTTACTGCTCTAGATTATTTGTCCGACCAAGTACGTATGCCTCATTTTCTTGTGAGATCATGAACCTGCAAAACTCAACCCTCTATTCTTTGGCCCAATGGACAGGATCATAATACTTCAAGTTTTTAATATGTAATAGAATCCAGATTGTTTTTTTAACTTGTTCTGTTTTGTTTGCAGCTTCTTTACCTAGAATGAGTGTCCTGTATATTGAAATGTGTTGTTTCCTTTCCACCATCACCCCCCCAAAAAACCCCAAACACAATTTTCTTACTCAGTTGTTTCCTACAGACATTCTCTATTAGCTCCCCAGCTATGCCCTTGAAATGTTTAATCCTTGACTCTACAACTCTCCCAGCGTTGACAAGTCCCTTTGTGAGCACTGCCATTTTTGCCAGGACAAAAGTCCTGTTATGATATTATACTATAGCGCTGTGTAAAGCCTGTACTGGTTCTCTCTACTCTAACAATAGATATGATTGTCCATTGTCCTGACACAGATCTGTAATTCTCCCAGGCACCCCATCGACCAGAGTAGCTGACCATTTATTGCACTCTTTGTAGCACTGTTGACCATGCAACACTACCAATACAGCATGCACTTGTTTTTTATCCAGACCAGGGCATCTCAATTTGTGGACAAAGAATCCTTCTACTTTCTAAGGGATGTACAGTATGAGATCTTGCTAATCTTTCTGACCCTCTGCCCAGATTTTGATTAGGCCATGAATCAGATCTAACATGTTCCTAGGTCATTTTTTTGTCTGTAATAGAGAGGGGCACAAAATGAATTTTAAATTCCTTTCCTTATTCGTTATTTGTTTCATTAGGTAACAAAATGAATAATGATCCAACCCATCAAAGGAAAACAAAATGAAACAAAATGGAAATTTCTGTTTCGTTTCATTTCATTTTGCATCTGTCCACACACACACACACACCCGTTTCCTACCTTGTCACTGCCTTTTCGCCTTTAACTCCAGCCGCTGCAGGCCAGGAGGGGAAACAAAAGCCCCGCATCAGGGACTTTTAAAAATAAAATAAAATATAAAATATAAAAAATATAAAAAATAAAACCCAGGCATGGGGAAGCTAGGACCTCTAGAGGTGCTGGCCCCAAGCCAGCACCTGTCAGCTGTGAAGGGGGGAAAGCCCCCAGCGTTGGGGGACTTTAAAAATAAAAAATAAATAAACAATAATAAAAATTAGAAAGTGCCGACCCAGCCCCTGGGGCCGCATGGTCAGTGCTGCAAAAATTAAAATTAAAATTAAAAAGTGCTGGGCCTCAAGAGACGGTGGGGTGGTCCACCGCTACCTGGTGTGGCCACATCCGGGGCTCCGAAGGCAGCAGTGAGGCCTCCCATTGCCCAGCATGACCGCTGCTGGGCCTTCGGAGGCGCCGGCAGGCTGGTCCAGCGCTGCTCGGTGCAGCCATGGCTGGGGATACGGAGGCGGCGGTGAGGCCTACTGCTGCCCAGCGCAGCCACTGCTGGCCCTCCGGAGGCGGCAGCGGGGTGGTCTACTGCCATCCGGAACAGCTGCGGCTGGGGCTCTGAAGGCGGCAGTGAGGCCTCCCGCTGCCAAGTGTGGCCTCCCATCATCAGGTGCAGCCACTGCCGGGGGCTTCCAGGCCGCTGCCGCCACCGCTAGGATCACTGCTGCCGCTACCATCCAGGTAAGCCAAACCAGTTCAGCTCGGTTCAGTTCATACAAATTTTTGTTTTAAAAATTTGTGTGAACCACACCAAAACAAACCAAGGGTGGGCCTGAAAGAGAAAGACCCAAACCATTGGTTTTCTGTTTCGTGTTCGCCTCTAGTTTGTAATCCATCTTGCTCCTGTTCAATGTTTTTGATATATATTGCTTATTAAAGTTATTATGTTTTTACTTATTTGTTGCTTATATATTGTATTGTATTGTTTGTGGGTTTGTTTTCTGTTCAGTTTTGTAAACTACCCAGAGTAGCCATGTAGCTAGATGGAGCAGTATATAAATTTAATAAATAAATAATAAATAATAAATAGGTCTCAGTCCATGGGCAGATATTTACTCCACCAACTGCAGATTCTAGTTCTAGTTAATGGCTTGTGACTTACTTAATGTTGATAGTTGCTATGTTGATGCTATCACATCATCTGTATTTTAACTGCATTTACATGGTTGGGAACAGGCTATGGCCTCATAGTAGCAAGTAATGAACTCCATCTAAAAGTAATATGTTGTTTTATTTCCTATTGGAGTTACAAGTATGTGAGATGAAGGAAGAAAAGTCCCCACAGAGATAAGCATTTTGACCTAGTGGATTACCTTCAGATTAGCACAACATGAAATGATCAGCAGAGGTCTACAGAACTGACCAATACACGACTCTGGAGAGATGGGATGGCACACTGACCTGGAGCACTGAGGCTTATGGGAGAGCATTCCTTGAGGCTGACCAATATGGCAATGAGAGGTGGCAGGGCTCTCCAGAAAGCCCAGCTTGGCCCTTCATGATGGCATTTGCTATAGCTAGACAGCAGCCAAAAAGGCTTTCATGAGAAAATGCCCAGGCGTCTCATGGTGGTTCACCACATGGAGCAGCCATCTCACCTCACCTCACGGAAAGGAAGCACCTCTAGTTGCAAAAAGGTGAAAAATAATGGCTGAGAAAATGCTTGGAGAAATAAATAAATGAAATGTAATTACAGCTGCTCAGTATCTCTCCCTAAAGCAAATCCATCAGACCATGTGTGATGTGATTTATGAAGGAAAGATATGCAACTATACAAAGAGCTTCTTATTATAAAACCAAGTTCTTTATTCCCCTTTAAAGTTTTTCATTTCCCCTTTAAAATACACTTCTGACCGTATGCTACTGTCACTCTCCAACTGACATGTATGACTTCAAAATGAGTGTTGAAGAATCCAGGTTCCCTGTCTACTCTGGCAGAAGAGATAGCATACATTAATTAAGGATTGTAATGATATTTCCATGAATGTGGAAGGAAAATGCATTTCTGTGCTTCTCCTGGTGAATGAAAGAGGTGTTCAGATTTAATATTATGGTTGCTATTGTGGCTGTTCATTACATTTCTATCAGAACTTTCCCCTGTTTGTTGCAATCAAATTGTATAACACCACCATGAAAACACATAATCATATGATTAAAATCAACACAACACTCGGCTTTATATCAAACAGTTTGAACAGCCAATTTGCAGAGACGTGTCTTCACACTCTTCCTAAAAGCAGTGAGAATGAAAATCGTTTGGAGCTCTCAGGGGAGTAGATTCCATGGTCTGGGACTAACCCTGGTTACATGTATCTTGATAGGGCAAGAGAAAGATTAGAGGAGAAATGAATATGCTAATATTTGAAATTAACCCTATGTGCTGGTCAAATGCCAAATGTGATTACATGGATACAGCCAGTTGCTAAATCCCTTTCTATGTCATCTCTTGAATTAATCACCATGTATCGTCAATACTCAGAGATCCTTTCCATTCCCTTCTTCTGGAGGTGCCCTATGACAGTGTATCTTGACTAAGGACACACTGGCTGGGTCTACTCACAGGAGGCAAAACTGACCTCCTGTTGAGTCAGAGTATTTTTTACCTCTGACTCAGCAGCCAGGTACCCAACTCTTGGAGGGAGCCAAGCCACTTCCTACTATATTAAATATCAGATATTCAATTCAAATTATACCTCATGTGATGTAGAGAATAAATGATGGACTCAGATTCAGAAGGCCTTGGAGGCTCATTGGGGGTGGGTGGTGGAACTGGTAAAACCACTAAGATTTCTCACTTACCTTGAAAGTCCTATGGGATCACTATAAATTGGTTCCAACTTGACAGCAGAACAAATTCAAATCAACAGCCATACAACAGCGAGTCAAATATTTGGAGAATTTTTCAGTTCATAGTTGAACACTCGGAAACAATTTAAGGAAACTTCAACAACAAAATCTGAAGATAAGAAGAATTTGGGGGAGGGTGCATTGGCTATAGCAACAAGGATGGAATCATCCTTGAGCCTGGATGCCCAGGTCACAGCTGTGGCCAGGAGCACATTTGCACAATTAAAGGTACTATGCCAGTTATGCCCATTCCTGGAGGAACCAGCTCTAGCCATGGTAATTCATGACCTTGTGACATCCCAACTGGACCACTGTAATTCCCTCTATGTGGGACTTCCAATGAAAAGCCTCAGGAAACTTCAACAGTTCCAAAATTCAGCAGCCAGATTGCTGATTGGGGTGGGTTACAGAAATCATATTACACCCCTACTAAAGCAGCTCCACTGGCTGCCAACCTGCTATTGGGCACGATTCAAAGTGCTGACCTTAACCTACAAAGCACTGTATGACCTGGGTCCTAGCTACCTCAAAGATCAAATCTCACAGAATGAACCAACATGGGTGCTAAGGCCTTTCTCTCCATCCCACCACCCTCACAGGTACATCTCGTGGGAACACATGAAAGGGCCTTCTCAGCTTCTGCACTCAGACTCCCTCCCACTGGAGGCCAGGACTGCCCCTTCTCTGATGTCTTTCCAGAAACAGGCAAAGACCTTTCTCTTCAGGCAAGCTTTCCCTGAATGATGGACTACCTATTATGCTTATGTGTCTTTCAGATCAATCTACCATACATGGCTACACAGATATTGTGTTTATATCTCTTCTTGTGTGATTACACTGACATTGTGATATCAATTGTTAGTTTTAATGTTGCATTCTAATGCTGTAAGATACCCCTCAATTCCCTGCTTCTCAAACTGGATGTGTCTTAATTGTAATGGATTGTATATTGTCTCTCCTTACTGTAAGCCACCTTGGGTCCTTTTCTAATGAGAAAGGGGGGATACTCTAAATAAATAAATAAATTCCAAATCAAAGGGCACTATTAAGCATTATGTTTACCTCTGCTGGCAATTTTTTTATCAATATCAGAGATAGGCATTAACCACCGGTTCAGCTATTGATGCCAGTTTGGCCTTCTGGCTGCACTGTTGTTCTCTGGGCACTCTGGCTTTCCATTCTCACTATTGCTGACAGGCATCCACCCAAAGCTGCTCTACTGCCTGTGAGTGGGTGCCCACTGGGCTGGGAAGCTGGGGAGCCCACATAACAGTGTGCGACTTCAGGGCCAAATCAGCATCAACCGCCGAACCACAATCTCTAATCACTATTGTCAATTATTGACAATAGAGTTCTCTAAAGGTTCCACACATCCCCAATTGTTTCATACTGTGCAACATTCTAGCCGAGATTCCCAGTGATATTCACTATTTCACAGGAAACTTAAGTTTCAGATATTTGGCATGCTATTGGCTACATTACCTTTTTAATGCAGATCGTATTCTTTCATTGTTTCAAAGTGAAGAATCTGATTTAATTAGCTACATGACTTTGTTTATATGAAGAATGTTGCTTTGGATAGAAAGACAGACAGAAGAATCGTTTCTTCCTCTGCTCCAGTTATTTTTCAAAGGGACTTTCAATGTGACCATCATTTTAATCTTTCGTTATTCCTATCAGAGCATTGCACAATCTTAAATTATAGGTATATAAGAAATACAGATAAAAGTTCAAACAAATTTAAAATGTTAAAATGGTTAGACTATTTTTAACCAGAAGTAGGCTCCTTCAATAGCATTATCTTGGTCATTTACGAGATTTTTTGAGTACATGTGGTGGGGCATAAATTGCATGCACATAAATCATCATTCAGTGTTACACCTTAAATTCTGTGCGTGTGCTTAGCTTTCAGATTTGGATTATAAAGTCTAGAATGGATGAAATTAAGTGTTTCTTTTGGACTGTCAACTGACAAGGCAAAGGCAATCCCTTGCTGAAGAATATTACAGTTCTGGGTCATGTGCATTTAAGCAGGAGTTACTGCCATCCAGAGGCAGACAGCCATAAGCTGTCATCTTTGATTATTCTTTATACCCAAAAGGTAAACCCAAATGAGTGTGTGGGTTGGTTCAATTTAGTTTGCATTACAGCATCAAAGCATGGAATAATAACACATGTAACCTGAGGATTTTGTGTCTTGTTTTATTTAGTATATAATTTAGACAACTGTAAATCAAGTACCAGATGGAGGGGCGGGGGAGAGAGGACTGCAAGAGGAAATCTGAAAGATGTCTGTAGTCAAAGGAGAGTGAAAGAAATCCAGTAAGTCTAGCCAAGGCTGTTTACAAGCTGAGGTTGATCAACCAATCACATATATGACCACAAAGAGGGTGGAGGGCTGGGATTGCACATCCACAGAGTGGAGGAAATCTTTCCCCACCTTTAAATGTGGTCTAAAAGCTGCCCCTGTCAATGGGTTAGCTGTACTCCATTAGCAGTGGAGAGACTGGGCTTCTCATTTGATTTACAAAGAACTGGGTAAAAAGGAACTATACCCTGGAATAAATAAAGTGGTTTAGGTGGGGCCGAGACCAGTGATGGCGCACTTTTTAGAGGCCGAGTGCCCAAACTGTGATTCAAAACCCACTAATTTTTCACAAAGTGCCAATACGGCAATTTAACCTGAATGCAGGTGGCTGTGAAGGGGTGATGTTGGGTGCCCACAGAAAGGGCTCTGAGTGCCACCTTTGACACCCGTTCCATAGGTTCACCAGCACTGCCCTAGACAGTTGTGTCTGTGCCAATCAGACAGGGAGGTGGGATGATGCATTTCCCTGCACATCTCCTGATTGGCCAGCACCAGGGAGAAGGAAAGATGATGCCGGAGGCTTCTTCCTCATTGGGAAGCCCAGAGCAAGGTAAGGGATTGGCTGAATTTGTTCAGGAGGGTTGGTTCAGTTCCGAAAACCAGCTGGGCTCCCTCATTTCCTTTTGGATTGCATTCTGAATCCAGCATTCTGAAACGAAACACCCATGCCTAGTTGTGTCAACACAGGGAATTGTCCCAATGTGAAATGAGACCCATTGGGTGAAAAGGGAACAGATTGCACACATGAAGGCCTGATGCTCCAAAGGATTGCTCATATTACTGCCATTATGGTGGAGGCCTAGCGGGTCTAAAATGTCCTGAGGCATCCACTGCTGTCACCCCTGTGCCTCTCTCACTGCCCGAGTCTTTACATGCCTGAGTAAGCCTGTGAATGTAAAAGTAGGGGGTGGGGGTGGAGGGAGTCTTAATGTTGAACTGTGGTATAAGACTCCTCGCAATTAAAACCTAGTGTACAAAACCTCTTCATACAAGGTCTTTTAAGGTGCTTAAAGCTGAACTTCATTGGCCGCTTTCATTTTCTCTCATATTCAGATAAATTAAACTGAAAGTTCCTTCTTTTATCTTTTGGAGGTAGCATGCACCAGTTATCACCAAAACATCAGTCAAATCAAGTGTCTATCATCTCCAGCTGGAAATGGTCAGAGGAGCTCACCAAATTAAAATACTGTATTTAAACAGACACACACATATATTTGAGTTATACCCGCAACTGGCTAAGCAAGGCATTTAAAATGTGATATCCAAATAACAAATTACACAGATATAATTTTACATTTATCTAAAGTAACAGATTACAAGCATCTGTTGGAAACAAAATTATTTAGAGCAGTATTTAGTTTGGATGCTCACTTCTAAAAAGGATGGGGTGGGGAATAGCAAGTCCTACAACAAGTGTACTACTTTAGTTTATTCCGTTGTTCTTTGATTGTTTTCAGTGATATTCTTTTGGAAACAAATTACATGTAATTTATATCTCTGCACACACACACACACACACACACACACACACACACACACACACACCACATGTGCTTGCTTTTCTGGTTTGTATTAAGATTTGTTAAAGCAGGTTTAAGCGTGCCCTCTGCTGGTCTCATTGTGGAAAGAACAGAGAGGTCGCATTAAAAACAAGATTCTTCCAGATCATTTTTCTTGCATTGTCTTGCTGAACAGTGGCAATATGTAGTAGGAATGCCTATATACCAACAAAACAGGTCATTAATTTTCATCAAGGCATGAGGGATTTAGAATGTTTAATAATAAAAATTCAAGAATGCTGGCCGTAGCTGTGCAACTTAAGAAAGAAATAAATAAAATCTTTTAATCACTTCAATGTCTGATTAAAATAATAGAAGAGTGATGTGTAATTTGATGAGAGAGAAGTTTCCCTCCCCCTCCAAAATCAGTTACAGCAGATCTGTCATCTCCAGAAAGAATTAAGGAATATATGGGACAGCAGGATGGGGGGATATGTGGTTTGGACTTCATGAAATGGGACTTGAACCAATAATCCATAGGGTCCCTTCCAGTTCTGCAGTTTTAAGATTCTTGTTATTGTTATTTTTATCATGGAACAATCAATAGCAGAAGACAAGATAAAGCAAAGTCTTCTGCTTAGTACCACCCCATACCACTTCAAGTAGTCTCTGGGTGGTTTACAATTTAATTATGCAGGCTATGCATTGCCCCCCCCCAGCAAGCTGGGTACTCAATTTAATTACCTCAGAGGGATGGAAGGCTGAGTCAACCTTGAGCTGGCTACCTGGAAATGAACCCCAGATCATGAGCACAGTTTTACCTGCAGTACAGGCATTTAACCACTGCACCACGAGATAAAGGGAAGGAAGGAAGGAAGGAAGGAAGGAAGGAAGGAAGGAAGGAAGGAAGGAAGGAAAAGAGACCAGGTATCAACAGATTGGAACCAGAGTTTTATAAATTTTTCAGGAAAATGTTGGTACATACATTAAAGTCTCTTTTTAATTAAATAATTAAGGGAAGAGATCCTGTTATCTTGGAAGCAATCAATAATCATATTAATCATATTAACTTTAGAAAAGGATAAAGGCCCTACTGACTTTGAAGCTTGCAGATCTATTTCTCTAATAAACTAGGATACTAAGATATTTTTGGTAATATTAGCAGATAAAAAAATGACAATTTCTATTACATTAAAGGAGGTCAAAGTGGTTTCATGCCAAGAAGATAACTGGCAAATCTGACCAGGAAATTGCTAAATGGAATAAATAGAATAACTTATCAAAAGGTAAAAGCAGTTATAATTTCATTATGTATTTTGAAGTGGTTGGATTCTGTGGAATGGCCAACATTAAAAATGATAATTAAGGTACTACATTTTAAAGGAACAATAGATCAGTTATATTCAAAAAAACTCCAGCAGTACTAGTAAATGACACAATAACAGAACAGATACTTCTAGGCCAATGTACTGGGGTGAAGATTTGTTTATTTGCAGATGATACCTTTTTTTTTTTTTTTTGGCCAAAGAAGTGATCAGAAGACAATCTACATCTTAGATCCTCCTACTACTACCACCTCACCACCCACGATTCCATGGCTTCCTTCAACTGATGGCATCACAGGTTTAGCAACTCAACCCAAATTTTGTTTTTTCCAACAGATGCCAGCAATATTGGGGCACCATCATCGGTAGTGCAGATGATACCTTATTATCAATAGAAAACATTAGGACCAAAGAATTCCATTTGAATCTCACAAATAATATTAATAATATTATCACAAATTTTACACACACACACACACACACACACACACACACACACACACACACACACACACACACACACACACTTATTCTGCCAATTTCATCATTACATCCGGTGACAGCTCAATTGAGAAATTATTAATATAGAGACAATGAAGGATTATTCAAAGAAAGGATTATTAGAATGAAAGATTGGTTAGAAAAGATGAAGTCGTAGGTGAAGTATCTTAGCTTAATAATATTCAATTAGAACTGTGAAAAAATAATTGGATAAAAAGAAATTGTAGTTGTAGGTTACGATAAAATATATTAGAAAAAGAAAACAAAGGTGAAAAAATGTTGCTAAAGTAAAAAATTATATTATGGGAAGCAGAAGATCCAGAGGACTTACTTAAATTGTTACAAGAATTCGATATGGGAGAAGAAATAAATACTAGAGCATGGGAAAATATGTGGAATAATAGAATATTGAAATCCATGCCAATGATGCTAAACAGAAAAAATAACTTAGACAGTTACTTCATGTCCTTCCTTGTTCCGTGACTAGTTTTGTACCGTCACAGCAATGGTCGTGATCACGTGGTTTTTTCCCCTGTTTAGTCCCTGTTTCCGTTTTCTCACAGATGTGATAACTTGTCTCGTGACAACTGTTACTTCACGGTCTTGTTCTGTGACAAATTCTGAATTTGTCTTGCTTTCTTAACCCCCCTTTTAAATATAATAAATAAAACTTTTTCGATATTTTGATTTACTGGTGTTCCAGGATTTACACATCAATTCTACAGAATTTTCAGTGCTTTCTTTAATAAACATTTGCGCTGCATGGTGTTTCCCATAGGGAAACTAATGTCGAATGTTGCTTCAGCCGCTGACCACTAGGTGGATACTGGGTGACAGCTGTTACCACACGGTCCCTTGTCTCATAACAGGAAGTGTGACAAGAGAATACCCCAACCTAGCACCAGGTACAGTATTGTCACGCTATGATCCCACTCTGGGGGGGGCATGGTCAAGACAAATTTTGACACATAAGACACAAGACACATCCCAGAGACACCACTCCCTATCCCTTCCAGAGAAACTAGAATAAGAGCAAAGACAATACCTAACCATTTGATGTCCTTGAGTGACAATGGGTGCTTCCTGAGGTGGGTAGCCCACTTTGTTACTTAGTAGAGGCAGCTCCTGCTCAGCATGAAGGCCAGGATAATAGTTAGGGGAGTCTTGAAATCAGGATACTAATGCGGGGGGGTCTCTACAGTTTTGTGAATAGACTTTCAATTTTCTTTTAACTAAATTGTGATTTAAGATGTCAATGTTGCTAATCATGCTTTTCTATTACTTGCTATGTGTTTTATCTGTGAATGTGGCTTTACCTTTTCCCACAAGCCACTTTATTTCCCACTTTTCAGAGAAGAGCAGGTTTTAAAACAAACACATAAATTAAAATTTTCATGTGCTTGAGCAAAAAGCTCATGCTTCTCCCAATAACCACAGAGAGGTATTGGGAGAAACATGTGTTTCATGGTTCAAGGGAGGTAGGGATGTGGAAGGGAAATTTAGGCAAAATAATTTTGGATCCTGGAGAAAGAGAGACATCTGTGTAATGTAACATACAGTAAACTTTAATTTCCCTCTCCCCATCATCCTAGATACTTTGAAATTTAGTTCTTAGGAACTCATTCTTGCAAAGGAGACAGTTATAAATGTAGTTTGGATTAGAAAGAAAATTTTACTGCCTTCTCATCAATTATTGTAATTGTTATATGGGTTGAAAAAGAGACACTAGTAGATCTTCTGAAATATAAATGTATCTATTTGAACCCCTGGTAGGTTGTGGAAGTTCATGGGGTAGTAGAGATCTGACAAAACTACTCCTTAAATATCTCACCTTGAAAGCCCTAATAGGTTTGCTATAGGTTGGTTCTGACTTGATGGTACAAAACATTATTTATTTATTTAAAATATTTTTACCTCATCTTCCTCCTTAAAAACAACCCAGGATGGCTTATATCATTAAAAGACAATATTTTCAGCTAGCAATAATTAGTATACAAAAAGTGACTTACATATTTAAAACACTAAAGCTAAGAACAAGAAGAGTGCAAAAACTTTAAAAAGATCAAAGAAACACTGGTCTAAGAAATGATAAGCAAAAGCAATACCAAAAGCAGGTTCAAAGCAATAAGGGACAACACTCCATTTAAAAAAAAACCCACTCAGGCAGCCAGGCACTGAGGGGAAGTTTGCCTAAAGAGAAAGGCAGCAAAGAGCGGGCCAAGATGTCCTCCTGTGGGAAGGAGTTCCAAATCTAGGAGCATAATGGTACCTTCGGGCCTGGCACAGTCCTTGCCCCCCCCCACTCGAAGAGGCTCATCATGGCGGCACCGGCGTCCATTTTGTGTGGGGCAGCCTATATAAATGTCTGCCCCAACCTGCACCAGGTCTTTGCACCCGCGCAGCATAGACCCCTCCCTCCCTCCCAAAGGTTGATAATGAGATTAGCTGGTTGCTTTGGGGACTGATGGGAATTTTTGACTGCCACCCTGATTGGACTTTGGGTGGCAGTGTGTTTTCGCCCATCCCATTATCAATAAAAATGGTTCCAGTTATCTTGTAGTTCTTGGTCACAACAGTGGGTAGTGCATAGGTTAATAGAGGCAGTTCAGATCCCAGATTGGCATCCAATGGGTGCTTGGTAGCCCTCTGGCCATAAATAGGATTTTACTGGAACACAGGTGAAGGAAGGAGATAAAATTAGGCTTAGTAATTGGCCAAGGGCAGCCCTGATGTATTTAGACCTTTAATGGGGATCTCACTGAGGGTCATCTGGGATTAGTATCTCTTATTGAGTTAAAGATCCCAACCTATTGAACTACGTAGGTTCCCTTATCTCCACATAATTTTAATAAGATTTTAATAAAGTTGTGGCTCTTGTTTAACCCAAAAGCAGTTGTCTCGCCTATTTATTTCGGGCTGGGTGGTGGGCAAACAGATATCACCCCCTCCTTTGTCCTTAACAAACATACCTGTGAGGGTAGCAAGACTGAGAAAAAGGCCTCTCGTGATGATCTTAATTCCCAAGCTGTCTCATAATGGGAGATGTCACCCTTTTAGATACCTTGGACCCAAGCCATTTAGGGCTTTATAGGTTACAACTAGAGATGGGCACAAAATGAAAAATGACACATTGTTTTGTCATTTTGTTACATAATGAAATGAAACAAAATGCCAGCACGTGTTCTGTCAAGTAACAAAATGATAAATGTTTCATCCTCCCTTGTCGGAACATATCAATACCATCCTAGGGAGTCAGGATACCAGACTGGAAATAGCAATCTGTGTTCAGAGAGACAGGACCTAGGAATGGATGATGTACCAGTGAGATATTGTGGTCCATTTGTGGGAAGAGATGAGCCATCAAGTAGATCAGTGCAGAGGATGATTTGATGGTGATTGGGAAAGATCCCATGCAAAATCATATGAAATCAAGAGGATACAGTAAGATCCAGCTTCTTTTACTCACAAACCTCTTTTATATCAATTCAAAGAAAGATGATTCCTCTCTCTTTAAATTTAAATAAAAGAGATTAATGGATAAAAGAAGCCAGATCTCACCATATCCTCTTGATTTCCTATTATTATGTTTGGAGGTTACTTGTATAGGGTCACATCTTATGCAAGAAAAACCAAGTAGTCTGCACACACACAAAAAGTGTGTGTACCAGAAATCCTGCAAACTTGTTCCATTTTTTTCCAAATAAATCTCATTGTGAGAAGCTTCCCTCCTCCCACTTTCCACCTACACTGAGGGCGAGACACTGTGAAAGCCATATCCTTTGACACAGAGAAGCACCTTGACAAAAAATAATAATAATCCACCACTGGGGAAGTTGTCCAGTGCTTCTTGCATCAAGGTAAGCAACAGCAATTCTTTTTAAAAAGGATTTTGCACATGGAAATGCACACAGAGCCTTGTGATCTTCCTCAGACCTTTGACATGTTTTATTCTCACCTGCAACAATGAAATCATTGAAGATTTGAATCCCCAGCATTCACCATGAGAAACTGTGCCAAAACGCTGCATCCATTTCAGTTCTCTTATGAATATGTCCAAATGCAAAGTTCCAGTGTAACTACCGTGTTTGGCATGAAGATATCCAAATGCAAAGTTCCAGTGTAACTACCATGTTTTGAATGTGCCAGCATATCTCAGCTTTGCATCTGGAACTTTTGTACATTATATTTGGGCTTAGTAAGGAAGAAATACCTAGAGCAGCAATAATATTCTAGGAAATGTTCTGAACCAATGGTATGCCTGCCCAGTTTTAAAAGCAAAGCAAAGCAAAGTGTTCTGCTTATATACCGCCCCATACCACTACAAGTAGTCTCTGGGTGGTTTACAATTTTAATTACAGTGTGCAGGCTACACATTGCCCCACCAGCAAGCTGGGTACTCATTTTACCGACCTCGGAAGGATGGAAGGCTGAGTGAACCTTGAGCCTGCTACAGGGATTGAACCCAGGTCGTGAGCACAGTTTTACCTGCAGTACAGGCATTTAACCACTGTGCCACAAGATTTATTAACTAGAGTAACAGATATGTCAAAGGCAATGAGCCTGTGACTCCGGTAAATTATGTGCCTAGTGATGTATTCCAGGAATAATAATTGATCTCCTTTAGTAACTTCTGTGCCTGTTGAATAGAGGGGTTAGATGCAGGCCTGCCTTTTTGCCTCAGACAAAATACAGCAAGGAGGGGGGAGGTAGCTAGGAGGGAATAGAAAAGAAAATATTAAAAAGGCACTCATCATTATGAACAAAAGAGCATTATTTATTTGCTCTCTTAAATATAGTTAAAATTAAAATTTGAAAGTTTTAACTGAGACATCTAGTTCCCATGGGAAGGGTCAGCTGCTTTCACACGACCACTAAAATCTGCTGCAAAGTGCTCACAGATGCGAAGCATAAAATTGTTTTCCAACGAGCAGTGGAATAAAAATAATAATAATGTGCAACCACATCCACTTAAGCGCAACCCAGCACATTTTACAAGTATCTGGTCTTGAGGTGGTAAAATCCTTGTTGCTGTTCCAATGCAGATTTTAAACCATTACTCGGGTCCATGGGAACACGGTAAATCTGCAACAAAATCTTTTCACCCCCGTTATGGTGTCTTTGCTGTGGTTCTCAGTTGTGGGGTCAGAACAGTTGCAGATTTTCAAAACACGACCATGGAAAAATCCAATCTGCGACATCAGCCATGTGACCACTCCGGGGGCATGATCCAGATCAAAGTTAGAAATGGATTTTAGTGGTCGTGTGAAAGCAGCCCTAGTGAGATGATCCATGGGAAGCATGTCACTGTTGTTCTTCTGAGTCAAGCAGTCAACAGCAGGATGGATGGATTGCTCTGTTCCCACTGATTATTAGAGAGAAAACCCATATGGCCCATTTTAATTTTATATAGATCAGAGCTGGTTTCGCGATACATAACTACAGTATTTGAAATGGTACAAGTCAATGGATTGGAGCACCTGTTTGAGAAGCCATGGGCCCAAAGAGATTATTAGACATGGGCACGACTTGGCAAAATTCTCATTTCCGTATCCGTTCCTCGTTTCCGTTACGTAACGGAAACGGTAACGACAATTACTCCGCCAGAACTCGAACTCGAACCGCTAAAAGAAAAATTGGGTCTGATTTGTCGTTGTCGTTCCTGGCATCGCAGCGATCGCGCGATGCCAAGCGGCACAGAAAAAAGTTTTAGAAATAAAAAAACCCCTGATTCCCGGGCAAAAAAGCAGGCAAAAATATGCCTGCCTGAGTGAGGGCACCTACCAGAGGGGTGGTTTCTGGGGGGGGGGGGTCCCCAGCCTTCCCCCCTCCTGTCCTGGGCTGCTGGTACCGGGTTGGGAGGGGGCATCCTCGGCATCTCCATTTGCCATGCAGTGCGGGGGGATCCAAAATGGTGTCCGCAATATTTTTTTTGAAATTGTGGTACAAAAACACACCAAAGCACCACAGAAACATGCGAAAATAGCTATTTTAAAACTGCCTGAATTTTTACAGTAGCAGCAGTGGGTTTTTCTTGCAACCAAACGTCTCCATTGATTTTATTTTATTTTATTTTTATTTTATTTTTTTACACCTGCGGGCTGGCCATTGGAGTGGACCATGCAAATTTTTGGAGCCATTCCACCAATTGCATGGCCACTTGGCCAGGTTTTGACCGAGACTTCTGGGATGTGCCAGTCGGGCATAAAAAGCCCACTAACCCTAGCCCGAACCCTAACCCTAACCCTAACCCTAACCCATACGCCAGTACACTGTCCTTCTTAGTGGGTCAGAGAGGCACCCAGAGGTGCACCCCACTAACTCACCCTAACCTTACCCGTAACCCTAACCCTAGCCCTTGCGCTAACTCTAACTCTAAGCCAGATCTGTGTACTCGCATTGCACTACACGCAAGTACACTTCCCTTCTTAGTGAGTCACAGGGCGCCCATAGGGGTCCTCTCTCACTTCGTTCCCCAGCCCAAGTGCACCATACACCTGTATGCCATTATGCTGTCCTTCTTAGTGAGTCAGAGTAGAGGCACCCACCCAAAAGAAAGAGAGGTGCCTCTGCCTGCCACTGCAACTGGTATGCAATGCATATCCAATTGGCTATGCATACCCTTTTGTAGCAGGCCAGAGGAGGCACCCACCCCAGAGAGGTGCCTCCAGGAGCCCGATTTCCCTTCATAGAGGGCCAGACGAGGCACCCACCCCAGGTGCCTCCAGGAGCCCGCTTTCCCTTTGTAGCGGGCCAGAGGAGGCACCCACCCACCCCAGAGAGGTGCCTCCAGGAGCCCGCTACCCCCCAAACCAGTACTAACAACAGATAAAAAATGACAAACGAAACGACAAATTTTTGAGAAATTTCGCAACAAACGGAAACAAGCTGAAACGGGCCAGCTCTGACACACGACAACTCGAAACGTCATTTTTCCTGGTCGTGCCCATCTCTAGAGATTATCCAAATCATGTGTAGCTAATGAGATATATTTGTTTCTAGAGCTAGTATATTGTAATATGCAGCAAAAACCCAGGTGGTGAGAGCAGAAGAAAACAGTGGCCATTTAAATCCAGAATGGAGGGTGAAGTTCTGTGAAGCAATAGAGGTGACTGCACGTTGAGAAAGGAAAGGGTATGGGTAAATCTAGCCTAGATGTACACTGGAATATCCAGTACATATGGATGGACAGATCTATTGTGTTGATGTCTGCTGCAGACAAGTGTTTTTTTGTTGCAGGAAAAAGTGCGACCCCGCCCACCTAAGCGCGACCCAGCTGCACTTTCTTGTACCTGCTTGAGGTGGGTGAAAACAAAAAGTGCGGGGCTCTCCTGGCTTCTGCTTGTGTTTTTTTTTTTGCCGCCCCTTTTGAGTGGGAGGAACCAGAAGCGAAACCTATATTAGTCCTAGTAGGGTTTTCAAGGTACTGTAATTGAATACTTAATTAGTAGTTTTTTTACCAGTTCCACTCCCCTAGTCAATTTCCATGGCTGAGTGGGGATTTGAACCCTGTTGTCCAAAGATCTAGTCCATCCCTCTGTCCTCTACACCACACTGGGAACTGCAAATGTGGCATAGAAATATGTAAATTCTATTGATATAAATCTCATATTTCTTCCACCATACTTATGAAGGAATCAGCAAAAGTTTGCTTCCCTTCTTTTTTCTCTGTCTCTTTTTCTGTCTTTCAAAGAAATATTTGGCCACCCTTCCAAACCAGAGTAAGTACAATGGGAAAAATCACCATACAGACCAAGGCTTCTTCAAGGTGACATTCCTTAGCTCTGCAAAGGAAATACTTTTGAAGGGGAAGTGCCATGGACTCAACCTGGCACTTGTGATACACAAAACCCTGGCTCTGCAGCTGAGCAACTTCCCCCTCCCTCATCCCTAAAAATGCTGGTGAGGCATAAAGTATTGATTCCATTTGGCCACCCACAACAAAGAAATGTAATGAAGCTGGTAGCCTGTCAGGGCAAGCTGCAGCTTTTACTCTTGTGTCTTTGTTTCCTACTCCCTAGCCCCCGCCTGTCTTATATCTCCAGGAGAACACGGTGTCAACTCCATCATGCTGTGATCTATTTCAACAGGCATAAAGAGCCATTGATCTCTGGGATAACAGATAACTCCACGGATGGGAGTGCCTGGGAATGGTGGAGCAGAAATAACTAGCTGCTTCCAACTGAAGGGGAGCATCACCAGGAAGCACTCCATTTTATGAGGCAAGGATAATATTTTGCTCCATGTGTTATTGAACAACCAAACCCAAACTAAACTCCACCAGGAGACTCCATAAAACACAGATGGGTGGCAGTGTTTTACCATTGGATGGGATTTTCCAGCACGTAAAGTCAGCCTGACATACAGGCTCACTCCCAGGGTTTTCAGCCACAAGAAGGGGTGTTTTATTTCACTGGCAAGAACCCTGGCGGAGGAAATCTCTGAGAGGATGAAATCATCGCTCTGAAGCTTGTGTGTTTTAAGACAATCGGAAGCCAAGACAATGCTTTGAAAGCAATTTATTGCAACGAAAGGGTGCTTTCCCCATTACCACAGGCACGGAGTTGCCCTGACCTGGCTTCCTACATGGAGACGGGCCAGTACAAACTGTCTGTGCTGGGTGCTGCCAAAAAAAAAAAAATAAGGCCATTCATTGCAGGCGGCTCCATCTGGCACCCTCCACTGTACAAACAAACTGATGGATTGACTGTGAGCTCAGGAAGTGACAGCAACTTGCAGTGCTCCATTTTACACCTTCCTTTGTACTGCCTGGTAGGTCTAGGTAGGAAGCCCTCAAGCACTCTGCAACCTTATTAGGCCGCTAGCAAACCACCCCTCAGTTTGTTTTGAGGAAGAGAGGGTGCCAGCTTTTTCCTCTCCTGTTCTCTTCATGCCAGGTTTTACCTCATGGTCTAGCTTCTGCTTAGCTGTCTAGCATCCCCACATGCTGCCCTCATTGCTTTCTTCTGTCCTGAGGATGAGGGCCTAGATCAGACCATCCAGTTAGAACATTGGTTCAGCAATGGATTTGCTATTATAATTTCCTCTTCGTGACATAACTGAATTAATTTGTCATCTCACTCATTGCCAATTCCTAAGAGAGATAGATAGAGAGAGAGAGAGAGAGAGAGAGAGAGAGAGAGAGAGAGAGAGAGATCACTTAAAATGATTTTATAAGAAAAATGGGGGAATCCATTGGAACAGGTGCGGGGATGGGCATCAACTATCCCCGGGTATTTCGAGGTTGCCTACCCCTCCTCTACAGAGATCTGAAGGAACTCAAGAGACCTAGTCCAGATCCAATCTAATAACCCAATCTTATTTTTACACATGAACCCTGAGAGTCAAGGATATGCACTCCAGCCCTCCTCCTCCATTTCTGACCTCCCTGTATTGGTGTGTGGTAAGGCACAGCCTAATGCTGTTAAGCTTTCTAACCATATTCAGCCAGTCATGTCTTGCCTTTCGTAACTTCTCTGGCACTACAGGGGTCAGGAATGGAGATGGCATGGCCAGAGATCCTGGCTCTGAGTACTCACATAGAGAAGCAAACACCTGATTAGGGCTAAGCACTTCGTTGGGGATTGGTGCATTCTCTATATTGTATAAATCAGAAATAATGAAAACCAATCAATTTTATTTTACAGCCAAAGGCCCAATAAAAATAATGAAAACACAAACTTGCAACATCCCAGTCTCATGCTAGAATTAAGACTTCTTGTAGAGGTTGGGGAATTCTCAAGATTCTGTCTTCCTGCAGCAGGATGGGCAGTCGTGCCTAAAATCTCAATTTCTTCACATTCCTAGTTACCTGCAGTCATGCAAGCTGGTGATTCTGGGAGATATAGTCCCCAAATGTGGTATTGCTAACCTCCCTTACCTTCAGTAGGCAGAGGCGTAGCCAGTATTTGAAGCACCTGGGGTCAAAGTTCATTTTGCACCCTTCCGGCTGCCCCCCCCACATCGCACCCACCCAGAAATGGGGGATCGAATCCTGAAGGCATGCGGTGAATGCATGCAAAGAAGAGGAGGAGGAGGAAGGTGCCGCGGCCACCTCACTCCCGCCTGCCTGCCTGCCTGCTTCAACACTCACCTGGTGCGTGGCGGTGGAGGCGGCAGAGGGGGTGCCACCGCCAAGCCTTAGGGGTAAGGAGGACTCCTGGGCAGAGGGAGGGTGCATGGCTTCCTCCTCCTATTCCTTCTATTCCCCCTCCAGGCACTCCCAGATTCCTGCACCCAATGCAGATGTGCCCTTCTGCCCTCCTAGATATGCCCCTGTCAGTAGGAGCTGTGTGGGCTAAGACGATCATGCAAGCAGAACACTAATTAAATTCCACTTTTAATGTTCATGTTTGTATTTTCATTTTGGGAAATTGACTGTATAGAAGCCATCCTTGCGTTAAAAAGTTGACTATCTTCTTGCCATATCCAATTTAAAATGTCTGTAATAATGTAAAACCTTGTTTATTTCAGGTTCGCAATATTTATCAATCCAAACCATACCCAAATGGTAGTCTGAAATGTCCTTAAGGTTTCCTTTTTTTTTTTCAGACAGACTTTTCTGGTAGAAAGATATATCCATGTATAATTCAATGTGGCTTGTTTAAAACTTTACAGTTGGTAGCTTAATATATATATATATTGCATTTGGAGTACAAAGGCTATATTATGCTTTTGTTGGCATTCTTGCTAGTCTGCAATGCCAGCGGCATAATTTTCTTCTCTGCAATATGTCAGGCTCGGACTGCCGAGGGCTCAACAGGTGGTGGTTGGATAAAGTTCTGGCAAATCAAATAGGTAATGTGGTTATTTCTTTTGTCAAATTATAATTAAAAGCAGAGTGGAGTCAAATGAAACTCATATTTTCTGCTGGTCCAAAACAGAGTGTGAAATTAAATACAATCAGTTTCTGTGTCACAGGCATATCACCAGGGAAGTTTGTTCCTTGTACAAACATACACCACCTTAACTTTGATCTGGAATCATAATAATACTGGTAAAATGTTTGTCCTGAAAAGATATCAGTGTCAACATTCAGAGCTCTCCAAAATAGTTGGCTTTTGGTCCCTAACATGGCTTCACCATTCTTAACTCTTCTCATTTATGCTGTCTTTGTAATTTTTCCACCCACCCCCACACCACAATGCAGTCCCTTCTTATTATTTAAATCCCACTCATTGTGAAGATAAAGTCCAGAGCTGGCCCTTCACTTAGGCACAGGGAGGCAGATCCTTGGAAAGCACAGGGATATGTTAAGGTATTAGAAGAAGGAAATGTGTGTGCCACATGGTTTGCCCTGTGGCCTTAACCAGCATTAAACCTAGCAACCTTAAACTGCTGCTCCCAGTTGTGATGGAAGATGCTAACTCTCCATTGTCATAATCCAACCAGCCTACAATCACTACTACTTGATCTCCATCTGAACGAGGCAAAACAATGACTCATTTGTGACTTGCCCATGTGAATGACTGCTGAAAGAAGGAAAGCCCATTTCCCACAAAATCAAGGCATTCTTTGTGACATGCCCAGTCTCCTGTTTGGGTTTGCCTCTTGTTGTCCTTATACATTTTGGGAACTCAAACCAAGAGGAATGTTTTTGGCCACAGCTACACAATGGGCGTTTATACACAACCCTAAGCTCCGCCACAAATGGCTGCAAGCTCCGGATGATAAAAATGTTTACCCACCAGCTCCGGAGTTTGCAGACAATTAAGTGCGACCCCGCCCACTTAGCGCGACCAAACAGCAGTTTTCTTCTACCCGCTTTTTTATAGTGAAAATATTTGATGCGGAGATTGCCTGAGCTCTCCTCACTTCTTTCTGTTGTTTTTCTTTTGCCTCCGCCCCTTAAAGAGGAACCAGGAAGTAAACGGAGGTCAGAGCAACCGGAGGTAAGCCTTTTATTCTTTTGTCTCTGTCTAAGGTTTTTTTTCCCTCCCCCCCCTCACGCAGACAGAACAAAGAAGTGCCCAGCGGGTGGGGAGGGAGGAACAGCAAGGAACCCTCAAGATCTCTGGTTCGAATTTAAGGGACCAGCGGATCTTAGGGGTCGTGTAAAAAGGCCCAATGTCTCTCCCTGATTCTGTCTGATTTGATAATTCCACCACCACCACCACCTATGCCAGAAATGCTTTTGTGGAAGGAAGCTTTTTGCTGGGACTAGAGGACATTGCATAGATGAGGATTCTGTTCTAAGAATCCCAGGGCATGAGTATTTGAAGCATGTTCTTGTCTTACTCTTCAGGATTAGGAATCATAATCTGAACGTGTGGGAGAATAGGGTGGAAGGGCGTCCACTGTGACCTACAATATTTCCCTCTTGTTATTTTAACATTTGAGTGGAAGTGTGAAGGTCATTTCCAGATTCGATGGCAGGTAGAAAAGACTGTGAGGAGATAAAGAATTAAGAGAAGATCTAAGAATTAAAGAGAAGAATGGGAGAGTAAAAAGGCTAGAGACATTGTGGGATCTGACAATGTTGGGGAAAACAAATTAGGGAAAGTGTGTGTCTCAAAAGACTGTGTGGGCAGACTGGAGGGAAGGCTAGAGAAGTCTGTTTGTATTTATGCAAAGTACCTGATAGAAAACAGAGTCTGGCTAAGGGGCATCTGTGGAAGCAAAAAAAGAAAACCCAGCAAAAAAAGAAAACCAAAACAAAACAAAACAAAACCCAGAGATGCATGAGAAACTAAAGTATTTTTAATGGATTCACCAGAACTGCATTTCCCATGCTTAACACCTAAGTGCATGCATTCTGTGGCTGTGAATCCACACGTTTCGGGGTTTGAGGAAATTCAGTGAAAGGGAAAGGTGCATTTGAGACATCTGCATATTGGGGGTAAGGAAGCTTGGCCAAAGGGAAGACAATCAATTTTGATTTCCAAAATTTACTATTGTTCTAGGCCAATGATGGCAAATCTTTTAGAGACTGAGTGACCAAACTGTGATTCAAAACCCACTAATTTTTTCGCAAAGTGCCAATACAACAGTTTAACTGAATATAGGTGGCTGTGAAGGGGCGATGTCGGGTGCCCACAGAAAGGGCTCCGAGTGCTATCTTTGGCACCCATGCCATAGGTTCACCAACACTGTTCTAGGCAGTGGTCATTCATGTATCAATGCATCTCTGTCATGTGTCTATTTGAAAAAAAAATGTGTAGATAAATATGTATTTTCTTCCCTCCCCCAGTAACCAAAATCCTCTTGCTTAGAGCAGTAAGTCACGCTACAATTTCCTCCATTGAATTGATGGGGCTTTGGCATGCCAATTCCTCCATATCTTCCATTGAGTCACATAGCCCTACTCTAGCTGTGACTGTAAAGCTGCACGCCATTTGAAGCAACAGAACCTATGGAAGAGTGATGGAACTATTCCAGTTGTGACCTATAGCTGGATTTCAGTCCATGGAGAATGCTTTTTAGAAACCAGTAAAGCAAGGGAACTTTGGTCATTTGTGGCTTGATTACCCACAGTAAGTATGCTTGTCCTGTTTCTGACAGAGCACTTGTCCTTCACTTTGGAAGCAAAAGAGGTGCACCCCTCCAAAAAAAAAAATTAAGAAGTGGGTTCTATCAAGGTGATAAGGACAAGAATTTAAATTAACCTTCAAATGAGAATGTAACTAAAACATGAGACCAAACAGTAAAGACAAATACTGAAGAACATGCACTTAAAAGTGGCCTGACTAGTACTAGGAGCTGTTTATACTAGAGATGAGCACGAAATGAAGAAAAAAATTGTTCCGTTATCCATTATCCGTTCCATTACATAATGGAACAAATAAGGAAGCCCAGAGTAATTTAGGAATGAACTGAACAGAACCAGAACAAATTAGTTCGGTTAGGTTCGGTTTGTTCTTCCCCACTGGCAATGACAGCCCGGCTGTCATCGCCAGCGGGGGAGGATTGTGAGAGCCCTGTTCTCACCTCCGCATGCGGAAGCAGGACCGGGGCCTTCTCTAAACAGATCTCCGCTGCGGAGATCGGACCAGAGTCCACAGACTGAGGGCCGTGGTCTCGTCACCGCAAGCGGAGGTGAGGCCGCAGCTATCTCAATCTCTGATCTCCGCAGCAAGGGGATGACAGCTGAGCTGGCTGTCATCCCCCGTGGCAGAGATTGGTTGGGAGAGGGCCATGGTTTCATCTCTGCAAGCGGAGCCGAGGCCGTGGCTTTCTTCCAAGGGATCGCTGGAGAGGGGGCTGTGATCCTGCCTCCGCGTGCAGAGGCCAGATCGCAGCCCCCTGTCCAGTGATCTTTGCCCCGTGAATGTCAGCCCAGCGGGCTGTCATTCACCAAGCGGAGGGCAGCGAGAGGGGGCTAGCATCCAGCCTCCGCGTGCAGAGGCCAGATCGCAGCCCCCTGTCCAGTGATCTCTGTCCCGTGAATGACAGCCCAGCGGGGAAGAAGAGACCCCCGTTCAAGCCTCTGCATCCAGAGGCATGAAACGGAGTCTTTCTAAGGGATCTTCCCTGCACCAGATGACAGCGTGCCTGCCGTGGTGTCATCCAGTGCGGGGAAGAAGAGACCCCAGAGAGGGCTGGGGGGAGATTTAAATAGCTCGCTCTTCCCTCCACCCTGTGTGGTGGAGGGAAGAGCGAGCTATAAACTTGTTTCCACCCTCTGTCCCTAAGGTAGCAGCAAGTTTCAGGAGACTGGAAACGAGTAAAGCTCGCTCTTCCCTCCACCCCGTGTGGTGGTGGGGAGAGTGCGCTGTTTAAAATTGTTTCCAGGGTCCCGAAGATAGCAACAAGCAGCTCCTTGGTGCTACCTTCAGGAGCCTGGAAAGGAGTTTAAAAGCGTGCTCTCCCCACCACCACACGGGGCGGAGGGAAGGAGGTTGTGTTCTCTCTCCCGCTTTCCCCCTCCCGGAGCCAGTGCCCAGTAGCCGCTCAGTGCTAGCTTCAGAAGGGGAGAAGATTTTAAAAGCCCACTCTCCCCTCCCACTAGATGGGATGGGGGAAGAGCAGGTTTTTTAAATCTCCCCCCAGCCCTCCTGGGCACCGCCAGCACCATCAAGCCAGCCAGGAGAGTGCTCCCGTGGCTGCGAGACTTTTCTCCTGGCTGGCTTGCTGGCGGCTCCGGCAGTGCCCAGCTCCCCGTGGCCACGGGATTGCTCTCCCAGCAGACTTGCCACTGGCTCTGGCAGCGCCTGGCCCCGGGAGAGCTCCCTGCGGCCGTGGGAACTCTCTCCCAGCCCGCATGCTGCCGAATAAATGGGAACGAAGCGGGCCCCAGGGCCCAAATAACAAACATGAATCACCATTTTGGCATTTCGTGCCCATCTCTAGTTTATACGTCTTAGATCAGATGATGAAATGTCAGTTGAGATGGGCTGATGGTGGGGAAACTGGAATAGCAGAAAGGAAAGATCAGCCTGCTCCCAACAATTCATAACAAATTTTCTGCCGTGGGGATTTAGAATTAACATTTTTTTTTATTTTATTTTTTTTTAAAAAAAATTACATAAAAAAAGACAAAATAACAATGATAAACAATTATATATTAAAAAAACAGTAATAGACAATCATAAACAATACAAAGTGCCCCCCACCCCCAAGAAACCGTCCAGTATTCTTGCATCTTCTCTTCTTCATCTTTTTGTTCTTTTTCTTCCAATAGGCTTCTTAAGGTCCTTTAAGCCAGAACTGTGTTGGGTTATAAGTTGGTTGTATCCCTTTCCCTTTTAATAGTACATGATCTATAAATTTCCCCCAAACATCATAGAAAATATCTTATCTATACAAATATAGAATTGATAAAAACTTCTGATCATGCTCTAATGTCTGTTGAAATAGAAAATAAGAAGAATTATAAGGAAGCTAGAAGGTGGACAATAAACCCTAGAATTTTTCAAACCCCAGATACAGTACAAAAAATACAAAGAGAATGGCTAGAAACCTGGAATATCAATGAAGAAGGTGGTGGTCAAATAGGAGTTATCTGGGACACTCCTAGAGGTTACATAATAAAAGAAAGTGCTATAATAAAAACGAGATCAGCAAAATAAAAAAAAGCTATAGCAGACCTTGAATCTCATTTTTTCTAACCAAAGACAAAAAAATTTAATTCAGGTTGAGGCCAGGAAAAGGGAATTAGAAGATATAGATCTACAACAAACCCAAAGAAATCTACTATATTTGAAAATAAACTTTTTCGAATACAGTAATCTCCAAGATGCTAGCAAAATTAGCACAGAAAAGGAAAGAAAAAGCATGATAGGAAGGCGGCAATATTTCTACTCAAATGAAAAAGAAAAATTAAAAGCTATTCAAGAATTCTATCAAAACTTATATACAGGCAATAGAAGTAGTAAGGAAGTTATGGAACAATATATTGACAAAAACCTAAAAGTAAGACTAGCGGAAGAAGACAGGCTTGAAATGGAAAAAGCTATTAAAGAGGAGGAGATAGAGGATGTTATAAATAAGCTAAAGAATGCCAAAACTCCAGGAGATGACGGATTGGGACCAGAATTTTACAAGGTATTCAAATCAATGTTAAGTTAAAGAAGCTTTATAATGAGATATTGGAGGCGAGCAAGTTCCTTCCTCCTGGAAACATACCTTAACTATTTTAATTCTCAAGCCTAATAAAGATCCAATAGATGTTGGATCTTACAGACCAATATCACTAATAAATCAAGATGCCAAAGATTTTTACAGCAATTCTAGCCAAAAGAATGTACACATTTATAGACAAATATATTAAAGAAGACCAAACGGGCTTTATCAAAGGTAGACAAATGTCAGACACTGTAAGAAGAGTCTTGAATGTTCTTTATGAGATGGGAAGATCACAGGACAAAGCATGCATTTTGTCTCTAGATTTATTTAAAGCCTTTGATTGTGTCCAATGGCCTGCGTTAAAACTTTTATTAGTGAAATGGGGATTTGGCGAAAAATTTCTAAGTGTAATAAACCAACTCTATTCTCATAGCACCTCATCAATCATTGTCAATGATGGGATGACAGGAAAAATTACCCTAGGCCGAGGAACAAGACAGGGATGTCCTTTATCGCCAGTTCTGTTTTTGCATAGTGATAGAGCTACTAGCTAATGCAATAAGGGAGGACCAACTTATTAAAGGTATGGGTAAGGAAGGCAAGATAAAAATCAGTTTATTTGCGGACGACGCTTTGTTAACAATAAAAATCCGGTAGAAAATATATTAAGATAAAAGCACACCTAAAGGAATTTGGTGAAACAACCGGATTATGTGTCAACTGGCAGAAATCAGAAATCATGCTTTTCAATCAGGATAATCGAGACATGGAAGAGATCTCCCCAACTGAAAGTTTGTAAATGTATAAAATACCTAGGGATACTTTTAGATAAAGACATTAGTAAAACGAAAAGAACGAAATTACACAAAAATAAAGGAAGAGATTAGAAATAAATTACAAAATTACTCCAAATTAAACTTATCATGGTTTGGTAGAATAGCAATGGTAAAAATGAAAATACTTCCTAAAATAAATTTTCTTTTTAGAATGTTACCTATTCAATACACAGATATTGAAATTAAAGCTTATCAAGATCTTTTAAATAAATTCTGCAATGGTGGAAAAAAGCAAGAATAAATAAAAGCCAGATCTCAAAAAGAGGGAGGTATAGGCATACCTAATCTTAGAATGTATTACATAGCTAATCAGCTTAGCTCCCTGGGGAAATACTATTTAAACCTCAAAAACTAATATGGTGGGAACTTCAATTAGAGGAACTAAAAGAAGACATAAATAAATATGTGTTTAGTTTCCCCAAAAAAGGAAAAGTTACCCAATTAAAAATCCTCTTCTAAGTTCCCTATTGCTTACTTGGAAAAAGTATGGAAAGAAATTGATACAGGAAGGTTAACAGTGATCGATCAGATAAATTGGGAGACTTCTTTAAATTAAGGAAAGTGGCAAGACTAAAAGATTGGATTAAAAAGATGACATCAAAACAAGAAATTAAACGTATTCTGCAAACTCAGGAATTGTCCTGGGGCCCAGTTAGAAAGCTCGAAAGAATGGATTAGGAGAAATACACAACTTAGAGGATATACAGCAATTTCTGACAACATATGAATCAGAGAAAGGAAATACAGGGAAAGGAACAGTTGGTAAATTATATAAAATAATTCAGATTCATTTGAGAATAGGGAACAGGACACAATAAGAGAGCTATGGAAACAAGACATAGAGAAATAAATAAATAATGATGAATGGAAAAGAATTTGGAATTTGAGGATTTTAGTCTTTATCAGTCAGAATAAAAGAAAAGATCAAACTAGTTTTAAGATGGTATATGACTCCAGTCAGAATGAATAGAATGAATCCAAAATATTCTAAGCTCTGCTGGAAATGGAAAAAAAGATAGGTACCTATTTTCATTTATGGTGGGAATGTGAAATAGTTCAAAAGTTTTGGCAAGAGATTATTGAGGAGATAAGAGAAATACTACAAACTGATAGCAGAAATTGCTTTGTTATCAAAAACTAAAGAATTAATAGCAAATCTTATGACAGGAGCTAGACTGATTATTGCTAGGAATTGGAAACTGAAATCAGACCTTAAAATTGCTGAATGGTATAAGGAAGTGTGGGACATAGCACTAAATGATAAACTATCTTGTAATATAAAAGTTTTGAGAGGTGAAATAGAATTAACATTTTAAAGCTTACTCTCACATGCTGCCTCACCGCGGGGTTCCTGCACTAGTGATTGGGCCATGTTCAGAGCAATCCAGCCGAGCTGTCATCAGCTGTACCCCTTTTAAAATGGCCCTGTTGCCACCGCAGTGCTCCCACTGTGGCATCCAGGCCATTTTCAGATTGACCCAGCTGATGACAGCTCGACTGGATCCCTCTGAAAATGGTTCCCCAGCAACAAATCTGATGCTTCTAGGACCCAAGGGAGTCACCTCTACTGCCTGCTGAGAGGAGGCCGGAAGCTCAGGCTGACAGGAGGAGGTGTGGAGTGCTGGAGTGACGGTGGGGACCCATCTCCTCCTCCTCCCCCTCCTGGGCTCCGGCGGCAGTGGCAGTGGTGGCTCATTGTGAGCCCAGCTGGTAAGGCAGCCTTTTTACAGTGAAACAAAACGGTTGGTTTAAAAAAAAAACCCCACCATTTTGTTTCATCTGTAACAAAATGCTGCTTTCATTTTGTGCCCATCCCTAAAATATAGTAATGATCACCAGTGTCTAACTGATGGATCCTTTTGAAGTTATAGAAAGAGCAGGCAGGAATTCAGGGACTACAGAGAGTGATAAGTTCCTCCATCTGTTATTTGTACAGAAGACAGTTCAGCTGACATTAAGCCGTGTAACGTATGCTGTGTGTCATCAGCCATGGCGGGTTTTCACAAACTGAACATTTCTGATTCCTTCCCAATGGATTTGAGGCTGTCTTGCAGGGAAGCTGTTGGGGGCCACAAGACAGGCAGAAGTCTTTTAATTTCTGAGCATTGTCATTGCTAGTGAAATCATCCTAGCAATCATTTAGGTCAGGGCTGTTCAACTTTGAACAGGCCAAGGTCAATTTTTTCTAGGCCAAAGTGCCTGAGGGCTACTACAACTAAAACCTCTACTTACGAATTTTATCTGTTCCGAGCATGTGCTCATAACTAAAAATGTTTGTAAGTAGAGCAGCGGTTTCCCATAGGAATACATTGAAAACCAATTAATCTGTTATGGAGGGAACAGATTTCAATGTGCTATGGCCCTTGAACTGCCCATTAGCTGAGACAGTGGGCTGGTAGACCCAGAACTTTGCTGGGGAAGTGGTGGTCCTTGGGATGGGGGAGGGAGGGGTGGAGAACTTATGCCCTCACTCTTTTTATTTGATGACCAGTGGGCTACATTTGACCCCTTCACGGGCTACCATTAGTCTGCAGTCTACCTGTTGGGCAGGCCTGATTTAGGTCATTAAAGTCTTCTTCGTTCTGGCCCACAGTAACCAATAGCTTCTCAACAATGACAGGAATTCAACTGCACCCTTGGGACCTTTGTGGAGAAATCAGCAAAGGGTTATTTCTGAAACATTGCCACAGCTGGTTGATGCTGTCTGGCTTGTGGGAGAGAACTCCATGAACAAGATTTCTGCCACCATTTCACTACCTGGGAATTAGCTGAGAAATAGGAGAGATAGGTAATAATTTTATTTCAGTTTGTTTTAAATAATAACAAAACATTACCAACGTTGACAAATGTCTACACACTCAGGATGGAAATCACTTTAGAGTAAAAGCATCCACATGTGGGAGAAGCCAGACTCATAGAAAGGAAAATGGAGTGCTTACCTCTTTAAAAACTGGGAACACAGGGCTGTTGTAGTCAACCATATTTCTGGTACTAAATTAGGGTGTCACATCATTTTGCTCAATGTTTTTAATCTTTAGCATTAATATAGTTGGCTGCTACAATAAGGTTCTTTCCACACTGGGATAGTGAATAGTTAACCTCTTGAATTTGGCTAGCACACATGGTGGAGAGTTTTATTTCAGTTGTTGTTGTTGTTGAGAATTTATTTTTAAAAAAACAATACAAAACACTCTATTGAAAGAACATGTGGAGTGTTTTTAAAATGAATTTGGGAAGAACAAAACTGACATCCCCAGTTATTCAGCAAGCAGAATCTTAGCATAGTAAATCACATGACACTTCTCCCATGAATTACATGGGACTAACAGTTTTTGGTTATACATGACGTCTATGACATTTCAAAAAAATGATGCAAGATGCCTCTTCACACTCACTGTTCTCAGCTTCAAATGTTGCCCTTCAGTGTTGTAAGCCAGCTTGAGTTCTTTTCAGAAAGAAAGGCAAGATAAAAATATTTAAATAAATAAATAAATTTGAGGGAGGCACTCAGAACCCCATGAGTTCTACACCAAAGGTTTCCAAGTAGTCTACTTGCCCCAAACATAACACCTCTATTTCAGAGGGGCAAAAAGGGATATTAAGCAATCATGAACACAGTACTGAACAAAAAGAAACATCAGTAGAGATGGGTATGAAACACAAAAATGGGGTTTCATTTCATTTTTCATTTCATTGTGCTTTGTTTTGTTTCATTTTGATTGAAATTATTTTTTAAAAAAATGTTTCATTTTTCATATTGTTTTGTTTTTCATTTTTAACACTGTATCCATGCCTTTCCCCCCAATGCGCCCGATGGGGGCGGGAGGCACAGGTCATTTAAAATGTCTTAGAGGCACAATGCGTTCCTATGGGAAATGCTCAATGCATTGCTATGGGAAACCTAACAAAAAACAACACGGAATTAACGGAAATTTTCCAGTTCGTTTCATTTTGTTTTTCTTTAAAAATCATTTCATTTTTCATTTCATTTCAAAACAAAACCAAAAAAAATCAAAAAAGGAATAAAAAATAATTTTGTGCCCAACTCTAATTGTCAGTGTTACAGAGAAGGAGCACGACAGAGAAAACATTGTGAAAGCCTGGAGAGATTACAGCATTGCAGATGCTATCACTGTTATAGAAAAAGTTGTGAAAGATATCCAGCCAGAAACAATAAATTCCTACTAGAGAAAATCGTGTCCAGATTTTGTGCATGACTTGTCAGGACATTCAACAGAAGCAATCAAGAAAAGAAATCTCAGCAGAGATCAGCAAAAAGGTGGGGTATGTGTGCAGAGTTTGGAGATATGGATCTTGGAGCAATTCAAAAGCAAACAGACACCCCACTAGAGGAATTAACAAAAGACAATTTGATGGAGATGAGTGCTTCTGGACCAGTACTAGGCAATGAGGAGGACGAAGAAGCAGTTGTGTCAGAAAAATAAATTGATACTAGACAACCTTGCAGAAGGGTTCTGATTTTTTTCAGTACTGCTTTTGACTTCTTTAACAGCACAGTGAACCTAAAATGAAGTTACACTTCCTCCCCTTTTCAACCTAATCAACATGATGTTAACAAGGGTGAAAAAACCTATGCAATATGAATTGTAAATACATTACAGTATTATAATCATCTTCCAGTGAGTACCATTAACTCTGTAAACTCAACAGTTCTCTCTCTCTCTCTCTCTCTCTCTCTGTGTGTGTGTGTGTGTGTGTGTGTGTGTGATAAGAGTTACACACAGAACTTGAATCAAACAGGTTCAGCACCTCTAACCCTATCACTGTAGAAGGGAAAACGTGGAGGAAATCTACTGAAGCAACAGGGTTTCTGGGAGTCACCTCTTTGGTTGATTCAAATGGGGCTGTAGTAGGTATGGCTTACTTTGGCCAAGTACGTAGCAGTTAAAGTACATCCATTTGAATTTACAGAAGAGGTGGTCCACCTAGCCTCATTGATTTGATGGGCTTACCCGAGCGGGATTTACCATGCTATATAACAGGATTTTGGCCAATGGCTCAGAGTAGACATGGGCACAACCAGAAAAAATGATGTTTTGAGGGGTTTTTTTGTCGGAACGGGTCTGTTTCAGGTGGTTTCCGTTTGTCGCGAAATTTTTCAAAAATTTGTCATTTCCGTTTGTCATTTGTCGTTTCCACTGCGATTTAGCGTGATTTGACTTCCCAGAGCATAGGGGTGTCCCGCAACCAGGCCCGGCGCTAGGTGTTTTTGCGCCCTAGGTGGCGGGCAGGGCAGGGGCGGGCAGTGGGGGGGGGGGGTGTGGGCGGGCGGGGCAGGCAGGCGGCGGCGGTGGGCGGGCGAGTGGGTGGGCGGCAGCGCAGGCGGACATGGGCGGATGGGTGGGCAGTTAGGATATCACTTAGGATAGAGGTTCTGTTCTTGGCTTGCACCCCAAATGTGTGTGTGTGTGCAAGCAAATTGAAGTTGGGAAAATAGAAAATAAATGGTAGTATATAATATGTTTTTAAAATAAATCCACACCTCCCATTCCCAGTCAAACCTCCCCCTTTATCCAATATCAGAAAAAAATCCTCAAACTGCCAGAGAAGAAATAAAGAATAAACTGCTATTCCCTTCAGCAGACAAAGCTGCAGGAAATCAAAGAAATTATTTTCTAAATTCAGTTCCCTCCCTGCCTGCCTAACTTAAATCCTAAAGCCTCCAGCCTCCCTCCTCAATCTCGATCGGATCACACCAGCACCAGCAGCCAGCCCTCCTCCCTCAACCACATCCATACACCCGACTGCGATTTCTGGAAGGTGCCTCGGCTTTTTATGCCCTCCAAGACATCCAGAAGTGTCAGTCAAACACCTGGTGATGCCATTGGTGGAATGGTTCAAAAAATTTGCATGGTCCCATCCCATGCCCAGCCCAAATGGGCAGGTCTAAAAAATAAAAAAAATAAAATAAAATAAAATAAAATCAATACGAAGAAGAAGAGGGGGGAAGGCTGGGGACCCCCCAGAAACCACCCCTCTGGTAGGTGGCAAAGCCTCAGGCAGGCATATTTTCACCTGCTTTTTTGGCCGGGAGTCAGGGTTTTTAAAAAAAAACTTTTAAAAACTTTTTCTGTGCTTCGCATCACGCGATCGCCGCAATGCCACAAATGGAAACGAAAAAACTGACCAAATTTTTCTTTTTTTGGTTTGAGTTTGAGTTCTGATGGCTTAATTATCATTAGCATTTCCATTACGTAATGGAAACGATAACCAAAAACAGAAACGACAATTTCGCCAAGTCGTGCCCTTGTCTAGCTCAGAGGTTAATTGAAGCAGCTGCCACTGAAGCTGAATTTCAGACAGATTGCTAAAAACCTTTGTGAACACTGAACACATCACACCAAGCATATAAGAACGATTATATTCCAAAGTGAAAACATATTGTTGCCAAATCCCAGCCTGTGGAATGAGGACAGAAGGTCCCGTATGTATACAGAGCTCCTCATTTCAATAAGGTAGAGGAATAAACTATGGTACTTGAGGAAACTACAGACCAGTCAGCCGAACATCAATCCCAGAGAAAATTATAGATCAGATTATAAAGCAGTCTGCATTGCAAAGTCACATCAAAGATCAACAGTGCATACAACATCAAGTGTCATGTGAGTCAAAAAGATCAGCAACTGTTTAAAGTCAAAGATCTATCACACCATTATACAACTTGTTGCGCTCTATGGTGCAGAATTCGGGACAGCAACTAAAGAAATCAAACTTTGCCTTGATGTTATGCAGACAAAGTTACTACAATGGACCTCTGGCCTCACATGAAACAATCATGTGTGCAACTATGACATCCAGTCTAAATATGACATAGCACCAATCACTGACAAGATGTTTGTAATGCAGCTTCATTGGTTTGGACACATCTTGCATGCTGATGAGGAAACCCTGGCCAAAAAGGGTCTCACCCTGGAGGTCAGTGGATCCTGTTTGGTGGAATGACCAAAACAGCACTGGATGAACACCCTTGACAGTGACATGAAGTTGTCCTGCATTCACCCATGCCTAGCCTACGACCGTGCCAAGTGGAAGGTAAAATAGTGAACCCCACCACCAAGTGGGACAAATGCTAAGAAAAAGATTATAAAGCAGTCACTCTTGAAAGCAATTTAATAATAGCTAGAGGCCAACATGGATTTGTCAAGAACAAATCCTGCCCGATTAATCTTATCTCATGCCTTTACTTTATTTAGCATTTATATACCGCCAGCTTGTATTGCAATGCGCTCTACATGGGGCTACCCTTCAAGAGTATTCGGAAGCTACAGCTGGCCCAGAACACAGCAGCATGGATTATTCCTGGTGCCCCCTGATCGGCACTTGTAACACCTTTGTTATGTGAGCTGCAGTGGGTCCAAGGTGTTGGTTATCACCTTTAAAGCCCTACATAGCATGGCGCCAGGTTACATGAGGGACTGTCTCATCCCACTTTACATCAACCCGTTCCACCTGATCATGCAGGGAGGGCATACTACAGACTCCATCAGTAAGAGAATTTCATCTGATTGGGTCTAGATGAGCCTTCTCTGCAGTGGCCCCAGCCCTCTGAAACAGCATGCCCCTGGAGATGAAACACTCCTGGCCTTCCAGGGGAAAAAACTAAATACACAGTTCTGCCAGCTTACCTGGGTGGAATAGGCAGCCATTGCTCCTGGAGATGGCTAATATCATAGATTCTTTCTATTAAAGCTTCGCTGCATACTCTTAATAATTATTTGTGGTCTATCGCTAAGCCTCCCGTCCTCTGCCAAGAACCACACAGACCCGTCTTCTGGATAGCTTTACTTCATACTCTTAATAATTATTCAGATTTATATTGTTAGTTTTGGATGGTTTTTAGTATTTTATCTTTATTGAGTTTTATATTGTGAATCTCCCTCGGGGGAGATGGGTGGTGATAAATCTAAACAAATAAAATAAATAAATAAGATTTTTTCATTGGGTAAACTCTCTGGCTAGTGGTGGGAAAGTTGTTGAAGTAATATATCTTGACTTCAGCAAGGCCTTTGACGAAGTCCCCAATGATATTCTGATCCTTCTCCAACTGGGAAGAGGGAGCAAATGGCTGCATTGTCTCCATTTTTAGGAGAAAGTCAAGGTAAACATATTTTAAATAAATGAATAATAAAATAAGTGGTGGGCAACAATGCTTAATCCTGGGGGTGGGGGCTGGTACTCTTCTGCATTTTTATTACTGTATATACTCAAATATAAGCCTAGATTTTCAGCCCTAATTTTGGGCTGAAAAAGGGGCCCTCAACTTATATTCGGGTCAGTACTTTTAGCCACTGAGGCAAGTGCTTGGGTCGGTGGCTAAAAGTCATTGTAAACATTGCATGCCGCTTCTCATGACCCCCTTCTGCATCACAGGGGAGCAGCGCACAATGTTTAAAATGACTTTTAGCCACTGACCCAAGCACTTGCATCAGTGGCTAAAAGTCATTTTAAACATCACACACTACTCCCCCAGCTCACAAAGGAGGAGCTGCCAGGCCCTGCTGCATTTCCCACCCTAGACTTATACTCGAGTCAATACGTTTCCCCAGTTTTGGGGGGTTAAATTAGGGGCCTCGACTTATACTCGGGTCGACTTATACTCGAGTATATATGGTAATAACTTGGTTGAGGCACAAGAGAATGCAGCAAATGCTTATCAAATGTGCTGATGACACACTGGAATGTACTTAGTTTGCCACTCCGGCATTATTTCTGTGTAATATGTCAGGTTTTACTCTTCATCTGAAATTATTTACCTAATTGTCAGACCTCCTAAGGGTCAGATGATTTTTATAATGACCTGATCCATAAAACCATAGAATTCAAAGAGAGTGTACTTTTTCACATCACTGTAGTCCCAAATTTCTTTCTTTCTTTCTTTCTTTTTCTTTCTTTCTTTCTTTCTTTCTTTCTTTCTTTCTGTTTATATACCACCCAATTTCCCCCCCGAAACTCAGGGAGGTGAACAATATAAGGTATACGATAATGAAAGAATGAAAAGATGAAACAACTCCACAGTGAAGAGCAAATAAGAACATTAAAACCAAATCAAAAATTTAATTTAAAAAATTAAAAATTAAATATAAAATAAAAAAGAAAATACAAAATACAAAATACAAAAGCACAAGTACACAAGATGGCGGCAAATGAACAGACGGAAAAACAGACAACATCAGGGATATCAACCTTCTTGGTCCCTGTAGGCGTCCTTAAAAAGCAAGTTTTTAACAGCTTCTTGAAGACCGAGAGGGGCTCTGCAGTCCTAATTTCACTAGGAAGATGATTCCATTAGAGATGCTACTTAATGTCCTTTTTGGCAAATTCATCACAAGGAAGATGCCATTTTGCAGATAATGGGGAGTCCCCCCTGTGTGTGTGTGTGTGTGTGTGTGTGTGTGTGTGTGTGTGTGTGTGTGTGTGTGTGTGTGTGTGTGTGTGTGTGTGTGTGTGTGTGTGTGTGCGCACGCGCATGCGTGCATGCATGCTTTTTTTATGGAGAGCAAAAGGCTACAATGTTTACACCCTCAGAAGTACTAAGAGTTTGTCAGTGGCATTTGAATGGCTACTAATATGTTAAAGTGTAGATATGACTCAAAGATGAAATTAATCCTATTAGAAATTGAAACTGGTATGCTCGCACATACATTTTGGGGTGAAATTGATTCAGCCCCGTTGACTTGGGCAGAGGTGGGAAACTTGATTTTTTTTTAAAAAAAAACCCTCTTTCTTTTCCTCTTTCTCTTTAAAGTCAGGCTAAAGAAGCAGTCAGAATTAATGAACAATGAGTTTTTTAAAAAGATAAAATAATGTCAGCATATTTCTACTGACCTTCCTTTAGACCCATCCATCTCATTGCACAGCTCCTCCTCTGCCCCCCCCCATGGAACCGGGTGAAGAGTTCAGCTCCAACACGGAACTCCCCTCCCCCTACAGCTGCCAAAACTATTGTATTTGGGCTCTGGCATATGTATCATTAAATTCCACACCACCGAGCGAGAAGAGAGGTCTCTGTGAAATGCACGTACAATTTTGCATCAGTTGACTATGTGCAATGATACGGATTCCCCCTCATCCTTTTATGTGAAGCAAAGCTCCCTGGATGCATTTGAACACTGATCAGAAAGCAAAGAAGCAAGACTGCTTTGTAGGACGTCAAAGCATCATCAGCTCTTTGGGCTTATGGGTCATGTAACTAGGGTTTTTTTTTTGTGGCTGTTTCATCTATATTACATAATGTTATTATCATCTTGGTTGCTTCCTATCTGAATATGTTTTTCTGTCAAAAAAGCCTCCCCATGTTGGCTACAAGCGTCTTTCAAAAATGTATGTAGTAAGGAGTCAGAACTTAGAAAAACATATTTTATATCTATCTATCTATCTATCTATCTATCTATCTATCTATCTATCTATCTATCTATCTATCTATCTATCTATCTATCTATCTATCTATACTGTATACATTCAAGGACCTCCTTGATAGTTCAAAAATTGGGATGGCCATTTGGGGGGGTGTGTTGTAGTCCAAAAACTATTTTACTACTCATAAGAAATAAGAACATAAGAGCCATGCTGGATCAGGCCAAAGGCCCATCTAGTCCAGCTTCCTGTATCTCACAGTGGCCCCAAAGTGGTGGGGGCTTAAACATTCCAGCAAACATACCTAAATAATTTTTGAGCTCACCAGGAGTTTAAGGGACGCATTAAAAGTGTCTCCTTCACTCTGATTTTAAAATCTGGTTGTTTTTTCTCCCATTTATAAAGATACAAGATGAGAATGGCCCAGAAGGAGGTCCACAAATACCATGTTGGAATTTGGTATTGCAGAGGAAGAGGCAGGACACAAAAAACTGGGTTAGTTGTGTCAACCATGAGTCTGTGATTTGAGGACAGGGGGCCAGCATTACAGCTGTGGAGTCAACAGGTGAATATATGGATGCAGGACTTTATACCATGCCTGCCACTGCAACAGGTAAGAATGTGGTTGAAGGGGCAGGGCTCAGCAGCACTGTGCCTGTGGAGTCAACCAGTCATATGTAGATGCATGGTAGGGCAGGCGCTGAAATCCCGAGGACCCCTCCCCTAACTATAAAGCTACTATCATCATCACTGAACTGCACAAGAACATAAGAACATAAGAAGAGCCATGCCGGATCAGGCCAAAGGCCCATCTAGTCCAGCTTCCTGTATCTCACAGTGACCCCACCAGATGCGTTTGGGAGTGCATGAGACTAGATATCTGTCTCCTGATACCATTCCCCTGCATCTGCTCCTTGAAGTACCCCGGTTTTAAGCCTGGAGATTACACATATCCATCATGGTTTGTAATCTCTGATGGACTTTTCCTCCAGGAATCTGTCCAATCCCCTTTTGAAGGCATCCAGGCCAGATGCCACCACCACATCCTGTGGCAGGGAGTTCCACAGACTAACCACACGCTGGGTGAAAAAATATTTTCTTTTGTCTCTTCTTACTCTCCCAGCCCTCAATTTGAGTGGATGCAGAGTTGGAAGGATCATCAAGTCCACCCCCTGTCAAGGAGGCACATGGCCTTTTTGTGCTGAGCTGACTGTTTTCTCTCAGATATGTCAGGGAGAGGGTAGAAGGAACCTACTGGCAGATTCAAGTCTCAGAATGCTTCAGGGCAGGGGTTAGGTGTCAACCATTCCAGTTTTCCCTGGACCGCTATCCTCCTTCTCTCAATAGGGAGAAGTATCTTCACAGAGTCAAGAGGGCTTGGCTCCCAATATGATTTGCCTTGCTCAGCGGTAGGGGTGGGCTCCTCACTTCACAGCTTACCCCCAGAGCTACCGGTCATAGACTGCTGGGATGCTAGGGCAACCGCTGTTACCAGCAGTCGGATGTGCTGCACTCTCATATATGTATTAAAGATGGGCACGAATAAAAAAATGGTGTTTCATTTGTCGTTTGTCATTTAGGGGGTCTGTTTCGGTTCGTTTCCTTTTTTGTGAATTTTTGCAAAAAAATCATTTTTGTTTTCGTTCATTTTGTTACCGTTTCGTTACCATTTATTTCAATTTTTGTGATTTTTTAAAGCATTTAAAGCAGTTCACTGTATTGCCGTAACGAAAACGAAATGCACGACAACATTTCCGGTGTTTCTGTTAGTTTTGTTTCATTTTAGAGACAAAATTCGTTTGTTGTTTCATTGCGTAACGAAACTAAAAAATGAAAACGGAAACAAAAAATTGTTCATTTCGTGCCCATCTCTAATATGTATTTTATATTTCTTGGTCTTATTTCGTTCACCTTAGTACCTCCTTGGCCACTCTTGTGTCCTGCACTAAACGTATGTTTCAAATAACTCTTGCTTTTTTATCGTTGCTGTGAAGAAGCTGAGAAACTGAGGGAACATGGAATGGGGAGCCTTTTTGGACATTCAAGCCTTTCTTAATGCCTGGGTGAGAGAAAGGAAGGGGCATGTTTTTCCTACAAAGGAATGGAAGTACCACCTTTTGAGCTCTTGGGCTGAGGCTTCGAGCCTGAGCTGACTTGCTCCATGGTACTGCCGTAAATGGGAAAAGACTCCAGCTATGTATGAGGAATGGGGCAGAAACTGCTCTTATCCTCAAGAACATTCAAGGGAACCAAAAGCCTGATTGGGAAATGATTTTAGAGTAGCCAATGGGCAAATGTCCATCTCATGAAAAAGGTTTTGGCTTTTTTCATAAGATGGAATTTTGCCCATCTGACCTTTGCGAAGGAGCACCTTAATCTAGGAGCAACTGTGGAGAAGGCCTTCTCCTGCCCCCATGGCAGACATGACTTTGAGAAGAGTGCAACCCTCCCCACTCACACAGATGCCAAAGCTGAGCCAGGATAATGTTGGACCAAATGGTGCTCCATTTGGGTTGGATCCTAAGCCATATTTATAAGTCATCATAAATGCTTTGAGCTACGCTTAGACACAGATCAGTAGCCTATAACAAGGGAGTATTGTGATCCCTGTGGCTGCCTCTAGTTAGCAGTGTGGTCATAACTTTGTGATCCTGCCTGTTTGTAAAAGGTTTTTTTGAAGACAGCACTGCATACACCACCATGCAGTGATCTAAATGAGGTATATGTACTGCATCCATCACCATGGAAGAGGCACAGTTGCTGCATTTACTGAACTACAATCATTCTAAATATGAGCAGCCAGTTTTAAGGTTCAGTATCTTCATCCAGTCATCCAGTCCAGAGAAACACTGCCTACTCCTTTATGTACCTAGCAAGTGACTCCCTTAGATTAGCATGGGCCTTTCATTTTGGAATGGGTCCATTTCTGAAACAAAGCATGGCAGCACAGGTCCCATTCAGAATTTGGACCCACCCTCCAAAATGAAATCACCCATTGACTTACCTTGGCTTACATCACATGGGGCTAAACTCAAAAAAGGAAGTAGCCTCCGACACATCATCATTCCCTGTCCCTCGTGCTGGCCATTCAGACAGAGAGGTGGGATGGTGCATGCCTTTGCCATCTCCTGATTGGCCAGCGCCAGGAAGAAGGAACAATGAAATGTGGGAGGCTACTTCCTGGTTGAAGTATCACCCCACGTGAGGTAAGTCAAGGTAAGTCAATGGGTGATTTCATTTCAGAGGGTGGATCCAAGTTCCAAACAGCATCTATGCTGCTGTGCTTCATTTTGAAATTGGACCCATTCTGAAACGAAAGGCCCATGCCTAGTACAATTGCTCGGTAGTTGTTTCAGCAACATATACAGTGGACCCTTGTAACAAACATTTTGTATAACACACAATTTTTACAACATAAAATATTCTGTAGATAGGGGAAATTTGCTTAACATAATTGCCTATGGGCCAAATCAAGACAACATAAAAATGGGATTACTCCATTTTCAATGCATACCTATGGGGAATTTGTATAAAGGAAAATTTGTTTAACATAATTTCATTTGGAATGAATTAATTCCTTTATACAAGGTGCCACTGTATATTGAACCAACTCACATCTGGTACAAACATTGTGAAAACAGTATTACTACTACTGTAGATGAGATTGAGATAACTGCAGCCTAAAATTATAAACTGTTTTCAGATATCATAAATATTAATTATATTTATTGCAAGAATAGTCATATGAATGAAACACACATGTTGAGAAGAGGGGAAGGAAAATCGTATTGTAGTGGACATCTGACTGCTCTACAGCCGTAGCTCTCACCATGGGTGTGCACTTTTCAGGATGTCTGAGGCAAAATTTCATGGAACATGTAAGACCATGAGATATAGCTCGTTCTGTTTCATACGTTCCTTTAAATTGCATCATGTTTTATTGGCTTCTTCAGCCAAGAAACAACTACTTTAATTTTTTTAAAAATATATGAGTTTACTATGATTTCATGCATGGTTTTAATTTATGAATTAAACTGGTTGTTAAAGGCGGTTAGATTATAAAGGTGCATTGTGAAGGAACAAGGGTTTCCAAAAAAATCTGAAACGGCACCATAATGCCAACAAGTTTGGGAACTACTGATCCTGATGGCTTAATATAGAGGAAGTATGGTGTGTTGGTAACTTTGATGTGTAGAATCACATTCAGCTCATGTCTCCTTCTTATATTTTGAATGGAATAAAACTGATAACCTAACCAACTGGGCTCATCCCTCAGGGGTTCCTGGTCCATTTAGGAAAAATTGGTTTGGGACCTTCTTCTGGTCTCTGCATCTCTGCGTGTCTCAACATTGTTCTCGGCATCTCTAACCCTAGTCAGGTTTCAGGACAAATCTGTGGGGATTTGCTGGTAATTGGCCTATTTGGACTGATGCACATGACCAGCATCCGCTAAAAGATAATGCAGGCCTGAGTCTTTGCTGTTAAGTGCTGGTCACATTATTAAGTTGCAGCCAAACCAGAAGAAAAGACTCCTGAGACATCACTTTCCCTTCGACAGCTTCATTTTCTTCTTACCGTAATCTCCATTATAAATGAAGCCCTTTGGTTGCGTTTTAAAGAGACATAAATCCTACAGATTGTCCTGTAATGAATCCACTGATTTCCCTGTTCATTATTACAGGAGTTAATGTGCTGTAAGGTTATCGGTAAAGTCAGATGATTTAACCTGCTGCTGTTGCTGCTTTAACCACCAAAGAGGCCTGGGTAGCACTCAGCAAATAGGTTGTATGGAAATGTAACCATTCCCATAGTGTTCCTTAGACCCAGTTTACATTCCTAGAATTCCCTTCCTGGCAAACAGGCTCTTACTGCTGCAGGTGGATTGGGTAGGTGAAGTAACATCACACAGGAACAGCCAATTCTATAGAATGTTTGTTGTGTGCTCCTTGTCACTTATTGGTTTTGTTAGTTATAATAATAATAATAATAACCTTTATTGTCATTGTACAACCAGTGTACAGTGAAATTGGCTGAGCCTCCCTCCCTTCCCCCAAACATCATCCCACTAAAAAGACACTGAGTCTCATTTCACTCTGTGTGCTTGCTGCACCACTCGCTGGCCCCACAAGTCTATCACGAGTTATCATGTCTCATTTAACAGTCGAACAGCCCACAGATAAAAACTGTTTTTTAGCCTATTGGTATGGCTTGCTATACTTCTGTATCTCCTACCCGAGGGTAGGAGAGTAAAGAAGTGCTGACCAGGGTGTGAGTCATCCCTGATGATTTTCCTTGCTCTCCTAAGACAGCGGTCCCTGGCGATGTCATCCAGTGGACTCAGGGGACAGCCCATGATGTTTTGTGCTGTGTTCACTACCCTCTGTAGAGTCTTTCTGTCCACGGCTGTCAAACCAGCATACCAGACAGTAATGCAGTACATAAGGACACTTTCTATTGTAGACCGATTGAAGGAAGCCATCAACTGTCGTTTCACATTGTTGTTCTGCAAGAGCCTGAGGAAATGAAGTCTCTGTTGAGCCTTCCTGGCCACCTGGGTTGTATTAATTTTCCAGGTAAGATCTTCACTGAAATGAACTCCCAGGAATTTAAAGGAGCCTCCCATGATGTACAGTGGAGCAAGTTCCTCTCTTTTCCTCCGGAAGTCCAACACCATCTGCTTTGTTTTGCTGATATTTAGGTGCAAATTAGTTTCTAGGCACCATGAGGATAATTTTTGGACCTCCCCGCTAGAGATGGGCACGACTTGGCGGAATTCCCGTTTCCGTTTCCGTTACTCGTTTCTGTTACGCAACGGTAACGGTAACGGGAATTACTCCGCCAGAACTCGAACTCGAACCGACTAAAGAATAATTGGGTCTGAATTGTCGTGGTCGTTCCTGGCATCGCGACGATCCCGCGATGCCAAGCGGCACAGAAAAAAAGTTTTTAAAAGTTAAAAAAAAACGATTCCGGGCCAAAAAGCAGGCGAAAATATGCCTGTAGTGCAGAGTGCACCTACCAGAGGGGTGGTTTCTGGGGGGGGGGGTCCCGGCCTCCCCCCCTCTCCTGTCCTGGGCAGCCGGACTTGAGTCACCAATGCCATGCAGTGTGGGCGGGGGATCCAAAATGGGGCGGTGACCGCATTTTTTTTTGAAAGCGTGGTCCAAAAACACACAAACACCACACAGAAACATGCGAAAATTGCTATTTTAAAACTGCCAGAATTTTTACAGTAACAGTGGGTTTTTCTTGCAACAAAATGTCTCCTCTTTCCTCTCTCCATTGATTTTATTTTATATTATTTTATTTACACCTGCGCAATGATGGGCTGGCCATGGGAGTGACCATGCAAATTTTTGGAGCCATTCCACCAATCGCATGGCCACTTGGCCAGGTTGACCACAGAGACTTCTGGGATGTGCCAACTGGGCATAAAAAGCCCACTAACCGTAGCCCGAACCCGGACCCTAACCCTAAGCCTAACCCATACGCCAGTACACTGTCCTTCTAAGTGGGTCAGAGAGGCCCCCAGAGGTGCACCCCAATACTCTAAGCCAGATCTGTACTTGCATTGCACTATAGCAAGTACAATTCCCTTCTTAGTGAGACACAGTGGGTGCAGAGAGTCTGCCAGTCTGCCACTTGTGGCTCTGGGTGACTCCTGCAACGGCAGCATGTGTGACATCATGCAAACCATGCCCCCGAGGCCTGACTGAGGCAGGGAAGGCACCCCAAAAAGAGGGATGCCTCTGCCAGTCTGCTGTGTCTCTCCGTGCAACTGGGTATGCAATCATAGCCATATGGCTATGCATGCATGCCCTTTTATAGCAGGTGAGGAGAGGAGACCCCCATGTATGAGGAGGGGTCTCCAGGAGCCTGCTTTCCCTAGCGGGTGAGGATAGGAGGCACCCACCCCCCAAAAAAGAGGTGCCTCCAGGAGCCCGCTACCCCCCCAAACCAGTTTAACGACAGACGAAAAAACGAAAAACGAAACGACAAATTTTTGCGAAGTTCCACGAAAAACGGAAACGAGCCGACACAGGCCGCCTCCAACACACGACAACTCGAAAACGTCATTTTCCCTAGTCGTGCCCATCTCTACTCCCCACTATATACTGATTCATCTCTGCCTGTTACAAGACCTATTATGGTAGTATCATCTGCAAACTTAATGATTGCAGTGGATGGGTCAGATGCTACACAGTCATAAGTATACAATGAACACAGGAATATATGGTACACCTCTTGCCAGATTCTCCCCATTTCTTTTCTTTTTCCTCACCTTTTTTGTCAAGTGTTACTTGTTGTGGTTGTTTTAATTATTTGTATTGCTCGGTTTGTAAACGGCCCAGAGTTTCCCTGTGGCAAATTAGGTGCGGAAAATAAATATAATAACAAATGAATAAGACCTGTGAGGATTCTTAGTCATCCAGGTGAGGTTCTTCAGAAGCTGAGTCATGGCAACTTTGGGTCATGGCAAGGCTTTCTTTACTTGTAAGGTCAAAACGTCTTGCTAAGTTGCTACTCATCTAAGTAGCTTATTCAGGCTGAGGAAGGTTGGTAGGAGACCTCCACTTTATCCTCCATGTTGGTTTTACTTCACCCTGCTCTGAATAGGCTTGTTAGATGGACAATGGTTGTGTGTGTGTGTGTGTGTGTGTCAAAGTCACACCTCTGCTGCCCCTCCCAACACCCATCAAGCCAATTTGATAGAGGTGCACATTTTGTTTTCCATATTGGTAAATATACTTTTGCCACTAAAAAGAAAAGAAAGAAGCTGAATGTAGGCAGTTGCACAATCTCTGGACAAATGTATAAAAACAGACCAACAGGGTGATTTTTGAGATTTTGGGGAAGTCTTATGGGGAAGAATAAAGACATGGTACAGGGTGAAGCAACACCACAACAGATCCTTTCACATCCCATTTAGAACTCAAAGAGTACACACTGATGCCAATTTGACTGAAATAGTACTACACTATTAGGACTGTGTGTCTATGGGAGTTGAAAAGTCAATTTTGTATGGGCTTGGAGTGGCTAGATTACACAGTTAGGGTGCTGCATTACCTCTCACTAATCCCCAAAATCATAGCTGGAAATGCGGAAATGCACAAATAATGTTCATTTGAATTCCATCAGTGATATTAATCATTGGCAAAAACTTTGGTCTTTAGCATAGTAAATTGCACTGAAGGAGGCCCAATGAATCAATGGAAATTTAGTGAGTCAACAGCTCCATACGTTTCATTGATTCAGATGAGCCTACTCTAGTTGCTGTTTGCTGTGCTGAAGTATGTTGCAGCTAGGACAGATCCACTTGACTCAATGGAATTTGCAAGGGAGTTGATTCACGAAATTCACATTGATTCAATGGGCCTACTTTAGTATGATTTATTGCACTAAACAACAGGATTTTGGCTATATAAGCAACTTATATTTCTTCAGATATATTTTTCTAGAACATGGAACTAAAGATGGCAGGACAATTCTCTGGGACATAGACCATCATCTTATCACTGATCATGGTTTGACAGTGTCAGCATTTCATATTTGTTATATGCATTCTTCTTTGAAAAATGAGTTGCATAGTTTACAAATGGCTCTTTCCGTTACAGTACCCGCTGTCTGCTTTTTTAAAACAAAAGCTATGTTAAAAGACTACCTCTTGCTCCGTTCAGCAGTGATTACGACAAAGGCATAAGCAAGTTTAATGAACTTAAGCCTTTTATATTCATTACATTTGTGGCATGTCAGAAACAATGCTTGATATCTGAACTATAATTACAAGGAACAAAAATAAAAGAAAAAGAGAATGTGCTTTTAAAACTACATAAGCCACCCTGCCTTTTACCTCAAAAGCCAGTTGTAGTCAGTGAACTTTCAAGTGCAGCCTTAATCCAAGGAAATGTTCTGTTATGCATATAGTGTAAACATACTGAGTTTCTTTGGTGCAGCAATTTCTATCCTTACTTCCTCAAGAAATGCTGATGTTTTTGTGGAGTATCTGCAGCAAAAGCAGCTCCTTCATCGGCTGGTCACTTGAATGCTATCAGTATGCTGAGAAATGTACGAGTATATTATCTATACCAGGGCTGTCCAACTTTGAACAACCCGTGGGCTCCCTTCCCCCCACTGCATGTCCCCGTGGGCTCACCCACCAAGTGCGGGCATGTGCTATCCCTACTGCCCCCCTGCCCCCCCATTTGAATTTGGCACTGCACAAGTACCCTCACTGGTGCAGCGCCAAATTCAAACCAGTTGAGCCTTCCCCCTCCTCCCCTTCACTGTGAATGGGAGGTGGGGGGAGGTTCAAAGAGGGAGATTTGAGCAGCCCGGGAGGTTACCAAGGCAAGCAGTGGTGGTGGATCTGATCCGCCACCTCTGCTTGCCTCGGTAAATTCCCGGGCTGCTTGAAGTTGCAGTGGATTTGTGCTTCACAAGAGTGCAGCAACAGCCTCCTCCTCCTCCCCCTCCCTATTCCCCTCCCCCTCCCTTCAATCGCCGCCTCCTGCATCATTCATTGCAGCAAGGGCAGGAGGCGAGCAGCCGGAGCACCACCAGCAGCAACCTCCCTCGCCCCCAGCCTGCGCAACGCCACCGCTGCTCCTCCAGCAGCCAAAGGAGCATTGCAGTTCTCAAAACCTCATCTGGGGTGGGGGTGGGGGGCCTCCGGGGTTGAGAGGTTGCTTAGACATGTCGCAGAGGAAGTTTTCTTTCTTCCCTGTGCGCCCCCATCTGGAGACAGACACTGCTCGCCGGGTTCATGATAAAGCCCCCCCCTTGGGCTCCCATGTGCTTCGCTGGTGCACAAGTGTGGGGGGATTTTCCCCTCCCAATACCGGGAGCTGGTGGGCAACTTCGGATGGCCCTGTGGGCGACTGGTTGCCCACGGTCGACCCGTTGGGCAAGCCTGATCTATACAATGAAAAATCTTGTCATCCAACAAGCAGAGGGAACAAAACTACTCACATTTATTAGCCACAGCACCTGGTTTTTGCAGAATTTCTGTGTTGATATTGCTTGATTCAAATTTCATTTAGTTCCCAACCTTCAGGAACTTTTAAAACTGTTGGGAATGCATCAAAAAGCATGAAGGTATGTTTTGACTGCAAGATTCTCATTCTGTAGTGGAGAGAATGCAGGGCTAGGACTCAGGAGACCTGAGTTCAAATCCCCACTCTGCCATGGAAAATACTGGAAAGGGGGTTGGAACTGGTAGCACCATTCCTTAAATATCTCACTTACCTCAAAAGCCCTGCTATAGGTTGGTTCTGACTTGACAGCACATAGCACAGCATTTTCAATAAATGTGTCCCGATTTCGTTTCTTTTGAGCATTGCCTCCCATGCATCCCTGCATTATCTATAGTCCTGCAAACTGACTCTAGTGGCCTTATGCAACCATGTGTGTGCCTGAGAACATGCTTTTAAAGTTGACAAAAAGTTTTTCTTGTTGAGCTGGTAGGGAAACCCAACATGCTCTAATCTGCGTATACTACATAATATTTGAGCAAGTGTGCCATTGCAGGCAATTATGAAAACTTGCCCTGTGGCATCTGATTAGCATTCATGGGCATGTGAGCACAAGCAGCAGTGTGAGGACAAGCAGCAATGAAGTAGACTGGGAAAGAATGAGGGGATGCCTCCCCATGATCTGGGATGTCGGTCACTAGATATAATTGATGAATTCATCTCCTTCCTTTCCATCTGTGTCTTCTGCCAGTTTATTAAGGAACAGTCCAGACATGGATCATCCCACCTCCCTGTCTGATTGGCCAGCGTCAGGGAGAAGGAAAGATGACACATTGGAGGCTGCTTCCTCATTGGAGTTTCACCCCTCATGGCCCAAAGGAAGGTAAGTCAGTGGCTGATTTTTCCCCCCAGAAGGTGGATCCCAGTTTTGAATGGCAGCTGTGCTGCCGTATTTCGTTTCAGAACCAGACCCCTTTCGAAATGAAATGTCCATCTCTATTCAGAAGCTGTCACCCCACTCTATTTCTCATATAGTTGCATCCAGTGTATTGATTTCTTGTTTGGACATTTATACCATTAGTAACGTCAAAGCCAGCAGATTGTGCAATGTGTTCTTGAGTGTCTTTGCACTTTGAAATCCATCTTGTACACAAGGCACTTCTCACTCCATATGAGGAAAAGCCTTTGTTGCAACACCTTGAGAATCACTTTGCTTGCACGAGAATTTAAAGCAATGTTCCTATTGCTACTGCACCTCTTGGCATCTTGGACTGGAATATTGAGTAGACATGGGCACGACCAGAAAAAATGACGTTTCGAGTTTTTGCTTGTTGGAATGGGTCCGTTTCGGGTCGTTTCCGTTTGTCATGAAATTTTTCAAAAATTTGTTGTTTCCTTTTGTCGTTTGTCGTTTGTCATTTCCACCGTGATTTAGCGCGATTTGACTTCCCAGAGCATAGGGGCGTCCCGCAATCAGAACCAGCACTAGGTGTTTTTGCGCCCTAGGCGGGTGGCGGGGTGGGGGCAGGCAAGCGGGTGGCCGGCGGCTGCGGGCAGGCGAGTGGGCAGGCGGCGGCGTGGGCCGCAGGCGGGTGGCGGTGCGGGCAGACGGGCGAGTGGGAAGTTAGGATATCACTTAGGAATAGGTTCTGTTCTTGGCTTGCACCCCAAATGTGTGTGTGTGCAAGCAAATTGAAGTTGGGAAAATAGAAAATAAATGGTAGTATATAATATATTTTTAAAATAAATCCACACCTCCCACTCCCAGTCGAACCTCCCCCTTTATCCAATATAAGAAAAAAATCTTCACAAACTGCCAGAGAAGAAATAAAGAATAAACTGCTATTCCCTTCAGCAGACAAAGCTGCAGGGAATCAAAGAAATTATTTTCTAAACTCAATTCCCTCCCTGCCTGCCTAACTTAAATCCTAAAGCCTCCAGCCTCCCTTCTCAATCTCGATCGGGTCACACCAGCACCACTCCAGCAGCCAGCCCTCCTCACTCAACCACATCCATACACCCGACTGCGATTTCTGGAAGGTGCCTCGGCTTTTTATGCCCTCCGAGACATCCAGAAGTGTCAGTCAAAAACCTGGCGATGCCATTGGTGGAATGATTCAAACAATTTGCATGGTCCCATCCCATGCCCAGCCCAAATGGGCAGGTCTAAAATAAAATAAAATAAAATAAAATAAAATAAAATAAAATAAAATAAATATGACGTTTTATTGCTATAAAAAATCCACTGCTGCTACTATTAAAATTCAGGCATTTAAAATAAATAAATTTCACATGTTTCTGTGGTGATTTGGTGTGTTTTTTGACCATGATTTCAAAAGAAAAATTGCAGTCACAATTTTGGATCCCCCCCACCGCATGGCATGGCGAGACGATGAGGATGACCCCCTCCCAGCCTGGTGCAAGCAGCCCAGGACAGGAGAAGAGGGGGGAAAGGCCGGGGACCCCCCAGAAACCACGCCTCTGGTAGGTGGCAAAGCCTCCGGGAGGCATATTTTCAGCTGCTTTTTTGGCCGGGAGTCGGGTTTTTTTTTAAAAAAACATTTAAACTTTTTTCTGTGCTTCGCATTGCGCGATCGCTGCAATGCCACAAACAGAAACGAAAAACCCGACCAAATTTTTCTTTTTTCGGTTCGAGTTCGAGTTCTGATGGCTTAATTATCGTTACCGTTTCCGTTACGTAACGGAAACAATAACCGAAAATGGAAACGACAATTTCGCCGAGTTGTGCCCATGTCTAACATTGAGTGTTTAAAACACATGCAATTAAAACCATCGTAATAAAACCTGAGCAGGCCAGAATATACAACCCCAAAGGCACTAATAAACCAGCATGTTTTCTCTTTGTGCTGAAATGATGCCAGTGTCTGAACCAGATGGGCCTTCTAAGGCAGTTACTTCACGTCCCTCTCGTCCCTCTTTGCTGATTCTGCTTGGGACCGGTACAAAAAAAGGTTACTTCACATCCATAGCATGACAGCAGAATCTTGTCCCAACCACGCCCCCTGAACTGGGAACAGAGAGTGATGAGCCATACCTTCCCCTGGGTTGGGAATTCTGTAGTCATGCTTTGTTCCCATTTCCTGTTCCGAGACAAGGGACGTGAAGTAACGGCAATGGCTGTTTCCCCCTTTTGTTCTAGGAATACTCTGACAACCAAGAAAGCCAATTGGAACTCCTGTGCCAGGCCAGGCTCGGCTGCCTGCCTGTCTCTGCAGGAGAAGGCGGCTCTTGAAGGGACAGGCAGAGATCCACTGTCAGGCGTAGGTCCATCCTCCCTGGGTCCCGGAGGTGGGGCTGAACTCTCCTTGCCTGCTCACCTGCCAGCCCGCAGACTGCTGAGTTCAGGGCAAGGGTGTCTCACCCACTGCCCATGACAACGACGCCACCGCTGCCGCTTGCCCGCGGCAAGTGGTGAGGCCTCGCCCGGCTCTTCCTGCCGGGCTTCCCGAGGCAGCCTGCGCACCCATAATGGGGATTTGAAATTTTGAAAAACAGAAGCCTGACAATTTTTTAAAAAGACTAAACGAAGCCAGGGAAATGCAGTAGTTGTCACAAAACAAGGACATGAAGTAACAGTTGTCATGAGACAAGTAATCACAGGGACAAAACCACGTGACCGTGAACAACTCTGTCACAGAACGAACATAATTGTGGAACGAAGTAGGACATGAAGTAACCACCAAAGTTGCAATGCTTCTCTGAAAACTGTTGAGGAGAAGAAGTCATCTTTCCTGAATGATCCTATTTCTTAGGAAGGGCCTTGATCTTTTCACACTGAATATTTCCAACCAAGATATTTCATCCTACTCCACTGTGATCTGTTACGTTTTGGGGCATTGTCCACCTCCTTCTTGTTCCCATACAGAGCCTGGGTTGATGGATTCTCAGTTCCCCTTTTCAATGACTTAAGCATGTCTGCTTGAATACATTACCTTATGGCAAGTTCACAGATGACTTTCTCTTTTGTTTGTCAGACATAACTACTTCCCCATAGCTGTATTAACCTCCCTAGCATTTGGAGAAGATTAAGCTAAATACATCTTGCCAACGGCAAACAGTCAAAGGGTAATTTTCATTTTAATTACTGCAGACATGAAAAAAAGAAGCTCTCAGAGAAGTCTGTCAATTTGGAGCTATATATAACTCTTTGAGGGATTCCTTAGCGATTTCCCTGTTTAAACAGATTTCCGTTAAAATGCGTTTGTTTTCTGGGCCTGGAATTATTGTAAAATCAAATGCTCATTTTTCAAAGGTCTCCTCTGATTTAGAAATGCTGGCATGGTGTGTAGCAAGCACACATCTCCCCCCCAACACACACACACAGCTTTATTGAATTGCACCAACAAAAAGAAAAGGAATAGGTTTAAATAAAAGATTGACTTTGCATTAAAGACCTAATGCTCTTTGCTCCTTTTGCAAAAGCTCATCACTGCAACATGTAGTCAATAGACGACTGGGCATTCTGCCTTGGCCTTAGTCAAAAGAACATAAGAAAAGAGCTGCAGAACTGTATCAAGAGTCCATTTTCTCTCCTGTCCTGCCTCCAACGGTGGTGAACAGATACCAACAGGAAGTAGGGCATGCTTACCTTCCTGTACTGGTTCCTGAGGAGTTCTTTGTTCCCTAAGAACTACTACATGATTCAAGCACCAGGAGATGACCAATACCTTCATGACACACCAGAGGGCCTCCTGAAATAGATCAAGTGGCTATTATTGGAAACAAGAACATAGATAGGGTAGATCATTCATAGAAGAACATGTGACCTCCAACTACCATTTTACTCCAACCCTTTCAATTGGGGATGGGCACGAAATGAAAAAAAAAATGTGCTTTGCTTCATTCCATTTTGTTTCTGTCCCCATTTTGTTTCATTTCATTACTAATGAAATTTTAAAGTAGTTTTGTTACTAACGAAACAAAATGAAAATGAACCTCTATGCTCCCCTGGGTCCTAAAGGATCCAGTGGAGCAAGTGATTTTAGGTAACCCCCCCAATTTTTTTTTGAAAGGGTTTGGGAATAAGGGGGCTTGGCTTTCAATTCCAAATAGAAAAAGTCTTCCTGGGGCTTCCTTTGGAGCTTAATTACTCAATTGGAGCTTAATTACTTCCTTTGGAGCTTAATTACTCAAACCCCTTACTCCAATCCTCTCCAGATTTGGAGGGCTTAAAGGGGACAGCTCAAGGGAACTACCAATCAAATTTGGTGCCCCTTAGACCCAGGGGGGCATTTTAGATAGTAACAAAATGGTTCATTTTAAAATGAGAAACCAGCCATTTCGTTACTATCCGAAATGAAATGTTGCCTGTCATTTCATTAGCTTACGAAATGGTTCGTAACCTAACAAAATATCATAACAGCATTTTGTTTTTCATAAGGAGCCCATCCCTACTTCCAATGTGTGGCTTATATGGTTAAAACATGACAGGAGCTTCTTCTCTAGCCTCATCTACAACACAGACTGATTAACATATGATCCTCAGGTGCTGAAATATCTCATGGGCCAGACATTCCCTACTTTGGAGAACCCTCAGTCTTCTGCTGCACAAAGAAATACTTGGTCTGATTCTGCCAAGGTTTTGATCTTTTCCATTATCTATTCAATTATTAGAACTGATAACCATGGCTGCCTCTTTTTCCATAGGTCAATCAGATTAATCCGATTATAAAATCATTAATATCAGTGATTTCACCAAAATTCATGTGCATTGAGGAATCCAGCACCAAAACTGGCTGTACAGTTTGCACTAGGCCTATTCTAATGCAGTGAGGCCTTTCAGACCAGTGAGAGATCAGTGATAGAAATGGCCACAGATTACAGTATTCCTCAACTCCTATCTTGAAGGGCATCTGATGTGATGAAGAAATACTACAATAGTCAGAACTAGAATTCCAATCCAGTGACCCGTCAAAACAGCATCATATAGGCCATTTCTGGTAATAGGGGTGATCCCAATGTAAAGAGAGAACTTTTTGAATGGGTTCTTGATTCAGAACCATGTGTGGTAACATGACGGGAGAGAGAATGAGCTTCTATGCCAAATTTGAAGAAGTACCGAATCTTCTTCAAATTTCTCAAATGTAATAGCAAAATGTGTTACTGGTGGGTATGGTTTTAAAAGTAAAAAATTAATTTTCTGATTATTAAAACCTTACCCACCAAACCTGTGTTAACACATTTTGCTATTATTTTTAAATGCATACCACTGCTTATTCAAAACACAATTGTTCCTTGCTACAGGCTTTTTAGTTTGAACTAGAGATGGGCAAAAAATGAAAAACAACACACTGTTTCATCGTGTCGTAAGGTTACAAAACATTTTGTAACATAACAAAATGGCAGACAGCGTTTTGTTATGAAACAAAACAAAACACCATTTTACTGTGGGAATGAAACAATTCATGAATTCCCCTGCTCTTCTCTCTTGTTTTGGCCACCACCATCCAGCTGGTTTTGACAGCTCGAGCTGTCAAAACCAGCCAAGTGGTGGTGGCCAGAATGGGAGAGAGAAGCAGGGTTTTAAATTTGGCACTGCTTGTTTTGCTCTCCCATAGCCGCCACCTGGACCCAGCTGGTTTTTTTGGCAGTTTGGGCTATGGGCAGTGCGGGCCGCCTCCACTCCCCACAGCAAGACCTATAAAAAAAACACCAGCTGGTTGGCGGTGACAACAATGGGAGAGTGAGCAGGTGGATCCAAATTCAAAACCAACTCCACTCTTTGGTTCTCACCACCCCTGATGTTTTTTGACAGGTCAGGCTGTGGGGATGGGAGGAGGATCAGCTGGGTGACGGCAGGTTCTGTTTCATTTCATTTTGTTTCCTTACGAAAATTCTATTAAATATTTGTTAACTATGAAACAAAATGCTGTGTTTCCATTTCATGCCCATCTCTAGTTTGAACTTTATCTGTCTTGTCATATGTCAGATATGGGCCCTTAAAGAAGCTTGTTTAAGCTAAGAAATGCATCATTAAGTCTAAATGTAAATGCACACTGAAGCATTCCACAGTCATTGTTCTGATTCATGCCTTACTGAAACTAAGGAGTCTTGCTCAGTGAACGTAGTTTACTTCTGGGCAAGATAGATTGGAACTTCAACCTTGCCACAGACATATATGTCTGTGAAACAATAAACACGCAGAATGATAGTCAGCCTCTCTATAATTTTGGGGGCCACAGAGATATGAAGCAAGTCTTCCTTCCTTCCTTCCTTCCTTCCTTCCTTCCTGGTTATTTAGAGCAGTGGTCCCCAACCCCCGGGCCGCGGACCGGTGCCGGTCCGTGGACCGGTCGGCACCGGGCCGCCTGGGGAGGCCGGGGAGGCTCCTCCCCTTTTCCTCCGCCGCCCTCCTCCTCCTCCTCTTCTCTCCCGTGGGTGGCCGGTGGAGGAGGAAGGCTGGAGGAGCGCAGGAGGAGACGCCACCGCCGCCTTTGCCTTTGCCTTCCTCCTCTGCCCGCCGGCGGTGGCGGCGGCGGCACATCCTCCTCCTCCTCCTCCGTCCTCCTCCTCCTCACCCTCCACCACCACCACCAGCAGCAGCAGGAAGCTGGGGGCCGGGCGCGCGGGGGCCGGCAAGGAGGAGGGGGTGCGTGGGGGAGGCGCTGGCGAGCCCCCCCACGCGCGCGCACCACCGCCGCAGCGTGGGGAGCCCCTCAGTCGGAAGAGGAGGTGAGTGCCCCTCCTCCTCCCCCGGGGCGCGCGCCCTTTGGCCCCTCCCTGCGGCCGGGCTCCAGGGCGGAGCCCCCTGCTGCTGCCGCCGCCGGACCGCACCTGTGTTGGGGGTGGGCGGTGGGCCGGCCCGGGTGTTTTCGCCGCCGCCGCGACCCCCCCCGCGGTCGCCGCCACCCCTGCGACCCCCCGCCGCAATCGCCCCAGCTGCTGCTGCTGCTCCTCCGGCGGCGGCAGCGGGAGGAGGAGGAGGAGGCGCTACCGCCCTCGTTGCAGCCCCTTCGGGGCGGGGCGGGTTCCGCCAGTCCCCAGCGGCCGCCTCGCCGCCTCCCTGGGAGAACGGACAAGTTCTACGTTTCGCGCCTGGCCGGAGCTCGGGCTCCCTGACCAGCAGCAGGTGAGAGAGGCGGCGGTGGCGGCGGCGGGAGGTGCTCGGGCTCCCCCTTCTCGGCCCTGAGACCCGGCGGGAGGGGGGCAAGTCTTGGTGGCGGGGGAGGGCGCGCGCGGCGCGGGCTGAGCTTTGCCCGCCTCCCTGAGAGGTGGCCAGGTGTGTGTGTGTGTGTGTGTGTGTGGGGGAGGGCTGAGGAAAGGACACTGGCCTCTCCGGGGGGCTCGCGGGGACGCCACCCCCCACCGGCCTCCCTCCCCTCCCCCCTCCCACTCGCTCGCCCGAAGGCCGCAGCCGGAGGCGGGCGGCGGCGGCGGCCGAATTCCGGCGACAGGAGGAGGAGCCCCAGGCTCCCCCACCCCGCTTCGTCTTTCTGGGGCGAGCGGCACGCCCAATGCCCCCAGCCGGCGAGCACCGCCGGCGCCGCTCCGTGGCCCCCGCAAGGCACACGCTCCATGCCCCCGCACCCCTGCCTCCCCTCCTCCCTCCCCCATCCCCCACCCCCAACACACCCTCCCCTTCCCCCTGCCCGACCCCCGACCCCCCCATCTCCCCCTTCCCCACCCCCAGCCCCGGAACACGGAAAATCATCAAACATTTACCGGTCCGTGGGGACAAAAAGGTTGGGGAGCACTGATTTAGATAACCGAAGCCTGTTTTGGTGTTCTTTAAAGTCATTCCCATTCAGTTTAGCAGGGCTTATTCCCGAGAGGCAACATATCCTACAGTTTTGCACCTATGGACTCAGCAGTGAGGCAAATGGGACTTACTCTGGCAAGGGGTTACATGTAATGAAACTTGCTTGGTCTGCTGCATGCCACATCATGTGTGGCACACATTTATCCAAAAGCGTTCTGCTCTTGGGTTGACAAAACATAAGTGCCCAAACCACTTCCCCTGCAATCTTTTGCAAGCCTCCTGAGAAGGGAGCCCCCGCCACTTAATTTTGTTATGTGCCATCAAGTCACTGTTAACTTATGGCAACAATCCCCATGAATGAAAATCTCCAAAATGTCCTGTCCTCAGTGGCCCTGGTCTGCTCTTTTAAACTGAAGCCTGTGGGTTCCTTTAGGGAGTCACTCCATCTAGTATTTAGTCATCCTCTTTTTCTGCTGCCTTTTCCAGAGAATTTTGTCTTTAGATGTGCCCAAAGTAGGATAGCCTCAGTTTCAAACATTTCTGCCTCCACAAATAGTTCAGGCTTCATTTGATCCAGGACTTAGTCGTTCATCTTTCTGGAAGTCCAGAGTATCGGCAGAGCTCTCCTCCAGCACCACATTTCAATTGAATCATTTCCCCCATTAGCTTTCTTGGGGCTTATTTTCATTCCCTTATGATACTGTACCCTAATGTCCCAATAACAGACTTCTGTTCTTAAAAGCCAGGACATTCAGTTATCAAAAAGAAAAGGAAAAGGGAAAAGGAAACCCCTCAGGTTTATCAATGTATCCCCAATTCAAAATGCCAAGAAATGGTCTATCATTGCCTTGCAGTATCATATGATAAAGAGCTAGTGCCTACAAAAAAAATCTTATACCAAATGAGACTTACTAGTCTTTGCCAATTACATCTGGTCTTTGCTATTGGAATAAATGGCAAGTCACACAATAGCATCAGCCCTGAGAATCTCGCAATACTAAGTCCACCAGTGATGGGAGACACCCAGTGTACTGTGGAATGCTTCTAAGTGCTACTGTTTGCAGCTGGTTTGGGTTCCAAAAAGCCAGGTGTGGATTTCAATCAATGAGATTCTTTGATACTAGGTGAGGAATGGATTCCATGCCACACCCTGGCATGGTGGCTGAAGGAGAGAATCTGAGTTTAAATGTCTGACTTCTTTCCAAGTTCTCTTCTCCTTCAACAACTTTAGCAAAGAGTGTAGTTATTAACCTTGAAGCGCTTAAGCATTTAATCCAGTAAATAGTCACTGACTCAATGTGGATTTATTGAAGGTGACATATTAATATCATGGTATACTATATCAACTTGAGAGATCAGTTTATGAACTCTTATGATGGACTGGATTACTGTTAAGACTATCTTGGAAAGCAATAGTGCCGAGCTAGGTTTTTATGTATGTGCTGGACTTGAGTAATAGAAAGTTTTAAGTGAGTACTGGGTTATTAAGGAGTAATAGTGGATACCCACTTTGTTATAATGGATAGAGTGATTGACTAGGATTCATGAGGCCTGAGCTCAAATCTCTGCTCAGCCACAGAATGGGGATGTAAAACCACTCTTTAAATATCTCAGTTACCATGAAAGCCTGTTAGGGTCACTGTAAGTCAATCCCAGCACATAACAACAACACGGGAGTCAAGACTAGCACAGATTCACATACCAAAAGAAGCAGAATGATGGGGAAACACCCTGCAGAAATTAATGAGGCAGTTCCACCATAGGGATTCCTGTGGAGAAGCTTCTGCTTTTGGATTTATATCTATTCTGGTCCCTTTCTTTCATCCTTAAATGCAACAGCCACTGTTGTTTGTTTGTTTGTTGTTCCTAAGTGTGTACATTATTTATGCTGCGAGACCTGACTGGGGCTGCTAATAATAGGATATTTTAGAGGTCATTCATCCATAGGGGCATTGTAAATCAGAGGTGATTTGGTGGCCCACAACAAGAGATGTTTATATGGACTCAGAGGAAAGGAAAGGGGTACGTCTCAATCTGGTCAAATCAATATATTCTCTGGAATAGGATACAACTATCATTAATAGGGAGAATAGCAGTTATTAAAATGAATGCATTACTGAAAATGTTGTTCCTATTCCAGATGATACTGGTGATGCTGAAAAGAACATTTTTTTACAGAAACTGAAAAATTGACTTTGAAATTTATTTGGTAAGGGAAGAAGCCAAGTATTAAGAAAAAGTCACTACAAGATTATATAAGCGGAGCGGGACTGCGAGTACCAGATTGGGAATTGTATTATAAAGCTTGTGCACTGGTATGGTTAAGAGAGCGGATTCTTTTCGAAAACCCAGGGGGTTGGAAAGTAGAAGGCCATGACCTAAATTTAGGCAGGTATGCTTTTGCATGGTATAAAAAGGTGAAAGAATAGGGGGAAATTAGTAACCATGTGACAAGGAAAGCACTAGGGAGGGTATGAGAGACTATTGAAAAACAAATGTACAGGAAGATTCCAGGTTGGGTGTTCCTCATAGAAGCTTTCATACAACCAACTTGATGACTGATGCTAAATTCGGGACATATCAAGACATGCTAAAGAGTGAGAGTAAATTAAAGGCAGAGGAAGAACTCAAAAAACAAAATATTATATTAGATTGGTGGGCTAGATCACAATTTCTGTCAAGGTTCAGTAAACATAAAAATGATTGTGATATATTGTTAATGGGGAGTGAAGGGAAATTTATTAAGAAAATGTATAAATATTTGTTGGAGTGTAAAACTGAAGATGAAATTGTGGATGATTGCATGATTAAATGGGCTCAGAATATAGGGCATGATACTGAAACTTTTGTGGGAAATTAATATAAAGTATACAAAAGTAATATACAGGAAATGTATACAAAATGTTTTATAGATGACACCACAAAAATTATTCAAAATGTATGGAAATGGGTCAGATAGCTGTTGGAAATGTAAGGAGAAAGAATGGACATTTTATAATCTGTGGTGGACATGTGAGGTGATTCTTACTGGGAAATGTACATGATATGTTACAAAGATGTTGCATTCTACGATCCCATTTAAACCAGAAATATTTTTGTTATATATTATGCCATAAATCAAAGATCATAACAAGAAACATTTATTATTGTATGTGCTAACTTTAGCCAGGATCTCTCTAGCTATCAGAAGCAAAGGAAATACTGGAGCATCAAGAGCTTTTGGACAGATACTTAAAAACTGCAGAGATTGACATCTTGTCAGAACTGCTTAGAGAGAAGGTATGAGAAAGAAACCAGCAATTGACTCCTAGTAGATTGAATTTATAAATAGATTTTGAATCAAGATTTGTAATGATGTGAGGTATCATGCAATGTTTCCTTTTTTTACCTATAGATCCTTCCTCTCTTTCCCTTAGTGCAGTTGTTCCCAATGTGGGGGTCGGGACCCCTTTGGGGGTTGAATGACCATTTCACAGGGGTCGCCTTGACCAGTGAAAAAACAGACACAAACAGCTTGGGTCTGGAGGAGGAGGGGAAGAAGGAGGAAGGAGAGAGTTACAGCTTGATAGTTTGGAGGGGATGTCACTCAATGGCACCAGAGGCTGCAATTGGCTGAGGGTGCACATAGAGGGAAGTTCTCTATGGCACCTGCAGCAGTGGCCTGCCAAAGGGGGCTTGTGGACTCTTCCAAGCAGGGCAAGGGGTCACCACAACATGAGGAACTGCATTAAAGGGTCGCAGCATTAGGAAGGTTGAGAACCACTGCCTTAGTGCCTTATCTGAAAATATAAAAATATTAAAAGTAAATATATTCTCCATTTGGGGGATATTTAATCCCACTGATTTTTGCCTTTCTTTTTCTTTTTTTAAGCCTGTTGAAATGGAAAATGTGTTTTGATTGACTTTTAAATTCCTGAATAGCTTTGGGCAAAAGGTCACCACAACATGAGAAACTGTATTAAAGGGTTGCAGCGTTAGGAAGGTTGAGAACCACTGCCTTAGTGCCTTATCTGAAAATATAAAAATTATAGACTGGGTGAATGTAGAGAATAGTCAGAAATGGTTTACCATTTTCTTCTTCTGGGGGGAAACTGTGACTGTGCAGTTTGCCCAAGGTAACTCAAGCAGTTGCTATTCATAGGAGACACAGGAGGGAATCAAACTTCCAACCTTCCTGAAAACTGCATGGATGAAGATAGCACTCTCTCTCGGTTGTCTGCCACATGATTTCCTCACAAACAATCACCAGTCACAGGGATGATCAGTTCCCTGCCAGGGCTCCATGACTGGAGTTTCCTGGAGAGCTCGCAAAGTACCTCCAAAGCTTCAAGAGGAGAAAAAGCTATAAGATGAACTAGAAAAATCAAAGCAAACAATTAAATGGGGAAAAGGAACCTGCAATGTGCCAAAATCTTTTCCCAAAATATCAGTTTCCTTCCCATTATTTGAATTACAATTTGAATTGTTGTTGTTGTTCAGTCATTCAGTCATGTCCGACTCTTCGTGACCCCATGGACCAGAGCTTGCCAGGCCTTCCTATCCTCCACTGCCTCCCGGAGTTTTGTCAAATTCATTTTGGTTGCATCGATGACACCGTCCAACCATCTCATTCTCTGTCGTCCTCTTTTCCTTTTGCCTTCGATTTTTCCCAGCATCAGGGACTTTTCCAGGGAGTCCTCTCTTCTCATGAGGTGGCCAAAGTACTGGAGCCTCAGCTTCAAAATCTGCCCTTCCAGTGAACATTCGGGGTTGATTTCTTTCAGAATGGATAGGTTTGATCTCTTTGCAGTCCAGGGGAATCTCAAGACTCTCCTCCAGCACCACAGCTCAAAAGCATCAATTCTGCGGCGATCAGCCTTCTTTATAGTCCAGCTCTCAATTCCATACATCACTACTGGAAAAACCATAGCTTTAACCATCCTGACCTTAGTTGGCAAACTGATGTCTCTGCTCTTTAGTATGCTATCTAGGTTTACCATTGCTTTCCTCCCAAGAAGCAGGTGTCTTTTTATTTCATTGCTGCAGTCGCCATCTGCAGTGATCAAGGACCCCAAGAAAATAAACTCTGTCATTGCCTCCATTTCTTCCCCTTCTATTTGCCAGGAGGTGATGGGACCAGTGGCCATGATCTTAGTTTTTTTGATGTTGAGCTTCAGCCCATTTTTTTCACTCTCCTCTTTCACCCTCATTAAGAGGTTCTTTAATTCTTCCTCACTCTCTGCTATTAGAGTAGTATCATCTGCGTATCTGAGGTTGTTGATATTTCTTCCGGCAATCTTAATTCCGGCTTGTGATTCATCCAGACCTGCCTTTCTCATGATGTACTCTGCATATAAGTTAAATAGGCAAGGTGACAGTATACAGCCTTGTCGTACTCCTTTCCCAATTCTAAACCAGTCAGTTGTTCCATATCCAGTTCTGACGGTTGCTGCTTGTCCCACATATAGATTTCTTAGGAGACAGATAAGGTGGTCAGGCACTCCCATTCCTTTAAGGACTTGCCATAGTTTGTTGTGGTCTACACAGTCGAAGGCTTTGGCATAGTCAATGAAGCAGAAGTAGATCTTTTTCTGGAACTCTCTGGCTTTCTCCATAATCCAGCGCATGTTGGCGATTTGATCTCTAGTTCCTCTGCCCCTTCGAAATCCAGCTTGTAGTTCTGGAAGTTCCCTTTCCACATACTGCTGAAGCCTGCCTTGTAGAATTTTGAGCATAACCTTGCTAACATGTGAAATGAGTGCAATTGTGCGATAGTTGGAGCATTCTTTGGCGTTTCCTTTCTTTGGGATTGGGATGTAGACTGATCTTTTCCAGTCCTCTGGCCACTGCTGGGTTTTCCAAATTTGCTGGCATATCTTATGCAGCACCTTTACAGCATCCTCTTTTAAGATTTTAAAGAGTTCAATTGGAATGCCGTCACCTCCACTGGCCTTGTTGATTGCAATGCTTTCTAAGGCCCACTTGACTTCACTTTCCAGGATGTCTGGCTCCAGGTCAGCAATTACGCTATCTTGGTTATCAGGGACATCCAGATCTTTCCGATATAATTCTTCTGTATATTCTTGCCATCTCTTCTTGATCTCTTCTGCTTCAGTTAGGTCCCTACCATTTTTGTCCTTTATCATAGTGTTCCCCAACCCCCGGTCCGCGGACCGGTGCCAGTCCGTGGATGAATCGGCACCGGGCCGCCGCTGCGCCACCCCCCACAATCGCCCGCCGCCGCCGCCACCATCGCCCCCGTCCCGCCACTGCCGCCGCCGCAACCCCTCCGCAATTGCCCCCGCTGCTGCTGCTGCTGCTCCTCCAGCGGCGGTGGCGGGAGGAGGAGGAGGAGGAGGAGGAACCGGAGCAGGAGCAGGAGGCGGCGGCGGCTTGTCAGTGCCGCGAGGGCACTTCCCAGCATGGCTGGGCGGGGGCCGGGGCCGGGGCCGGGAGCCGCGCGCGGGTCTCGCTGCTGGCGCCCCGCTCGCTTTCCCCGGCGGAGGAGGAGGTCCACGGCGGCGGCGGCAGCAGGAGCAGGAGCAAGCGTGGCGACAGCAGTGAGACCCGCGTGGGGCTCCTGGCCCAGGCGCCCCGTGCGCGGCACCCGCCCCACCGTGCTGGGAAGCGCCCCTGTGGCACCGACGAGCCGCCGCCACCGCCTCCTGCTCCTGCTCCTGCTCCTCCTCCTCCTCCTCCCGCCGCCGCCGCCAGAGGAGCAGCAGCAGCCGAGGCCCGCTCACTTTCCCCGGCGGAGGAGGAGGAGGCGGGGGCCCGCCTGCCCAGGAGCCCCGGGTTCCCCCCCACCCCGCCCGTGTGTGGGGGGGAGTGGCACGGCCGACGCCCCCAGCCGGTGAGTGCCGCCACCGCCGCTCTCGTGCCTCCCCCTCCTCCTTCCCTCCCATCCTTTGCTTTCACACACCCCCTTTTGCCTCCCCGCCGGACCCCCCCTTTCGCATTCCTTTATCTCCCCCCCTTCCCCACCCCCACCCCCAGCTTCGGGCCACAGAAAAATTATCAAAAATTTCCCAGTCCACGGGGATAAAAAGGTTGGGGAGCACTGCTTTATCATATCCATCTTTGCATGAAATACCCCTTTAATATCTCCAATTTTCTTGAACAGATCTCTGGTTTTTCCTTTTCTGTTGTTTTCCTCTATTTCTTTGCACTGTTCATTCAAGAAGGCCGCCCTGTCTCTCCTTGCTATTCTTTGGAAGTCTGCATTCAATTTTCTGTATCTTTCCCTTTCTCCCTTGCATTTTGCATCCCTTCTCTCCTCCGCTATTTGTAGGGCCTCGTTGGACAACCACTTTGCTTTCTTGCATTTTCTTTTCTTTGGAATATTTTTCATTGCAGCCTCCTGTACAATGTTACAAGCCTCCATCCATAATTCTTCAGGTGTTCTGTCCACCAACTCTAGTTCCTTGAATCTATTCTTCACTTCCACTGTGTATTCATATGGGATTTGACTTAGGTTATACCTATCTGGCCCAGTTGTCTTCTCTACTTTTTTCAGTTTAAGTTTGAATTTTGAAATAAGAAGCTGATGATCTGAGCCACAGTCAGCACCAGGTCTTGTTTTTGCTGACTGTATAGAGCTCCTCCATCTTTGGCTGCAAAGAACATAGTCAATCTGATTCCGGTATTGTCCATCTGGTGATGTCCATGTGTAGAGTCGCCTTTTGTGTTGTTGGAAAAGAGTGTTTGCAATGACCAGCTTGTTCTCTTGACAAAACTCAATTAGCCTTTGCCCTGCTTCATTTGGAACTCCAAGGCCAAACTTGCCAGTTATTCCTTTTATCACTTGACTCCCTACTTTAGCATTCCAATCCCCTATGATGAGAAGAACATCTTTCTTTGGTGTCAGTTCTAGAAGTTCTTGTAAGTCTTCGTAAAATTGGTCAATCTCAGACTCTTCAGCACCGGTAGTTGGTGCATAAACTTGGATTACTGTGATGTTCAAAGGGCTGCCTTGGAATCGTACCGAGATCATTCTATCATTTTTTAGGTTGTATCCCAGCACTGCTTTTCTCACTCTATTGTTGACTATGAAGGCTACTCCATTTCTTCTATGGGATTCTTGCCCACAGTAGTAGATGTGATAGTCATCTGAACTGAATTCACCCATTCCTGTCCATTTAAGTTCACTGATACCCAGGATGTCAATGTTTATTCTTTCCATCTCACGTTTGACCACATCCAGCTTACCCTGGTTCATAGATCTCACATTCCAGGTTCCTATGCAGTATATTTCTTTGCAGCATTGGACTTTCCTTTCTCTTCCAGGCACGTCTGCAGCTGAGCGTCCTTTCAGCTTTGGCCCAGCCACTTCATTAGCTCTGGAGCTACTTGTACTTGTCCTCCGCTCTTCCTCAGTAGCATGTTGGACACCTTCCGACCTGAGGGGCTCATCTTCCAGCATCATATCTTTTAGCCTTTTGTTTCTGACCATGGGATGTTCTTGGCAGGGATACCGGGGTGGCTTGCCAGTTCCTACCCCAGGAAGTCTTATTACAGGCCTCATTGTCAGCAGTGTAATTAGCCTTACAATGATGAAAGCACAGTTCAGCCTGTTTTATTTTTTAGCCTCACTGATCAACTGGGACACAAAAGTAGAAATGTGCCCCATTTATAAGATATTCCAGACTGAGGCAGACGATTTGAATTAGAATTTCTTAAGTTCTATTTTTGTTGTGAGTTTTTCGGGCTTTCAGAACATGGCCAAACAGCCTGAAAAACTCACAACAACTATCAGATCCTGGCTGTGAAAGCCTTCAAGAATACATTCTTCTGTGTTTCTTTTTGATGGTACCTTAGGCTTACCTCATCCCTACAAGGTGGTTCCAAGATTTTTGACATGAAAAAGGCAAAAGGGATGGAGTTTTCTCATCAATATTTTCCCTGATGACTCTGCAAAGAAAATACACATAGACACACATATTCTACTCAATTCATGATTAAATGCAGGACTACCCAAAAATGGAATATGGTCATAGATCTGTAAGAAAGGAATATGATCAGAAATGGAATACTCTGATTTCTTCTCTGCCCTCTTCCAAGATAATTTCTAGACAATATTGGTCACCCTGGTCTTTTTTTAAAAAAACTGCTTACTTCTTTTCTATGTGCAAGGAATCTGATTTCAATGTTATTCACCCTTGATTTCAGTGTCTTAAATTTGTTTCATGATACCTTTTGAGTTCTACAATTTGCTGTCTACCCAGTGACAGAACCAGCTAGACTTGATGATGTGACCAAGTGAACCAGATGTCATTTCCATCAAAGTACAGAAAAGGAGGGAAGGGAAAATAAAATGTTATCACTCATGAATAGAGGTAGGCATGAAACAGAAAACCAATGGTTCAGGTTCATCTGTTTTGGGCCCACCCTTGGTTCGGCTTGGTTTGTGTTTGTATGAATTTTTTAAAAACAATTTGTATGAACCCGAACCAAGCTGAACCATCGGATGGTGACAGTGGTGGTGGTGGTGGTGTGTGTGTGTGTGGGGGTGATCCTGGCCCCAGTGGCAAGGGCCAGTGCCTCAGGTTTTTTTTTCAAGGCCCCTGGGGCTGGATCAGCACTGGTTCTTTTTTTATTATTTTTTATTTATTTTAGAGTGCTGACCCGGCCATCCCTGGGGCTGGGTTGGCACTCCTTTTTAAAAATTTGTTTGTTTGTTTGTTTGTTTTTAAGTGCCGACCGCACAGCTCCTGGGGCCAGGTCAGTGCTGGTTCTTTTTTGTTTAGTTTTGTTGAATTTGGGGGGGGGGTTTAAAAGTTCCCAGTAGGGGCTTTTGAGGCACTGGCTTGGGGCCAGCACCTTTTTTTTTTTTTTGGTTCAAGAACTAACCGTGTGGCCCCTGGGCCGGGTCAGTACTCCTTTTTTAATTTTTAATTTTATTTGATTTGGGGGGTTTAAAAGTCCCCAGCCGGCCTACCTTCCCCGCCAGGGCCAGGACGGAGGACTGCAGCGACAAGGACAAGGTAGGAGGGGGCATAACAAAAAAATGAAGCGAACAAAACAGAAGTTTCTATTTCATTTCATTTAGTTTTTCTTTGATGGGCTGGTCCATTATTTGTTTTGTTAGCTAACGAAACAAATAAAAAATAATGAAACAAATTAAAAAAGTTCATTTCGTGCCCATGTCTACTCATGAACCCTGTTCAGTCCTTAGCATTAGTGACTCTGCAGAGGGAAGGACATGCAATTGTGTGGTTAAAGAACGCCATACAATTTTTGAAAACTTCCATGCACTCAGACAACCAAGCACAGTTTCACTGATTCCAGTTAGTTGTGTAGTGGCCAAAGGTGGCTACAACTTTTCTTTTCTTTTTTCTTTTTTGCAAACAGTACAGATGATGGGTTGATAAGAATAAAATTTGATCTAATAATTGTTATGGGTTGTTTTCTTTGTAAGTAGCCAATGCACCTTGATAAATTGTCAATGCACCATTGGTGGTTCATCAAAATTGCCACGCTTAGTTAGTTATAGCAAAAGGTTTATTAAAGACAGAAAGAAATATACAGCATAGGACATTTAGGCATTACAGAGAGTGGGTTAGTTTAGGATCTGAGCACAGCATGGCCTGACGGCCTTGCTGCTCTCTGGACACCCTACAGTACAGAAAATAGGTTAGTCTAAGGATCCTAGGCACAGCATACAGGCCAGAGGCCTTGCTGTCCTGGACTCCTAGTGAATAGGCTTACGTATTTCGTGCTTATGTCACACGTAATCATACCTGGTAAGTTATCATAATTCTTAGAAATGGCTTTAGTTCCCATTGCCTGCTGCCAACAAAATGGCGCTTTTTGGTGCCATAAGATGGTGCCCACATGTCTGCGTTGTCTTCGCTTCCCCGTTGGCTCTTATCTCGGTTAACCACAAGTATTTGTTACACTCTACAGGCTGGCATCTTCTTTTGTGTTTATACCAACATGACCTAATACCCACAGTTGGGTTTAACACTTTATAATAGTTTTCAGCTTTATTCTCATATTTATTAATTCTATTAATTCTTATCAGGATATAGTGGAGATGGGAATGGAAGTGAAGCTGTATCACATGTCCCCAATTCCCCTTAAAAACACTAAAGTGTGAATAGGGCTATTGTCATGTTTACAACATACTTCAAAAAGATGAGGTAAAACCTCTGAAATCGAATGTATCACAGAGCTATTGAGAAGGCAAAATAAAATCACAACCATTTGCCAAAAAGAGTGATATTAAGGATAAAACAAAAACAACTAACACCATGGTTGGTTTAACTTCTACTTATACCAATTTCACTTAGTTTTAGGATGCCTTCCAGATCCTACTCAAAGATGCGTCACACAATGTTTTGAATTCTGTAACTAGTTCACCTGTTTGTTGCGAGAACTGCAGAATATATAAAGCCTTCAATGCTTCACAGCATTGAAATCTGAGAATTATTTATCTGAATCGGCCAATTTTGCCTCTGTGTGCTCTTTACTATGGGTACATAGTATTCCATGTTCAGTTCTTTAAGCAGTGTTTGGGGCTGACTATGTACTGAAAGATAGATGAGACACCCTCATGGTAATACAGCTTTTAACCTTTCCTCTCCTCTACCATGACGGAAGAGAATTACAGTAAATGATGGTTACCTTGTCTGTAGTATGGACAATTGATTTGACCTGATGGCTGCTGATGCACTAATGGACTTTGTGGTTGAATCCCTAGAGATATAAAATATGTCCAAGTGAATTGGGGCAGATTAAAGAACAGACCTGGTTTCCCCCCTCCCCTTAGCCTGACTCAAGTGGTAATAGATCTTCAAGTTGTTCAGAAAAGAAGATTAAAAGTGATCAATACCCAAATCATTTCTAAAAGTGTTGACTTCTGTAAATTCACTTTAGTTGGAGAGGGAAATGGTTCACAAACCTAGTCAGAATGCTGCCTGAGTGTGGGAAAGTATATATGAACAAGGCTGGGCAGAAATCATGATGAATTTCAGTTTCTTTTTCAGAATTCGAATTTTGAGAGGGGAGTTTTAATTATCAAGCATGCTGAGCAAAGCCCAATTAGTTAAATGGCAAAAAGGCAGAAGGATGCAAGGAAAAATTTATTTATGGTGCAATAACAGCAAAATTACATGAATGATATTTTCCTCAGACTAAGGTTTGTTGTTTTTGTTTTTAAAAAAAAGCTTGGCTAAATTTACTTATTTTTCTACCGTAGTAATTATTTGTGTCAATCCAGGGAGCATGTGCATTCCCTACTATTTGCCCATTCCCCCAAAAAATGCATTTCTTCTTCCAGGCATCTCAAAACCCTGCCAGTTTAAGAAACTGTTGACCTCCAGGCATTTACCTTACTGCCACTGTATTTAACCTTTTTAATCTTGTGCTGAGTTTCATTCAGTTTGCTGATTTAATGTCTTTTGACTGGCTTTATGCTTTTTGATTGGCTGTGAACCAGCAAGAGTGCCTATTGGCTAGATGGTATGTATGTATGTATGTATGTATGTATGTATGTATGTATGTATGTATGTATGTATGTATGTATGTATGTATGTATGTATGTATGAATAAAGGTTTACTCTTCATTGATTTAATCCAACATAGGAATACATTAGCACTGCTCTGTACAAATGATCACAAAGACTCATTGTCTAAAGAGACTATCATGGTACAACAGTCCTTTTCCAATATTTTGAAAGTGAGTAAAAGGAATGAATGAGGAGGGGAAGTCCCACCCTATTCCACAGATATTTCTGATATCCTCTGCATGTGAGTGAGAGAAGCAATTTCTGAAGAGGAAAGGTACCTCTGTCCACAAAGGTTCTTCATGTGATGCTGAATGCTGAATTCCAGCATTTGAATTTGTGTGAGGGCGCTACAAAAACACAAGAAAATTATATACCACACAAAGAAGCCAATGGAGAGGAAAATAATGCTAGCACACTCCTTCTCCTCATGATTTTTTCTCATGAATATTGAGTATTGTTTGAGTATTGCTGATGAGAACTGCAAGGGTGCCATAGCTTTCTCCACTCATATCTCATGTTCCAGGGTTTCAACAACATCAGGCTCTATGATGTGGCCAGGCATGGTAGAAGACTTTTTCATCAGCAAGGCTACATTTGTAGGCTAAATTCCAGTTTCCAAGACCACCAGGAGGAAGAAGCCTCTATTAACAAGAATATAACCTGGGATCATTTTTGTTTGTTGTGTAAAGGAACTCAGGAACCTCTAATGCTCTTTTGAAGTGAGCCTTACCTTGAGATTTACTTCTGCAGCCAATGAGTCTCGTGTTTCTATGAGTCATTGCTGAGGTGTTAGATTGTCATGGTAGCTAACCATCCCTGAAGCCAAAACGTAGGCATTTGCAATAATTTCAGAATTTTCTTCCTTTCTCTCTCTTCCTAGCAACCTTCAGAGATGCCCAAAAAGGAATTCAGAGGATTCTGCTGCCTTGCTGAGTGTTTGCAGAAGTACATTCTGAAGGGAATTGTGCCCCCTCCCCATTATTCCAAATTCATTCTTGTAAAAACACCACAAGAATTAAATCCAAAGTTGGATGTCAAAGATAGAAGTAACATATATCTCTTCTTTTCTTTCTTGGCCAAAGCCCTCACCCAGCTCTTTTTGTCATCTCACTTGCTAGCACCAAAATTTGGAGACATTTTAGAAATTTTGAAATCATCAGGGTGGTGGTAAAAATTGCCTAGTGGGTGTGATGTTCCTTCTTCTGAATGCTGCTGCTGGCCATTCTTCTAGCACCAAGAATAGTCTTCAGAAGACTTATGTGACAGCATTATATTTTCCAGAGGAGACCTTCTGAGAGGGGATTGATGGTGTACTACGCACTGGTACAAAGCAGCAGACAATGGTGTTGGAAACCAACAGGCATGGAAGAAAAGCACCCCTTTTACTAGCCCTTGAGCTACAAATCCTGCACCTAAAAGTTCTCAGAGTAACACAAGAAGTTGCCTTATGCTGTATATCATCCTATTAATCCACTGTTGTATTGCTTACATGGGCTAGCCGTGGTTCTGAAATTTCAGAAGGAGGTCTTTCCCACCACTCTCTGGAGATATGAACAAGTGGTCCTGGCACCTTCTGCATGCAAAGCACACACTCTGCCATGGAACTACAACCCTTCTTCTGAACATTATTGGAGCCTCTTTGAGTTAACCTCTTCCATTGGTATTGTTGTTTTTGGCCTTCTTTATTTCTTACCCAAGAAACCATGGGTGATTTTCCCCCTGCTAACTTGGACTATAATTTTAAAAGTTGACAAGGAGAAAGATAAAATTCCCTGCCTGAGATGGTAGCTGGCCATTCCCGGTTTAAGAAAGTGCATGCAGGGGGTTTCTCCTTGTGGGTCTCTGCTTCTCCTAGAAAGTGCTATGCACAAAACCAAACCCCTGGCAGATTATGTGAAGAACAGCTGGTGACCGCTCTCCAATTTGTCTATTCTTATATTTGGACGCATAGTCAGGTGGCACAAACACCAAGTCATATGAAAGGCCAAAGTTGAGCACTACATTATCTGAGTAGATGACACCTTATTCTAATTCCTCAACAGTTTTAACAACTCCTCATCCTTCTTGGCCTCTTTATGAACACAGATGTCATTTTAATGGGGGTCTAGCTGAAGTGACAAGAAGGTGACCCGTGGGTGAACTCTGGAGCAGGTGAGACCTATCAGTTTCTAATTTGAAACTGGTGTCAGTCTTGAGGAATGGCTGGTATAATCACATTTGTAACTGATATATGCCACAAGCACCACAAACATCCAGAGTGTGTCTGCTATGGGCCATATGAAATTAACAATTCATATTTATCACTGTAGACACCAAACTAAATCAAATGGGGTTAGTTAACACCACAATGGGGTGTGTGTGGCTGTGCCTGTTGTCTATATGTATAGTTGCACAATTGGAGACTGTATAAAACTATTTTTTCTAAAAACCTATCAGCATCTAGGACAGTGGATTGTGAAATTAAGATATACATGTAATAGAAGATTTGGTGTAGATACTGATATAGGTTATGGAGTTAAAATAGCCTTTAGCTCCATATATATCATTCCTAATGTTTGTGTTGAGAATGCTTGAAATGTTGTGTCCCTCTCCCTTCCAACCAAACAAATCACACATTATTTTATTTTTATTTTATTTATTTTTACAGCTTATATGCCGCCCACTACCCAAAGGTCTCTGGGCGGCTTACAACAAGGAATTAAAACAGTTAAGACATAAAATATCAATAAATAATTAAAACAACAGCAAAACCTTATACTAAAATCATCACTAAAATTGCCATCAAAGGACCCCAGTCTATGTTGTATCAATTAAAAAACTTCTGGAACAGGAAGGTTTTTACCTGGCGCCGAAATGTCATCAATGTTGGCGCCAGGCGGATCTCACTTGGGAGGGCATTCCATAACTTGGGGGCAGCTGCCGAGAAGGCCCTTTGTCTACAAGCCATCCCTCTCACCTCCTTGAGGGATGGCTCTTTCAAGAGGGCCCCTGGCTAGATCTTAATTGCCGGGTAGGTTCATATGGAAGGAGGCGGTCCTTCAGGTATCTAGGTCCCAAGCCGTTTAGGGCTTTATATGTCAAGACAAGCACTTTGAATTGGGCTCGGGCAGCAACTGGTAACCAATGCAGGTTACGTAGAATCGGCGTGATGTGATCTCTGGCGGCCCCACCACTCACCAGCCGCGCCGCACGATTCTGAACCAGTTGCAACGGACCGTCTTCAAAGGCAGCCCCACGTAGAGCGCATTGCAGTAATCAATACGGGATGTTACCAGCGCATGCGTAACTGTCATGAGAGGCTCTGCTCGTCTAGGTAGGGGCGGAGCTGGTATATTTTCCGCAGCTGAAGGAAGGCGCCCCTGGCCACCGAATCCACCTGGGCTTCCAGAGTTAGACCAGGGTCCAGAAGCACCCCCAAGCTGCGGACCCTGTCCCTTAGGGGGAGTGCAACCCCGTCCAAGACAGGGAAGTGGCCCTCTAACCTGTCCGGCAAAGCACCCACTAACAGCACTTCCGTCTTGTCTGGATTGAGTTTCAATTTATTAACCCTCATCCAGTCCATTATCTGGCTCAGACACGAGTTCAGGACAGAAACCGCCTCACCTGGATTGGTGGAGAATGAGAGGTAGAGCTGAGTATCGTCAGCATATTGCTGACTCCTCAGCCCAAACCTCCTGATGACCTCTCCCAGTGGTTCCATGTAGATGTTAAACAGCATGGGAGACAGTATTGAGCCCTGAGGAACCCCATGACGTAAACGCCACGGGCGGAGCAACTGTCCCCCAGCACCACCTTCTGGACACGGTCAGCCAGGAAGGAGCGGAACCACTGCAAAACAGTGCCTCCAACTCCCAACCTGGCCAGCCTATCCAGAAGGACACCATGGTCGATGGTGTCGAAAGCTGCTGAGAGGTCCAGGAGTATCAACAGGGTTGCACTCCCCTGTCTCTCTCCCGGCAAAGGTCATCGTACAGGGCGACCAAGGCAGTCTCTGTTCCAAAAACCCAGCCTGAAACCAGATTGAAATGGATCCAGAAAATCCGTTTCATCCAGCAGCGCCTGGAGCTGTCCGGCCACCACCCGCTCCAACACCTTGCCCAAATAAGGGAGGTTCGCTACTGGCCGGTAGTTACCCACCAGCCCTGGGTCCAGGTTGGTTTTTAGGAGTGGCCTAATTACTGCCTCCTTTAAGGCAGCAGGGACCACTCCCTCTCTTAACGAGGCATTTACAGCTTCCTGGACCCAGGTGCGAACCCCCTGGCAGATCTTTCAATTAGCCAGGAAGGGCAAGGGTCGAGCAGAGTGGTGGTAGAACGGACAGATCCAAGCACCCTGTCCACATCCTCGGGTCTCAATAATTGAAACTCATCCAATAATACTGGACCTAAGCACGGCGCACTGGACACATCCCTTGATTCTGCACCAATAGTGGAGTCCAATTCCCTGCGAATCTGAGCGATTTTTCCCTCAAAGTGAACAGCAAACTCGTCAAAGTGGTCCAGAACCTCCTCCGTATTTCTCAGTTGAAGAAGGTCCTGGACCACCCGAAACAGCTCTGCTGGACGGCACTCTGAGGAAGCAATACGGTTTTGCGAAATATTGCCTTTTGTATTGCCACAGAATAGGCCCGATAATGGGCTCTAAGCTGTGTTCGATTGGACTCACAGCGGTATTTTCTCCACTTGCGCTCCAGCTGTCTCCTCTCCTGCTTCATTGCCCGCAGCTCAGATGTATACCAAGGAGCCGTCTGGGCTCTGCGCAAGGGGAGAGGGCGCTTAGGTGCGATCGTGTCAACTGCCGGGACATTTCCCTATTCCATAGGGTGACCTGAGCTTCGACAGGAGCACCGACCATATCAGGCGGATAATCCCCCAGAGCTTTCAAGAAACCATCTGGATCCATCAGTCTCCGAGGGCGGATCATCTTAATAGATCCCCCACCCTTGCAGAGGGTTGGAGTAGCTAATAGCCTAAACTTGACCAGGAAGTGGTCTGACCATGACAATGGAGTCAGGACCAACCCCTCCACATCCAAACCACCATCCTCCAATCCCGTTGAGAAAACCAGGTCTAGAGTGTGGCCTTTCTCATGTGTCGGGCTGATGACATGTTGAGACAGCCCCATGGTTGTCATGGCGGCCATGAAGTCCTGAGCCGCCCCGGCCAAGGCAGCCTCAGCATGGATGTTGAGGTCCCCCAGTACCAAAAGTCTGGAGGTCCTCAACACCAGGTCTGAGACCACCTCCGTCAGCTCAGGCAGGGAGACTTTTGGAATGCAGCAGGGTGGGCGGTACACCAACAGAATCCCCAGTCTGTCTCGTGAGCCCAGCATACAATACAGGCCCTCTAAACCTCCTCTCAAGGAGACAGGAAGCCTGGTCAAGGAGATAGAACTCCTATAGACTATAGCAACTCCCCCTCCCCGACCTTCCGGGCGACACTGGTGCTGGACTGAATACCCAGGTGGGCAGAGTTGGGAGAGGGGAACCCCACCTTCCTCTCCCACCCAGGTCTCAGTAATGCATGCCAGGTCGGCACCCTCATCCAGGATGACATCATGAATGAGGGCGGTCTTATTTTTTACCGACCTGGCATTCAACAACAGCACCGTGTGGCCCGTAGGTTCGCTGATATGGTCACCTGATACCTTCAGGTTGGAAGTGGAACCAGAAGAGGGGATAGATGTAAGATATCTAACCTCTCTTCTCCTACGCGGGCACGTTCCACTCCCACCCCCATACCTTCCTCTACCCAGCACAGGCTCAATGGCTCCCCCCTCCATTGCCCTCCTTCCTTCCTGTTCCATCAGTTCCATTGTGAGTCCTTATCTCTATCTCAGATGGCAAGAAAATGACAAAAATTGAAATTATATGTCTAATGTTTCCTAAGGGGAAAACAGACAGGCAGAAACTACATAAGTCATCCTACATAGACCGATAAATCCCCAGCTGCATGGAATATGCCATTAAAACACGCAACCAATAGTCTAGCCTCAAGGGTGGGATAGAGTACCCAAAAAAAAAAAGAGGTGTAAAGGAAGCAAGAGACATTTGTCAGAAGGAAATGAATCTCTCATTCAGTTCATTCCACCTGGTTCCTCTTTCCTTGACTTCTGAAAGACTGAGAAAGATCTGCACCCTCATTAACACAAAACATTGCACACAGTGAGAGAGCTTGCCGGCTATTTGAAACCTGGCTAGGTTAGTCCTTCTTAGGTAAACTCCATGCCCTTCATCTCAGAGATATGTTTGCATTTTTGAGGCTGAAATTGGATATATGTATGAAATATACAAAATGGGAACATGGAATAATTGGTCCTTTAAGATGTTGAGAGTTTTTCGGGCTATTTGGCCATGTTCTGGAAGTTACCCACTACGATCACTAGTAGCTGTCCAAGGTTTCAGGAAGGGATCGTTCCTAGCTCTAATCAGTTGTACCAAAACAAACAGAAAAGGAGCAGGAGAACAATTAAAAACCTAAAAATCACGATCCTTGTGCTTTTACGCTGGAGTAAATTGTGGCATAGTTTTAGCACCGTTTTTGCAACATGTTTGCACCTGGTACGTAGCAAATGCTTTAAGACAAATAATTTACATACCTATGTTCTCATATGTCTATACACATTTATATGCGTCCTCTATCTTTGTATACTTTAAAATCTAACCAGAGTGTAGCTTCAACGTAGCTCGCTCTGGAAAGATAATAGTAAGCATTACCTTTCCCTATAGCAATAACTGTGAGCAGGAATCCTTGACACAAACAAAGAATGAAGACCAATTGGACCCAAAAGCTATTTTGACTAGATAGGGAGGGCTAACTTATCAAACAGAAAGGTGTCAGTTTTGACTCAAGGTGTCAAAACTTGCAAACACAAGTTTAACCGCAAGCATCATTGGAATTTGGGACATTGGGGAAAAACAAAACTCATCTGTTATTGATATTTTCTGCTGAACTATGTTACTGGTAAATCCTATAAAATCTATCCACATGAACATGTAAGACTGAGTTCGATTTTACTTTTTCAGGGAAAATCACTCCCAGCTTGCATGTTTGTTATTCTTGTTATATTTTTGTATTTATTTTGTTTTTAAAGTCTATCTGTTCTTTTCTCTATTTCCCTCAAATAAATCCCCCTTTAGTAGCATCAGTTATTGTTGTTTTTCTTCTTTTTAAACAAGTCCTAATCAGAAAATCAAAAGAACTTTACATAAAAGTAGTTTGCCTTGTCTCATTTATATTTATTTAGAGTATTTTTTAACCTTGCCTTTCTCCTTGGAAAAGAAACCAAGGCAGCTTACAATAATGAGGGACAATATACAGTCCAATAAAATTAAGACTTATTCAAGTTTGAGAACAGGGAATTGAGGGGGACATCATTAAAAATCAACATTAAAGCTACAAGAGAATGCGATCAGTTAAAGAGAGAGTAAAAGTTCCATGTAATCATGCATGGTAGACCATCCAAAAGTTACGGAGGATGAAGACTAACACTGAAAACACAGAGTCCGTGCAATCACACAAGGGAGGTATAAACACAAAGTTATAAATGGTTATAAACACAAAGTCTATGTAGTCGTTAGAGATGGACATGACTTGAAAAAAATTTTTCGAGTTGTCGTTAGTCGGGCCGGTTCCATTTTGGGTCGTTTCCGTTTTTCGTGAAAATTCACAAAAATTAGTCGGTTCATTTTTTCATTTTTTTGTTTTCGTTAGTACTGGTTTTTTGGGGGGGAGCGGGCTCCTGGAGGCACCTCTGTGGGGTGGGTGCCTCCTCTGGCCCACTATAAAGGAAAGTGGGCTCCTGGAGGCACCCGTGGGTGCCTCCTATCCTCACCCACTAGGAAGGGGAAGCAGGTTCCAAGAGACCCCTCAACATGGGGGTCTCCCCTCCTCACCTGCTGCTGCTGCAAAATGGTATGCAATAGCCATATGGATATTGCATACCAGTTGTGCAGACAGTGACTGTGAAGACTAGTGGATGGCACTGAACCCAGAGCCATAGGTGAGATGCCTAACTAAGGCTCTCGCACCACCATGTCTCACACAGAAGGGAATTGTACTTGCGTGTAGTGCAATGGAAGTACATCTGGCTTAGGGTTAAGGTGGGTTAGGGTTAGGGCTAGGGTTAGGCTAGTGACGGGTAAGGTTACGGTGGGCTAGTGGGTTGCACCTCTGGGTGCCTCTCTGACCCACTAAGAAGACAGTCTGTGACGTATGGGTATGGAGTCAAGGGTTAGGGTTAGGGTTAAGGGGCTAGGGCAGGTTTTAGGGGGCTTTTTGGCATGGTCGTCCACTCCCACATGGCTGGCCACTCGGCCAGCCCATCATTGCGCAGGTGTAAATAAAATAAAATAAAATAAAATCAATGGAGGACAGAGGAGGAGAGGAGACTGGAGAGACATTTTGTTGCAAGAAAAAACCCACTGCTACTGTGAAAAATCTGGCAGTTTATAAATTTTCGCGTGTTTCTGTTGTGCTTGTGTGTTTTTGGACCACGATTTCAAAAACAATATTGCGTTCGCCGCCCCATTTTGGTTCCCCTGCCCGCACCGCATGGCATGGCGACTTGAGTCCGGCTGCCCAGGATGGGGGGGAGGCGGGACCCCCCTCCAGAAACCACCCCTCCGGTAGGTGCCCTGCGCCCTTAGTCAAGCAGGCATTTTTCTGCCTGCTTTTTTGGCCCGGGAATGGGTGGGGGGGAGAGTTTAAAAGTTTTTTCCTGTGCCGTCCGTGCCGCTTGCTTGCGCTTTAATTGCGGAGGCTGGCGGCCGGCAAGACTGGGCTTTTTGCTGGCTGCCTGCGAGCCTGCGGCGAGTCCCACCAGAGCAGCCCAGGACGGGGGATAGGGGGGAGGCCGGGGACCTCCAGAAACAACCCGTCTGGTAGGTGCCCTGAGGCACGGCAGGCCTTTTTCCGCCTGCTTTTCGGCCGGGAACCGGGTTTTTTTAACTTTTAAAAACTTTTTTTCTGTGCTGCGTGGCATCACGCGATCGCGCGATGCAAGGAACGAGCATGACAAATCAGACCAAAATTGTTCGTTCGTCGGTTCGAGCTCGAAGTCTGGCGGAGTAATTCCCGTTACCGTTTCCGTAGAGTAACGGAAATGAGTAACAGAAACAGAAACGGGAATACTGCTAAGTCGTGCCCATCTCTAGTAGTCGTGTATGGTATATTCATATAAAGACACATAATAGGTAGTCCATCATTCAGGGAAAGCTTGCCTGAAGAGAAAGTTCTGTGTCTGTTTCTGGAAAGACATCAGAGATGGGGCCATCCTCACTTCTAGTGGGAGGGAGTTCCAGAGTCTGTGTGCAGCATCCAAGAAGGCCCTTTCATGTGTTCCCATGAGATGTACCTGTGAGGGTGGCGGGATGGAGAGAAAGGCCTCTCCTGATTACTTTAACACCCAAGCCAGTTCATAATGAGAGATTCGATCTTTAAGGTAACTAGAAACCAGGTCATACAGTGCTTTGTAGGTTAAGATCAGCACTTTGAATTGTGCCTGATAGCTGATTGATAGTCAGTGAGGCTGCTTTAATAGGGGTGTAATGTGATCTCTGTACCCCGCCCCAGTCAGCAATCTGGCTGCTGCATTTTGGACCCATTGAAGCTTCCTGAGACTTTTCATCTGTAGTCCCATATACTTGTACAGGCATTACAGTAGTCTAGCTGGGAAGTCACTGGAGCATATGTCACCGTGGCCAGAACAGGTTTCTCAAGATAGGGGCATAACTTGCATACTAGATTTAATTGTGCAAATGCACTCCTGGCCACAGCCGTGACCTGGGCATCTAAGCTCAAGGATGAGTCCAAGAGCGCCCCCAAGCTGTGCACCACTTTTTTCAGTTGGAGAGTGAACCCATCCTGTACAGTTTGCATCCCTATCCCTTGTTCTCCCTTTCGACTGACCAGAAGCACCTCTGTCTTGTCTGGGTTTAGTTTCAATTTGTTCTTCCTCATCCAGTTCATTACTGCAGCTAAACACTCATGTAAAGTTGAGAGAGTAGCTCCCTTAGAATATATTTATATGGATGGCAGTTCTATCTGGTTCAAGTAGGCTGAACTTACACTGTCATTTTAGTTCTTACCATAGGAGTGGCCCATTGAGACCCTCCAGATATTTTGGGGGTACAACTTTCAGCAGCAGCAGCTGATGGTAAGAGATCATCGGAGGTGCTATCAAAAGGAAAAAATACTATGGACCCACAGTTGCTCACCCATCACTCAGTGGGACCATGGAGATAGCCATTCTGAGAATACGGCTGAAGAACAGCCTATAAAAGGTATTAGAAACAAAGATGTGGAATTAACTGATTACTGATTTGAATGGTTTTGTTTTCTATTGTTGTTTTTACTTAATTAGTTTCAGTGGCAGTGTGCATCACCAGGTTTACAGTGCAATGCATCTGAATAGGAGGGATTTTCTGGCTACATGGTGTTTGCCTGGAAAATGGTGGGGGTGGGGGAGTGACCATGAAGTTCATGGGTTTGGTGCCACACAATGCTGTCCACTCTTCCCCCCACCACCACCAGATGTTGGGTATAACTGAGTAAAACATTTCTGCACACCTCTCAGGCTCTAAATGTTCAGAAGGTACACTGAACATGGACAGCAAAAACAACACACCTTGCTGAATGGATGGATGTCAAATAGCATCTCCCAGCAGGACAGGATTGTGGATAAACCATCTGGAAGTCACTTAATAGAATTCAAAGCAGAGTAAGAAGACCAAAGAATAACCAAGTAAAATAGGGTTACGCAGATATGAGACAGATTTTCTGTGAATGTGGAGAGATTCAATCAATGCAGGCATTTATGTATATGCAATTTATGCCCCACCACATGTACAAAAGAAATTCAGTAAATGGCTGAGATAATTGCAGAAGACTATTTCTGGTCAAGAACAGTCTAATTGCTTTAATATTTTAATTTGTTGAACTGTATTTATATTGTTATAGGTCTGTAATTTAAAATTGTGCAATGACCTGATAATTAATTTTTTAAAATGAAAGGAAGAAATATAGTGATGTTAGCTGCTGGAGTTGCTTCTGCTTCTGTTGTCACTGTTGCTGTTGAAAATTTGGGGTTTTCAACAGCAACAGTGACAACAGCGAAACATCAGGAAGGGCATTTACTTTGCTATGCATCAGGTCAGCTAATATACTAAAATACATAGTAGAATACCTAGGGCAGTGATGGTGAACCTTGGGCACTCCAGATGTTTTGGACCACAACTGCCAGAATTCCAAGTTTGTATGGCCAATGGCAAAGGGCTGTGGGAGTTGTGGTCCAAAACATCTGGAGTGCCAAAGGTTCGCCACCACTGACCTAGGGCAACAGCCAACTGAGCAGATCAAGTCAACCAACTGCTTATTTTTGTACTGAGACTATTCATTTATCATCATCATCATCATCATCATCATCATCATCATCATCATCATCATCATCATCATCATCATCATCATCTTAGAAGTGCAAAATGGACCCTATGGATCATCAAGTCCTGTCAAGGAGGCACAGTGGGGAACTGAACTCCGAGCTTCTGGCTGCAAGATTATCTCCTGTATAGACTCCATGTCCTATGACATACATATTTTGGAAGGAACAGATTTCATTGCAGATAAACAGGTGAAACAGGATTTAGGCTGACTTTTGAAATGCAACATTAGTTTAACCTACAAAGAAACCTATTAGTCTTAATAGCCGCAGAACTCCAGAACTGGAAAGGACCCTATGAGTCATCACTTCGATCCCTTGCCAAGCAGGCACAGTGGGGAATCGAACTCCTAGCCTCTGGCTCAGCAGCCAGCTACTTAAACCACTGAGCTATCCAGCAGTTCATCTATCAAAGAATTCTATGGCTGCTAAATGCAAAATCTGAACGGCTGGTGGGAATTGCTCCAGTGGGTGAGAGCAGGGTGGGAAACACAAGCCAGCAACATCTTCGGGAAAAACGAATCAGCACTTTGAATTCTGCAGCTGACCCAAAAGTTTAACTTGGCCCAATATTCTAAGATGGAGAGTGAAGTAGTGCGGGTTCAGCAATGAACACTGTCAGCTTAAACGCCTACAGATGTGATCGCTATAGCAGACGAGGAGTTAACTCTGAATTGTGAAAATCTGAGCATGATGAAGCACAATTATTTGGTGTTTGGATAAGAGAGGGCAATGTGTAATACGGAAAACACTGAAGCTTAAAGAGTCATTTCCATTCACTCATCTTCCTAAACCAGTAAAAGATATTATTTTTTTGTCTTGCTTATGGAGGTAATATTCAGCATATGTTTCAAATAGAAAGCCTACCTCAGTGGACTGTTGCCTAGTTAAACAACATATGTTCTTTTCGGTTCAAATCAATATGGAAATATTGGCATCTGTGCAGTGAAAGCTTTTCCAATAAAAAGACAGTGTTTTTAGAAGAGGAGAAAAATAATTGTGTGGGGATTGTTTCTCTGTTGCTTCATATCCTTGTGAAGGGAGGCACAGAGGTATTCTAAAGCTGTGTTTTTGCATTTGCAATTCAGCTTCCATCCCTATTAAGATCACATGTGCATGGATTACGTGACGTCTAGAGAGTAGAGCAATCCCAGACAGCAGAGAGATTAGCCATGTGTGTGATAAATTTAAATTTGCCGTCACCTGAAAACCACCATATTTGTCTTATTTCCTTGTTAGACATCAGCTCAGCCATTGTCACGCCATAGAATGTTGACGAAAATTCCAACTGATGTTGCATGATGGTTACGAATAGTGAAGATGGCTGAGACACTTTTGAGTACATTAAAATGTTCTGTTGGTCTAAGTCTGTTTTTCCTTACCAAAAGGACGGATCTGAGATTCAAGCCAGACTGGAATTCCAGATTCATGGATGCCTGTTAGACTACTTAAAAGTGAGGGGAGGGGAAATAGCATGTTACTCAAAATCACTCTTTCTTCCATACTTCCTTCATATTTTTCAGGTATGAATCTGTCTCTAGAAATATATCCTGATACCTAGAGCTATAAAAAGCCACAATGCAGAAGGGTAGAGATTAGAGATGGGCACGAAATGAACAATTTTTCATTTCCGTTTCCGTTTTTTGTTTCGTTATGCAACGAAACGACAAATGAATTTTGTCTCCAAAATGAAACAAAACGAACAGAATCACCGGAAATTTTGTCGTGTGTTTCATTTTCATTACTGCAATACAGTGAACTGCTTTAAATGCTTAAAAAAATCACAAAAATTGAAATAAATGGTAATGAAACAGTAACAAAACAAATGGAAACAGAAACAAATTTTTTGTAAAAATTCGCAAAAAACAGAAATGAACCAAAACGGACCCTCCAAATGACAAACGACAAACAAAACGTCTTTTTTTGTTTCGTGCCCATCTCTAGTGGAGATAGATAAGGGAGGTAGAACTTTAAATTCCTACTAAAACTGGCAGTCCAAATATTAGCATGTAGATTTATTCTGGTTTTATTTTTGGGTTGCTGTTGCTGATTTAATTTCTATTCCATTCTTTACACAAATCTTGAGAAGATAACAGCACCATTAAAATAACTAAAAGAAATAGAATAAATAAACTTACACAATAATACCAATAAACAGCCAACACGGAGATCCAAATAACCAATCATAAATGCCTGTAATAAAAAGAGCTTATCCTGGTGTAAAAATGTCAATGTTGGTGACAGTTGTACCTCTTATGGACAAGGTGTTACAAATCAGAATGTCACGTAGGGATGGATAAATAAGTGGTTTAGGCATCTGGCATCAGAGCTTGGTTCCCCACTGTGCCCCTTGACAGGGGATGATCCAAAGGGTCCCTCCCAGGTTTGCAATTTTAAGATTATGATAATGGCAGTGATGATTTAAAAACCCTTGTTAATTTCTTTGTTGTCAGAGGTCTGTTATGCTGGAATACATACAGCCATTGCCAAGTTGTGCATTCTGCAATGAAAGCATTGTGTGCGTTTCAGCATTATTTATTTATTTATTTATTTATTTATTTATTTATTTATTTATTTATTTATTTATTCATTTATTTATTTATTCATTTATTTATTTATTAAATTTGCACACATTCACTTCATTTGTTCACATAATTTTTCTTGATCTCTTCTCCCACCAAAAATGCTAGAAAATACCTAGGTTCTTTGCAGGGCAAAGAGAAAAACACGAGGCTTTTATTCTCTTTTTTTAAAAAAAAATATTTTCATATCACAGGGGTCCCTACACAGGATGGGTGGGTTGGAAAATCTAAAGATAAAAACAGGAACGTTCAAGTGGTATATTTACAATATTTCTCTATATAGCAGTACAAAGGCTATGCTTTAATGGTTCTTATTCTCAAGGGCACAAATAGGAGAAGCATGGATTTGCCTCCCACCATAGCAAACATTATTTTCACTGTTTTATTACACTATATCATCAGAGTGAGGTGAAGTGGACCTCCTGACCCCAATCTAAGAGCATGGGCAAGCTGGAACAAGAAATGGCAAACCTTCAAATGACTCATGTAACACAGATGAATCCTTTATTTTAATAGGCATGTCAAGCTGTTTCCATTTATGGCACTTGTGATGATGTCCCCCGAGATTCCTAAGCAGTCCTGTATTTGGGTACTGGTGAAACTCTGCCCTGCTTGACACCGGTAAGTTTGCACTATCATTGCGATGCCTTGAGCTGTACTAAACCTGATGTGTCCTGCCAAGAACCATAGTATAAGAACCACAGCAAATATTGGGGGGGGGGCCTCACAAGACACGCATTAAGTGGGTGTTTTATACGGGTTTAATGTTTGGCTGGTCTATCTCAGTGGTGGTGAACCTTCAGCACTCCAGATGTTTTGGTCTACAACTCCTAGAATTCCAAGCCTATATTGTCAATGACCAAGGACTGTGGGAGTTGTGGTCCAAAACATCTGGAGTGCCGAATAGAGATGGGCACGAATTGAAAAAATGACCCCAACCCCCTGGTAGGTAATAATTTCAAATAATTATCACTGCATTTTTACGGATGTCCAGGGTGTTTTAATACCCAAGAAATCAATATTAGGCATCTGGGACTGGGAGCCATTTTCGGTCGATGTCCCCTAAGTTCCCTTAAAGAAAAAAAAATACAGCAATCTGAGAAAAGACATAAATGCACATTTTAAGGACCCCAACCCCCCTGGTAGGTATTATCAGGCAGAATAAATAATTATCACTCGGTTTTTATGGATATTCAGGACTTTTTTAAACATTTAAAAACACCTCATTTCATTGCACATTGCCATTAACTTAAACTAAATGTAACAAACCTAATTTTCGTGGTTCTGTTCGGTTCATTCCAATTTCATCACAATTTTTGTTATTCGTTTTGTTATGTAACAAAATGAATAACGAATAACGGAATGAATTTTTTTTTCATTTTGTGCCCATCTCTAGTGCCGAAGGTTCACCATCACTGGCCTATATAGTTTCTTATTGTTGCTCAACACTCTGAAACCTTTCACCATCAGTGTGTGTTCCATGCAGTCAAGGCAGAGCCAACTTAGTGGAAGCCTAAGAGTGTGTTCAATGTAAGCGAGACATTTAGGAAGTGGTTTTTACCACTTCTCCATGGCCGTGTGGGGATTCGAACCCTATTATCCAGACTCCTAGCCTGTCACTCTCTCCACTACACCATCACTCATCTCCAACATTGGAGTAATAAATAAATAAATAAATAAATAAATAAATAAATAAATAAATAAATAAATAAATAAATAAATAAATGCTGTCCAAAATCTCAGGTCTGTTTCAATTTGCTACATAGAGTCCTCTAACTGGGAGTGCTTTGTATTTTAATGTTTTTAAAGTGCTGAAAAAAGCCATTTTAGACTTGGTTTTGACTATGCTTATTTGTTTTTAAAATACTGTTTCTCGCGGCGTTTTTGGTGGTGATTGTTGTGCAATTTTAATCGATCGTGAGCTGCCTTAAAACCCTTTGGGTAGAAGGGTGGCATATAAAATAATAAATCAAACAGTCAACTGTAAATCTGCAGCCTTCTGAATGAACAGGTTGACCCATGACCCTGCGGCTGGAGGCTGGCCCATCCAAAATGCTTCTAATGCATTTTAATTTGGTCCGTGGTGGCATTTTACCAACAAAGATATTGCCATTTGCTTGGAATGTGAAATACACTTCGAAGCACTATAAAAAGAAAACCAGACCTAGCTGGTTTGTCCCATTTGATTTAATGGAACTAAGGACCAAATGAGATACGACGTTGAACACGTGTGACCATTTAACATGCTTGATTTCTTCTCCTTAAATAGCAGCCACGGGGGGATGATCAGTATCAAAACTGCAGCATAAAGGGAGGGGTGATATTCATATTGCACCCAGAACTTTACTGGTGTTAAGAAATTCAACACCATCTCATTCCTGCAATTACACAAACATCCTGGAGACCAGTTCCTATGAGGAAAAGTTGAAGAAGCTGGTTGTTTGATTGGGGGAGAGATTATTGAGAAGTGACACGATAGCCATCTTCAGATATTTGAACGCTCCTACGCAGATGATTGAACACATTTGCTTTTGGTCCCTCCAGATGGTATAAGAAAAGATCATATGAGCTATTTAATCATGAAACAGACATTCTTGGAGAGTGATGGCTTTCCTTTTGTTGGGAGGTTTGGTTTGATTGAGCAGAAGCTGAATGGGATATCGCAGCAGTAGATTTTCTGCATTTGCATGGATTGGACTAGAAGCCAGCCATTCTCAGTGGGGGCCACATGGCTCCCGGGAGGTCCCTGGAACATTTAAAGAGCACCAGCGATTGGAAGCAATTCTTCACACACACATATAAGGCTCGATATGTGACCTATCCAATGCTGATTTGACCTCCAATTCTTTCATGTTGTATTTATGGCCAAAGCCACAAAGAGTTGAGAATGGCTGGACTAGATAATTATTGTGGTCTCTTCCAACCTAATTAGTGAGCTGCAAGTACTAAGGTAGCCAAGTACCCTAGTTTTTTAAGGTCAGTCCTTTGAGTGGCAAACTGAGTGAGCAGCCATATCGGGCCCTGAATCACAGTATTTGCAACAGCAAAAAGTATCACTCTTCTGTTTCAGATGTAAGAATTGATTCTAGCGTCACATGTCTAAATTTAGGATGTGCAACATCTGTACTCCGGCGTCTGCAGCGGGTACAGAACGCAGCGGCCAGGCTGGTGGTTGGTGTGCGTCGTTATGACCACATCACCCCAGCCTTGGTCCGTCTGCACTGGTTGCCCGTTGCGGCCCGGATTAGATTCAAGGTCTTGGTTTTAGTTTATAAAACCCTCCATGGCTTGGGACCAGACTACCTGGCAGAGCGTATCGCTCAGCGGTCAACCTCGGCCCGGCCCGTTCAGCAGGCGCGAGCGCACTTGCTCCGGGTCGCCACTCCTCGGGAAGCCCGTAGGACGAGAACTCGGACCCGGGCTTTCTCTGTGGCGGCCCCCAGCCTCTGGAATTCCATCCCCAGTGAAGTGCGCTCTGCAGAGTCCCTGCTGGCCTTCCGAAAGGCGCTAAAAACCCATCTTTTTCGGGAGGCCTTTGGCGATGCTTAATTTGTCTTTTTTTTTCTGCCCGCCATCGTAATCTGCTTTATATCCATCATCAGTGAAGTGCTATTTGGTTTTTAATTTTGTACAGCGTGATTTATTTGTCTTGTTTGTCTTGTTTTACTATTCTTTATAATTTTGATGGCTATAGCAGCCTTGTGTAAGCCGCTTAGAGTACATAGTAGATGAGTGGGATATAAATTTAACAAATAAATAAATAATAAATAAATAATATTCTCTTTTGTCATTTTTAAAAAAATGCATTTGTTATCTCCCGCTTTTGGGAAGTCACCTAAGTGGCCATCTGCATAGCTTTCCTCACACACATATATGCAGCTTTTCTCTTATGAGTGGTTGTGTGAAAGTTTATTCCCGGTGTGATGTAGTGAAGAGAGTGACAGAACAGAATGCTAGAGGAAAGAGTTTGAATCCCGCTTGGCCATGGAAACTCACTGAGGGTGTGGGACTAGTAAAACCATTCCTAAAATATCGCAGTTCCCTTGAAAGCCATATTATGGTCACTATAAGTCAGTTCCGGTTTGACAGGACAGAATGGACACATATATGAAAGTTACGGTAAATAGAGAAAGAAAAAGAGACAGAAAGGGAGGGGAAATGCATTGTGATTCCATTCAACTACTTTTTCTCTATAATACCATTCCAACTAAGAAGACTAGCATTTTATTTTTGTAACTATTTTCCTTTTTGTTAAAGTGGAGTTAAGGCAAAAGGCTCCATAATTGTAAACAGCAACTCTGGCAAACATCCACTAGATGTCAGTCATGCAGTTTAGCATCAATTTACATCTGTAATAGAAATGGACATACACAGTTTGTATATCTGAAAAGAGAATAAACAAAGATCCCTGTAATGCATCCTTAATTCTACATGCAGATAACAGGGCCACTGAGCATTCACTATTCCCTTCTGTACAAAATCCTTTCCCTGGACCGCAAAGCTGGCTTCTTTTCTTAGCAAATTAGCCCCAATCAGCCTTTCCCTCCTCCCATAGACAGATGCAACTAACTAACAAAAGTAACATTGGAAGTGTGTTTTTAATTCCGCCAACACCAATTTGGAATATGGTCAACAAGAAGCGGTAAGAAGAGCCAGGGGGAAGTGAGGAACAGAAGAGCAGAATCGTCATCAAATCCAAACTCTGAAGTATCTATTCCAACTTCCTTCAGATGTTCAGTGACCCTTCAGGAGGCCAGAATCAGATCCATGGCTCCTGCAGCAGTAGTTCTCAACCCCCAGAATTCTCTTCCCAGAGTTGTTTAGCCCCACAGTTTGACATGGTTTTGAGCTTATGAACAGAGCTATTTTGTGTGTCCCAAAGTTGAAATGTCCAATATTTGACCAACCTACCTGAGTTCAAATTATCCATCTTGATTCATTCCAAATTACTATGTTTTTAAAATAAGTTTCTTTCTATACTTATTCCCTCTCTCCTTCCCCTCCTTCCTTCGTCATCCTGGTGGCAGAAATTTTGAGGAATTAATGATTTCCCCCTCCTGTTCCATGGCTTACATGTAATAGATTCCATGGGAGCCTTGGAAAACTTCAGGAGAGAAGTTAACAATATTTCTGAAAAACACTGCTGCTTCCTGCATCGTCAGCGTTCTGCAGCACAAGCTAGGGCAACAAGACTTTGGCCTCTGAAATGAATCCAGCTACTGAGGCCAATGCTTCTCTTCCATCACTGACAGTTGGGCACGATTGCCCAGTCTAACTCTTCTTGGATTCCTCAAACAGCCTATATTCAACTCTTAATCTCTGGAAGAGGAAGAGGTCTTTGATTCACTTGGGATCCAAAAGACTGGAATCAGCAGCAGGTTTCATTTCAGATGATGCAAGAGTGGGAAGGACAATTACTTCTTTTCTTTCTTTTTTTATACTGTTATGTTTGGGTCAAGAGCACAGGTTCTGATAAGAAAAACTGAGACTTGGGTATCCCTTGTGTATAAACAACAACAACAACAACAACAACAAAATGATGCAAGGAATTAGTGCTAAGAGCAAATGTCAAGGTAGAGAAGGTAAGTGAGGAAGTGAAACTGATAGACATCTTGAACATAGCACACTAGACATAGCAGTAATAGAACAAACAAATGTCTGGCTCACAGACATTGCAGCACCAGGAGGTGCCAGAGTTGAAGCTAAAGAACTGGAAAAAATTAATAAAATACAGAGATCTGGCAACTGAAACATGTCGCTTGTGGATGAAACATACTTCAGTGGTCCCCATTGCAACCATATCAAGCAGTTCCGCACTGTATTATTATTATTATTATTATTATTATTATTATTATTATTATTATTATTATTATTATTATTATTATTATTATTATTATTATTATTATTATTATTATGTGTTGTCAAGTCACTTTTGACTAATGGTTTACCATTCCTTTCTTCTGTGAACATCCTGAGACCATGCAGCTTGTCCAAATTGAAACAGGCCTGACTATTCTCCCGGGAGGCATAGTGGGGAATCAAACTCCCAACTCACTGAGGCATAGCTCTCAAGTGTTCCCCATGACCACCCGAGATGGGAGGAGAGAGGTGGAGGCGCTGGGAACTCCATGAGGCGTGACACTGGCAGCTGGGCTTTTAGGCTAGGGATGGAGACTCATTTGCATAGAGGGTTCCCAGAATCCCTTGCAGTGGCTTCAAAATGCTCACTGTGACCTAGGTGTCTTGGCTTTCTTGGGGATATATATACCAATCTGGATAGCTGGTGGGGTGTGGGTTAGGGATTTTGCAGAGAGAAGTGCTCTCTGGCAGGCCACATGGAGTCCCGCCGCATGGCCATCCAACAGCATCCAGATCTCAGCTGCCCACCGCCGGAAATGCGGAACATTTCAGGGAAAAATATTTTTGGGGGAAGACGGCAAGAAAGAGTGATTTATCCATGACTGTTCCGCCCAAAACATGACACTTGACAGGTCTGCACTGAGGTATCCAGCCATACAAAGTCAAAGTCAAAATAATATCCATGAGCTACCCTGTTTCCCTGAAAATAAGACCTCCCCCCCCCAAAAAAAAAAAAAGCCCTAGCAGGATTTCTATGCATTTGTTAAATATAAGCCCTACCCTGGTAATAAGACCTAGTGATGGGCGTGGCTATGGTTGTGTGCAGGGCTGACATTCAAGCATATTATACTTAATAAAAATAAGACATCCCCTGAAAATAAGCCCTAGTGTGTCTTCGTGAGAAAAAATAAATATAAGACAGTGTCTTATTTTCAGGGAAACACGGTATCAAGTGAATTTGGATTTATGACAACCATTTTTGGAGATTTCTTGGTAGAGAGTATTCAGAAATGGTTTAGCTAGATTTTTATTCCCTGAACAACCAATTAGAGATGGGCACGACTTGAAAAAAATTTTTTTGAGTTGTCGTTAGTCGGGCCGGTTCCGTTTCGGGTCGTTTCCATTTTTTGTGAAAATTCGCAAAAATTAGTCGGTTCATTTTTTCGTTTTTTCATTTTCATTAGTACTGTTTTTGGGGGGGGAGCGGGCTCCTGGAGGCACCTCTGTGGGGTGGGTGCCTCCTCTGGCCCACTATAAAGGGAAAGTGGGCTCCTGGAGGCAGCCGTGGGTGCCTCCTATCCTCACCCACTAGGAAGGGGAAGCAGGCTCCAAGAGACCTCTCAACATGGGGGTCTCCCCTCCTCACCTGCTGCTGCTGCAAAATGGTATGCAATAGCCATATATTGCATACCAGTTGTGCAGACAGTGACTGTGAAGACTAGTGGATGGCACTGAACCCAGAGCCATAGGTGAGATGCCTAACTAAGGCTCTCGCACCACCATGTCTCACACAGAAGGGAATTGTACTTGCGTGTAGTGCAATGCAAGTACATCTGGCTTAGGGTTAAGGTGGGTTAGGGTTAGGGCTAGGGTTAGGCTAGTGACGGGTAAGGTTACGGTGGGCTAGTGGGTTGCACCTCTGGGTGCCTCTCTGACCCACTAAGAAGACAGTCTGTGACGTATGGGTACGGAGTCAAGGGTTAGGGTTAGGGTTAGGGGGCTAGGGCAGGTTTTAGGGGGCTTTTTGGCACATCCCAGAAGTCTCCATGGCCAAGTGGCCATGCGATTGGTGGGATGGCTCCAAAATTTGCATGGTCGTCCACTCCCACATGGCTGGCCACTCGGCCAGCCCATCATTGCGCAGGTGTAAAAAAAATAAAATAAAATAAAATAAATGGAGGACAGAGGAGGAGAGGAGACTGGAGAGACATTTTGTTGCAAGAAAAAACCCACTGCTACTGTGAAAAATCTGGCAGTTTATAAATTTTCGCGTGTTTCTGTTGTGCTTGTGTGTTTTTGGACCACAATTTCAAAAACAATATTGCGTTCACCGCCCCATTTTGGATCCCCCGCCCGCACCGCATGGCATGGTGACTCGAGTCTGGCTGCCCAGGATGGGGGGGGAGGCGGGACCCCCCCTCCAGAAACCACCCCTCCGGTAGGTGCCCTGCGCCCTTAGTCAAGCAGGCATTTTTCCGCCTGCTTTTTTGGCCCGGGAATGGGTGGGGGGGAGAGTTTAAAAGTTTTTTCCTGTGCCGTCCGTGCCGCTTGCTTGCGCTTTAATTGTGGCAGCCGGCGGCCGGCAAGACTGGGCTTTTTGCTGGCTGCCTGCGAGCCTGCGGCGAGTCCCACCAGAGCAGCCCAGGACGGGGGATGGGGGGAGGCCGGGGACCTCCAGAAACAACCCCTCTGGTAGGTGCTCTGAGGCACGGCAGGCATTTTTCTGCCTGCTTTTCGGCCGGGAACCGGGTTTTTTTAACTTTTAAGAACTTTTTTTCTGTGCCGCGTGGCATTGCGCGATCGGACGATGCAAGGAACGAGCACGACAAATCAGACCAAAATTGTTCGTTCGTCGGTTCAAGCTCGAAGTCTGGCGGAGTAATTCCCATTACCGTTTCCGTAGAGTAACGGAAACGAGTAACGGAAACGGAAACGGGAATACCGCTAAGTCGTGCCCATCTCTACAACCAATACAAAACTTTGGTACTTTGATGAGCTCCTGATTCTATTTGTGTCACTTTGTATTTATTCAATTCATTTAGGATCAGTTTCTAAACAAATAATTACCCCCTTCCTTCATTTCCTGAATAAATTCCTAATAGAGAGCACTTCCATACTGAATTCTAACGTGCCTTCTAGTGCTGGTTGTTGCTGACTCTTTCCAGTTTTATATCGCTGGCTTAAGATAATTGTTGCTCTTAAATGGCTTTTTCATTAAAAGCAAGTGTAGAAAATATTTAAGAAGTAAGGAAATAAAATTGTCCTCATCAAGAGTAAGATGGCTTCTTTGCATCTTAACTACTCCCCTGCCCGAACTCCATCTGTAATTCAAATTTATGAGATAACCAATAATAATATTTCTGTTCTGAAAAGTTGGCAAATAAATTACTGTAAATAAAAACATGTGACTAAAGGGATCTAACTTTAATACAGTCTTAGAAACAGAAAATAAGGCCCTTCCATTTTAGTGCTGAAGATTCATTTTGCCTGAAATTGCAACCTTTTAAAATTGTCCTTCTGTAGTGCCTACTCATTATGTCCCCAATCCATTTAAAGAACACAATTTGAAAAATAATTAGATGCCCAGAAAGCTCTTTTTAAAAAAGCTTGCTTTCTTCTTACTGAAGACAGTTGTTTTAACACAATTCCGCAGCTGCACTGTTGCTTCCAAACCACCTATGTTATTAAATTGAAAAATAGTAAAAACTTGATTCCATTGACCAGGACCAGTCCTACCATTAGTGGTAGGACTGAGGCAGCTGAGGCAGCTGCCTCAGCTAAGAGATGCTGGGCAGGGCAGTAGCAAATCCACAGAGATGTCTGTGTGTTATGTCACCACCAGTTCTGAACCTCTGTGGGTGCACAGTAAGGCACTGCTTTATCACCAATACTAAGGTAAGGTTCAATTGCTGTTCTCATCAGGTTGAGTACATAGAATGGAAGGAGGCTCGATCTTATCCCTTTTCATCCATAAAACCCACCAATACAGATCTCTTCTCTTCTACCTGGGAAGAAATAGCACAGCTAAGATCAATTGCCGAAATATCGCATCAGATTTTGAAGCCCTGGGAAAGAAACTAAATAACTTTTAGTTTCAAAAAGTTATTTAGTTTCTTTAGTTATTTAGTTATTTAGTTCAAATAGTTTTCTCATCCATCTTACCAATACTCAGCAGAGGAATAAAAGGGAAAGGAAATCTCCTGAGGTGCACAACTGGCTATAGAGGTGGTGTCAACATATACGGAATTTTATTTTATTTTATTTTATTTTTTTATTATTTTTTGAGATCATGGGGTAAGCTTCCTCTAAGATGGTCTTCACTGGGAAGAATGTATTTGGCAACAACATGAAGAACTTTGCTAGAAGAACTTTAAACTGAATTGAAAGGGAGAGGGAGAAACAAGCACGCAGGTAAAGATAGACAGGGATTATACACAGGTACAGACCAAATGAGGAACAACAACAAACAACAACAACAACAACAACAACAACAACAACAACAACAACAGGTGGCATTAGGATCAGCATATATTCTACGAAGATATCTCCAGTCATCCTAGGCCAAATCTGGCTCGCCAGGCCATTTTGATTGGCCTGTGGATGGCTGGCTCACCCCTTCCCCCTCCTGTTGCTCCTGCTTGACATACCCCACCTCCAAACCAGCCCTGAATCACAGGGGCTCTAATGCCTGGCCTTGGTGGCGCAGTGGTGCAGTTCGACCAGTGGGAATTTGGGGGTGGGTCGGTGGGCTAGGTGGAGGGATGGAGGCGGGTAACACTGAGCAATGTGGTGGCTCCTCCTCCTCCTCCCACCTGGGCACAGGCCAGCACATCCCTTTCTGAGTCCCAAGCGCGCTCTGGATTTAGTCGACTCAGCGGCAGTGCAGCCACACCACAACCCCTGTAGGGGAGCAGATACTGGGGGCGGGTTCCACCCCCGGTGTTGCTGCCACCATACGGAGCCCCATGAGCCTTGGCAAGCATGGAGGAAGCAGAGCACAGGAGCAGGTTCCATCCCCTGGTGGCAAGGCCACCGCACCCAAGCCCTGTGAGCCTAGGCAAGCACAGGGGGAGCAGAGCGCAGGGCCGGGCTCCCCCTGGTGTTGCCACCACCGCAATGGAGCCCTGTGACCCTAAGCAAGCACAGTGAGAGTGGAGCATGAAGGCTGGGTTCCACCCTCTGGTGTCACTGCCACCACACTGGAGCCCTCTGAGTCTAGGCAAGCACAGGGGGAGCAGAACACAGTGGCCAGGTTCCACCCCCTTGTGGTGAGGCTGCTGTGTCAGAGCCACATTGGCCTGGGCAATCACAGAGGAGGTGGAACCGAAGAGCGGGAGCCAGGTTCTGCCCCCTAGTCAGTGCCACTGTCGCACCAATGGCCTGTGGGCCTGGAAAGCATGTAGGGGATGTAGATTGGGGCCAGATCCCCCCCTTACTGGCATGGCAGCACGGCAGCATGGCAGGCTCACTTGGGCCTGGGTGAACCCAGGGAGGCTTCCCACCTGGATGACACAGCCACGGCTGCTGAGTGCGAGTGGCTGTTAGCTAGGCTGCCTGCCCTGTCGGTGGCACTGAGCTGTGTCACCAAGTTGTGCCACCCCCCGCGCTGGGCTGATTGGAGTCGCTGAGAGAGGGCTAAAAATGGTGCCGTTGCACTGGGCCCTGCAAAGACCAACTCTGCAGCCATTTGGTGCTCCTGCAATAAGTTAAATGTCCCCAGGAGCCCCCAGGGGAATGTGTGGGGAAATCAGTGGGGTGGGTTTGCCCAGGTCAAGGTGAGGAGGCATCCCTCTATTTGGCCACTGCAAGAGGCCTCTGAAAGAGAAGGACTCTGCCCCCCTCCTCCCCCTCCCGGGGTCGCCTGCTGGCTTCCTCCTCCTTCCCTCAACTGGCTGGAGAGGGGCTTAAGAAGCCCAGACCAGAACCAGGAAAGTGACCGGCCAAGTGTGCTGAACACTGCAAAGACGGGCGGCCCTTTGCTGGGCAGCCTTGCAGGGAGACCAACCCAGAAGTGAGTGGGCAGGCAGGCCCTGGGAGGGGGTGCCACGACCTGGGGCAGGCCCAGCCAGCCTCCCGGCTTTGCTTCCATCTCCGACCTAAGCCTGACTCCTGCCTGATGCCACCTCCCCTTTGGTAGAAAAGGGGAGGTTGCCAGTGGTAGTGGTGGTGCAGACGAGGCTGCCCACTGCGGCAGTGGCAGAGGCATGCCTTGGTTCCTGTGCCCTTGGTAAGGGTGAGGGGATGACAGGGCTTCCAGCGAGGCTGGCTCCTTCCTTGCCGATGCCCACTGCAGTGCCCACGGGATGAAGCTGAAGAAGCAGGTGACGGCTTGCAAGGAGTCAGTGGGTGGGGCTTAGGGGCCAGTGGGTGGGGCTTGCAGTTGGGGGACAGAGTCAGAGAGCAGCCCCCCCCCAATGCATTCTCAGCCAGCGAATCTGGCCCTCCTTACAAAACTTGGTGGGATGACTCCCATGACTGGAACACAGAAACGGAGGGATATATATTGTTCAAAAAGAACAGAAAGAATAGAAAGGGAAGCTAAACAAGTTTGGGGCACATTCCTGTGCTGACATCCTGGAAGATCCTTAGACACACACTTGGGTTTTAGGTGCAAAAATGAATGGTTAACATGCCATAAGATCTCTTGGGTTTATTCTAGCATAAAGAACATGTCTCAATGTGCATTTGGAAAATTAGCCTGCTTTTGTTTTGTAATTGATCAGCCAGGAGGCAGAACGGCTGTGATGGACAGCACCCGTGCCTGCCCTTTCATTGTCTTGAGTTATCACAAAGTTTAGAACACTATAATGAGGGGTTACAGTTACAGTTGGTGATAGAAATGGAGAGTGAGATTTGAGGAATAGAGAGTGATTGGCAAGACTGTTGTATGATGTAATGTGGAGTATAAAGTTCTGGGAAAGATTAAGTAAGATACAAGTGTAACTAAATATATAAATTATGTCAGCCAACCAGCTTAACATGCTTTGTTTAAACATTGCCAGCATCTATTTGATGAGGGCACTGGGTGTGCACAGTGAGATGTTTGTTTTTGCTTCATTTTGGGTTCTTTCAAAGGAGTGCATTTTTGTTTTGTTTTGTTTTGTTTTGTTTTGTTTTGTTTTGCAGTGGTTCTTTTAAGACAAAAGTAGCCATCTCTTTTGGGTAATTTTTGTTTTCTTTTTCTCCATTCATCTTTCCAGTCACTTGCCCAAATTAATCCCTATAGAATGCAGAAAAACTGCCCCCTGCACAAAAATTAGAGGGGCAAGGTAACAAAGACCCAATCTACTCCAAAAGCAAGCCAGAGAAAAACCAACAACAACCACCCACATAGCCCTGTTGCACACTTGCACAACCCCAAAGTCCATCCCCACAGAAGGAAAAAAAATTGTCTGACAACAAAGAATTTAGCAAGGGTTGTTTTAATCGTCACTGCCATCATCATAATCTTAAAATTACAAAGCTAGGAGGGACCCCTTGGATCATCCCCTGTCAAGGGGTCACAGTGGGGAACCAAGCTCTGCAGCCAGATGCCTAAATCCACAATAAAATTAAACAAATAATTTCAAAACAGTGAAAGTCACCACACACACACACACACACACACACACACACACACACACACAGAGAGAGAGAGAGAGAGAGAGAGAGAGACAGAGACAGAGACAGAGACAGAGACAGAGACAGAGACAGAGAGAGGAACAAACAGCAAAATCAAAATCATCCCAGGCCCCATCCCCCCAAAAAGGAAATTAATACCAAAAGTACAGTTAACGCCCTGCACCTCCCCCAAAAATAACCCTACTAAAATATGGGAAGATGTTTCCCATCACTTGATCTCTCCTCTTCTTCTTTGAGTCCTATAGTCAGCAATGGGCAAGTCCAAAGTAAATTAAAGATATTCAGCAGACAATAGTCCCACCCACAAGGAAGGTTTGTGATATGCAAACTCCTCCTCACTGGGTTCCAACCAATCCAAGCTCTTTGTATTCTCGAAGGCTTTCCCGGCTGGGATCTGATGACTGTTCTGGGGTTTTGGGGCTGTTTGGCTGTGTTCTGGAAGTTTTTCTTCCTGACGTGTCACCAGTAGCAATGGGCATCATACGAAAAACAACACGTTGTTTTGTTGTTTTGTTAGCTAAGAAAGTGAAATGGGGAAGCAGCATTTCATTACAAATGAAATAAAACGAAATTAGTTGTTCTAGAGGAAATGGCAGAGCAGCTTCCTCAAGCTCTTCCCTGAAAGCCCCTGAAACTTGGAAGTATTTGGGGGTTAGGGAGTTATGAAGCTCCAAAGGGGGTGCCACTAGGAAAAAAACCTTCTAATTGGAATCAAAAGCTTATTGGCCTAGTGATAGCACTGCTGCTGCTTCCCACATGATTCCAATTAGAAGATTTTTTCCTAGGGGTGCTCCCTTTTGAGCTTCATAACTCAGCTCCCTTATCCCAAAATATTTCCAAATTTCAGAGGGTTTTCAAAATTCAGTTTCTGAAGGTAGCCCTGCTACTCTGATGCCCCAAGGTAAGTAAATTTTGAGTGAATATTTTTAAAAAATATTTTAACACACACCCCGACCTGTCAAAAACTACCAGTTGGGAGGTAGGGGGAAGGGCAAAAGGCTGAAGGGAGCAGTTTCCCCCCCTCAATGCTCCATTTTGCCTTTTGCCCTTCCCCTACCAGCTGGGGCTTTTGACAGGCCAGGACTTGGAGAGGGGGCACCTCCCCCACACACCCTGGCCTGTCAAAAATCCACAGGTGGGAAGCAGGGAGAGGGGTGTAACACAGAAAAGAGCAGCGAGGTGGAAAACCCCTGCTCTGTTCTGCCTTTCGCCCCTCCCCCACCTCCCAGTGGTGCTCCCTCTCCAAACCCTAACCTATCAAAAAGCCCCAGCTGATAGGTGGGGATCGCAAGGAAGAAGGAAGGAAGCAGCGGTAAATTGAAACTCTGTTTGAATTTACTTCTGCCTCCTTCCTTCTCCCATGCTCCCCCCTCCTCCCAGGGAGGGTTTTGGGCAGTGGGAGGAGGGATGGCAGGGGGTAAGGGAGCAGTCAGGCAGGGAACTTGCTTCTGCCTGGCTGCTCCTTTCCTCCTACCCCCACCACCTCCCAGCTGGGATTGAGCTGCCAAAATCAGCTAGGAGACAGTGGGGAGGAGGCTTTTGAATCCCCCACCACACCAGCTAGAGTGCTGGTGCCATGGGGAATTCATTTCATTTTGTTTCATTTTGTAAGTAACAATTTTTTAAAAAAATATTCACTACAATACAAAACAAAAAGAGGGGAGGGGGACGAAACAAAACACAGTTTTCCTATTTTGTGCCCAAGCCTAGTCACCAGTCATTGTGACTGGCATCTTCAGAGGGCAGAAGCTCAGGGAGCCCTTTAGAAACATCAGGAAGAAAAACGTCCAGAACACAGCCAAACAGGCCCCCAAAAACGACAACAGCCAATCCAGGCCCTTTTACAGACTTAAAGTTCCTGCTCTCCCTTACTAGATGTTCTGATCAGCTGCTGACAGCAGCCCTCCGGACTCTATTAGATTAAAAATTTTCTGAGTGATTTGACAGATAAAAGGTGAAAGAAAAGTTAAACAAAAGAGGGCTACATGGAAAAGCACAAGCCAACTTCTTGTACACCTTTTCAGCAAACTACAAAAGAACACAATAATGGGTGGCAGACCCTCTTGATTGTAGCTTTTCTTTCACTAAAACATGGATGTCCTATCCACAAAATCTAGTCCTATGTCAATAAAGCCAAGGACACACATGCCATTTGGTGAAGTCCATTTATTCTTTTTCAAAGCCCAACATGGTTCGGAGAGAAGAAATAAATTGGACAACATGACCACATGGAAATCAAATGTCTCACCCAAAGCCTTCATTTGCTTATCTGCTCTCTGAATCAGGCAGCACTGAAAGATTTGCTTATACTTGGAGAGCTAACATTGGATAAGGAAGGAAAACCCATTCATCCTAATGTAACCCTGAGTTTCATCACATGAGGAGTAAGTCACAAAGGCTAATACTTCACATCCATCTTATAACTGTTCGCGGTCCCACTGGGGACCGGTACAAAGAAATCTAACTGCACATCCATTGCGGGATGAGGGGAGTTCATCCTGACCATGGCCCCTGAACTGCAATCTAAGCGGGATGAGAGATTCGCCTCCCTGGCCTCGGGAATCTCCTTGTCTCACTTCTTGTTCTGATACAAGTGCCCGTGAGGTAAGGCTCCTCATGCAACATGCCATTCTCCATCTAGTGGCAGCAGTACAAAGTGCCATTTGCCAGTACATTCCCTATGGAGTCAGCAATGCAGTGCAGAGAGATTAAAAGACAAATGCCTCAAACGTAGCTCTGTAACGCATTGAAGGCAAGGCTTCAGAGAATCAAAACATCGAAAAACAGAAGGTCAGGCCAAAAAAAAAAAAAAAAACCCACCAGAGAACAAAGGCATGGAATTTCACATCTCATCATGGAACGAGGACGTGCGGAAACAGTCATGCTGGTATCATCAATCACACCCGTGCGTACACAGGAACAGGGACAGAACCGGAAGAAGACCACGTGACCACGAGCGACATCAACACGCAACAAACTTCCTCCCAGGACAAGAGTGGACGTGAAGTAACCATCTAAGTTTAAATCCAGCAAGCCTTACCAGCCATTTCCTGTGGTGCAGTGCTGCAGTAAGAAGCACAAATGCTTCTGAATGGCAAAACTCCATGGCCAGACCTCCACAAAGAGAATCCTCCAATGAAAACAGCTGGATTGTTCTACATGAACACAAGAGTTTAGCAGGCCATAATAATAATAATAATAATAATAATAATAATAATAATAATAATAATAATAATAATAATAATAATAATAATAATAATAATAATAATAACAACAACAAATGCTTGTAGTTTTATATGTCTGTCCAAGACCAAGTTGTCCTCAAGCACATGCCCTCACAACAGGAAGTGCTTGCAATGATATACTGCTCCTCGGAAAAAGGAGGTGGTGGCAGATGACGTCACAGCTCCTGAAAATGAGACACTCCCACACTTTCCACCACGTGAACCCTGGCTCCATTGCAACTCTAGTTCTAATAAACTCTCTCATTCTAAGGACTGTCCATGTGGATTTCAACAAGTGATCAGCAGAAGTCTATAACCTCAGCACTGCTGCTGTGCACATGGTGGGAAAGTCAATTGAGGGTTTCTGATACAGACCAGCTTCTGGAACAGATGAGCAGCACATGGGAAGTGAGTACAGTAATGCCTTGGTTTATGAGCATAATCTCTTCTGGACACATGCTTGTGAACCAAAACACTCTTATATCAAACCAAAGTTCCCCCTAACAATTAATAGAAACTCAGATGATTTGTTCTGGGGTCCCATAGACCACATTATGTACATACAAAATGACAAAACTCACAAAAGAAGTTGGCTAGAAGTCCACATTAACACCATGGTTTAGGTACTTGGCTGTGGAATCTGCTCTGCTTGGGACAAATGACTGGATTTTTCTTTTTAATGTGACAATAATAAAGTGCAACATGTAGCCCTATACAGTGGAACCTTGACTTGCATACTGCTTGACTTACAGCATATTTGACTTGCAGCAAGAAACTTGAGTCAGGCTTTGACTTACAAGAATCGGGCGGCATCCATGACCCAGCATCGCGGCTGCTACCTCCAAACTGCTCCTGCCTTCTTCCTCTCCTCCGGCAGCAGCGGCTTCAGCGAGGCCAGCTCAGAGCACCTGGAGCTGGTCCTCGGCCACACCGAAGCCGCCGCTGCTGCCGGAGGAGAAGAAGGATCAGGAGCTCAGGGCTGGCCTCGCTGGTTAGATAGTCGGCTCAGTCTTGTAAAATATCTGGCTGCAGAAGTCTGGTCCACAATGGAAGCATTTTAGCTGGGGAGCTGTACAGTTGAAGGACTCTAATGGTAAACATAGAGTTGTTCAGAACTTGGAACGTCAGGTTAAAAATCAGTAAAACTTAAATGTTAGACATTGTTGCTATGAACATTAAAAAGTGGAGGTGTATAACTTGTGGACTATAATTCCACTGCCTCCCCCACTCTCTGAAAAGACATTTCATTTACATCCCCGGAAGGAATCTCCTATCCCAGTCAAATTTGTGTTAAATTGCTGTTTTCGAGGGTCTTTTTCATCATCTGGAACAGATTAATCCACTTTCCCATTGCTTTCTATGGGAAAAGTTCATTTGACTTAAGTCATGTTTGACTTAAGTCTAGACCACTGGAACGGATTAATGACGTAAGTCAAGGTTCCACTGTACACACTTGACTAGCTGCCCCATGACTAAAAATTGTCTGAAAAATAAGAAAGGATGCTGCAAAAATTAAATAAAAATAAAAATAAAAATGTAAAGAGAAGTAAAACACTAACCTACACTCCCCTTTGAAAACCTTCATGACTGGTACAAGGGAAACCTCCATTCCTCTCTCCTCCCTATGCTTTGGAGGCCACCTGAGGTGGAATGTTCCAAACAATCACCCACAATCCAGCAGAGGGAGAGGGGGAAAGCCACCGTTGGCTTACTTGTGATCATGTGATCTGCTCCAGTGCTTGTACATCAAGACATTGCTTGTTGAACAAGGCAAAATTTAGAATAAATATTTGCTTGTCTTGCAAAATGCTCTTAAACCAAGTTACTCTTAAACCAAGGTAGTACTGTACTTTACAGGTAGTGCTGTATTGCACTCTACAGGACAGAAAGGTAATGCCTGCAGAAAGTCCTACATAGGAGTAAAATAAAAATAAGTTCATAACAAAGAATCCACATGATATCTGATACATTCAATAAGCCTTGTGGGTAGATATTTCAGTAAGTACTGGGTCTTATGAAAAACTCTGATACTGTTTAGTTTAGGGTTCTGCTTGACTAAGTTGGTGGTTGGAAATCAAGGAGGCATTTGTATTTAAGCTGGGTTCCCAGTGTTTCCATCCTCATCTAAGGGCTAGCTCTTATTTTACAGTTCAGGACAGGATTTTACAGTTCAGCTCAGGATTTTACAGATCAGTTCTTTAAGGAGATCTCATACAGTAGTAGGAGCTTTCTTCCTAGCTACCATACATCTCTTACTCCTGTAGTCTTTCTGAGACAAAGAAACATGTTAGGCAAAGTATAAAAATGGGACCAGGAAATTACACAAATAAAACTTGTTGGAGATTTATTTGCAACCTTGCATGCTGTCTGCAGTTTGTGTACCTGGCAGGAACTTTTCTGGGCAGAGGTGATTTTGTGATTTTCAAGCACTAGCCAATTGTTCTTTCCAGCCTTTGATTTCAAGAGGCCCAGCTCTCTGCTGAGCATTCTTTTCCCCCTCTTCCCTCAGTTGGTGGCAGTTGCTTGCTGTTGATATGTTCATTTGGTTACTAACTGTGTGTGCAGTAAAGAAGGCAGCATATACAACTCTATAATTTTAAGGAGCTGTAAGTGAATAAATGGTTTTTATTCTTTCTCCTACAAATGTCTCCAAATGAGTTACTGAGACTTTAAGGGGTAGTAACAAGAAAAGAATGGTCTATCTGGGAAACTACTCTTTTCTGTGGCTCTCCATATTTCTGCTACATTGCAAAAAGGAATGTTAGCAGAAATTTAAAACTCTGCAACAAAACTCATGCATAAAAGTCATCATGGTTAATGTCTTTTGTCAACACAGGCATTTTTCTGAATCTCAGTTCTTTTTCATGAGGCAAATGCACAAAGATGAAGTGGAGGGAGCGGATTCCTTCTCCACACAGACGTCCATTTCTGGATCCAGCCCATTATAATTACTTTCTTCAAGATTCACACGTGCACACACCCATAGACACACAGACACAAACATATTTATTGGAAAATACATAATATCATCCAGATTGCACTGTGGCTTTTGCCTTCATTTAGACATCATGTAAACCGTGACGTTTAGAAACTTGATGAGGGGTTTTTTTTTTTTGTTTTTTTGTGGGGGTTTTTCAAACCCTTGAATATCAGACCATAATTGGCAAGATGGGAGCTGCTGAGTGCTGGTCCCTCTAGAATCTCTGGCACGGAGCTCTTTTGTAAATCTGACCTCACTCCTCTAAATTGTTATCCTGAGAAAGCCTTGCATCACTTGAGCGTAATCATTAAGTTACAACAATTCCTAGCAGTGAAGCGTGAGGTAACTGGATACGCTGCACCATCTGCACAAAACACTGCAACAACGCGGGCAGTGGAATCCTGATTAAGTGGGGAGGTAGTAGGTCGGGGGCAATTCACCTAGCAGGCTGCTTCTTTAACCGTGCCCATGCTCAAACTTCATCATAAATTTGGACAGAGCCATTTGGATTTGCATATCCTCTTACCCAGATCAGGGACAGTTCCCTGAAAAGAAATAGCACAGAGCAAGCCAAAAGAATGGCAAGGGTCATTATTTGGAGAGAGGAATGATTTGAGCTATAATTTAAGGCTCTTCTTTAAGCAGAAGAGGGGAGTGGGGAGTATCCGTCATCCTAGGGGCAACCTAGGTGAGGTGCTGACTACCTCTCATATCTCTGGAAAATCCATCGAACTTCCACTCCTTCTATAAGTGTTTAGATGGCATTCTAGAATATTCTTCAGTCCTCTTGTTCGGCTTAGCTTCCAAAACTTTGTTTCTGTTACAAGCCATCAAGTTGCCTCTAATTTATAAATGAGGGACCTTCAAAATGTCCTGTCCTCAACAATCTAATCAGCATTCTTGCTCAGTCCTTGTAAACCCAGGCATCTGGTTTCCTTTACACAGTCAAATCATCTCACATTTAGTCTTCCTCTTTTCCTGCTGTCTTCTACTTTTCCAAGAATTATTGCCTTCTCCAGTAAGCCTTGCCTTCTCATGATGTTTCCAAACTACGAGGATGAGCCTCAGGTTTGCCATGTTTACTGCCAGAACAAACCTTTCCTGGTATCGCATTATTCTATTAGGATTGTGTTTGTGCATAATTGTGCAAGAGTGATTGTTGTTTGGGCTTTGGGTGGGTAAGTCATATAGATAGAGCACTGTGATGTCCGCCACCAGTAATAGCCATTGATGCCCCTCTCACAACAATGTCTGTTTGTCTGTGTGTTTCTGGCTCCCTGTTAAGCAACAGTATGGACCGCTAGCTGTTGTGAGTTTTTTTGGGCTGTTTGGCTATGTTTTCGGGCTGTTGGCTGTGTATAGTATGGACCCATAAAAGGACAAGGGCAGAATGTCTTCAGAATGATGCAGGGTGAGTTTCCCTCACACCCAATATTTTTGCTGTTGATTTGGCTAGAGAACAGATCAAGAAGCTTCTGTTCATGAGTAAGTGCAAGTCTTGCCTATGTTTGATTGGCATGATGTTTCTGGTCACTTCTCTCTTTTTTCTCCCCTCTGGTTTTCCTTTATTCCAGGGGTGCCCAAACTTTTTGTAAGGAGGGACAGATCTGGTGGCTGAGAATGTGTCAGGGGCCAGTTGCTCCCCGACCCTGCCATCCCACTGAAAGCCCCACCCACTGACCCATAAGCGAAGGAGGGGGAGGGAGGAGCGGGCCAGCCAGCTGCAGGCCACTCAGAATGGCCTGACGGGCCGGATTTGTCCCCCGGGCCGGACTTTGGGCAGGCCTGCTTTATTCATTCAATTGATAGAGTCGGGCCATTCCCCTTGCATTTCATTATGTGTATTTTGAAACAAACATGCATGGGCTCCTTCTTTTTCAGCACTGCATCTCCCACTGCCAAAGGAGGATCACAATCCCTTGATGAAACAGGCAAAGGCTTCTAGCAAAGCTTGTCCCAATTCACCTCCTTCTCCCAAGGCGCTGAACAGTAAGTACCCAGAGCACACTCTGTGACATCTCTCTTAGGAGATCATAGGAAGGACCAAATAAAATGCAGCCATGCTTTGGAAGATCAAGAGTCTATACCGGTGATGGTGAACCTTTTAGAAACCGAGTGCACAAACGGCAATTCCAAAACCCGCTTATTTTTCACCAAGTGCCAATACAGCAATTTAACCCGAATATAGTGGTAAGCTGGGCTACAAATGCTTCGGGTGCTACCCTTTGGAAAAGTAAGGATTAAAGAGCAGGCTTTTGAATTTCCCACAGCCACAGCACCCTGCGTGCAGAGAGCCAGGTGAAGGAGGACAGCAGTTTGTGGGCATCTTCGTAGCCCCAGTTTACTCTCCAGCCACATCACTTTTGGGATGCCCAGAGAGGTGTGGTTGGAGAGTAAACTGGGACTATGAATGAGCCCACAAGCTGCTGCCTTCCCTTTGCCTGGCTCTCTTCATGAAGCACAATGGTGTGCTCTGAGTGGAGGGGGGAGTGTTGTGGCTGTGAGGGGATGATGTCTCGTGTCCACAGAAAGGGCTCCACGTGCCACTTTTGGCACCCATGCCATAGATTCGCCAACACTGGTCTATACCTATCTGTTCTTGTTCTTCTTTTTTATGTCTTTGGTGCTGCACTGCATGTCTCGGGTCTTCAACCTACATAACTTACATGAGGGCTGAAAAAAGAAAAGGAAATATGATCTCGTTAGGATTTCCACAAGCATTTGCTGACTGCAAAAAAAAAAATGTTCCAGGGCATCCACAGACTGTGTGGTAGCTATCTATGCCCTGGGGCATGCAATGGATTTCCTATCACTGAACTATTTGTTTGAATGGATCTTATTTCTTCAGGACGTGGCTGGAAATGGGAGCACAGAGGAGGCAGGTGCTGAATGTTCATTCTTATTATTTCTTACATTTATATACCACCGCATTAGTGCACAGCACTATTCCAGGTGGCATTATAATAAAACATCTAGAATTGAAATTACCAGTAAATAGAGATGGGCACGACTCAAAAAAATGGTGTTTCGTTTGTCGTTTGGTCGTTTAGGGATCCGTTTCGGTTCATTTTCGTTTTCGTGACTTTTTTGCAAAAAAATTCATTTTTGTTTCGTTAGGTAACGAAACAAAAAACAAAAATAAAAATGAAAAATTGCTGTTTCGTTAGCATTCTTTTTAGTTCAATGCATCTGCTGCAACAAAAATGAAAAACACGGCAAATTCGGTCATTTCGTTTTCGTTTTTGTTTTGTTTTTAAAAAAATTTGTTTCGTTTTCATTGCGTAATGAAATGAAAAAACAAAAACGAAAATGAAAAATCACTCGTTTCGTGCCCATCTCTACCAGTAAACTCAACTCATGAATTTAAAAAAAAAAACACCACTAGGAACAGAAGAGGTGTATTTGCTCAAAGCAGAAACAGGACAGGAGGCATTAAGTCAGGCCAGATTGCACAGAATATAGCGAGGGGTACGAACCAGCAAAATGGCAGTTTGTCTTGGTTCATGGTTTATTGAAGTTGTTGCTGTTTTTAAGACAGTTCTGTGGTTATCTTTATACACGCGCGCACACGCACACGCACACGCACATGCACACACGCGCATGCACGCGCATGCACACACACACACACACACACACACAGTTGTCTCAGCCAGTGCAGAGAAGTGGGCAAATACATACAGGGAACCAGCTTAGCTGAGGCAGGCAAACTTTTTTTTTAAAAAAGCCCTATGTGCACATGCAAGTTGGTGGCAGAAAAGGAGATAGCAAAAGGTAGGGTCATTAAGAAAGGAGTTGGGGCAAGGTGTGAGTGTGGGGGGAACAAACTTGGAAATGCAAGAAAATGCTTTAACAAGAGTTCAGGGTTCGGGTCAGTTTGGGTTCTCCACTATGGATGACCCCAAAGCAATCAAACGAACGAACCAGTGATTTTCCACACATGTCCTGGTTCTCTATAAAGAAAGCTTTTCAGAAGCCCTTTGAATGTTGGGGCAGGGGAGTTGCAAGCACAGCTCCACTGGCATCTGGTTCCAAAGTGTAGGTGCCATTGCGAAGAAAGCCCAACCCCTTGTGGTTGGTTTCCTGGCCTCCTTCACAGTAGTCGTCCAGAAGAGCAAGGGCGGGGAAGATCTGGTGGGGTGCATAGTTAACCTTGGGGAAAGATGTTCTGACAAATATTGTGGCCCCACACCATGAATGGCTTTGTATGTGAGCTATTGAAACCTTGAACCTGATCTGAAATGGGTGCCCAGAGGGGGCAAGCCACCACTTGGGGGATGTGATCAAACTACACTAAGTTCCCAACTGGTTTTCAAACTGCCCAGTGTCAAATGCTCTTTAATATGAAGCCAGGAGGCAGTTTGACATATCTGGTCACCAAACCCAGAGCCTTGAAAAGTTACTTTTAGAACCACAATTTCTAGAATCCAGCAACCAAATGACCATGCCAAGTGGGAGATTCTCAGAAAGAAAGAAAGAAAGAAAGAAAGAAAGAAAGAAAGAAAGAAAGGACTCTCATCTCAAATTTCTTCAGAGTGGCAAATTAGTGGCAGGCTTCACTGCATCCATATTTAACTTACATGTCCCTCCTGCTTTTAGCTGTTTTAGTTTATTGGCCTTGTTGTCACTGTATCCCCTTCAAGCCATTTCCCTCTCCCAGCTTTGTTCTTCGTGATCAATTGCCTCAGACTCACCACAGTGGCTCTGCAGGCTGTGGATCTTATTCCACTGGGAGGCAGCAGACCGGAATCTTCCTGAGGTGAGGCTCCTCTCTTTCACTGGGTATATGATCTCAAGTCATGGTTTAAATAGGGCAATGCTATTTGATTTGCCACTGAAAGAAAAACAAAAAGAGCAGGCATAGGATGTGTTCACATGACTGAAACATCTCTCCAGTATCTGTCATTTTCCATACTACTACTACTACTACTACTACTACTACTACTACTACTACTACTACTACTACTACTACTATTATTATTATTATTATTATTATTATTATTATTATTATTATTATTATTATTATTATTATTATTATTATTATTGCTTTCTGACTATACTAGATCCACCTCAAATCCTGCCTGCAGGGAGGTGACTACATTTTTCGTTCCATGACTCATTGTACATTAATTTCATATCGTAGTCCCGAGTGAGCTGCTCTCCTGAAATATTTATTTATTTATTTATTTATTTATTTATTTATTTATTTATTAGATTCATATACCTTGTCATCTAGCCCGAAGGCTACTCTGGGCAGTTTACAAAGTGGAAAATATAAATTGCAAATCACATATAATAAAAATAAAAAATAATATGAAAATTATATCAGGTTTAATATAAAAATAATCAGTCAAATAAAATTATAATAAAAATAAACAAAATTAACAAATAAGCTATTTCTTTGTGTCCTGCCATATTCTTTGTATTTTGCCACTGCCCAGTGTTGCTGGTGTTTAGGTTTCTCAGTTTTGTTTTGTTTTGTTTTGTTTTGTTTCCTTTTCTTCCCCAGCCTTCTCCCCACAGAGTATTGATGCTTTGTTGTGTCTATGGCCCAGCAAGCCTGGTTACCAGTAAATTTTAAAGTGAAGAAGAAGAAGAGATGAGGAGGCACTAGTTCCTAAGATCACTGTTTAGACAGTAAAGGTATTTGGTTGACACATCGATGTCACCTTATGTATAGGTTGGGGCTGGGCGGGGGAGATAAATGCCATTAAATGTAAAGAGCCACTTGTTTGACAGGAGTGTAGATGGAGCAGAACCATGACTTGATCTTCTGTGAGGCAACCATCTATAGTTTCATCATTTAAAAAAGAATGATTGTTGTGGCGAAACCTGACAGGTACCTCATAAATATTCAAGTGATGAGAACTGTGTAACCACTGGTATAGCTTGTGGTTGGGACTAAAGCATATAAAATGTGTGCCTGTTGGAATACTTGGCAAAGAGAAATTCTCAATGACATAAAATGATAGTGATAAAATGACTGTTTAGAGATAGGGACTGGATAGGGTCTTTATAGGGCTCTGATGACTGTTAGATTAGAGAAAGGGATGGGTTAGGGTCTGAAGAGAGAAATTGGCTCTGATGACTGTTAGATTGCTGAGAAAGGGATGGGTTAGGGTCTGAAGCAGCCTGGAGAAAGGTCTTGTTTAGAATCTTGTAGAAGTGGTATAAAGACAGCCTCTGGAATTCCATGCTCTGAGAATATTCAACATGTTTTGAATGATAATTTTAAAAGAAGATGATTAGATAGATAGATAGAGCCGCTTAGAGATCTTGACGATAATAAGCGGGGTATAAATATAATAAATAAATAAATAAATAAATAAATAAATAAATAAATAAATAAAGACTGTGAGAATAATCAACAAAGTTAAAAGAAGATGATTAGATAGATAGATAGATAGATAGATAGATAGATAGATAGATAGATAGATAGATAGATAGATAGATAGTGTGAAATCAATAAACAAATCCACTTGTTTGAACTTTAAGCACTTTGTGTCAGACCCCATTCTTAATGCATGACTATTTAAAGTAAATTTATTGTTTACAGTATAGAAAACCCAGGTCCGTGACAATTATACATGGCCACACAACAGAGGAGTGCTGTTCAATGAGCAATTCATATTTTCGTGCCTTAATATATATTTGCTGATGTTATTGTAGCAGGGTGTTTCAAAGTGCTGCATATTATGTGCTGCTAAGTCCCTCTTTCTCATCAATGTGCTCCATTCTAAGTGAGGGAGTGGGTTGCAAATGCAGTTTAGAAGTCAATTCTATTTCACATTTTCAGCTCAATTAATTATTATGCATTGAAAAAGGTATGCTCGTCTTCTTTCCTGTTTACCTGTGTGTGGTTCTCTTCTTAATGAAGCCCAGGATATGCACTAAAGATTTGTACCTTAAAGGCCAGAGTGTAAAGGTTTGGAGGATACATCAATGCTTCCGCAGAACCTGCTGGTATTGTCAAGTTCATGGCAATGGAATTGCTCAGCTTGGCTCTTTGTGTGTGTGTGTGTGTGTGTGTGTGTGTGTGTGTGTGTGTGTGTGTGAGAGAGAGAGAGAGAGAGAGAGAGAGAGAGAGAGAGAGAGAGAATGGCTCCCCTTTTTCATGTGTGTATGTGTGGAAGAATCACACTCAGATATGGTTTATCTCTTTACATCCCTGACAGCAAAAGTATAACACCAGTCACTGATTAAGGAACTAACAATTTGCTGCCCTCTTACTACACCTGAATCTGCCATGTGAAGTGCTGGCAGGTTTTAAACATCTCTGAATAGAGATGGCCACAAATTAAAAAAAAATGGTGTTTCATTTGTCATTTGTCATTGAGAGGTCTGTTTTGGTTTGTTTCTTTTTTTGCAATTTTTGGAAACATTTCATTTCCGTTTTTCGTTTTTCGTTTGTCATTTCTACCCGCTTTTTGAGCAATTTTTAAAGCATTTCCATGTGTGGGCGTCCCCCAATGCCCCAGACCAGAGGGAAAACACTAAAAAAATTGATACTGGCAGAGACACAGTATAGACTAGGTTCGCAGGGAGGCTGCAAAGGCAGCGGTGGGCATTGCCCAGGGTGCAAGGCAGCCGCAGAGTGACTGCACTGTGGGGCAGGGGAGGGTACTCACCGAGAGGTACGCACACACACACACAGGGAGGCTGCAGGACTGAAGCTAGAGTCGCAGAGTCAGCAATCCCACCCTAACTCCCACCGGAGACTGCAAGGAGGACGGGGGCTGCCAGAGCTTTTTATGCCCTCTGTGGCTGCCAGACCTGCCCAGTCTGCCACCTGGGCATGCTATTAGTTGAAGTTGTCCAAGAATTTACATGATCCCATCACAATGCTTGCCTCCATGTTGTGGCTGGAGTGGCGACATCCATTTTGTCATTCTTAAAGGGAAAAGAAAAATACATCGTGATGGGAGAAGACAAAAACAAATGTTTTAAGGACCCCAACCCCCAGTAGGTAATAATTTCAAATAATTTGTCGCATTATAGCTGCATTTTTTGGATGTCCAGGGCGTTTTAATACCCAAGAAATCAATATTAGGCATCTGGGAGCCATTTTGGGTCGATGTCCCCTAACTCCCCTTAAAGGAAAAAAATACAGCGATCTGAGAAAAGACATAAATGCATGTTTTAAGGACCCCATCCCCCCCGGTAGGTATGATCAGACAGTATAAATAATTATCGCTGCGTTTTTATGGATGTCCAGGGCGTTTTTTAACATTTAAAACAGCTCATTTCATTGCACGCCGCCATTAACGTTAATGAAATGTAACGAACACAATTTTCGTGGTTCTGTTTGTTTTGTTTCATTTTCATCACAATTTTCATTTGTTGTTTCGTTACATAATGGAACGACAAACGGATAACGGAAACAAAAAATTGTTCGTTTTGTGCCCATCTCTATCTGTGAATGATAGTATCTGGCTGAAGATCTGGCAGGGCTGGACTTGCTTCTCCATAGGGTCACTTCCAGCTCAGCAGTTCTAAGTTGTTGTTGTTGTTGTTGTTGTTGCTGCTGCTGCTGCTGCTGCTGCTGCTGCTGCTGCTGCTGCTGCTGCTGCTGCTGGCGGCGGCGGCGGCGGCGGTGGTGGTGGTGGTGGTGGTGGTGGTGGTGATTTTCAGTGAGCCCCCAAAGGAGTTTTTCAGGGACTTTATTCTGTTATTTGTCATTCTCAGAACTAGGGATATTAAGCATTTGAGATGTGAATGTACAGACAAACTCTGAAGATACCTTTGACAGCCAGAGTCACTAATGTGGCCATATTGCAGTGAAGGAAGAAAAAGCTAGAAATTCTCAATACCATAAAAAGAAGAAAGCTACAATATTTCAGTCACATAATGCACAATAACAAATACTATCTGCTGCAGGTTATCCTTCAAGGAAAAATAGATGGGAAGCATGCCCTGGGCCACAGAAGAACATTCTGGTTTAAGAATTTAAGCCAATGGCTCACAGTGAGCACAGCTTCTCATAAAACCAGATCATGCCAACATTCTACGAGGATGTGGCACTTGAAGAACAACCCCTCAGTTCTCATGGAAAATACATTATACCGGAAAGAGGCAGGAATGAGGGCAGTTGCCTCAACATGCCCAAATTTGGAGGCATGAAATTTAGGGTTCAGCAAAGTTTTCTCCATTTCAACATTTGGTCCCAGAAACAGTCTTGTTGCCTGAATCCACCTGCCCTTCTTAAAATCCTTCATGCTCCTACGGTTTTCATTGATGATTATTCTTTCAGTGCCTTGTTTCTTTCTTTCGAGGCCACTCAGTTCAACAATAGAGGATCAGGCCATGTTGAGAATGGAGGGACCTTACAAATCTACTTAATAACATTTGGCTTACTTGAGGTGAATAAACCCAACTGGGTGTGGGGGGGGGAGAGAGACAGAAAAAGACAGATATGTGAGTGTGAACACGTTCAATATAGCTGCACTGATGCAGAGGCAATGGATGAGCACCTTGGATGAGCTAAGCAGCTGGACTCTCTCCTACAACAAATCTTCATTGGAAGGTTGGTCAAATGTGTACCTCCAGATGTTTTTTCACTGCTGCTCTCCCCATTCTAGCCAGAATCTCAAGTAATGGGGGATCATGGAAACTGTAATCTAGCAATCTCTGTCACAAAGTCCCCAGTGCAATTTGAGGGGGAAAACATTAGATTTTTTTCTATTCAGAGTTTAAACTCAAAAGGCTAGTATATGTTGTTTTTAGGAAGAGATACAATGTCAACCTGAAATCACCCATAACGAAGCTGTTGTAGGCTGATGCTCCAGATCTCATAGAATCATCCTACTATTCTTCTACTCTGCCTGGCTTCATGTTTTATTCATCCTTCTTAACAGTATCTTTCTACATTCCATTTCTCTCCCCCAACCCTGCCTCTGAATCGGGGAAACAAGAAGCTTTTCAAAAGTGATAGATCAAGCTTGCAACTAAAAAGCTTTGACTTTTCTCCTTCTACTCAAGATAAATGTATATGTTGAGAGACAGATTGGTATTCCACCAAAACATTATTAGCAGACGTTAATTGTGAATGTTTTGTAGCCTATTATGTGACTTAAAGTAATAAAAGAGGATCACAGCTCCTTATTAGTTACGGCCACCCACAGTGTTGGGAACCTTGGATGATCAAAGAGTAGATGATGTATTTAGCAGCATAATGATGACATACTCTTTGGCTCTTTTGCATAATGTGATCAAAAACGTGTAGTTGAAGAATAAATGTTTTTAACAATCCAGTGATTTTTGTTAGGTTAAAGAGCATTCCCCATTTGCTTCAAAAGTTAATAAGTTCAAACACTGTTGTCCTCTTATTTTACCTTTATTTCCCCCAGAGGAGTCCTTGATGTAGTGTGAATAATGTTTTATAATACTATGCATACTATTTTTCTGTGCCTAACAGAGCAAGCTGGATTTCTCCAACCGAAGTGATTAATTTTGCTCCCCTCCATCTCCAATTTAATTTATACATCTATTCAATCTATAATTTGGGTCCCTATGCACTGTTGTTTTCAAAAAGGCAGATAGATATTCAAGCCTGATGGATACATATAATTGGCAATCAGAGAAAATATGGGAAATATTTTCAACAGCTAGTGATCCACATATGCAGGTTATTTTGTAATATGGCAGGTGGTGAACGCCCATATTTGACCATGGAATCCAACAATCCAAATCCAGCTCTACTAAAGGCCCTTCTTAAAAATTGAGGTAAATATTAATGTATTTTATATTATTATTGTTTTATTGGTTGACATGGTCATAGGACTGATCGACAAAAGGATTGCAGTAGTACCTCTACTTATGAGTTTAATCCATTCCAAATGCATACTCATAACTTGAACAACTCATAAATAGAGCAGCCATATCTAAATCAATCAATCAATCAATCAATCAATCAAATTGCAAGTATAGCAGACCACATCTAAAATTTGTAAGGCAGCAGTTAAAATGCCAACAGTTTTCTGCTCTTAAGTCGAATTGCTCATATGTAGAGCCGCTCATAAGTAGAGGTGTCACCGTACTTACTTACTATTACTATTCATTAACCTTCTGTAGGTGCATTAATTTGTATTTGGTTGCAACATAATTTGGTTGCAACATAAGACTATTTCCTTGTGTGTGTGTTGTGTCGTTACAGTCGTGACCGGCTCTTCGTGACTCCATATCCATGGAGTTTTCTTGGCAGGAATACTGGAGTGGTTTGCCAGTTCCTACTCCAGGTGCCTACAGCACCTGGTATTCCTTAGGTGGTGGATAAAATGCTTGACTGGGACACTAGTCCTCAATGTTCCAGGATGAAACTTTCAAAGAAATGAACTGCCAAGAGGAGGGGTTGCAGAGCTGCTGGGTGACATACCCTGCCCGTAGGCTTATTCTGTTGCAGCACTAGTTACCGTTGTCCAATACAACTAGCTCAAAAAACAACATGTTGCCTTGAAATACCAAACAGCACAGCACTTGCCTTTTAGTGAACACATTGATCTTATCCCCAGTTCTTCTGCAGCTGCTCTGAGTTATCCTAGTCATTTTGTTGTTGCAGCAGATGTGAAGACATCAAACCAGTATTTGCATCCACACATGGGGTATGTGTTGCTGGATGCCCTGGGATGCAGTAGGTCAGGGCTGTTCAACTTTGAACAGGCCAAGGTCTACTTTTTCCGGCCCAAAGTGCCTGAGGGCTACTTCACTAAAACCTCTATTTATAAATTTTATCCGTTCCCAGCACATGCTCATAAGTAAAAACTTTAGTAAGTAGAGCAGCAGTTTCCCATAGGAATGCATTGAAAATCAATTAATCCATTCTGGAAGGAACAGATTTCAATGTGCCATGGCCCTTGAACTGCTCCGCTCAGCTGAAACAGTGGGCTGGCAGACCCAGAACTTTGCTGGGGCAGTGGTGGTCCTTGGGGTGGGCCAGGGAGGGGTGGAGAATTTATCCCCTCACTTTTTAAAGTGATGACTGGTGGGCTACTTTTGAACCCTTGGTGGGCTACTTTTGAACCCTTGGCAGGCTACCGGTAGCCCACGGTCTACCTGTTGGGCAGGCCTGCAGTAGGTCATCACAATATTGCCTGTTTTCACAGTCCCAGCCTTGCTTCCCGACATCTCACTGCCAACACAGACTGCATTCCCTTTTTGCCTGTCTTGGACATCCACTTTGTTCATTCTCTCCTGCTTTCTTTGGTTGTCTTACCTATCCCACCAGCGCAAAGGGGTGGAGATGGACCAGCAGAAACACAACCATAAGAAAATGTCATCCAAGCCCCACAAACCTACACAGCATGTAAATCAACACATAGCAACCCCATTCTGGGGTCCACAGCAGCTGCTGCACGGGAGGAAAATCAGATCAAATTACGAACAATTACATATCAGTACCCAGTGGAACTGATTTTTTAAAACTAAAAAAATACTTTGGGAAGCAAGTTCCTGTTTTGACTCCATTGACTCCAGTTTCAGCCTTATATTGTGGGGTGTCAGGAAGCAGTATCAGTGCCATGGGTACAAGTAAAATTGAATCAATTCTCCCTGTGGCTCTGTGGGATGCAATCAAGGTAGTTGAGGATTTTCATTTGGCAGGAGGGAGCAATAGAGATGAGGAGTACTCCAGAATTAAGAATTTTATTAAGAAAGTAAAATGAAATTTCTGAGACAGGAATGCTATAGAGCAGGCATGTCCAAACTTTGGCCCTCCTGATGTTTTGGACCATGACTCATAGAATTCCAATCCTGCATTTCCAATGGCAAAGGACTGTGGGAGTTGTGGTTTTGGACATGCCTGCATGACTCATGCATGTGTGTGCGTGCGTGTGTGTCTGTGTCTCTGTATATTACATCCCTTCTTTTTAACACTCTTCTCAAAAGATGTACAATTAGCATGAGGGAAAAATTCAAAAGAGAAATTGAAGAAAGGTCACTTGTTTGACATATCAAAACATTAATGCTGGAAGTTAGCTAGGCTGCATTTGTCCCTTCAGACAGTGTTGGAATACAGCTCTTACCAGTCCCTACCATTGGCAATGCCAGTTGGGACTGATGGTACCTGTAGGGCAGCCAACATGTAGAAAGCTGCATGTTCCCCACTTCAATATATTAGGAAGGTGCTCTAGCAACAACATTCAGATTTGGAATTTGGGTTCAAAATTTGGAATTACAGCCCTTCAGACTTGGAACCATACATCTTAAAAATCTGAAATTTCTGGATATCCTATCCTTGTTTTCTCCTTTAAAAACACACAGTCACACAAAAAAACACAATTCTGTTTATCTTCTTATAACCTCCCTTAGGAATCAGGATAACGTTTCCGGTGCCAGATTGTCTTTCAGTTTCATTTCACAAAAAAATCACTCCAGGATGTGTGAGAAATTGATTTACTTTCACCTCTTTCTCTAGCAAGCAGAGAACTAGTCTTTTGCATTCTGATTCATAGGAGTACTTGGGAGTCCAAATAGTAGGAATTATTATTAAAGATATTCACAACAATCAGATTTGAATTCAGATGTATTTGGAACTTTCCAAACATGTTGTTACTCGATGAAATCCAAATATTTCCAAATCTAAATGCACATCACCACAATATAGTTCTATATCTTTGGCATGTTCCCATCTGCAATTTGTTCAAGTTGCACTTTGAAGAATCTTCTTGCTCTCTTTTCCCTAAAGCGGTAAAGTATTCATAAAAGCTAACAACTATCTGAGAAAATTAGCATTGATGGATGTTTTCTTGCTCTCCATCAGGAAATGATGTACTTGAAACTCATTACAGATCTTCACAGAATCTCTGCCGAATGTGCCTTGGGCTTTGTGTGGATCAGCACATGCTGCATTTTCTGCATAATTCATATCTCTTGTGTCACATCTAATGTGTAACATGTATTCCTTGTTAATTAGAAAAAATAAGAACTGCCCCTCTTTACTTTCAAACAGAACCAGAGAACTGGAGTAGAAATCAAGAAAACAGAGCCAGCCTGGTTTCCCACTCCTTGCACTGGGAACTGAATTTTGACAACACACTCTTGATCTCTATATATCATTTTAAAAATTGCAGAGGAAGTGGGCCTAAGGTGGGCCATCATGCTGAAGTCATTGGTTCTCTGGGCCTTGTTAATGGTATCAGAAGTTCTAACTCATGAGCCAGATCTTTTATTCCCTTCCTCCCTCTGTTCCATCCACCAGCCAATGGGTTTTCTGAGCTGTATGCTTGGGGGGAGGGGGCTGAGAACACTTCCTTTTCCTGCTCCTAAGCAATAGATCTTCTCGTCGATGAGTAATGACAAGAGGTATGAATCCAGGCTTCGTGCGTCTTTCTCTCGCCAAACTTGCACTTTGGATTCAGGACACTATTTTCTGTCCAGAATTCTGGAATGCATTCGGATTACAGAAGCTGGATTGATTTGGATCCAAACTTCCTTTGATCAGAACTTTGTCCACGGGATGCTCGAACTGGAGGAAGGAAAATGGCCAGTACCCTGTTCACACCACCTCAACGTCAAGTTGCACCAGCTTAAATGTACCAGGCAACACAGAATTATGCTGCAGAATTACCCAATCAGTCCTGCATCATGTGCAGGACCAATGGGGCAATATGCTGGCGGAGGTGCTTTGGGGTTGGCATTTCTTCTTTGGGGCTAACACTACTACTACTACTCATACAACCTATTACGCACATCTAGTTGTGCAATAGGATTTGGACACTCTTTGATCATTGTTTGCCAGTTCTTCTTTTTCCCCACATAACACTGTTCTTCTTTTCTAAACGACACTGCTTCAGAGGGTTGAGAGCTGAGCAGCCTCTAGTACAGCACTGGAGATGGTGCTGGGAGTCAAAGGAAGAGTTGATGAAAACAGCTTCTCCGCCCCCATCCTCAGCATGAGCCTCTGCTGTCAGGGTGGACAACCTGAAAGGGCCATATCCCTTGTTTCACCTTGCCTCTTGGCATACTTGCCAATAACATCTGGAAGACCACATGTTGCCCACACTTTCAGTATAAGCTCATTCATAGTCCATTATGTTAACGAACATTGCCTATATGTTCTCTGTGCCTAGCTGCCTAGATGCCCTAAGCACATCCGATCTCACCTGATTTTGGAAGCTAAGCAGGGTCAGCCTTGGTTAGTTCTTGGATGGGAGACCACCAGGGAATACCAGGTGCTGTAGGCGCCTGGAGAAGGAATTGGCAAGCCACTCCATAGATGTGGAGTCACAAAGGGTCGGTCACGACTGTAACGATGCAACACACACACACTCTGTGCCTAGAGTGGATGCAGAGTTCTTCCTCTTGTGTAAATGTACCACAAGACCATGCTCAGACAGCTGGGAGGAAAACAAGAGAGTAAAATATTCTGGAAGCATTAAAAAATTATCCCCTCCCTGCTTACCTGTAGTTTGAAACATGATACAGTTGAGAATCTGTGTAATGCATGGGGCATCTACAGCACTACTATTTCTGCAGTCTAGCAAAAGACATGTTTAAAGGCAGGCTCTTTGAAAGAGAAAGCAACACCACACAGAAATGCTTTTGTACTCACACCATCGAGCATTTAGAAAGAATGGAGCGAACCAAAGTTTAACTAAATCAGCTATGAAATATTCTTTCATTTATGAACTGTAGCTCTTTTTGCATAGCTCATTTATAATAAAGGTTTTTCCCATCCCCTTAGCATCTCACCTCAGGGCAAAATAATAGATTTCCCCCAAGTATCGATTCTTTGTTAAATCCTAAATGAGATATAGGGATTAATTTTTTTGTTCTTGCGTCAAGCTCTGGCTTTTGGAATGTACTGTCTTGGCCCAGCTCAGGCCATTATGAGGAACTCAAGTAATGTCACATTTCTTGCCTTCTTGTGGGGATTCCGCCGTTAAAAGTGTTTAATTTCTTTTGACACAAATCTTGCCATTTTGAATATTGGTTAAAGGTGAAAGGAAAGCAATGGAATTATTAATAATTAGAAAGGGGGGATATTCCTTGAGGATCAAGAATGTGCATTGTTAGCCTAGAGCCCTCAAGTAATTCAAGACAACTAATTAGTTTTCATTTCTTTTCCAAGTGCTGTGAGGAAAATCCATTCAATATTTAGGGCTGCAGTGCTAAGTATGCTTACTAGAAAACAGTCTTGCTGAACTCAGTATGACTTGCTCCTGTTTAAATATGCATACAGGAGGCCGATAAGCTACCTCAGGTATGTAATCAGAGAGAATGTGAAGGAAATGACTCAATCTGGTTGTTGTTGTGAGGGGATTTTGCCTGATATTGTTGTTAGGTGCTATCACGTTTGAACTAATACGAACTTACGAAAGTATCTGAGTATTTAAGGAGTGGTTTTGCCAGTTTCACACCTCAGATGAGTTTCCATGGCCAAGTGGGGATTCCAGCTCTGTCCTCCTGGTCGCTACTCAGTCACCTACACCACCCTGAGTGTTCTTTCCTGATGCAGTAAGATAAACAACTTTTCAACAAAACAATAAAATGCATGCCAAGTTATTGCTGCCATCATTCTCATTACCTACTTCTTTTCTGACAGGATGGTGGTTTTGTGTTACAAAGGAACCCACCTATTCCGCCCCCAAGTTTGTTGCCTTGCCCATTACCACCTATTATGCCCTCAATGTACACCAAGACTAGGGACAAAAAGGAAATTCACAATCTCAAAAAAATGCTTATTCACCTCATAATCTACATTACTAAAGACATTAATACAGTGTACATATAACAAATGGTTTGTATAACATAAAATCTGTACAACATAAAAAATTCCGGAGATAGGGGAAATTTGCTTAACAGAATCACCTATGAAGTGAATGTGTACAACATAAAAATGGTGGCAATTAGGGATTACTCTGTTTTCAATGCATTCCTATGGGAAATTTGTATAAAGGAAAATTTGCTTAACCAAATTTCATTTGAAACGAATTGATTCCTTTATACAAGGTACCACCGTATATCATACATATCAAAGAAGGTGTATGTATGTATGTATGTATCACACACACACACACACACACAGAGAGAGAGAGAGAGAGAGAGAGTGGTACCTCTTAACACAAATGCTTCGTAAGACGAAAAACTTGTAGGAAGTCAATTTTTTGTGAAACAAAATGAACCCATAGAACAAATTAAATCCATTTAAAGAGGTACCATTGTGTGTGTGTGTGTGTGTGTGTGTGTGTGTGTGTGTGTGTGTGTGTGTGTGTGTGTGTGTGTGTGTGTGTGTGTGTGTGTGTATTGGCTGGGAAGACGCCACAAATGAATTATACCATTTTTCCTTACTGAACAGTATACATGAAAATGTATACAACTCAAATGCATACCTTAGGGGGAAATATACAAACACATTCAAGTCTACAGGGATATGTATGTAAAATATATGCATGATGAGCATAGCATGCAAAAAACTGAATAATTTGGATTGTGAATCATGTGCCGCAAAGTCCATTCTGACTTATGGCAGCCCTTTTCAGGATTTTCCATGCAGAGGGTACACAGCAGTCGTTTAGCATTCCCTTTTTCTGGGGGCACCCTGAAGCCACACAAACGGTTCTCCTCATAACAGGAAAGTATAACTCCCAAACCTTTGGCTCTGCAGCCAGATGCCTAAACCACTGAGATATCCAGAGTAAGCCATGTTTCAGAAAGGGAAAACAAAAATATGTACCCATTTCTATCACACACACACACACACACACACACCTAGTTTAAAATAAAAACAGGGAGAAAATATGAGTAGGATTAGGAGAAATCCATCAGAATCAATATTCAGTGATCTTAACATCTCTAACTGGCATGCCTTCAAGAAACGTATTTAATGTGCAAAGATTCTGTGGCAGTCTCAGAGCCAAACAAGACACATGGGTGCTGTCATGAGTATGTTTAAACATTCTTATATAAAGCAATGTGGGGCTTCTACTTGGTACACAAACCAGAACATACAGAGGAAAACAGCCTATCCTCTAAACTGACGACAGCTCTGGGCTGGCTTTTTTGCCAACCTTCTTCAAGCTTCGGGAAATAAGAGATGGGTGAAGGAAATAGCTTGGGTACAGAGTGAAACCAAGTAAGACTGGGTGACAAGGCTGGGTTTTGCTCCCCATTTCTGCACACTTTGTATGTGTTTATGGAAACAGAGCAAACAAGTATTTGACCTGCATGCATTCATCTCACATGTGTGGATGGGCACTAATAAAGAAAGTGTACCTGAAATGTTCAAGGACTGGACACATGGCACTTTCCTTTTAGAGCACCAAGTAGGCCCACCTCTCCTCAACTTTGGCTAGAACAGACTTGACATGATTCTGTACGTCTCACTGCATTTGGGTTGCCATTCATTGAAATAAGACAAAAACATTCATTCATTCATTCATTCATTCATTCAATATTAAAATAATATATTTTAAAACACAATATGCTAAACATAAAACATTACACTCTATGCTAATTCAAATATAATTACATAATTAAAAGTGAGTAAACATTAATAACTATTTTAAAGCTTTAAAGGATTTTTTGGCAAACAACACATACCCATTGACTTCAAACCACAACCACTCTAAGGCAGAGATTCATCCACCCAAAAGACCGGACATCAAAACACAAGAGGAGCACAATAGTATATGCAGTAGTAAATGCCTGAATTTTAATAGTAGCAGCAGTGGGTTTTTTTAATAGCAATAAAACGTCGCATTGATTTTATTTTATTTTATTTTATTTTTTTTTATTTTTTAGACCTGCCCATTTGGGCTGGGCATGGGATGGGACCATGCAATTTTTTGAACCATTCCACCAATGGCATTGCCAGGTTTTTGACTGACACTTCTGGATGTCTCAGAGGGCATAAAAAAGCCGAGCCACCTTCCAGAAATCGCAGTCGGGTGTATGGATGTAGTTGAGGGAGGAGGGCTGGCTGCTGGTGCTGGTGTGATCCGATCGAGATTGAGGAGGGAGGCTGGAGGCTTTAGGATTTAAGTTAGGCAGGCCTGGAGGGAACTGAATTTAGAAAATAATTTCTTTGATTCCCTGCAGCTTTGTCTGCTGAAGGGAATAGCAGTTTATTCTTTATTTCTTCTTTGGCAGTTTGTGAGGATTTTTTCTGATATTGGATAAAGGGGGAGGTTTGACTGGGAGTGGGAGGTGTGGATTTATTTTAAAAATATATTATATACTACCATTTATTTTCTATTTCCCCAACTTCAATTTGCTTGCACACACAGACATTTGGGGTGCAACCCAAGCGCAGAACCTCTATCCTAAGTGATATCCTAATTGCCCACTCGCCCGTCCGCCCGCTCCGCCACCTGCCTGCAGCCCGCGCTGCCGCCTGCCCACTCACCCGCCCGCGGCCACCACCCACCCATGGCCCCCTGCCATTGCCGCCCGCCAGCACCTCCCCCCGCCCCCGCCCCCTGCCCCACCCGCCACCTAGGGCGCAAAAACACCTAGCGCTGGCCCTGATTGCGGGACGCCCCTATGCTCTGGGTCTGGGAAATCAAATCACGCTAAATCATGGTGGAAACGACAAACGACAAATGACAAATGAAATGACAAATTTTTGAAAATTTTTTCGACAAACGGAAATGACCCGAAACGGACCCGTTCCGACAAACGAAAACTCGAAACATCATTTTTTCTGGTCGTGCCCATGTCTAGTGTACATTGCAGAAACCAAATAGCCACTAAATAGGAGGATGGCCCAGCACAGAAGGGGCAACAACTCAGGAGCAGAATCAGCCGTGTGTCTTTGCTGAAGGACAAATGACACTTATTCAAAGACAAGGATGTACACATGCTAAACAGAGAAGATGGGTGGTCTGGAAGCCACTCATGTGTTTATTGAAAATCCCTCTCTCAACAGAGTTTAGGCACAATCTGTCTTCCACTTACTTTGCTACACTGTCATACTTAATTATTTGGGAAGGGTTGCATAGGTGGGACTTTCACACACCCCTGGCCATTGTATATCTAATGAGCCTATTTAGGCCACTGTCCTCCTAATGAGCCTATTCAGACCAGGGGAGCATGAAACCAAGGTGAGCTATAAATTGGAAGCCTCGCACCAACTTTCCTTAGACAGGTGAGTGCTTGAGGAGCCCATTGTTAGACTGCAAAACTCTGGGCCAGTTCTGTAGCTTTATATAGGAAGCATTTTTTAGAAACCTATATAAAAAAAGAATTAATGTAATATAATTGTCCATCTCTCTGTCTGTCAGTCACCCATATATACCTTTGTATGACCATCTGGCAAAATTTATATAAAATTGCTGCTGCAAGTGTCTGAGCACATGACTATTGAGACTTGGTTGCGTACACTCACTTTCACTGTCAGCTTAGCCATTCTCTCTGAAAGAGCGAAATTTGGGTAGGAATGTTGTGATGGCTGTCCTAATGAAACTTTTCTCCATATCCTATCAGAAGAGCTCCTCCTGCTGGTGAAAAGTGGCTGCCAAATAAATCCCTTTATATAGCAATAGGGGATGTATGGTACTTGAGCCCAAATTATGTGCTTCCTGTATTTCTTTGGTGTTACATTCTGGATAAAATTAGAATGGCACCTTTCCAGAAATATGGTTGAAGGAAAGTTGTGTTGAAATGCAGCCTACCTCTACGTACATTGCTGCAATCTAAAATGCTTAGATTACCGCCCTTTTGTATGGATGCATATCTCAGTTGTGGTGCCTTCCCTATACATAGCAAATAATATAAACAATCTTCAGGTTTTTAAAATAGTGCTCATGAAGAAATAGCAATTTAAATTTTTTAAATCAAAAATGAATCAAATAAAAATCATTTGCACTAACAGGGAAAGACAATTTTCAGCAACTTCCCCTGAAATCCCAAATACCACCTTACAAGAGAGTCCCCAAGCCTTTTTAGACCAGATATTAAGGGTCACAGATATGCTCTAAAGACAAATGCTAGGAAAGAAAAGGAAGGTTGCATGCAGATATCTGGAAGGGAAAAGGTGTACTAAGAATCCAGGTGTGGATGGAATATAAAAGTGAGAAACAGAGCAGAACAAAACTGTGCTAACGAATTTATCGTAGATGACACAAAGTAAACAGGAACACAATTTATAGAATTTGATAAAGTCTCAAATTTGGTTGTGTAAGAACAGATTTCTGGGAACCTAACAGGTGCTTGTGCAGACAGCTATCACTAAATAGCCAGTACGGAAATCAAATATATTCTAAAATTGGAAGCAGAACATGGAGAAGCTGTATTCTCTCTACAATAATACTGTGAGGGGAAGACATTTACAGCACCAAAATTTTATTTGAATGACATTGCTAAATCGTTTCAAAGCCATGTGAATAATAGATCTTTATTATCATATTCAATTCATTGCAAACCAGAACAACCATGGTTCCCAACTAAGGAAGAGTGCAAAAAGATTATCACTGTAGTAAAAAGAAAAATGCCATTGATGACTGAAGAAATTCTTAAAATAACAGATGAAAAGGACAATATCACAGAAGTAGTTATCCCCCCTGTAGTCCTTAATTCCCTTTTCATAATCCAATATGCAGTTATTCAGGGACTAGTGCATTGTAATAAAAAGAACTATTATAATATTTGCACAAAAGAAAATAACAACCAAAAAGGAAAAATAAGATATCTCTGCTAGATCCAAACAATTTAAGGTACCATTAGTGATGCACAAAAGAGTATACTTTCTGCTGAGAAACCATAAAGAGAAACTTGAAGAAATACAGTAGGACCCCAGTAACCACTGGGGATTGGTTCCAAGCCTTCCTGTGGATAATGAAAACTGTGGATAAGAAAGAACACCAAAATGTCCTTAAAACTGCTGTTTTGTGATAGTAACTTGCTTTACAGCTGCTGTTTTATGATGGTAGCTTGTTTTACGGCTGCAGTTTTATGACTGCAGCTTGCTTTACAGCTGCTCTTTGTGACAGCTTGCTTTGCAGCTGCTGAATTATTTTTTTATTTTTCCTCTGCCAAACGTGGATAACTGAATCAGTGGATAATGAATCAGTGGATATGGGGTCCTACTGTATACAGCAGAACAATACAGAAGAGATACAAGGACAGATTTTGTTCAATAGGATCCTTTTATGGGGAATCTATTATTTTAGAAAGTAAAGTGAAAGTTGTCTGTGAAGATTCTCAGTCATCCAATTGAGTTTATCTGGAAGTTGAGTCATGGCTACTGGACTTCTTTTTTTGAGAGATAGAAACGTTTCGCTGCTCATCCAAACAGCTTCATCACTTCCAGATAAAGTGAAGGTTGCTCTAAAAGCACTGGGAAATAAATACATCACTCACTAAGAATACATGGGTGACTGCATTCATTTGTTTTCATTCATTCATTCATTCATTATGTTTATTACGTTTATATCCTGTCTTAGTGTGATCACTTCTTGGTTCAGTTTAAATGACATGAATCAAAAGCTATATAGGACTAAGCAAGAATTGAATTCCTACCATCCACATGCCTGAATCAATTGGACAGCTACAATAAAAAGGTGATTGTCTAATGACACCTGATATAAAAATAAAAACCCTAAGAAAATTACAGTTAACTAATATAAACAAAATATAACAAAACACCAAAACATGGAATCACAAGTCAATCTATGGAAGGAGTTTGCTGAAAGGCTCCCTAAATAATTTGATTATAATTTTTTAAAAAGTCTGTTTGGAAGAGACCTCTCTCATTTCCAAAGTGTGGTAACTCTATTCCCCAAAGATGGTGCCACTACCCAAACCACCTGATTCCTTATAGAATGTTGAGCAATCTACAACTGTGCATTATCAAGATAGCTACATCAGGCTTTAAAGGTGGCATCTATCAATGTGCTAACAGACATGGAAACCAAACCAATGGGCCACATGTAGAAAATGTTCATCTATACATTCCAGTCCAAAGAATCCAGTAATTAGGAACATGACATTACTTTCTTATCCTCAAGGTTTTACAACAGAAACATTTACTATATATGGAACAATAAATGCCAGTTTTCTCCTAACAATTCATGAAAGGAATGCATTCATCAAAATATTAGCTACTGGAGTATATCTTTGTGAATCCTTCTGAATCCTCCCTGTCAGACCAAGGAGGTTAGAGTCCAACCCCCTGCCATGCAGGAACCCCCATCATAGGACTCCAGGCAGATGGCCATCCAGCCTTTGTTTAAAAACCTCCAAAGAAGGAGAAGGGTTAGCATCTTTCATATCTTGATCCACAGAAGAGTTGAGGGGATATTTAGTTCAGCAGAAATTTTCATATCCAGAAGTCCAGACTATCTCTCAACCTTATATTTATGGTGTCATCATTACAACCATGACTTCTGTGTGTAACCCTAGGACCAACCTTTAACACTTAGTACTCTGGCTCTGACAGGTTACTGGCCTTAGATCAACCATGCATGGGGTCCCACAACAAAGATGGTTTATAATACCATACTGGATGAGACGGAATAATTCTCCATCTCTTCCCCTGCCCGTTCAGAATACCAGAGGGACCGGCAAGTTCTCTCCCTAATTCAGGTCTGTTTAGAGGTAGGTGGGGAACCCCCTGGAAGCATCTGCTTGAACCAGGAATTGTCTCTCCCTTCTTTCTCTCTTATCTCAGAAGGAAGGTTGTGAGGAGGTTGGCTTACTGTGATTATGTTCAGTCTCAGCTTTGGGGAACCTTAGAGAAACTACCTCTCCTGTCCCTTCCTCAATATACAGTATTGCCATGTCGACAGGGGCTCAGAGCTAGCTGCAACTTCCACCTCTCTCTGTGGAGTGTTTCCTCCTGCTGTTCCCTTCCCTTGAGGCATCTTCTCAATTTTATTCCTCCTCCCCACCTCTGTTCAGGTCTCCTCCTTCTTTGTTTATTTATTTATTGTTTTGTTTTGTTATTTCCTTCTCTTTTGTAACTAGAATGCACTGCTTTCTTCTTTCCTCCTCTAGTTCTCCTTCCTTACAGTCTGTAATGCCCTTTTTCTGTCTTCCATCTCTAGGGGTTGCTCTTCTCCTACCACCTTTTCCCAGCTTCCTGTCTTTTCTAACTGCTCCCCTTTTCAAATTTAAGAAGGATTTACCCCAAATTAACTGGGGAACTAGAGGATGGGAAGTCGGCCATTTCTGTGGAGAGGAGAGAGACACACATACGTCATTCGATGTTCGTGTTCTGTTGCTTACAACCACGGAATCTCAGAAGAAAATCAGAGAGTGCTTTGCAAATTCTGGTTGGGCATTTGACTGCACTGATCACAAAAAGCTCTCACTGTTTTGAAAAGAAATGGGTGTACCAATATATGATTGTCATGATTCACAATTTGTCTAAGTTACAGTTGGAACAAAATTTAGAGAAAATGTTAGGTTTCTATATGGCAAAGGCAAGGTTTATTTTATCTGCTTATCTATACAGCCATAGACCAAACAATTTAAAAAAGCTGGGTTTGAGACAGATGCAGGAAGAGGGAAAACTGGAAGAAACAGTAATTTAAGATATGCAGTGATTTGAAATGAATACTGACAAAGATTTTTTTAAGATTCAGAAGTAATAATAATAGTTAACCATTAAAAAGACAAAAATCATGAGTACAGAAGAATTACATCGCTTTATTGTTGAAGAAACAGATTTTCTGTACCTTGGATCAATTGAGATTTCACAGAACATCTACATTTTCCAGGATATCAGTGAAGGTGGCTAGAGCAGTATAAAAAGAAACAATTCCAAAATACTTTAAAAGGGGTGTGGAAGGCAGTTGTTCTTGCCATTTAACTCCTTCCTTAGTTGTACTTTTTTGACATTAAAAGGTGCAAAAAGGTGGAGCCTATGATCTTCTAAGGAGCATGTGACCCAGCTCATGTGAAAATTAGCAGAAAGTTCTGTTCAAAACCTTGAGTATGTAATGCCTAATTACAATACACAGATGTAAAAGGATAATAAAGAAAGTTGGGAAGAAAAAAATAATTACTCATTTGAAATGTGATAGTAGAAGAGAACTGATACTAGAGCTGGGCACGAAACAAAAAAAAATTCATTCCATTATTCATTATTTGTTTCGTTACGTAATGAAACGAATAACGAAAATTGTGATAAAATTGGAATGAATGGAACAGAACCACGAAAATTAGATTTGTTACATTTTGTTTTCGTTAATGGTGACGCACAATGAAATGACCTGTTTCTAAATGTTAAAAAACATCCTGAATATCCGTAAAAACCCAGAGATAATTATTTATTCTGTCTGATAATACCTACCAGGGGGGTTGGGGTCCTTGAAATGTGCATTTATGTCTTTTCTCAGATTGCTGTATTTTTTTTTCCCTTAAGGGGAGTTAGGGGACATCGACCCAAAATGGCTCCCAGATACCTAATATTGATTTCTTGGGTATTAAAATGCCCTGGACAGCCGTAAAAATGCAGTGATAATTATTTGAAATTATTACCTACCAGGGGGGTGCGGTCCTTAAAATGTTTGTTTTTTTCTTTCTCCCTTCACGATGTATTTTTTCGTTTCCCTTTAACGATGACACAAAATGGATTCCAGCCACAAGATGGATGCAAGCCATGTAAATTCTTGGACAATTTCAACCAATAGCATGCCCAGGTTGCATACTGGGTAGGTGTGGAAGCCACAGAGGGCATAAAAAGCTTTGGCAGCCCCTGTCCTCCTTGCAGTCTGTGGTGGGAGTTAGGGTGGGATTGCTGTCTCTGTGACTCGTTACTTTAGGCTAGCCAGGCAGGTGTGTGCCTCTGTGTTCCTTCTGGCTGCAGTCTGGCTCTTAGGGGAGAGAAAGAAGAGATTTCTCTTGCAGCCTCCCTGTGTGTGTGTACCTCTTGGTGAGTACCCTCCTCTGTACCACAAGCGCAGTCACTCTGCGGCTGCCTTACGCCCTGGGCAACACCCGCCGCTGCCTTTTCAGCCTCCCTGCGTACCTAGTCTATACTGTGTCTCTGCCAGCATCATTTTTAGTGTTTTCCCTCTGGTCTGGGGCATTGGGAGACGTCCGCACATGGAAATGCTTTAAGTCACACAAAAAGCGGGTAAAAACGAAAAATGAAAAAAAAAAAAAAACAATTTTTTTCAAAAAAATCACAAAAAATGAAAATGAACCAAAACGGACCTGCAATGAAAAATGAAAAACCAAAACATCATTTTTTTCTATTCGTGCCCATCTCTAACTGATACCATGGATCACCAAGAAGGAAAATAAATGGGTTATAGAACAGCCTGAGCATTCAGTGGAAGAAAGTGAGCAAACTGAGTATTGTTCTTCCCCAGAAGATGAGAATTACTATGAAAAGGCAATGAGGTGGGGAGACATCGATGTCTGTAGGAAAGAAGACCTAGCATGAGCTGAATTGATTTGGTAAAGGAACCACAGCCTTGAGTTTGAAAGATATGAACCTTTTGGAGTTCATGAATGCATAAGGCTGGCATAAGTTTGAGACAACTAGCCAATGCATCTCAACAAAGAAGGTGGCAAAGGGAATAAGTTAAAACAATGCCTGCCTCTTTCTATTAAGGATGGGCACCAAATGAAAAATGAAATGCTGGTTCGTTGGTTCGTTGCATCATATAACAAAATTAAGAGCCTTTTCACACGACCCCTAAGATCTGCTGGCCACTTAAATTCGGACCAGAGATCTTAGGGGCTTGTCGCTCTTCCTGTGTTCCCACCCCTCTGCACTTCCTGGCTGCTGGCTGCATGAGGGGAGGGAGAAAAAAAGGAAGAAAAGAACGTGGCTCACCTCCGTTCTGCCTCTTGCTCTTGCCGTGGCAACATTCCAGTCTCTTAAGTAGCTCTTAAAGGGGCGGGAGCCAAAAAAACAACAAACAGAGTGAGGAGAGCTCCGCACTCACTATCGTTACACCGCATCAAGGAATTTTCACCTCCAGAGAGCAGGTACTTGAAAGGTGCGCTGGGACGCACTAAAGTGGGCGTGGTCGCACTTAATTTCCTGTAAACTCCGGAGCTAGTGGGGAAACATTTTTAAGCTCCAGAGCTGGGAGCCATTTGCCCCAGAGTTTAGGGGTCGTGTATAAACGCCCTAAATGAAACAAAATGAAGAAGCAGCATTTTGTTACAAATGAAATGAAACAGCTTTTTAATTTAAAACAAACCATTTCATTCCACTTGTAAGAGGCCTGCCACCAAAGAGGCTCCGCACTGGGAATCTGATGTCAGCTCTCCCCTCTCAGCCCCCTGATGTGGGATTACCCACTGCCTTTGTTTTTTTAATCATTACTTATGATACGAAACAAAAAGCAGGGGGACAAAATGGAACAAAACAAAACTCATTTTTTCCATTTCGTACCCATCCCTATGTTCTATCCATGTTTTGAGACTGCCTTGCCCACTACTCATTTTAGGACTGAGCTGGATTTACCTTGAGAGGACTGTGTAGTGCCAGAACAAGGAACCTGGTGGCAAAGTAGTTAAGCAGAAGCTTTTGTGCACTGTTACTCACATGTTCACATTTGTCAAGTAGGGCCAAAGTAGAGAATACACAGCAATGGGAAATGTCAGAGAATGAAATGAAATGGAAAAGCAAATGGTCCAGTATGATGATAGCAAGTCAATGGTTATGAAGTGCTGTTGATAATACTAATGGTGGTAATTAAGAACCATTCAAAGTTTATTTATGGAAAATAGGTACAAAACCATGCATAAATAAGTTCATCTAAGGTGGGAAGAAGTATTTCTTTAAGCCTACCTTCTGAAAGAGTTTGGCCCACAATTCAACTGGGTTCACAATTCAATTGGGTTTAGTAGTCGTAATCTGATGGGGCAGAGTAAATAGGGATGCAAGCAGAGAAAAAAACCTTGTCCCTATTCCCAAGTGTGATCACCAGAGGCACACATATGTGCATGTGTGTGTGTGTGTGTGTGCGTGCGTGCGCACGCACACACGCACACACGCACACACGCACACACGCACACACGCACACACGCACACACGCACACACGCACACACGCACACACGCACACAGAAGGTTGCTTTAGTAGACAGCTTCAGGAAGAAGGGCCTACAGAAATAGCTCCTTTTATAAATAAAACATATCTCCCCTCCAAGTATATAAAAAGCGGGGGAAACCTTGATTCATACACAGAGAGATTCAAAATACTTAGATTAAATACTTAAGGAAGGTTTTTGAATTTCTTGAGGACACCTTCAACATACCTGGAGGGCCACAGTTTTATATTAATCCATGGTGTGACCAGACTCAGAAGACTATGTGCAGTTCCAGTCAATGGCCCTCACAAAAATGTTGCAAAGTTTGGGCAAAAAGTGCTAAAAATGCAGCCGGAGGGGGAACTGGAGTGGCTGTCCTGTGAGAAAAGCATACATTGCTTGAGGCTTTCTTAGCTCAAAAGATGAGTAATTGGTGGATGTGACAGAGGTAAATATAATTATTCATAGAGTGGGAAAAGTAGATAGGAAGACTGATTTCATTTTCTTTCAGTACTATCAGAACTAGAGAATATCCAGTGAAGGTGAATGGTGGGAAGTTAGAGAGAGATTAAACAAATTATTTCTCCAAACAGCATGTTGTCAAACTATGGCACTGGCCGTCAAAATATACAGTGAAAGCCACTCTCATGGATTACTTTAAGAAGTCAATTGCACGGACAATGAGGCTATGGTTGGCTACTAGAGATGGGTGCGGAATGCAAATATAGTGTTTCATTTCATTTCAGTCTTCATTTTGTTTGGTTTGGTTAATAATGAATTTTTAAAAACAATTTTTGTCATGAAACAAAGTGAAACAAAATGATTTGTAAGGCTATAAATAATGGGGAGCTTTCCTTTTTCTTATTTAACAGGGAGCCCACAGCCTGAGTTTAAATGGTTTTAAATCAAAGACCCTCCTTAAACCTTCCAATCAATTTGCTTTCAAACAAAGAGCCATCTGTAGACAAGCAGGAAACCTAATGGCTAGTTGTACCTAAGATCAAGATCGGTGAGATAAGCTCAACAGCTGACCTGTCCAGGGAGGGAAGGAAAGAAAACATCAGAAATAACCTCCAATCCTACCTATTCAGGAAAGGAAAACAATCAGTTTAAATCAACTTGCAGATGCAGGCACAGCCAGCGCAGGAAAGGGAAGGGAAGGGAAATGAGATCCAGGCAGCCTCATGGTCCTAAAACTGCCATGTCAACAGCCCAGAGAGAGGCATCAGCGCTCAGCTCCTGGCTAGCTGCACCACAGATCAAGATCGGAGATAAGCTAGCTATCAAAAGCTGAGGCGCGGGGAGGGAGGGAAGGAAAACAATCAGTTTATAAATAAACCTCTTGCTCTTGAGACATGAAGAGACCTTTTGTCACTAGGACAAATTGTTTAATTTCCAAAACAAAAATGGTGTTTCGTTAACAAAATGCTGTTTGCTATTTTTCATAATGTTTCGTAAGCTTACGGAATGACAAAACAGTGTCATTTTTCATAAGGTGCCCATCCCTAGTGGCTACTGCTCCTCATATTTTGTACCATCTGCAATGGGGCTTGGCCTTTCTTGTTCTACAAAAGACCCAAAACATGTTGGAGGCTATCTTACATGTATGTCATGTTCTTTCATCCATTGCCAAAAGACAGCCTCCAAAAACATATATAAAAGAGGGGTAAATTAAAGTCTACCATCAATGTTGTATTCCCTTTTTAACACAACATTTCTTTCATACTTTGTCAAATCACCCAATAAATTTTTATCCAGTTGAGAGGGACAGTGTCAGCAGCCAATCAGAACATAGTGAGGGGGGTTGATTGTATAAAAGCATTTAAAAACCAGTGAAGAGCACTTTTTTGCCCCAGATTTTCCTTTCGGGGTAATATCACTGTGTGCCATCATTTTGGCTTGTTTTTGGGTTTTGTATGTGATAAGGGTTTTCTTATCACATATGTGGCTTGTGAAAATCCTAATGGACCACTGTGGATTTAGGAAAGCTGTGCTAGATAGGCCTTCAGGCTGATACAGTGGGGTTTATGTATTTCATCAACAACATACAAGAAAATGGAAAGTTCAGGAAACCAAATGGACATAACAGAAGTAGAAAAACAAGAGTATTAGAATTAATAGCATTTCTCTTTCTCTTTTTTGTTTTTCTTTCTTTATTATTCTCTTTGGCCGGTTTGGATTGAAACTCGCCCAACTATAAGAAAAGTGACTCATTTGCTGTAATATAGAATTTATTTGCAACCTTTCTCTGGTATGTTCAGAGGTGACTTTAAGAGATTGAAGGCAACATACTTTATAAGACTCTACCTGGAGTTAATGATTTTGAAAGCCCTTTAGATCCACTGTGTTTATAACAGCAAGCACTCCTGTTGCTGTTTCTACTTTATGGAGCACAAACAAATCTAATAAAGAAGGCACTCTGACACAAAGATCACAAGCATGAAGCTCCTTCCTTTCTTCCCTCTTGTCTATGTATTCGCCTAACCTGCCTTTTGCATTTTACCAAGGGTCACTTTAGGGGAAAAGTAGTTATGGGAAGTGAAGGATTGCAATATCATTAGTAGGGGAGTATAATGTTTTTAATATCAATTAAACACAAGTAAGCAAAGAGTTGGGAGAAGACTTGCTATATTTCACTAAATTATTGACTCTGACCTGGGTACCAGTGTGGACTTTAATACATTTCCAGGGTGGCTTACCACAAGTTAATAAATATAACTACATGTTATCAAAACTTTCTTCTTCTTCTTCTTCTTCTTCTTCTTCTTCTTCTTCTTCTTCTTCTTCTTCTTCTTCTTCTTCTTCTTCTTCTTCTTCTTCTTCTTTTCTTGTTCCTTCACAGTTGCCCTTCCATTTCAGTCTTCTTTCTTGGTTGCAGCCTCCATTTGAATTGATAATTATGAATCAATACAAAAATGGTTTAACAATTTGTTTTTTTATTTGTTTTTCAAATTTATGTAATTCATGTGTACAAATGCTTTAGTGCTTTAGCACTGAGTGGTATATAAGTTGAAACTACTACTACTACTACTACTACTACTACTAATACTAATACTAATAATAATAATAATAATAATAATAATAATAATAATAATAATAATAATAATAATAATAATGCTGAGGTGCCAGGAGGAAAGTTAAAAACCTCTCTTTGGAAGCCTGCTTCTCTCAAGAAAAAGCCATGATAAACTGAGACCATAATATATGAACCATGTTGTGGTGTGGGGCTCTTCTTCTTCTTCTTCTTCTTCTTCTTCTTCTTCTTCTTCTTCTTCTTCTTCTTCTTCTTCTACTACTACTACTACTACTACTACTACTACTACTACTACTACTACTACTACTACTATAATTCTGCTTTTGCCCTTTTTGCACCTTCATTGACATCTGCCAGCAATTTGATGTCATTTGCATTTGCTATTTATTCCTCCATTTTTTATACCTACTTCATCTGAATCTAATCCATCTTTCTGTATGATATATTGTGCAAACAGATTGGACAGATAGAGAAATAGTATACACCTTTCTGTGTCACCTTTGCCTAGGGAAAACCATTCCATTTCTCCATATTCTTTTTTAATTGTTGTGTCTTGCCCAGATTATGCATTATGCCTCAGGACAATCAAGGGATGAAGCATACCTTTTTAAAATAATAATAATAATAATAATCTGTAGATTTTTTTTATGATGCACATAGTTAAAGATTTGCTGTAATTTATAAAGTATAGGCTGACTTTATTTTGAAATTCTTTGGTATCTCCAGTAGCCAACGTATATTCTCAAAATGACCTTATGCTGCTCTGTTATGTTCCTGAGGAGAAATTAAGTTGGCTCATTGTCTGCCTGTGGAGGTATTATATTTTTATGAGAGGGAGTGTAATGGGATGGGGGTGGGAAATCAGGAAACATCCATCAGAATTGTTCAGGGCAGAGGAGGGGAGACAGAAGCTACCGAAGGGCATTAGCTATTTTCTGCCAGTATTGTGATGTTTTGTGATGTTGACTATGTTTCTTCAATTATTAATGTTTCCTCCGCCCATGTTCACTCCTACTTCATCTGATTTCAGTGTAGCTTTGCATATGAATGTATTATCTGTGCATTATCATCACCTCATAGGGTTAGACCTCTTAGTTCCTTGGGGGGCCCCTTTGTTTCACTGGGTCTATGGAAGAATCCCCAAGAGATCGTACTCTCTTCTGGAAACATGTTTGCCTTCAGCATTTGGCGCTATTTTAGAAAGCTCCATAGGTCACTTCATTATTTTTCTTCATGACTAAGACCGGCAAAAGCTACCATAAGAATCAAGCAGTCTCAGCTGGCTGCTGGCAGTACAGCTCTCTTCTGTAATATAGCACTGAGTGGATCTATATTGTGTGCATCATGGCAAATACTTTGATGAAACATCTTGACCCAGGTTTTCCATTCTCTGCTCTAATTGAAATCTGTTACCTTTTTTCCCCCTGGGGACAAAAGAAAGAACTGGAGTTCAACATACCCTTTAGGAGTTTCAATTCTGGCATTTAAAAAAAAAAACCTTAAATACCACCTGTGCTGGAGGGGCCAGCAAATAATTACATCTGCTAGGGTTGCCACATAGTTAGGGCCAACAGTTCTTAATGTACCAATCCAGGAATCCCATGTCCTTATGTCAAGCTCAAGGGAATCTTGATTCCTTGGACCTCAAGTCAGCTGCGTATTTCTGATGCGTTAATCCTAGAGGAGTACATTGGTTCTGTTTTTAGGCCTGCTAATCTTTTGCCTTACGAAGGGGCTCACGGCTTTTGCTTGCTCTGAAAAAATTTTGTATCTTGCTTCTGTGCCCCCCACCCCAATGCTGCCAGTATAGCTTACTATGGATACAACTGGACACAAATATTGGGAAAGAATGTGTGGCCTATGCATCTGGACAATCGCTGCCCTTCTTGTCCTGTCTTTGCTGTGGCTGTCTGGGCCAGTGAGAGTTTGCCTCCCACATGAGGAATGGTGAAAGGAAACCTGAAACCCATTCCTTCTCTTCTGACACACTTACAAGACAAACACATGCTTCATTAAAAATAACACTGCACTGCTGTGATTTTGGGCCTGCCAATGTGCTTGTTACCAATCCTGGCTTTTAGTGCCTTAGTGCAGGGTGGAGCTCCTATTTAAGGCCTAGCACAGGCATGTCCAACCTTTGGCCCTCCTGATGTTTTGGAGCACAACTCCCAGAATTCCAAGCCTGTATTGCCTGTAAGCAAAGAATGGTGGGAGTTGTGGTATAAAACATATGGAGGGCTAAAGTTTGGACATGCCTGGCCTAGCACTTCCACTTAGCCTGGAGGCAGTTCTGAGAGTTGAGTCAAGATGGCTGGGGGTTGCAACAAAACAGCCATTCCTTGCACGGAAGCTAAGCACGCTTGCCCTGGTTCATCTCATTGCTTAATGACAGCCTGTTCTTTATTTCATTGGGCATCCAGGTTCCACCTTTGGCAAATTATGATGGCATAACAGATTGACCCTTATATAATATCCTCAAAATTCTCCATGTTGTTTTTCAGTATCAAATGTCTTCTGAATATTCCAATACAGTAAACCCCCCCACGCCTATCGCGGGGGTTACGGACCCACCCGACCCACGATACATGAAAATCTGTGATATGCGGAAGTGGGTTGGGTGGTGGCGGGGGCGTTCAGAGGGGCAGCGGGGAGCGATCGGATCACTCCCCGCCGCCCCCCGCAAAGCTCCGAAACCTCCCGGGGGCGGGGGCGGGGAGTGATTGGATTCCTCCCCGCCGCCGCCCCCCCGGTACTGCGTTCCCACGATATAGTGGGCCTGCAGTACCTGAACCACGAAATGGCGGGGGGTGACTGTACAGTATTTGGAAGCAGGACTGCAATCCCAGTAGACAATTCCCAGGGAGTGCATCTTGTTGAAGTGGGACTTCCTTCTGAGTAAATATGCATGCATAACTACAATAATTCATCTGAGTAAGTATGTTAAATCTGTAGCTGAAATCCTATCATATGTGATCTCTATGTGAAAATGTTTGAGAGTCAGTATGCAGTGCTTAATTCAGCCTTTCGCAGTCTTTCTGAGTTGAGTCCGAAATTAGATATTATTTATAATTGCAGTTTCAGAGAGGGTAGCCGTGTTAGTCTTTTCAAGAATTTCAGGTGCAATTCAAAGAAAAACAAAACAAAAAAAATAAAAGACACAAACATGTGGCACCTTAAAGACTAACTTTCATATTTTAATGTAACGTTTCGTTCACATGTGATCTTCTTCAGACATATATAGCAGCAGAATGGGGTGTAAGATATAATAATTGCAATAGTCTTTCATGTTCACTAGCACTATACATGATATAAAATGATATTAGTTAATATTTGAAGGCATCTAATAGCTGACAGAATGCAGAATTTGACTCTGCCGAAAGAGTCAAGTGTTGCTCAGAGCATGAAACAAATCAAATTTGTGAGGCAAAAATTGGCATTTTAGACAAGATTGAATTTGAAATTTTGCATTTAAAACTAGAGGTTAAAACCCCCAGAAAAAAATCACTGAATCTGAAATTTTTATGAACGTTCTTCAACTTGGTTTTCATTATACTTCGTTTAAACAAAAGAACCATGTCATTGGCTGTATGCACTTCCACTTATCTTGATATCTAGTTCACTAAATGCTACAGGTGTCCTTTTGGGGAGTAGAATAAATGAAATTGTATTGAAGATATATTAGACAAATAGTACACATGTTAAAACTCTCCCTCTTGTACTCCGTTGTACTCATTCTAGTCACCATGCCTGTAGTTTGGAATCTGCTGATACCTTCCTATAACCCAGCATCTTTTACATGCTGCTGATTCTATCAATAAGGCTTTGACAGGATGATCCAGTCCTCAGCAATATCTGCCTTGCTTGTCTATCTTGAAAATTTTGCATGTCCACTTTAACTCCCATGGAACAGCTACCCATCAATGAGAAGAAGAGTCTTGACACACATGCATCAGAATTTCTGTGGTGATAATGGCACCAGTTCATTCATATTTTATTCATCAAATATTATTTGTCAATGCCTGTGGCTATTTTTAATGTTTACTGTAAAGGATACCATTATCACCTTCATATTCTGAGTATTTGTCAATATGATTCCTTCAGTCCATACAGTTATAATTATACATGTTTTCTCCACAGCTCTAAAAGGCCAACACTGTTTCAATCAAGCTTTGGCTGAAGGGTTCTTATTTAGCACATTTCTCCTTCAATCTAGGGATTACGAGTGCTTTTTATTTGGCTTTTCTTTAAAAATTTAGAGAGAGAGAGAGAGAGAGAGAGAGATTTGAGATTTGAGATATAACTAGCCTGTTTCAACCTGTCAACTTCAGAACATCATATAATCAAACCTCTCAATCAATACCACTTTTTATTCCTGAAGAATTGATGCATGACATCTCTCTTCACACCAGGACTTAATGTGTTGTAAATTAATTATCTACATTGAATACATGGTCAGCGAACCTTGGAATGATGAGGATGTAATGCTAAAGCCATTCCGTTTCCTCCTCCCACCATTTCACAAATATTTTACTGACTCTTCTAAGGAGATAACAATGGAGCCTTCTTTTGTAAAGAAAGTGTCCATGCTCCTCTAAGCCTTGGAGTGTAAGGGGTGACAGATGGGAAATGCATACTTGAGCCTTGATTCCCCCTCCCCCAAACAATTTAAACTGTCAATTAGATACTCATTTATTAACAGGGGCAACTGGCAACTCCTATTTCAGGAGGGATGCTATGAATCCACTCCAGGCTTTAGTCTATACCAAAATCCAGAACCCATTTGGGAGATAGGGTTCAGCACCTCACTCATATCTTGTAAAATGCAGAAGCAAACCAAGAATGGATTGATGGAATCCCTGAAGTAGGAGTCATCAGCCACCAACTGTTAAGAAACTTCAACCCAGGAAAGTCTTCGAGTGCCATCCTAGGTAAACTTTTTTGTTTTGCTTTTGCTTTTGCCTTGCCTTCTTTATTTAGCAGAGCCATTTAGGTTGAGGAGTGTGGGGACAGATCTTGAAGTCAGCCAGTGGAAGAAAGTTCTGCCATTGCAAAGACACTTCTAGAAACAAAGCTTGACTCAGCAGAAAATGTTTCTGTCTAGTCCAAGGCCTGAACAACAAAACAAATACCGTATTTGAGTTAGGATGGCATTGCTTGGCTGCAGACCTCCACTGCCTTACCTGGAAGTCGTCATTATGTGCCTTTGGAACTTTTAATGCCGCATGTGTTTCTTTTATTCCACATTTCTGGTTATTTAACTGCCAAACTATAATGTATTGTTAGAACTATACACTCAGCAACAATCATAGGGGGAAATTAGAGGGGGAAGAAGGTGTTACATTTACCATACTTCAGGAGAAAAGGGATGAGAACTGGAACTATTAAGCATGTGTACACTGATACACATACACAGAATGTCTGTGAAGATTCTCAGTAATCCAGATGAGGTTATCTGGGAGCTGAGTCATGGCAATTGGACTTCTTTTCTTGCAAGGTCGAAATGCTTCACAACTCATCCAAGCAGCTTCGTCAGTCATACACATACACAGAATCTGCTACTTCTTGGTTTGACCGCTTCCCTCTAGCGTTGGGACCTTTTCTTCAGTTACAGAAGTTCTCAACCAGATGTGACCATGGGCTTGGAAAGTCTGGAAGCTGTAGTAAAAGGGGGGGAAGAGACTTCTCCAAGCTCTAATACCCCCTTCCTGCTTGTCCATTTTGCAGGTGGAAGGCCAACATCGGATCTCAAATTCCCGAAGATGTAACCCCCATTCAATTAATGTCTCTGAATACATTTTAATAGGTTTGATTAAACGAATATGTTGAGATACAGTTGCAGCTGAGCACAAAGTCAGCGGCAGTTTTTCCCCGCTGAAGGAAAAGAAAGCAAAGGTTGTGGGAGCATTAGGTGCAAAACCACTATAAGCAGAAATGAACTCTCAGCCACAAACACCTTGATTGAAAAGCTCAAGTTCAGTAACTTCCCAAGTCATCATGTAAAAAATAAAGTGGAAACAAAATGGAGATGAGACCTCCATTGTTGCTCTAGAATTGCTTCACTCTTAGTAGCTATAGAAACAAGGCTGCTGGCTAGTGGAGATGGGCTCTCCATGAAGCACAATGTTCCTTGGGTTAGAGGATGTGAAAGGGAAACAAGTCACCACATTATAGGACTTTCATCTCAGGATGGACAGGCAGGTTCCAATCGGAAATGACAGCAGCTGGCTCTTTTACTACTGGTCGATCTCTGGATACTTTTGCAAAAGAGCAGCAAAGACTTTGGGCTCCTAACTACTTAACCACAAAATCACCCCCTCCAGCTCCACACAGTATTCCTAAAGAAGAAATGTTTTGGAAACCGCAAGTGATTTGCTTATTTTGTTTGAAGTGACTGGGAGTTGTGTTCAGTTTAGCTCCTCTTTATTGTTTTTCTCCCACCAAACGTTGGGTGCCATTGCCTAAAATAAGGGGTACAGGAACCTTGGTGCAGAATTCTTTAAGTATATGTTGTTTAGGTCATGCTCTTTTTTGTTGGATCTCAGGAGTCCAGTAAAAATAATATTGTTCCATAATCCTGAGCACTGTGTTTTGTACAGAGGACTGGACAGGCTGTTGAATCTTATTTCAGCTCCGCTGACAGGACCGCTTCCTTCATCCATCTAAGGTAGCAGCCCAGTTACTCTGTCCCTTAATAGAAATGATTTAAGAAGGTAAGGAAGAAAATGTGAGGATAAAACCACTGCCCTTCTCCCCATTATATGTCACATTCAGGATCTGCTCCCTGAAGTCTGTACTTAACAGCACAGTTTTCTGTTAGAAGTCATATTCGAAATCTGTCCAAGTTTGGAACAGATTTGGAACCAATATGTGTTTTTATTCCCCCCCACCTCCAGCAAAAAAAAAAAAAAAAAAACCCCTCCCACCTCCCAGGATATTCCAACTTCAGCATCTGCTTCATCAGCTTCACTGGAGCATTATTTGCAGCCATTTTGAATAAGCTCGAATTAGATGAGATATATATTTTTAGTCCAGTTTTTAATCTATGCTATTAGAAATAAACCCATAGTTTTAGCCTATGCCATGTGTGTATGTGTCACTTCTGAATTAATAGGCATTTTAGTAAACTGGCCATCTGTGTTTTCATAGGGATTCAGACACTACTGTGATGGTCCTTTAAAATTCACATCAATGGCACAGCATTCCAGGATGCACAAAATCTGATAGACACCAGCAGGTCCAATCTGCTGCAGATTTATTTATTACAACCATATCCAAAGTCTAGCTTGGGGGCCGAATCCAGCCTGCCAGGCCATTTTGTTGGGCCCATGGCTGGCTGGCCCGTCCCCTCCCTCACCCTCCCTCACCCTCCCTCCTTCACCCTCCCCATGCTGACCATCACTCTTGCAGCAAACAGAGAGGGAGAGCCACATCCCCTTGACTCTTTTGGCCAGCCCAGCCCGGAGGAGGCAGAGAATGGGGAAGAGGAGCTGCCATCAGATGCAACGAGGAACTAGCTCCAGCAAGTTTAAACTGCCCCATTTTTGTCATTGTTTGTGTGCAGTTCTGTATATTGATTTTCTTATTGTTTTTATTTATTTATTTATTTATCACCTTAAGTCCTTTTCCAAGGGGAAACATGGGGTGGGGCTTAGGGATCAGTGGGTGGGGCTTGTAAGGGGTCAGGGTGGGGCTTACAAGGGGTCAGTGGGTGGGGCTTGCACTAGGGTGCAGGGTCGGGGAGCAGCCAGCCCCCCACACATTCTCAGCCACCAAATCTGGCCCTCCTTACAAAAAATTTGGACACCCCTGATTTATTATTGGCTCCATCTAGCAATGAGGCCACTCTGGACTATGCACAGACTAAACTCTTTAAACTCTTTAAACATCCCTAAGAACCAGGCTGAACTATAATGGATTAGGTGACATAGACTATATCCAGTTCCATATTCCCCTCCCTAATGACCAAGTGCTAGCATTTTGGAAATTTTAAAAAACATAGCCTGTATAAGCCACTACCAGTAGATTGAAGAGTACAGCTATTGTACATTGACCTCACTGTTTGCCAAGATCAAGAGATGATCCAATTACATGATCAGTAGTGGGGAAGAGAATGGAATTGTGCCACATGTTAATGGATACAGTAGAGAGAGAGAGATACAGAAACAGGAGCTGATCTTGATTTCTATCCCATGCTCAGTACTGATTTGTAGTCTCAAGCAGGGGCCACATGGAGAAGGAAGCCCCCCATTTCTGCTCTGTTGAACCAAAAGATCCTGCCAGGTATAAATCTGTTTCTCCCAGTGCTGTTAAGTGTCTCAGCCTGTCAGCTCAGCAGGACATGAAAACTATGCTGCTGCAACAGAAGCAAGCATCCTTCATTCCTATCTTGTGCATTCCCCTGGTCCAAACATCTCTGATCTGCTGGAGGTTCTACCACATTTTTTTCTTTAAGTTCAATTTCTTTCAACAATTGCTACTATCAAATTTCTCCAACAGTATAATCTTAACAATGACTTTTTAGGTGGGATTTACTTGTTACTTATTTTAGACTATATGTACGTATATGACTTCACATATAATGTACATCTATAAGAGGTGGATTTTTAATACAGTTTTATAGTCTATAAGCTGTCATGACAGTACTTTGGGTCCATCTTTAATTCGGCCCTGTGTCCCTTAATTCACCTCTCTCCCCCTCACGGAACTGTAACACAAAGCACTACATTTCTCCCCAAGCCTGTGCCAAGAGATAAACAGGCCATAAAATTACCGGACAACACTTATCTGCGTGGGAAGGCCACTGGCTAAAGGGGTCCCTGCGAAAGATAAACCAGACATCCGTCGAAACATCGATGAATCGATAGAGCTGTCAAATGCTTTCGGCAGTAAAAGCGGAGAGTTCCGGGAACTGCATGACAGGGGGAGCTGAAGAGCAAGATTGATAGTATCCTGTGTGTGTGTTTCCCTCGATAATTGATTGTAATGATGTGCTAACAATGTATCTTTTGAAGTTTTCTTTGTTGTTTGCAGGTGATTTACAGCACCCAGATGTATCCTTGTTTGTTTCTGATAAAGAAGGGGTACTAGGAGAATGTTTTTCTATAAAAACTGTAGAGTTTCTTTGCTCATTGCCCCAGCTTTCCAAAAGAATTCGGCTGGGCGCCTCGCTGCAGCGAAATTAAAGCCTTTTCTCCGTGCCTTTGAACCTTGGCGTGTTCTTTCAACTCTTGGCTCCGGTAATAGCGGCAAAGGTAACCCGAGGTGAAGCTTTCACATCTACATTTTGAAGTATGGCTAGGTTTGGTACTGTAGGCTTGGAATCTTCAAACGGAGGACAGAGGAAGGCAAAGGCAGATGATCTGTTCATCTCAGGACACCATTTAACAACTTTTTCCTGGCTGTAAAAGATTTCCATTTATTTGTGTGCAGGTTTCATTTACTCCACATGCTTTGTTTTGTGATTGGGTGGTAAATATGGGCTTTATTTGCAACTTTTATTGCTCAGATTGAAAGAATTGTGTATTTGGAGAAATTTAATAGCAAGAAAAACACATTTATTTTAATGTGTAATTTGATTCTATAGCTCATGCTCATAGCACAGCAAGGACACATTGTTTTCTTTCACTTTTTAAACTACAGTTCCCAGGATCTCCAAGTAGACATGGGCAAACTGGCGAGGGGATTCTGGGAACTCTTGTCCAAAAATGTTTATTCTAAGCTCTGGTCCATATAGAAGCCCCTTTCTTCACCCTCTCACTCCAGTGACTCTTTGGCGGTTACTACCTTGTTCCGTGATTATGTTTGTACTGTGACAGCATTGTTCACAGTCCCATGGTTTTGTCCCTGTTCAGTCCCTGTTTTCGTTTACTCATGGGTGTGTTTCACGACAAATTCTGAATTTGTCTTGCTTTCTTAACCATTTTTTAAAATATCACAAATAAAACTTTTTCGATATTTCGATTTACTGGTCTTCCGGGATTTACACGTCAATGCTACAGAATTTTCAGTACTTTCTTTAATAAACATTTGCACTGCATGGTATTTCCCATAGGGAAACTAATGTTGAATGCAGCTTCGGCCACAAGCGGGACAGCAAGGAAGGATGAATGGGATGTGAAGTAACCGCCTTTGTCTTTTCCTTGGACCAGTGAAACAGTTCAGTAGTTGGAACCAGGCATGATTTTGGCTTCAGGAGATTGTTATAGAAAACAATTTTAACAAATATTTAATTACGCCCAATGTGTTGTGGGCATTAGGTGGGTGAAGGTTAGCATTTACCCAAGTTCTGTTGTTGGGAGATTGAGTGTGAAAGAAACTCATGATTCCATCCTCTCCTCACAGCCCCTTTCTGTGTCCTGAAAATCTATGCTGGAAGCCAGGGCTTCTGTAAGACCCTTCCCTCCCATATCAGAGCCTCCATTGGAGCCCAGTGCCTTCCATTAATTGAATGATCTATTCTTTGGGTAGCTTATCTAGATCCAAGCCAAGAGCATCCTGTAGCTCCCTTCTCAGGACCATTGTAAATTACACTTACATGTCTAGCAAAAGCTTCTATTATTGGCTTAGCAAAAACTAATGTAAACAGTGAAATCTTTGGAAGAGCTGACACGAGATTGCAAAACTGACCCCAGTCTTACCTGAACTTTCCACAGCTACTTGCATGGATCAGCTCATTATGGTGAAGCATATTTTTCATAAACATCAGAAAAAGCATCTGGCTGTTTCAACAGGATGTGACTGAACATCATGAGGCAGTTAGAGGATACCTGGTTCCATATGGGAGCCAACCTTACAATTCTGCGCCTATAAATAAATTCCATCTGCTAGATAGGGGCAATTATGTGTATAAATGAACTGAATTATAATCAGGGCAGGCACAAGACATATTGCAAACTGAAGCAAAAGACAAGGTGGCACCCATCCTCATTTCACACATTCAAGATTACTTGACCAGCAGTGGAATCGGAATACTTATACACCTCAGCCATAAACAATGCAGAGGGCCTTGGACAAGTCATGTGGCACATACTGCTCTTTCCTTCAGTGACAGGGAACCCCGAGGGTGCTCAGGAAACACAGCTGGAGAGGCTATTATATCTGCTCCCAAAGTCTACCACCTGAGATGCTCACCTCACTCAGCCTAATAATAAGCCCAGACCGGTTCATAATATTTCACTTTGAAAGTGCTAATGCCCTGGTTGCCCCTTCCATGATGTGGATACTCAATTGCAGTCAACAACTCAAGGGTTTATTAACAACTTGGGTGAAACTGGGTACAAGCAAACAAAATATTTGTATAACACACTGGGTTTTCCTATCCCAACAGAGGACAACGAGCCCTACATGTCCCTCTTCCAGGTTGTCAGGGAAGTATGGGGTCTTGCTCACCAAGCAGGTGAACGAACCCTTGGAGATGAGCCAGGCAGGGCATCCCACAGCACAGGTGGTGAATCTCCAAGGTTAGTCATCCCTGGAAGGTAATCTCTATTTCTGGAGTGGTAAAATCTATCAGAGGTACTTTAGCTGGGCTGGGAGGTAATGCTGCAATTTTGTCTTGGCAGAAAGGAGAACCCTGGGTTTGGCCAATGTAGCCACTTCCCTGTTGATTTTGTGACCTCTCCTCCTTCCTCTGTCATCAGGATACTTGCTACCCACAAAAAGAGGACTTGAGGATTCCTGGGTTGTCATACTCTCTCCACTAGCTTTGATGGTCCACACAGCTGGATCCATTCCTCAGTCCAGGGGTCCCTTCATGGCCAGGGGTGTGGCTAGGGTTTTCAGCACCCAGGGACAAAATCAGTTTTCATGTCCCCTACTCTCTCTCTCTCTCTCTCTCTCTCTCTCTCTCTCTCTCTCTCTCTCTCACACACACACACACACACACACACACACACACACACACACACACACACACACACACACACACACACACACTTGCTCAGGCTCAGCATCAGCATCCTGGGCAGCTTCTTAGAGTTGAGCAGACACAAGACCAGTGGGAACCCCAAGCTCTGGGGCCGCGGGGCCTCCTTCTTGGCGCCATTCTCCAGCACCCCCTCCAGGCCCCATTCCCCAGCACCCCTTCCAGGCTGCTCTGCCACCTCAGTTGGGAACCATCACGGGCTCTCTCTGGCTCTGGTACCAGCACCGCAGCATGGCATGGGCAAGAGTGGGCAGCTTCTCTCCCTCCAAGCAGGGGGGCTAAACCATGCGGCAGATGGCCCAGCACAAGTTGCTCTCCGGCTGCCACTGTCCAGGCTGAGCCTCTGGGGCCTGGGGCCCTCCTGTCAGCCATAGTGCAAGGAGCACATGGCACCCCTCCCCAGCCAGACCCCTCCAGAGCTCCAGCACACACGCCCCTCTGCCGGCTCACGAGAGGCTGAGTGAGGCACTGGAGCCCTAATTGATGCTGCACCTGAGAGCAGATGACTCTCCCCACCCCCACTCCTAAATATGCCACTGTTCATGGCATCCCAATCAACCCTGGAGTTGATTGCTGGATTGTCATCCACCTCCATCTGATAGGCCTCCCAGTGTGCACTCTCTGGAATCTCCTCTCCACAGACTGGCCCTTCCTATTCCTCCTTGGCCCTTTTAACCCTGCATTGCTAGAGGCTCCCCTTCAACCAGAGGAGGGAGCAAGGGCAGCAGGGCCTACTCTCTCTGGCATCCAGGATGTTAGTAGAGGGTCTTTCCTCTTTCACTGTTCTCACAGGAAGGAATAAAATGCATGCACTGATAATATTTAAGAAAATGAGTCCTGATGGAGAAAAACAAATAATTATCTAGCCTAGCATCCTGTTTCCTCAAATGTCCAACCAGATGTTCATGGGAAAATTGGAAGCAAGACATGGAAGTAACAGCTCCTTGCTACCAGCTTTTACCAACACTAGTATTCCAAGGCATCCTTTCTCTGGGCCTGGAGGTAGCATCTAGCCCTTATCCCTAGCAGGTGTCCATAGTTTTACCCTCCATGAATGTGTTCATTTCCCTCCTGACGTCATCCACAATGGCAGTCCGTATCTTGAGCTACTGAATTTCATGGTTTAAGTACATGCACTGGGATGGACATGCAAGTTCTTTTTTTTTTTAAACAGGAAAGCATTTTTGGAAAGTCCTTTTGTTCTTTTCATACACCAATGGTGGTGAACCTTCAGCACTTCAGATGTTTTAGACTACAACTCCCAGAATTCCAAGCCTGTATTGCCAATGACAAAGGACTGTGAGAGTTGTGGTCCAAAACATCTGAAGTGCCGGTGGTTCACCTCCATTGTCATAGACTTCTTAAGGCAAGATTGTATTGGTTCAAAAGGATATTACTTTTCATTACCAGTATCAAACAAACTCCTGGAAACATAATGCTGAAGTCTGCTGTTAAGCACCTCAACTGAAAAAAATGAATCTTACCTTCAGATAAACTATTTTACATTGATATTTCAGTCCAAGAACATTTTGTAATCCACAGGTTTCATTCCAGTATAGTCATTATGGTTTACTGAAGGCCTATAACTGTTGAAAAGGAACAGCTGGAGAGCTACTGGTGAATGTCCCATGCTGGGAATGATCAATGGCATCATAAAGGGTTTTTGAAGCCTTCAGTTCTGACTACACAGGAGATGGACATCAACTTTTAGTGGTTTTTCACCTCCCCAAAGCCTTGCTTAGTTAAACTCTTCCATGTGGCAAAAACCATCGGCATAAAACAATTTAGACCTTTCTTCTCCATCATGGATTTTGTGTTGTCAAAAAGAGATGATAAAGTGTACACAGACATGAACTTTGCCGCCTTCTCCTGACAGAAAAAAAAGCTTCCAGGATATCAAGCCTTAAATGTTTTCCAACAATATTCCATAAATTTCCTGCTTGGAGATTCCGAGGATACCTTTTTAGGGTCAAAGTACCTCACAGTCAGAATCCTATCAGCAATTAAGGCTTGCATAAGGGAAATAACACAACTCTCAGCAGCAAATTGCTCCTCATTAATGAGGTCCTGGTTGCATTTCTGGGGGCAGGCCAAATCACACAGTCAGTGGGGGCACCCCTTAATGAGTAGCAATCTGCTATTTTCATGGTATTTCCCTCACACACATGCATATATTACCATATTGTATCATTTGTCCTGTATCTTGCAAGTAGAATGTTTGGCTTTCTGGGTGATCACAGGCTTAATTAGCAAGTCTGATTGCTGAGACGGGAAATGCCATCATGGGAGAGAAAAGAGTTTAATCATTGGGAACACCCTAGTGCCCGCTTCATCTACTTTGAATATATTTTTGCTGACCTGCTTGTGAGTAGACATTATTAGATGGTTGGGCATGTGGAATAGTGTGGTTGAATAAAAATGTCATGTTGAGTACACCTCCTCACACTGTGTAAATATTTTAGTACATATTTCCATGTTACAACACTGAAGAAATGATACATGGCTACAATGTAAAGGAGCGAGTATACGGCTAGTATAACGGTGTAAATGTGCTATTCCCTCAAAATAACACAACATCATGGCACTCCTCCAACTACTTTTTCTTCTTCCGCATGAACTGTGTACTAGCCATTCTCCTGGCAGCCATGAATTTAGCAATAAGGATAGCCAGTCTCTCACTTCAATGTTGGGGTTTTTGCAACCTCGCATGATACCTGTAGGGGGATGGTTGGAAGGGACCTTTCTGTGCCTGGGTGATTGTCAATCTATCCATTACTAATTGTTCCTTCCAGCCTTTGAATACAAAGAGAGCTCTGCCTCTATTTTATTTCCATTCTATTTTGTAGGTTGGTGTTAGCATTGTTTGCTGTATTGCTTCATTACTGTAAGTTTTTAAATGTTTTTAATCTTTCTCCTACTAATGTCTCAGAGTGAATTACTGAGGCTTTTAATGCTAGTTAATGAGAAACTGGTGGACTCTTGGAAACTTGTAACTATTCTCCTACATCAATCGCCATACTTCTGCTGTACAGCAAAGGAGAATTTTGCCAGAAATTCAAAGCTCAACAACATATAAGACAAGGGAAACAAGGAAATGTTGGTGGGATTCCCAGATGTTCAGCTAAAATGAAACTAACTAACTACCTACTCCATATCTCACCTGTGCCTATCTATTTTAATTTGCAGCCAGCCCAACTAAAAACCACACACAGGTCTCTCTCACAACCATAGTTCCATAAAGAGCCAGATGACTTCAGTTGGCCTACATCAGTGGTTCTCAACCTGTGGGGCCCCAGATGCTCCTGGACTGCAACTCCCAGAATTCCTGGCCAGCTCAGCTAGCGATGAAGACTTCTGGGAGTTGCAGTACAGGAACATCTGAGGACCCACCGGTTGAGAACCACTGGCCTACATGAATGGGCTTAAAAGTTCAAACTGGTGAGATTCAGAATAACCAACGCAGGGTGCTGCATACATTAGAGAAAAGGAGTCTGGAATTCAAGGGCCATTATTTTTGTAGTGTTTTCTCCAAGTCTTAAAGATTGTAGGACAAAGCCAGCACAGAGAAATTACACACACAAATGTTGAGAAAATGGAGTGTCTGAAATCAATTCTAATGTTAAATGCAAAGGACATCCTTGGCTCATTAAGTAAAAATATCTCATGTAATGAGCAGGAAAGCACTGGAGCACACTGAACCTTGACACAAAGCAAATTATTTAAGTGATAAATTATATTTTATGGGGAATGTAAAAGTTAATAATACTCCGGTGTAAGGTAATAAATGCTGAGGTGTAACTAACATCACTGACTGCTTTACTTACAAACATGCCATATGTACTCAGTTACTTGCAAAGGTAATAAAAAGAACCACACATTCTTCGCATGAAGACTTACATCTTCACTAAAGCAACTTCCACTCTCCTCTGTGTTTCCAGCTATTACGTGCCTTTGATTTTCACTTTTTGTCAAACATCTCATTTTGCAGTCAAACAACGTTATGCATGTCTATGCAGGAGAAGACACGGCCCAACCAGGAAGTGGGGTATACTCCCAAGTAAGAGGGCAAAGAGCAGAATCCAGTTGGTGACTTATGCTTGTGTTAATGAAATGATGTAAATCTCAGTGTCCAAGTGCTACTTGCATTTGAGTCCAGGAGCGCAACTAACACATCATTAATTAGAAGCTAGTTACTCTTGCAGCTTACACCTTCCCACTTAAGCAAGCATCAATCACACCAATCCTATAACTCCCTAAATCCCTGAAGTGCACATCACCAGCAATGAAGGTAGTCTAAAAAAAGCTCATGATTCCAGGCTCCATGGTGTTTGCTAGTGGAAGATAGAAAGTAACAGAACTATTACTGTCTCTTGTTTGCCTTAACAGCCAGATCTGATCGAGGAAGAAAAGACTTCTTTCTGTGCTGTGCATCCTTTTTAAGTTGAAGCACTGTATTGGCAGAAAAGTTGATGTGCGCATCCAGAACAAACCCTTGTATCTCATGCTCACAGCTAAACTTGATTTCCATACAGTGGAAGTGACTGAAGCATCTGCAATTCTGTGCTTGGATAGCTATTATTACAATGGAAGTACTTCTGATATCTGACAGAAATTATGCCCCTGTTCTCCAGATTCTCTCTGTATCATTTTTGGTCCTGGTGTCTCTCTTTATAACCATTTGTCTTGTCTTCTACCAGAACAGTCTGACAGTCTTAATTCTAAAAACTGCTCATTGCAATTTTCAATGGTATATTTAAAATGGTGTACAGTACAAGGTGCATCATTTGAAGGACTGTCAGAGGAGAGTCCTTTATTTGAAAGAGTTTCCTCATGCACGAGCTGTCTGCTCCAAGGTTCACAAAGATAAAGAAGGGAAATCCGGAACCTTCCAGTTGCCTGATACAATGGCCCTTTTGGAATGGGCTGGTGTGGTCTAAATAGGGTCACTTGAAGTTGGGTGGAAGCATGATATGCCATTTGGTGAAAATCTGCATCCAGGTGGCACATAGCCGTCAAGAAATGCTATTTGCTCCAGTTCCTCTGCTGTCAATTTCCATTTTTCAAGTGGTTAAATAAGCAAATCACCTCAGAAAATTGGCAATTTTGGCAAACCAACCGCTGTCCCTGGTCTTGGTGAAGGTGAAAGAGAAATGAAAAATGTTTTCTCTGCTAGACCATTGCTGATGTACTACATCACTTATATTAATTTCTGAAAGATAATATTTTTGGTTTTCTGAAGTGCCAATAAAAACTAACCTTCGTTGAAATTAATAATAATAATAATAATTAATAATAATAATAATAATAATAATAATAATAATAATAATAATAATAATAAGAAGAAGAAGAAGAAGAAGAAGAAAGAAGAAGAAGAAGAAGAAGAAGAAGAAGAAGAAAGTAAGCTGAATGGGGGTAACACCATCAAGGCCATTAATAGCTGGGCCATACCAGTCATCAGGTATACCGCTGGCATTATAAACTGGACTCAGATGGAACTAGATAGTCTGGATAGGAAAACAAGAAAACTTATGACCATTCACTATGCATTACATCCACGCAGTGATGTTGACAGGCTGTATTTACCTAGAAAATTAGGTGGTAGAGGTCTTCTGCAAGTGAAGCAGACAGTTGAAGAAGAGAAGCATGCGTTGGCAGATTATGTAAAAAATAGTACAGAGCCAGCATTATTGGAGGTTAAGAACAGGGAGGTGTTTAAAGTAAAGCAAACAAAGGGTGAATACAGGAAAACAACGATGCAAATACGAGCTGATAGCTGACATAATAAAGCACTGCATGGGCAGTTCCTCAAAAAAATCAAAGGAAAAGTAGATGAGGAAAATACCTGGTTATGGTTTATCAATGGAACACTGAAAAAAGAGACAGAAGCCCTGATTTTTGCAGCTCAAGAACAAGCTATCAGAACAAATGCAGTTAAGGCTAGAATAGAAAAATCAGCTGAGTCCCCCACATGTAGACTCTGTAAAGAGACAGATGAAACTATCGACCATATATTGAGCTGTTGCAAGAAAATTGCTCAGACTGATTACAAACAGCATCATAATGTAGTTGTTCAAATGGTCCACTGGAATTTGTGTCAGAACTATCATCTTCCCATAGCAAAGAACTGGTGGGATCATAAGCCTGGAAAAGTGATTGAAAATGAGCATGAAAAATTACTTTGGGACTTCCAAATACAGACAGACAGGGTTTTGGAGCATAATACCCCGGATATTGTGATTGTGGAGAAGAAAAAAGTGTGGATCATTGATGTTGCTATACCAGGTGATAGTAGAGTCACTGAGAAACAACTTGAAAAAATTACCCGATATCAGGATCTGAAAATTAAACTTCAGAAACTCTGGCATAAGCCAGTACAGGTGGTCCCAGTGGTAATTGGCGTGCTGGGTGCGGTGCCTAAAGAGCTCAGCAAGTATTTAGAAGAAATTGGAGTTGACAAATTCACCATCAGTCAGCTGCAGAAAGCCACCTTACTGGGATCTGCTTGCATAATTCGCCGATACATCACATAGTCCTAAACGCTTGGGAAGAGTTCGACTAGTGATTTGTAATACAAAACCCAGCATAGTTACCTATTACTGAAATTGCATATAGTTAATTTTATCCTTATAGTTGGATGTTGAATTTAATGTTGCTTAATTTGTACTTCATTTGTTACTGTTTGCTGTTTATGATTTATAATTTGTTATATTGTTAACCATCCAGAGTAACCCTCAGGCTAGTAGTGCAGGATAAAAATCAAATCAAATCAAATAAATAAATAAATAAATAAATAAATACCTGTTGTAACATATTATCTAGCAGCAGTCTGTAATAAAACAGGTTATTAGTAGAGGTGGACATGAAACAGAAAACCCATGGTTCAGGTTTGTCTGTTTAGGGCCCACCCTTGGTTCGGTTTAAAACAAATTCGTATGAACCCGAACCAAGCTGAATCAGTTCGGGTCCGGCTTACTGGGCGGCAGCGGCAGGGGGGGGCGATCCTGGCCCCAGCAGCAAAGGTGAGAGGCATTGGCTTGGGGCCAGCGCCCCATTGTTTGTTTGCTTGCTTGCTTGCTTGCTTGCTTGCTTCAAGCGCCGACCACCCGGCCCCAGGCGCCGGGTCAGCGCTGGTTCTCCCCCCCCCTTTATTTTAGAGCACCGACCTGGCCACCCCCGGGGCCAGGTCAGTGCTCCTTTTATTATTTTTTATTTTTATTTTTATTTTTATTTTTATTGTTTTGTTTTGTTTTTAAAATGCCGACTGGTCAGCCCCTGGGGCCGGGTGGGCACTCGTTTTATTTTATTTTTTTATTTATTTTGTTTTACAGCCGCTCCTGGGGTGGGGTCAGAACTTTAAAAAAAAATTAAGCACCAACCGCGCAGCTCCTGGGGCCGGGTTGGCACTGGTTCTCTTATTATTATTATTATTTCTTCTTTATTTTAGAGCACTAACCTGGCCACTCCCAGGGCTGGGTCGGTGCTCCATTTCTTTTTTTATTTTATCTGAATATTTTTTGTTTTGGTTTTAAAGTGCCGACCATGTGGCCCCTGGTTCTGGTTCTGGCCCCTGGTTCTGGGTCAGCACTTGTTTTTTTAATTTTTATATATATATATATATATATATATATATATATATATATATATATATATATATATATATATATATATATATATATATATATATATATATATATATATATATATATATGCATGTTAGGGTGGATTAGGGTTTCTTCCCGTGTAGAAATCTGGTTGTTCTGGCGGCGTTTCGACGAGGTCTCACTCGTCATCTTCAGGCTGGTGTTCTGGCTTCTTTCTTCTTGAAGCAAAGTGTGGTCTCAGTTGAAGTCCTTCTATAAATACTGCTGGGGGTGTGGTTTGCTTGCTCTGTTGCTGATTGCAGGTTGCTTTGTTCCTTTGTTCTTTTGTGATCTGCTGTGTGGCTGAGGCGATCGTTAAGGGATTAACTGCTGATGGCTGTTTAGATGGCTGTTTACATGCTGGTGGGTTAGATGGCTGGTAGGTTCTGGCAGTATCCTGGGCTTTGGTGGAGTGGGGTCCTGTGTCTTGTGAATTCATTTTGGTCTGGCTACGTGTCTGTGGTCTCCCAATGTTTTTGGGGGTGTGTGAGTGTGCTCCATGTGGTGACTGGAGTGGGGTGCCGCAGTAGATGGTGCAGTCGTGGTTTTGTTATTGGATGGTGGTTTCGTTTCATCTGTGGGAAGGGTCTGGGTTTGTGTTTGGTGTGGATGGAAGGTGGTGGCATCTTGTGTCCTTTTGGACCTGGTGTCAGTCTTTGTGACAGAGGCTCGTCTGTTGACCAGGGCTAGTTTCAGATGTCAGGCAAGCGGGAGGTGTCATCACGTTTATTCATGTTGTTTGGGTGTTTCTCTATTTCAATGGCTTCCATGATTATTCGACTGTTGAAGTGTTCAGTTTTGGAGATGAGTTTGGTTCTTTCAAAGTCAATTTCATGACCTGTTGTTTTTATGTGCTGGAAGAGAGAGGAAGATTTTTCTTCTTTTTGACTGCGTTCTTGTGTTCTGCGATGCGTGCGCTTATTCTCCTGTTTGTCTGTCCGATGTATGTGGCTGGACAGACTTTGCATGGTATTTCGTAGACTCCTTGGTTTTCTAGCTCAATCTATACCGTGAAAAAATCGAAAACATATATAAATATATATATATATATATATATATATATATATATATATATATATATATATATATATATATATATATATATATATATATATATATATATATATATATATATATATATATATATATATATATATATATATATATATATATATATGCATGTTTTAATTGCGAACGGATTCCAAAAACACCATCACCAAACTAATCCAAAAGGAAACACCCCCAAGAACCAAGAAACAGAAGAGAACAACGGCACCGCCCTCCTCCCTTACATCAAAGGCACCACAGACAAAATCAGCAAAATTCTCCACAAACACAATATCAAGACAGCCTTTTGCACCGACCAAAAAATAGCCAACATTTTAAGAAACCCCAAAGACAAGATTGAGCTAGAAAACCAAGGAGTCTACGAAATACCATGCAAAGTCTGTCCAGCCACATACATCGGACAGACAAACAGGAGAATAAGCGCACGCATCGCAGAACACAAGAACGCAGTCAAAAAGAAGAAAAATCTTCCTCTCTCTTCCAGCACATAAAAACAACAGGTCATGAAATTGATTTTGAAAGAACCAAACTCATCTCCAAAACTGAACACTTCAACAGTCGAATAATCATGGAAGCCATTGAAATAGAGAAACACCCAAACAACATGAATAAACGCGATGACACCTCCCGCTTGCCTGACATCTGAAACTAGCCCTGGTCAACAGACGAGCCTCTGTCACAAAGACTGACACCAGGTCCAAAAGGACACAAGACGCCACCACCTTCCATCCACACCAAACACAAACCCAGACCCGTCCCACAGATGAAACGAAACCACCATCCAATAACAAAACCACGACTGCACCATCTACTGCGGCACCCCACTCCAGTCACCACATGGAGCACACTCACACACCCCAAAAAAACATTGGGAGACCACAGACACGTAGCCAGACCAAAATGAATTCACAAGACACAGGACCCCACTCCACCAAAGCCCAGGATACTGCCAGAACCCACCAGCCATCTAACCCACCAGCATCTAAACAGCCATCTAAACAGCCACCAGCAGTTAATCCCTTAACGATCGCCTCAGCCACACAGCAGATCACAAAAGAACAAAGGAACAAAGGAACCTACAATCAGCAACAGAGCAAGCAAACCACACACCCCCAGCAGTATTTATAGAAGGACTTCAACTGAGATCACGCTTTGCTTCAAGAAGAAAGAAGCCAGAACACCAGCCTGAAGATGACTGGGGCTGGGTTGGTGCTGGTTCTTTTTTATTTTATTTTCCTTTATTTTAGAGCACCAACCTGCCCACCCCTGGGGCCGGGTCAGCACTCCTTTTTTAATATTGATTTTATTTGAATTTGGGGCGGGGAGTCCCCAGCAGGGGCTTTTGAGGTGCTGGCTTGGGGCCAGTGCCTCATTTTTTGTTTGTTTGTTTGTTTGTTTGTTTGTTTTTCTTTACGCGCCGCCTGCACGGCCCCAGGGGCCAGGTCAATGCTGGTTCTTTCTTTATTTTTTCTTTATTTTAGAGCGCCAACCCAGCTACCCCAGCTTCTTATGAGAGAATGAGAAGCCACTGAGAGGTCTCTGGCTGTGGATCCATAGGTTGGAGGAGCCACTGTGCCTCCTTGACAGTGGCTGGACTTGATGATCTAGAGAGTCCCTTCCAGCTCTGCAGTTTAAAGTTCATAGTTGTCGTTGTCATTGTCGTCGTCGTTTTTACACCAATAGCTGCTCACTCTCAGGTCCATTAGTGAAGAACCCTAGAGCCCTAAGTACTCAGAATTGAGAATAATATTATCAGGATTTTACATGCCATGCCTGCAGACATACAATCTTCTGTTTGCTCCTTTACCTTCTGCTGGAAATATTGTCACATGTGGACAGAATGATAGGATGGTACAGTTTAGTCATTTTGTATTGCTAAATCCCCACAAACAGACTTGTTTTACGCAGTGACGGGGGGGGGGACTGTCTAGAAAAAAGACAGCACTAGCTACATGATTTAAATTGATAGAGGCATCAGTGTTAATGCCTCCAAAACAGGTTGTATTATCGTTTTGAATCTTTGTTGGCAGAAAGCTATAATTTACATGTACAATATCCTTCCACATTGCCTATTAATTACATCTACAGTGTCTCTGTTTACAAGCAATCCATTTGAAAACATATGCTGCAATAATTAAAATGTTATTATGCTGACAGTGCCTTTCTTGGAGGAACTTGTAACATCTGTATTGACCGTGATAAGCATTGATTATCTCGAGTGATATAAATATTTGGGGAGCTAATAACAATCAGGTAGGAATTCAGTTCATGCTATAGGCAGCAGAAATAAATTACAGGAAGCCCACATCAAAGCTGCCTCCTGCAACGGTTTGTTTTCATACTTAATGGCTCACAATAAAGCACACAGAGAGAAAACTCTTTGGAGATTCAACATAAGGAAGTGCCTTAAAGAAACTTCCCATCCTGTTGGCATCAAGCATTACAGGACATCTGCAGAACCTTACAGATGTGGTACAGTGAGGAAGTGAAAAACAGGGTAAAAATGTAAGATACAGATGGAATGCAAACCTGCACAACCACAGCAGATTTTGTATGATCAGAGTGAGGGGGGGGTGGATTGTGATAACAATGCTCTTGAGACATTTTGAAAGACCACAGTAACATCTTATAAGCTCTGCATGTGCAATTAGACACCATACTGAGCACGTGGAAAGAGCCCATATGTGTCAGATCACTACACTCATAGGCACTCTCCACATGTCACTGGGGTATCTATACAGAACTCTGGGTACCCAGAGCCATGATCTAGTGGGCCTATATGTGCTAACCTAGTTCCCCCTCTACCCCCTCACCTGTTGTGTACTGTCACTTTAAGAGAAGGGCCCAACAGATCTCAGTTTTAGCAGGTAATTTAGTGTTTTCAATGTGATTCTGGACATACAGTCATTGGTGGCTGTTGACTCCAATTTTGGAGGTGCTGTGATTCTACTCAAGATTTTAGTCTGTACTTCACTGGAATCCTGGAGTTCCCATTAGGGATGGGCTGTTCATTTTGAAAGCAATAGGTTTCAAAATGACCCATGCGAGTCCAGGTGTTGTTCGGAAGCCTGCGAAACACAAGCAGCCAATCACTAACCTTCCTGCAGGGTTGCATCGAGCTGAGCTCCAATAAGAAAGATGTCTCCAGACATCATTGGTCCTCCCTGGTGCTGGCCAATCAGAGAAGAAGGTGGGATGATGTGTTTTCCTGCACAGCTCCTGATTGGCCAGTGCCAGGGAGAAGGTCAGATGGTGCCAGGGGACTACTTCCTTATTGGAGCTCAGCCCGATGCGACCCTGCAGGAAGGTAACTGATTGGCTGCTTGCATTTTGAAGGCTTCTGAAATGCACCTGGGCTCGCATGGGTCATTTCGGAACCTACTGCTTCCGAAACAAAGAGCCCATCTCTAGTTCCCATAAAGGGCAAACTAAAGAACTGACAGTACTGTACCCATAAAATTTGCCTCATCAGCTCCCACTGCTTGCAGTAAATGTCCTTAAAAATTAAGAAGATCCAGGACCTATTTTAGTTAAACCATTGCATTTATTTGAAGTCAGATGTTATTTTGTCTTCCAGGACATTTTAACAATTAATGTACGTGAAGACGTGCATGCAGTGCTGTTTATCATATTCAGAGCCACCAAGGCACATATATCTTTTAATTTCATTTATGATTACAGCAGGTTTTCTCTACAGCATATCAATATGGCATACCAATATGATGTGTAAAACACATGGAAAGTCAAACTTCTTTTCCTCCTCCCCTGCAAAAAGCTATGTTAAACTATAATGCAATGTATCCCAGTGGGCTTTGAGCTGTAGTGCTATTTCTGTTGAAATAAGGCATTGGGATCCAGTGGTAACTCCTGGCAGTGGAAGGGATATGTTATGAATCTGTCTTCTAGAATCCTCCTTCCCACATGCAGCCCTGCCCAGTACTTACTGCTCCAGAACATCCGGAGGGCCAAAGGTTCAGCACCCCTGCTCTAACTACTACAGATGCATGCTGAATCAACTATGTTGTCAAGCTTGCTTGCAAGTCCTGCATCGGGTGGCGGTGGCAGTGGCGGTTGCATCTTTCAGTACAAACAAAGGCAAGGTCAATGATTCCATAATTTACCACCAATTTTAAATCCAACAATGATTTAATCCATATTTGATGAAGGTATCCCCTATGGAATATAGGTTCATGGGATCTGCATTCATCTCTTAATCATGCTTTTATGACTACTGGCCTCTTTCTTGTGTTTCAGGATCATTTTGTATTCTCTCTCTTTTTTCCCCTTCTCTCAGTGCCGGGCATTATTTTGTCTCCTTATGACCTCTGCACAGTTTTCTCTGACAAAGAAACTGTTAACAGTTTGTACTATTCAGAAATGCACAGATTAATTGTCTCTGACTATTATCATGTCCTTGGTTTTTTCCATACTAATGCCCTCTGCTATTTGTTCTTTCCTCTCTGCCTGGTAAGAATGGTAAAAAAGATATTGCCGCCTTGAGTAGCATAAGCTGATGCTTTATAGACATAACAACGGCTGCTTCTTGTGCCCTGTATGAACTACATTTAATTATCTTTAGATTGCTTAGTTTATTTTATTACATTTTTTAAAAAAAAACTGATTTACAGCTGGAGATACTTAAAGAGATTTCTACTGCATGTTGCATTAGGCTGCAAGATATCTTTTTTAATGCATGTTCCAGCACAGCCGAGCGTTCTTGGATTTTTAAATTATTGTATTGATTTTGAAGGAAGTAAAATAAATGTTTTATTTGGTTTAGTAGGTGTTAAACAACCATTTTGTTTAACCAATAAACCAAAGTGAACGTCTGCTCAATGTCCATGTTGGTCTTTATTATTTTACATTGAAAAAATTGGAAAAACGGCAGCCACATGATCCAAAACAAATCAGTGAGAGTGGAAGTTGGCTGTGGATTAAAATACAGGAAGTTTTCTGTGCTTTTCACTGACAGTAGCTTCATCCCAATGATACACACATCACCATGATTAGTCATAACATGTCAGCAGTAGACATGGGCACGACCAGAAAAAATGATGTTTCGAGTTTTCGTTTGTCGGAACGGGTCCGTTTTGGCTCGTTTCCGTTTGTCGCGAAAATTTTCAAAAATTTGTCATTTCCATTTGTCGTTTGTCGTTTCCACTGCAATTTAGCGCGGTTTTATTTCTCAGAGCATAGGGGCATCCCACAATCAGTTTTTGCACCCTAGGTGGGTGGCGGGGGGACGTGCGGGCAGGTGGCGGTGGCGGGGGGCCATGGGTGGGCGGCAGCCGCGGGCGGGCGAGTGGGCGGGCAGCGGTGAGGGCCGCAGGCTGGTGGCGGCATGGGCGGACGGGCAAGTGGGCAGTTAGGATATCACTTAGGAAGGATAGAGGTTCTGTTCTTGGCTTGCACCCCAAATGTGTGTGTGTGCAAGCAAATTGAAGGTGGGAAAATAGAAAATAAATGGTAGTATATAATATATATTTAAAATAAATCCACACCTCCCACTCCCAGTCAAACCTTCCCCTTTATCCAATATCAGAAAAAAAATCCTCAAACTGCCAGAGAAGAAATAAAGAATAAACTGCTATTCCCTTCAGCAGACAAAGCTGCAGGGAATCAAAGAAATTATTTTCTAAATTCAATTCCATCCCTGCCTGCCTAACTTAAATCCTAAAGCCTCCAGCCTCCCTCCTAAATCTCGATCGGATCACACCAGCACCAGCAGCCAGCCCTCCTCCCTCAACCACATCCATACACCCGACTGCGATTTCTGGAAGGTGCCTTGGCATCCAGAAGTGTCAATCAAAAACCTGGCGATGCCATTGGTGGAATGGTTCAAAAAAATTGCATGGTCCCATCCCATGCCCAGCCCAAATGGGCAGGTCTAAAAAAAAAAATAAAATAAAATAAAATAAAATCAATACGACGTTTTATTGCTATAAAAACCCACTGCTGCTACTATAAAAATTCAGGCATTTAAAATAAATAAATTTCACATGTTTCTGTGGTGATTTGGTGTGTTTTTGACCACAATTTCAAAAGAAAAATTGGGGTCACCATTTTGGATCCCCCCCACCACATGGCATGCAGCAAGACAGATGACGAGGATGACCCCCCCAGCCCGGTTCAAGCAGCCCAGGACAGGAGAAGGGGGGAAGGCCGGGGACCCTCCAGAAATCACCCCTCTGGTAGGTGGCAAAGCCTCAGGCAGGCATATTTTCGCCTGCTTTTTTGGCCGGGAGTTGGGGTTTTTAAAAAAACTTTTAAAACTTTTTCTGTGCTTTGCATCGCACGATCGCCACGATGCCACAAATGGAAACAAAAAACCTGACCAAATTTTTCTTTTTTCGGTTTGAGTTTGAGTTCTGACGGCTTAATTATCATTACCGTTTCCATTATGTAACGGAAACGATAACCGAAAACGGAAACGACAATTTCGCCAAGTCGTGCCCATGTCTAGTCAGCAGCATAGAACACAAAGGTTTTAGTCGTGCCACCAAATTGATAGCTATGCCTCAGTGTTATCTAACTATGGGCCTTTTTACACGACCCCTAAGATCCGCTGGCCACTTAAATTCGGACCATAGATCTTAGGGGTTTGTCGCTCTTCCTCTGTCTTCCTCTGTCCCCACCCCCCTCCACACTTCCTGGTTGCTGGCTGCCTGGGGGAGGGAGAAAAAAGAAAGAAAAGACTGCCGGTTTACCTCCGTTTTGTTCCCGGCAGCATTCAGATCTCTTAAAGGGGTGGGGCGCAAAAAAAGAACAAACGGAAGCCAGGAGAGCCCCGCACTCACTATCCTTACACCGGATCAAATATTTGTCACCATCAAAGACCAGGTACAAGGAAACTGCTGTTTGGTCGCGCTAAAGTGGGCGGGGTCGCACTTAATTGTCTGCAAAGTCCGGAGCTGGTGGGTAAACATTTTTAAGGTCCGGACCTTGCAGCCATTTGCGGCGGAGCTTAGGGGTCGTGTATAAATGCCCTATGATTGCCATGAAAGGGCATCTCTTTTGGGTGTTGCTTGCCCCCATGAATCGGGATGCCTGGATTTCTGTTGTGCTCCATTATCTGCTGTCTATGTAATATCATAGCTTCCTCAGGCAGTGCACTTTACTGGAGTAGCCGAATGAGGCTTGAGCAATCCAGGTTCTAGTCCTCATGGAGCCATGAAACTCAGTAGGGGACCTGAAACCAAACATTTCTTCTCTCTCTCTGTCTGATTTACTCTCTTGGGTTGCTGTGAGAAGACAGGGAGGAAGAGGAGGAGAGCCATTTTTACCCCCATGTTCTCTCTGGAAGAGAGGTAAGATAGAAATGTAATTAATTTTAAAAGAGAGAAAGAAGTCACTTGAAGCTTTTTGGCGATGTAATTTCATTATCTGTGAAGGAACAAAATCTTCTCAGCAGATTTTGTTCCCATCTAAAGATAACTAGAGATCATGGCTGATGTCCTCCTGCTAGTCCAAACTTCCATGATTCCCACTGAGACACCAGTTGTCCACTCCAGCTGGGACCAGCAATATGCTACTGAATAAATAGATAAATCTAGACAAAAGCACAAATCCAGAGATATGAACTAAAGCATTCCTGGTTCTCCTTCCATTAATCCTGCTCTTCAGTCTGCATTATAAAAGCAAAGCAAATGTGCTGCTAATATATTGCTCTACAGCACTTAAAGCACTCCCTGGGTGGTTTACAGTTTAAGCTACACATTGCCCCACCCCACCCCCACCCCCACCACCAAGTTCAGTTCACCAGCCTTGGAAGAATGGAAGGCTGAGTCAACCTTGAGCCAGCCATGTGATCCTGTGCAGAGCAAACTGAGGTTGTGAGTTGAGAGATGGAAATAGGGGGAAATGGCATGGAAAGCCTCTTGTCCATTGCTCTTCCCAATGATACTCTATCCCATTCCATTTCCTTTGATTTGTTTTCCACCCTGCCTTCCTGCACCCAACAATAACCCAGCATTTTCTGATGTCTGTGTGTGAAAGAGATCATTCTCCAGGATTGCTGATATCTCCATCTTGTGCAAGGGTGCTGTATTTTCACCTGAATATCTGAAACAGAGAAATGAGACATAGCTTTCCGGGAATTGATTAAACACTGTTCCATTCCAGATTGCCATAATGGAAGAATCTTCCCGGAACTAACAATGATATGCCATTTTGCCCCTTATAGCCCTGACATTGCAGGTGGAGTTCTGTAGCATTTCAAAACAGCTTTTGTTCAGAAATGAATTGAACAATGGCTCCTCTGCGCAATTAATCAGCTTGTAGATGAAGTGACATTTTAACCAGGGATTTCCAAGTGGGCAACTCATCTTCTGAGATGGTGCACCACCCTAGCTTTACAGCATAGCCTAGCCACAAACGTTTTGAAGTGCAGACTCTCAGGGTAAGCTGTCAGCATGCTGTAAATACATGACCTGCTGCTTGCCCGGAAACCAGAGGATTCCAAGCCATGAAACGAAAGCAACAGACAACCAACAGTGGGACTTGTAACCTTTTTCTGCAATTTCTACAATTTTGGTGTCTCTAGGAGCCTAGATCAATGCATCAAAAATCACTAAAATTCATCAATTCATATCCATGAAGAGTTATCAATACATACACTGTACATATAAATTGACAAATTTGAAGTTTTTGAAAAAAAATTCAATTCATTTTCAGATTCATACCCATCTCTAGTTGGAACCCATTGAGATTGCTGCTGCAGTGCTTAGATCTCAGACTCCTGGCCTCTTTACCCTCCTCCAGCACTTTATCATGCATGTGGGTTGAGGTGTATAAGCAAATCACCCTGGGGACTGATGAGGTGTTGAAAAGAAAGAAGGGAGGATGAGACTGAGGTATGGGAAAGTGAAGAAAATCAGGGAGAGGAAAGGGACTTATGCAGCAGTGGCCAGGAATGCATTTGCAAAATTAAAATTAGTGTGCCAGTTATGTCCATTTTGTGAGAGATGTGCTCTGGCCCCTGTGGCACATGCCCTAGTAACTTCCTGGCTGGATTACTGTAACACACTCTATGTGTGGCTACCAATGGAAACCTTCAGTGAGTCCAAAATGCAGCAGCTAGATTGGGGCTGATTACGGGGGTCACATAATATCTTACCTTCACTCTCCACTGGCTGCTGGTCAGTTTCCAGGCACAATTCAAAGTGCTGGCCATATAACCAACAAAACCCAAATGGCCTGGGTCCAAATAACTTCAAAGGCTGTATCTCCCAGTATGAACTGGCTCAGGTGCTAAGGTCATCAGAAGAGGCCTTTCTCTCAGTCCTTCCACCTTCCCAGGTACGTTTCATGGGGACATGGAAAAGCGCCTTCTCTGTTACTGCTCCTAGACTTTGGAACTCCCTCCCACTGGAGACCAGACTTGCCCTATATTTGCTGTCTTCTGCAAGGAGGCAAAGATCTTTTTCTTCAGCCAAGCATTATCTGAGTGACTGGCTACCTTTTGTGTCTTTTAGCTGGATTGTTATGCATTGCTGCTTGGACTGAATTTGTACTACTCCTTGTGTTATTCAGTTTTTAGTTTTCCATCTCTCCGAGTGGCATTTTTCCTTTTATTTATTTGCTTATTGTTCTTAACTTTAATATTGCCTTTTTAATGTAGGATACCTTGTCTTCAAGGTTTCTTGCTAATTGTTGTATGCTCATTGTCTCCAACTTTCTATGGGCGCTTTTACACGACCCCTAAAATCCGAGGCAAAGGGCTCCCAGATCCAGAGCTTTAAAATTGTTTTCCCACCAGCTCCGGATTTTAAAAAAATTAAGTACGACCATGCCCACCTAAGCGCGTCCCAGCGCATTTTCCAAGTACCTGGTCTCCAAAGGTGAAAAATTTCTGATGTGGATGTAAAGCAGTGAGTGCCGGGCTCTCCTCGCCTTGTGTTTGTTTGTTTTTGCCCCCTGCCCCTTTAAGAGACTGGAAGAGATTGGAATGCTTCCTGGGGCAGCTCCCGACAGCAGAGCGGAGGTGAACCTGCATTTTTTTCTCCCTTTTTTTCTCCCTCCCCTCACACAGACAGGAGCAAAGGAGTGTGAAGGGGTAGGAACACAGGAAGAGTGACAAACCCCCAAAATCTCTGGTCTGAATTTAAGTTGCCAGCAGAATTTAGGGGTCGTATAAGCTGCCTTGGAACCTTTCCAAGGAGAAAGGTGGGGTAGAAGTAAGTAAGTAAGTAAGTAAGTAAGTAAGTAAGTAAGTAAGTAAGGGGTTCTGGCACCAGGGATGCACTTGAGGGATGCACACTTATCACATGAAGAGGTTATAAGAACTCTTAACATCCTTTCATTCTAGTTCCTTTTCCTTCCTTTCTTTCCTTCCTTCCTTCCTTCCTTCCTTCCTTCCTTCCTTCTTTCTTTCTTGGCTGGCTGGTTGTGTGTCTTTCTGACATAATGCAAACAGCTTTGCCTTGCAGAAACTGTTAAAAACTTCAAAATAAACAATCACAAGAGCAAAAATTCCTGGACTACAGGGACAGGTTTGGGTGGCAGGTAGCAGGTGTGACTTCCAGATGATCTGATTGATTTGGAATGCAGGGTAGTGTCATGAGTCATAACAGAAAAGTTCACCCAGTATTTCCCTCCTCTCATCTTCTCCCTTGTGAGGAAAAAGGAGAAAACTGGATGAGACTTCTTCCATCTCTTCACCCTCCCCCCCATCCCCAGTTCTTTCCCCTTTATCATTCTGAACTGCATTAAAGGTGAAAGAAGATCCATGAAACAATTGGGAGGATAAAATAAATGAAAGTTTCACATATGATTAAAAGATTTAAAAGGAGAGAATAACTAATTTTCTTCTAACATATCAATAGCTTCCCAAGCAGCATAGGGAAAGGGAAGAAGGCAATGTAATGTGCATATTTACAATCTATGGGGCATAAGCTCCTTCTTGGTTCCCTTCATCCTATTTTGCCTTTCTCTCTGGGCGTTTATACACGACCCTAAACTCCGGGGCAAACGGCTCCCAGCTCCGGAGCTTAAAAATGTTTACCCACCAGCTCTGGAGTTAACAGGAAATTAAGTGCGACGCCGCCCACTTTAGTGCGTCCCAGCGCAGCTTTCAGGTACCTGCTCTTTGGAGGTGAAAATTATTTGATCCAATGTAACGATAGTGAGTGCGGGGCTCTCCTTGCTTCTGTTTGTTGTTTTTTGGCTCCCGCCCCTTTAAGAGCTACTTTTACAGAGAGGAGAGGCAGAACGAGGTGAGCAGCATGCTTTTCTTTCTCTTTTACTCCCTCCCCTCACGCAGCCAGCAGCCAGGAAGTGCGGAGGGAGTGGGAACGCAGGAAGAGCGACGAACCCCTAAGATCTCTGGTCCAAATTTAAGTGGCCAGCGGATCTTAGGGGTCGTGTAAAAAGGCCCTCTGTCTGCACCTCTGCTGTTGGCTGTATTGTTGCCTCCTTTTGCAGTAGATTGATTCTCTGTTGCCTTGTCTCCGTCTCTCAGGACTGTTTTATGGGGGGTTGAGGGATGGGGGGTTGTGGGACTCTTTTTTTTTTACCACTAACACTAAAATAAAAATGGAGGAAAACAAACTAAAATAACCCAAAAGACTCCCTTTTGTGTTAACAAAAAGATTGGTGCATACATTCCAAACAAAAGGTTTAGCCACACACATCCCAAGGAAGTAGCAACAATGAAGTTGCCCATCAACAGCGAGCCCCTGGACAACATGCTGAGAAGAAACAGAGACTACCCAGGGCTGGCGCTTCCATTAAGGCGAACTAGGCAGTTGCCTAGGGTGCCAAAATGGAGAGACGGTGCTGGATAGCCTGCCGCCCCCCGCCCCCCACCACTGGCCACTGCCATCCGTCCCCCCACCACCTGCCAGCCACCCGTCGCTGTCTGCCCATCGCTGCCCGCTGCTGCCTGCCCGCGCCCCCCCGTGCCCATCACCGCCCACCCCCGTGCCCGTCACCGCCCCCACCATATGCCGCCCTGTCCCCCCACTTCCCCACCACCCACCACCTGCCCGCCCCCACCCCTCCCTGCCCCCTGCCCTGCCCTGCCCCCCCACCCCACCCCGCCCCTCGCCTAGGGTGCAAAAAAAAACTAGCACCAGCCCCGAGACTACCTGTTCACTCTCTTCCCTGTGGTAAGATCTATTCTGTGTTAAATTGCACTAGAAATCCAACTGAAGTTGCGTGCCAATTGTGGTAGCAAATTGCTACTCATTCATGAGTTCCTCATCATCATTTACCAAGTGTGAGTTTAAATGCACAAGGAAAGTGAACGAAAATTCATTAATTAATGGAAATCCACCACCATGATTCACTCACTTACAGATACCCTGTTCTAAATCCCAGTAGGATCTTGGCCATAAAGTATTTTAAATTTTCATCAATGCATAATGTTTATGGTTATTTGTGCCTTCTCACTCCCTCATCTCTTTTTGGCAAAGTGGATGTGAACACCCTACCTCTAGCTTATAAACTGTTACAGTAGGACCCCGGTATCCACTGGGGATTGCTTCCAGGCCTTCCTGTGGATATTGAAAACCGTGGATAAGGGAGAACACCAAAAATCCCCAAAACTGATGTTTTGCGACAGTAGCTTGCTTTATGGCTGCTGTTTGTGACAGGAGCTTGCTTTATGGCTGCTATTTTACAACAGTAGTTTGCTTTACAGCTGCTGTTTTTGACAGCAGCTTGCTTTGTGTCTGATGAATTATTTATTTGATTTTTTCCTCTGCCAACCGTGGATAACTGAATCAGTGGATGATGAAAGAGTAGATAAGGGCATCCTACTGTACTTGCTAATTCTGTGCTGATTATGGTTTAGTTTCTGCTTCCCCTTCCACCCTTCCCTTCTGCAGGCAGTGACACCTAAGTATGAGATCAGTGCAGCTGATTCAGCAGAATCCTAAACCTTAAATCAGACTGGTTCATTTCAGACCAATCTGGGTCCATTCCAAAGCGGAATCACTTTTGAACCAAGTTGGCAATGGAGGCAGTAGAAGGAAACCAGACAGTGTGTCTCCAAAATGCTGTAAACAGTACCATGTAAGACAGTACTGGATTGGGGAAAGAGAGGAAGGAGGGGGCCTGAACTTTGCTCACTGTTAGCTTTAGCATCCAACTGGAGGCAAGAATCTCACCACCACTCTCCAGCCACAGTGCTTGGGAGAAAGGGATGTCAAGGTGGTTTTCTCTTTGCTTGTTCTTCTTGCCAGCAGATTATGTTTGAAAGAACTTTGTGGAACTCCAGTGCAAGTTCTGTGTATTGCATCTTCTTTGCATCTGGAGGAGATCAGATCCAAATTAGCCTAACCAAGTAACAGTCACCAAACTGAACTGTAACCAAATCAGGGAGACAATGCTTTTTACAACTCTATTTAATATGCCTTATGTTCTGGACAACACCAGGGCTTTATTGGCTATCATCAGTTTTATCATATTTTCCCCTTTGAATTTAGTTAAAAATGTATATTCTTTTCTATATTGAAGGAATCTTCCCAGCCAACATTCCTTACAAAAGGGAAAATTACTTTGGAGCATATGCCAGAGTAATTTTGGCTCCCTGTCTGATATATACCTCAACTGTGATCCGAGTACCCAGTATGGTGTACTGGATAAACTACTGAACTATCTTGCAGTTGTAGGGTTACGATATGTTGGTTCCAATATTATTTTATTTATTTTATTTTAGATGAATTTTACCACGCCTTTCTCCTTGGAAAAGGACCCAAGGCAGCTTACAGTAATAAGGGACAATATACAGTCCAGAACAATTAAGACATATTCATGTCCTGAGGACAGCATTGAAAGACATTATGAGTAATGGAAACTAACATTGAAAACAGTGTCAATGCAATCACGAAGTCTATAAACACAAAGTCTGTGATCATGTATGGTAGGTTCATATAAAAGTCACATAATAGGTAGTTCCTCATTCAGGGAACACTTGCCTGAAGAGAAAGGTCTTTGCCAGAGGTGGGGCAGTCCTGGTCTCTAGTGGGAAGGAGTTCCAAAGTCTGGGCACAGCAGCCGAGAAGGCCCTTTCATGTGTTCCCACAAGATGTACCTATTGGGGGGCTGGGGGTGAAGAGAAAGTTTTTCCCTTTAGATAAAAGAGTTGGTGTGGTATATTGTGGAATGGGACTGTGGTTATCCGGATTCATATCCCAGGCAACTGTACTTCCTTCAAACCAAAATCAGACTTTCAAATGAAACCCATGTTTACCTCCCCATGACCAATCCAATCATGAAAGCAAAGTAAATGGTGCATTGCATGATGGGACAAGCTAAGCTGAGTGGACGAAACACCTCTTACCACTTCAGGGGCCTGTAATAATGTGGTGGCCATACTGGCTAGTCTGGCTGCACCCATGAAGTCAGGACACCTTCTGATTGGCGTTGGATCACTTAGTGCCCTTGAGTCTGACCTGTGCCACTGGTTTATTATGAATATAAATTGAGAGGAAAGTAGGATTTATATGTAAAATTGCATTTTATATCATTTCTATCTTTCTTTGATATTTGTACACATTCCAAAGTACCCTTTATTCACAAAGGTATGTTTTTTTAAAAAAAAAAGCTTTTATATACTGTACACTAGACATGGGCACGACTTGGCAAAATTCTCGTTTCCGTTTCCGTTCCTCGTTTCCGTTATGCAGTGGAAATTGAAACGACAATTACTCTGCCAGAACTCGAACTCAAACCGAAAAAAGAAAAATTGGGTCTGATTTGTCGTTGTCGTTCCTGGCATCGCGCGGTGATCACGCGATGCCAAGCGCAAGTGGCACAGAAAAAAGTTTTTTAAAAAAACAAAAACCCGATTCCCGGCCAAAAAAGCAGGCGAAAATATGCCTGCCTGAGTGAGGGCACCTACCAGAGGGGTGGTTTCTGGGGGGGGGGTTCCCCAGCCTCCCCCCTCTCCTGTCCTGGGCTGCTCTGGTAGGGGGCATCCTCGTCGTCTCGCCGAGTCGCCAACTCACCATGCCACGCAGTGCGGGTGGGGGATCCAAAATGGGGCGACCGCAATATTTATTTTGAAATCGTGGTCCAAAAACACACCAAAGCACCACAGAAACATGCGAAAATAGCTATTTTAAAACTGCCTGAATTTTTACAGTAGCAGCAGTGGGTTTTTCTTGCAACAAAAAGTCTCCATTGATTTTATTTTATTTTATTTTTATTTTTATTTTTTTACACCTGCGCAATGATGGGCTGGCCATGGGAGTGGACCATGCAAATTTTTGGAGCCATTCCACCAATCGCATGGCCACTTGGCCAGGTTTTGACCGAGACTTCTGGGATGTGCCAGTCGGGCATAAAAAGCCCACTAACCCTAGCCCGAACCCGAAACGGAACCTGAACCCGAACCCATACGCCAGTACACTGTCCTTCTTAGTGGGTCAGAGAGGCACCCAGAGGTGCACCCCACTAACTCACCCTAACCTTACCCGTAACCCTAAGCCTAGCCCTTGCGCTAACCCTAACCCTAAGCCAGATCTGTGTACTCGCATTGCACTAAAGCAAGTACACTTCCTTTCTTAGTGAGCCAGAGGGCGCCCATAGGGGTCCTCTCTCACTTTGTTCCTCGCTCCTCCCCATCCCCAGCCCAAGTGCACCATATTCCAGGCAGTGAGTCACAGAGGCACCCAAAAGAGAGGTGCCTCTGCCTGGCACTGCAACTTGGTATGCATATCCAATTGGCTATGCATACCCTTTTGTAGCGGGCCAGAGGAGGCACCCACCCCAGAGAGGTGCCTCCAGGAGCCCGCTTTCCCTTCATGGCGGGCCAGAGGAGGCACCCACCCCAGAGAGGTGCCTCCAGGAGCCCGCTACCCCCCCAAACCAGTACTAATGACAGATGAAAAAACGACAAACAAAACGACAAATTTTTGGAAATTTTCGTGTCAAACAGAAACGAGCCGAAACGGGCCGGCTCCGACACACGACAACTCAAAACGTAATTTTTCCTGGTCGTGCCCATCTCTACTGTACACTCTAAATGACTGGAAAGTAGAAATTTTTGTCTTTAAATATGGGAAGGAGAAGGAGGGGTGTATGACATAAATAAACATAAAAATAGAGGGAAAATTTAAAACAAAACAACATTTATCAAATTTTGCAGTGACCTTGACGACAGTATCAACCTTACAGCTGCTGCATTCTTGCTGTTTTTTTTCTGACTGAATGTTGGTAATGGGGTAGACGAAAATTTGTGAGAGTGTAATTATCTCTTTCCTTGCATACCATGATAATGATAATGATAACGATAACAACTCAGAATCTTGACCTTTTCATTTAAAAAGGCCTCCTCCATTGTCACTGCGAGAAGCAACATAATTTGTACACAAGGATAAATTTTTCATGCTTCCATCAAACATTGATAATATAGGTTTTAATATTTATTGTTACCCCCTGGCCAAAGTCTCAGAGTTCCTGCTCTAGTAGGGTCAATGTACTGAGAGAGGGTTTGCCTTTGGATACAGCTGATTGGGATAGTGTTGATGTTCGACATTCCCCTCTGGGATATCACACCGGTCCTCAGTTCTGCTTAATCTTCTTAATATTCACTCTTACATATTCATCTGTAATCAGCCTTTATCTTGAATTCTAATGCGCTCTCAATTTATTTATTGATTTCCCCCCTTCTTGTCATAACAACGGCCTCAGCCACCCTTGAGGAGCTTCTACCTCTTTCAACTGGGCTTGTTCCGTTGCATCAAAATATGAACCTCTCTGCCGCCGTTGCCTGGATTCCACGGGGGTGATTTTTCTCAGCTCAGACCAACATTTCACATCATCACCCTGTTCATAAAGAAATGAAAACATACTACCGGGCAATTCAAAGGTCCCATTGCACAGTTGTTTTTGCTGCTACAAGATTTTTGTACGCTCCCCCACAGTGGCTAAGGTACTGTTCAAAGCAAAGTGAAAGATATAGGGCAGGAGAAACAAAACCTCATGGGATTTGAAAGAGGCTGTAGTTTTGACCTCAGGTCATTATTCTGAATATGACCCAGGAAATAAAGAGATCAAAAGTTTCCGCCATCTCAACAGCTGGTGCACCAGTTAGGTGCTTATGCATGTCCTAATATCAAATCACTGTCAGGTTATATTTATAGTTCTCCAAATAAAATAGGTACCATAGCACCACTGTTTTATTTTTATTTTTTAATTAAACTGTCTGAGAAATAGTGTAGCTGAAATCTGCAGAATTCTGTAATGTGCATTCTGGTATGGAAGCTTAGCCAGTTGTCAAAATGGTTTGTGTTGTGAGTAGTTTTATGAGTAGTTATTCTTAATTTTTCCTTCTCACAGTCTTTCTGATTTTGATTAGTTCTTCTCTTCCATCATTCCTCATTAGTCCCCATGATCTTTTCTACTGTTAATATAGTCACTAACTTGAAAATCTCTTTGCCTTTCTGTTATTTCAAGCACTTCCTTTCCTTGAAGGTAAAGCCCACACTGTACAGTACATGGGGGCTTTCATGCACCTCTTGTCCCCAATTCACTATTTAGGCCTTATGGGTTCTGGCAGGCCTTTGAACTTGGTTCAACATCAATCATTATTCCTGGTGAATCTATTTCTCTCTAGAACTTTGTGTTCATCCTGAAAGGCCCTTCCATATCCTGAGGTATAGCTCTACCACCCCAACAGGAATGACAGGATTGTCAGTGACTGGTCTGCCAGCTGTGACCATTTCTGCAAAAGAATTATCTGGCCACAGTAGACCATGTCCTCGTAACCCCCTGGCTAGACCAGGGCAATGCACTAACATTGGGCTACCCTTGAAGATGGGTTGGATGCTACTGCAAATGCAGCAGACAATTGCCGGACAGCTAACGGAAACATCTCTCAGAATCCATATGACACCCCTTTAGAAGAGTTTTCCACTGGAAGCCACCATGTTTCCAGTCTGAATTCAAGGAACTGATGATGGTTTACAGATCATCAGTGGGTTGGCACATGGCTATTTGAAGGAGAATATCTCCCTAATTAAAACTACCCAATCAATAAGATCTGTAAGGGGGGGTCCTCTGCATCCCACCACTGAGAACAGTTCATTATATGAAATAGGGTTTTCTTGGACACTGCACCCCAGTTATGGAATACTCTCCCCCTAGAGATTAGACTGTCACTAATATTGGTATCATTTCAGCACAAATTTAAAGCAAGCTTATTTATCAAAGAGGTTAAGGATTGTGACTTGTGCAGTTTTTAATTCAATGGTTTTAATGTTCCTGTTTTTCTAACTGTTACAGCAGTGAGGCGATGAAACCAATAACATTGAGAGGTGGTGAGTGATCTTGATGGCCTTACAGGCCTCTTCTAACTTCATGATTCTATGATTCTAGGAACAATTAAGTCAACAAAATGAATAAAATTAAATTCACACTGGTTAAGGAGTCTCTGTTTCAACTGTGATTTGTGTGCAACAATTTGTCCAGATGGCACCCAGTTCAAAACCAAAGTAGGGACTCTTCAATTAGTGGCAATCTGTCCCTGAAAGCAATGTGCCATTGTGCTGCTGCCATTACACCAGCACACTGACACAACACAACAGAATTTGGCCTATGTCCTATATGTCAGTGAGTCAATATTTTTCCTGATCCCCATTCTGCTGACAGGATAAGGCTATTGGAACTCTGAAATGAAGCAAAGGTTTTCACTTGAGCGATGGCTTTCTATTTATCCTCCCACAGAGAACCTATAGAAGAAAAGTAACACTGCTTCCTTGTGTATGGATATTTAAGAGTTATGGCCAATACAGTCACTTGATACACACAGTCCCCTTTGGTGGATGCTTCAGCATCAATGCAGTATATTTTCAAATGTCATCTGGAATAGTAGATGTATTAGCTGTCTAGCTGTCACCCTGTGTTACTGTTAAATAATTTGATTTAAAGAGGCAACAATGATGGGAGGGAAATATCTATCATTGTGCTACTGATCCGTTTTCAGTCAGGAAATGGACTCCAGAATGAGCAGCTTTTTATATACCGTGAAAGCTATGGTTCATTTGGTTGAGTGGATTGAGTACTGGACCACAATGTAACAGAGCCAGGTTCAAGTCCTCACTGAGCCATAAAATTCTTTGGGTGACCTTGCACTAGGCATTCTCACTCTCTCAATATTACCTGTATCACCAGATCATTGTAAGGGGGAGAACCATGTGAGCTACCTTGTTCTCACAGGGAAGAATCCAGTTGAGAATCCTGTTCATTATGCAACTAAGGAAACACAACTGTTTTCTCAGACGTCTGTTGTGTGCCTGGCCATGTCCTAATTGAATAACAAATCATGTGACTGAGCACACAGCAGACTGACAGGGATAGAGCTAAAATCAATTGTGCATTTTTCCTGCTCTGCACAGATTTTCACAATAGGATTCTGGCCATCTTTTTGCCCCCCTTTCTGGCATGCCTCCCCCCCGAGCTAGCCTGTTCCTGGCATCTACATACTTTCAGGATTCGGACTGAGTAAGAGCCATGAAAACATACATACAGACAGACAGACAGACAGACAGACAGACAGACAGACAGACAGACAGACAGACAGACAAAGAGGAAAAAACCCAAAACAAATAAAATATATATTCAGATTATAAATCTCATTATGGAGCTTATTCCCAGGTAAGCAGGTGTATGGCTGAAGCCTTAATGACAGTGGTTCCATCTATTAGACATCATTGTAATCTATTTTGTCTTCAGTAGATGATTGTCCCTCCGACTGCTTGACTGATTGAGTCACTGGTTGACTGATATCTCTTCCCCACAAAAAGTCCAGAGTGGCTGCCTGCCTACATAAAACATAATCCATCACATCTTTTGATTATCTGAGAAGACTGACTTTGCAGATTATGCCTCCCCCTCCCCCCTCCTCAATACATGTAATGAAATTACCATGGCCGATAGATTAATACAAAAAGCAAAAGTCGTTGTGATGGCCATTGGGGGAAGCAGAATCTAAAATCCATATTAGATCAATACTTTTATTTGATCAACAAATGAGTCTAATAATGTGCATGAATGAATGGCTTTTAAAGCAAACAGAAAAAACACAACTCCTATTCTTCAGATGTCTACCTTCAATAACAACATATTTACATTTTTCAGGTTATATTAGCAGTAGTAGGAAGTTACCACAATATAAACAAAGGCTCGTGAAGACAACAAAGAGTATCAAACATACCTCTTTCCATGTCTTGTATATTATAATGTTGTGATAACAAATGCTTTGAGCCATGTCTTAAGTTACTCAAAGGTTTCCTGAAGGTTGTATTGGGTTACTTGTTTGCCGGGCTAACCAGTCATCACTGTAAATGCTTTGTAAGAGCAATGCAGGTGGTCAGTGCTCATTAGCAGTCACATCAAAGAGGCCACCATGGAGTTTTACACATGATGCGACAGTGGTTTGAGCATTCAAGGGATTCCTTGTATATGCTGTCCAACACCTCCAATAAAATTTAGTTCCTTCTTGGTTAGCTCCATCATCTACAATATTATTGCCCATTAAATATTGCTTCTGCTCCTTTCTCTTCTTAAAAACACCAAAACAGTATAAATTACATAGGCTTTCAGCCAGGTCATCAGTTAAGTTGCTCTCCTAATGTAAACCTTGAGGGAAATGAAAAGCAGGATTTCATACCATGTTTCTTGTTGGGGGGAGAGGGGGATGCATTTTTCTAGGGTAGGTCCAGACCCTTTTTAAAAAATTAAATCTTGCCCACTGCTATATATAAAGGATCCAATAGCAGTCCAAACTGAGTGATTATATATATATATCTGATGTAAGAACCTCCCAGTAGCAAATGTCATGGCTTATTCTTTTCCTCACCTCTGTACTATGGGTTCAGTGTGATTTGCTTTGTGATAGATCATTGGAAGATAGGCATGGAGTTAATCTGCAAATCTGACCCCTGAGATGTGTAGACAAGAGGAAACTACATGGTGGGAACAATAAAGAATATACTTTTCCCTTGCTTGCAATTTGATTCTTAATGGTCTCTGAATCAGGCAAGTGTCCTGATCCCTAACACACTCCATGCCAGAGGAAGGGACAATGTAGATTGGTGCCCAACCTAACTAAAAGAACAGAAGCTTTCAGCTGCACACCTGTATACATGCACATGCATCCAGACATGCAGACTTAGTCCCATGCATTCAGTCCTACCAATGACAATCCTTGGTTTTACACTGCAAATTTAAGAAAATGCAGACATTAGCAGTTTCAACTGTTTCTTCACTCAGAGACTCTCTTCAGGGCCACAGTGACTGGAGTGTGGGGGAGAGGTCTTGGGTTTCGGTGAGGATAAAGTTCTCACTCACTCCTTGGGCACAAGTTCAGCATTTTCCTAATAAGGTACCTATGTTTTCACTTTCACTTTCAGAGCTTTTAATGTCTCTCTCTCTCTCTCTCTCTCTCTCTCTCTCTCTCTCTCTCTCTCTCTCTCTCTCTTTAAACATTTTGCTATATTTAATTCAAGGGGTCTGCACTCTAGTAGAGATCACCAAAATGGCATTTTGATCTCGTTTGAAATGTATTTTTAAACTGTTTCATTTTTCATTTCATTTCATTTTTTCAAGCACCGATCAGCTGGCGCATGTGGGGTATTTTGATGTTTTTAAAAAAAGTTTTGGGAAAAAGGCCACGCCATTCCCCCACCCAATTGGGTGCATTGGGAGGAATGATGCAGGGTTTTTAAAGCAGTTTCCCATAGAAATGCAGTACTTCAGTGCATTTCTATGGGAAAACAAAAAACAAAATGAACTGAAAATTTTCATTCATTTTATTTTGTTTTTCTTTGAAGGGGCAGTTCATTTTTCATTTCGTTAGGGAATGAAACAAAAAATGAAAAACAAAACAAAAAAAATCATTTTGTGCCCATTGCTAAGCTCCAGTATTTGTGCCAAGAAAACTCTATGGACATTTATAGTCGTTCATGACTATAAATGATACACCACCACCAGCAGCAGCAGCAAATATGTTCTCCCGTGCTTTGTAAACATCCCTGTTTTGGCCTATGGTCACCACTGCATGAACAGCCTTGATTCCTTTTGTGTTTGGGCATTCAGCTAAACATGATGAAGGGTCACAGGGTGTGGCACTGCTGAACCTAAACAGTTATGGACAAAAACGTGGAAATGTTAATTTCTGGGAATACCAGAATCCTCTTACCAGCATCACCACTTAAGACATTCTGGGAGCTGCAGTCCAAAAGGTGTCATTTGCAAACTCTGTCCGTAGTCAGCTCCGTGGGGGGGGGACTTTGTGGTATTTGTTTATTTGATAATTTTTTAAAAAAAATAGCAGCAGTGTTAGTTATGAGACGTAAGATAGGATGTCTTCTCCCCATTTCTCCTACAACTATTCCTTTCTAATAAAAACCATATTTGCACCTTGTGGAGTCTTTTATATCAAGCCATAGAAAAAACTCTACCTTTGCCTCTAATAATATGACTAAACTCTTTAATGCACTCCTAAAGGGACAAAAAGTGTTTCTATGCAGTTACTCAAGATAGTTAAGGCTTTATGCATTGTAGAAGTGTGCACACAGAGACACACTAGAAAACCTAGTAGATAACTATGCTGCTGTATTTCATATTCTCTGAAAACATCGAGAATATTGATCTGGGATTTGAAGATGTTATTGATGTACAGCAGTCAGTTACAGCTGGATGAAAATTACCTTTAAGAGGAATTCAAAGGGAGAAAATATATTACAGGTTGTATGACTTCTGTTATGTAAACAGACAGGCCCACTAAGAAACAAAGTGCACATCCTACCTTTCTTTATTAAACTTTCAGTTTTACAATTCCCATAAGATCAGAAGTAAACTGGGAAATTGCAAATAGAGGTTTTATAGAATATATATACATTCTTCCCGTTCCAATACTTGCACGTTTTCTGGAAACCTGCAAATAGAACAGCCTTGTGTCTTTTAGAGCTCAGCAGCACAGATGACAGAACTGCCTTGCGACATTGACTTGCAGAAACATAGCTTTCTTGAATGTGATCAACCAAATGTCTGACATTAGGACAGAGAATTTGTGCATGGGCAGGTGGTGCAGAGAAGACAGTCCTGGGACTTCCTAATTTATCAGGACTATGATGTGCCCCCCCCTCAGGCTCTGAGGGTAATTTTGGTTTCAAACAGGCTGTAAAGAACCAGTGGCTTTACAAAAGACCCGCTGCTCAATGCCTGCATTTTTGAATTTGTATTGAAGGGAGTTAGCAGCCACTTTGAATCCATCATCACTTCCTCTGTACATGGAGGAAGGGCTTATACAGTGGACGCTTGTATAACAAATGGTTTGAATAGCATAAAATTTGTACAACATAAAAAATTCTGGAGATAGGGGAAATTTGCTTAACATAATCACCTATGGGGAGAATCTGTACAACATAAAAATGGGATCACTCTGTTTTCAATGCATTCCTATGGGAAATTTATATAAAGGAAAATTTGCTTAACATAATTTCATTTGGAACAAATTAATTCCTTTATACAAGGTACCACAGTATACTGTTTAATATAAGGCTATAAGGATACCTAAGCAAAGCCCTGCTGAATCGGGGGACTACTTAACCACCGTGGTGCATCAGGTGCCAAGAGGAAAACCACAAGCAGTACACAAGACTGCAAAGGCAAGCTCAGCTTCTGTCAGCATCTGGATTGAAAAGTAATTTATATCATCACTTATAGTTTGATAAGCTGCTTCTGCATGCATTGCTGTTGGCATTGGAAAGGAAGTCTCCACTTACACAAAGGCAAATATCCTTCTTGATTCAAAAAGCAGTGCCAAAGGGATCCTTTTAAATCAGAGGGGGAAAGGGTTATAAGTTTCCCCTATAGTGCTTACAACGCACCCCCTCCTCGACCCCAGGAAGCAGTCCCCCTGTTGATACACTTGGCATAGTATCTCACTCATTTGTAGGTTTGCTTTTGGCAGCAGTCCCCAAATTGTGTCCCGCAGCGCCCTGAGGTGCTGCCAAAGGCAGTCAGGGACATCCCGGGATCTTTTCAGGTAGAGACGAGCAGATACCAAAGCTTGAGGTTTTGGCCTGGATCAGACCCATAGGTGTTGCACGGGATGCTATGTCCCAACCCCTCCCATGGGTGCCCCACCGGGAGGAACACCAAGAGCTCCCTTGTCCCATTTCCTCCTCTCAATGGGTGCCTTTGGGAGAAGGCAGGGTGCAGAAACTGGGGGGGGGGGTTGCTTGTGTAATGCCTGTGGGCCCGATCCACCAAACCACACCAAAGCATGGAACCACCTTAAGTGCCCATCTTTAATAGGAAAGAATACTCAAGCTAGGCTTCCCTGCTCCCTTTTCCCTCCCTCCACCCAAAGTATCTTATTAGAGAGTCATGGCCGGTGGCCAGTAGGTCAAAGGAGCCATCAATTTATAATGTTTGGGAAACCACTGGCTTTCAGGGGAAATAATCTTTGAAAGCTTTCCTGCCATCAGATTTCACATCTACAGTATTTTGTCCTTTTTTTTTTTTTCCTTTGATGGAAGAGAGATTTAATTTTTTATTGTTTTTAAATGTTCAATATTTAAATGTTTTAAATGTTTTAATTGTTCATTTTAATTGTAAGCCACTCAGAGGCCTTTGAGTAGTAGGCAGCATATAAGGTGTATAAATAAATGAATAAAATTACTAAGTCCAACCCCCCCCTTCTCCATGCAGGACTACAAATCAAAGGATATTAAGGATGGGCTGTTCGTTGCAGAAATAGCAAGACAAGGAGGCGGGATGATGCATTTCCCTGCACAGCTCCTGATTGCCCAGCACCAGGGAGGGGGACAGATGACATCAGGAGACTTCTTCCTGGTTGGACTTTAGCCTGGTAACAGCCCTGCAGGAAGGTAAGTGATTGGCTGCTTGCATTTCAGGGGATTCCGAATAGCACCTGGGCTTGCAGGGGTCGTTTCAGCACGTGCTTCTTCTGAAACAAACAGCCCATCCCTGAAGGATCTCTTCCATGTGGTTGCCCAAATTTCTCTTGAATACTTCCAGTGTTGGAGCACTCACCACTAGAGATGGGCACAAAACGAATAAAAAAATTGTTTCATTATCCGTTATTTGTTTCATTACGTAACAAAAGGAATAACAAACAGCCTTCCCCGAGGAAGTCATCTTTATGCATCTCTTCTCATAAGTAAAGTCCATGACTCTCCTTCAGCCTAATCAACATCACAGGGTTGTTGTGAGGAATTATACTCCCTGAGCTATTTGGAGAGAGGAAAACGGAGCTCATAAATATAAATAAATGGAGGGGAATGCTTTTTTTTTTTCATTTAAGCAGACTCATCACTTATTCGTTGATATAATTCATGTTTTTCTTTGATTATTTTTACACCCTGTCTCCCCAAAGCATTCCCCCATTAATATTAATAGGTATTTGAATCTCATTACTCTGATTTATGTCTTTTCAATATAGTTAAAGCTGTGTCAATATAAAGTTACTGGTCTCTTGTGAGTGCCTGGCACAGGACGCAGGCTAAAACATTCTGGGACATACACAACAATCCAAAGAGGGTTTTGTTATTTTTGTTGTTTTACTATAGTTTGGGCTGTGACAGCAATATATTCACAAAGTTTAATCACTTGAAAACAGTCACTACTAGTAGTTAATGCTGCCATGTATTTAGTCATTTAAAATAGAGAGGGGCAATATGAACCATCATCTAAAAATAACCTGGGCCTCGATCCGGAGTGTGACAGAGAATGACATATACTGTATTTTAATTGTTCTGGTCTCAAAACCAGGACAAAGCCACAGGATAATACTGAATGGTTGAATTCAGTGGGCCTAGCAGTAAGAGCTGAGGGACAGCAGACACATCAACCAACCAACAAAAAGAACAGATAATGGGACAAGCACCTGATGGCACCCACAGTGTCCACTCCAGAAGTATACCTTATACTATTTTAACACTACACACAGAGACATGAGTGCATTTCCATTTGTGAGTGCACACACACAAATGGGTGAGTGCACAAACACAAACCACTGCGCCTCATGGCGCAGTGGTTAAATGCCTGTACTGCAGGTTAAACTGCGCTCATGACCTGGGTTCAATCCCTGGTAGCAGGCTCAAGGTTCACTCAGCCTTCCATCCTTCAGAGGTCAGTAAAATGAGTACCCAGCTTGCTGGGGGGGGGGGCAATCTGTAGCCTGCACACTGTAATTAAAATTGTAAACCGCCCAGAGACTACTTGTAGTGGTATGGGGCGGTATATAAGCAGAACACTTTGCTTTGCTTTGCTTTACATGTTCACACACAAGCACACAGAGAGCCAAACCTCCTCATGATTTTAGTGCAACCTTGTACATGAAAAAAAAAGATGTTACAGTTGTCTTGGAGAGGAGGTTAAAAGACAGGATGCCTTAACTGTCCCAAAGATTTGATAGTACTGCATTACCCATGTGTTGCAAATCAGCTTGCAGTGTTCTGTGACAAGTCTTTAGGACTTCAGTATGGGATACCACCAAAGGCTGAAGTCTCAAACACAAATATCTGCCTGAATCAGGTCTTGCCAACACTAACATACAGTATGTTCAGTTTTAATCTTCTAATCTTTGGTAAGGCTTGTTTCTGCCCAATGTGTGGCTAAATTCAGATTAAAGAGAGAAAGTATGATAGCATGTCAAATTTTGAAGAGGAAATTATAGACACGCTTGTTTTCATCCCATTTCTGCTCCTTTTCTCCCCTTCCTTTTTGCAAACAAGAGTATTCAAATAGAAAGACTAGATCTGAGATTAGGTGCGCCAATTTCTGAGCAAAAGGATAGAATCTTGATTCTTCTGACTTTCTGGAAAGTCTCTTGATTCTCCAATTGATTAATAATTACAAGGGTTGTCTATCTATTTCTGTGTCAATACAAAGGATAGTATTTCTGTTGGAATATTTCAATATAATTGACATCTAGGCTGCTTGTTAGGCTCTGTGCTTTGCAGTCTGCTCCTTGTTTATGACAGAAATTGACAAAAACACATTGGAAGCAAGGCATTGAGTTCAATTGCAATTGTTTGCATGAAACTGCAGCACTAGTTGTTTAAATCCCTCTGAGTGTACTGGGGAAAATGTGCTCATCAAGCTTATTTATTTTTGAGTATACCAAGAAGCAATAGTCAGAGTGCCAGCTGCATAATTTCCAGGAATGTTGGGTCTGGTCACACTGACACATGCCTTCAGGTTCTATGTTAAACACAGATCATGCAGTTATGTTAACACCACCTTCTTTTTACTGTAGAGTAAGCATGTGGGATCCAAATCCGAATCAGGATGACTTCAGCTTTTTGGGAGTTGTAAACCTTCTCCTCATTCTTCTGTTATTTTAAAAACAACTCCTCCCTTAGCATGGGGATAAAAACTAGATAAAAACCATATTCATTTACTTAGTAAATAAGCCATTTTAAAAATCCCTGTAATAAATATCACCTCTTAATCTGATGTCAGCTGGTTATGCTGCTGTACACTGGATTTGCTTCAAGTAGAAAACTGAGACAGGTCCTTTGGGATTTGGTTGGGTGTTTTTCAAAGTGAACTGGAAGCTGAAAGAAATGTAGTTGGACCCCACTGAAAGATTCATTTATGCTTCCAAATGGGAGTTATGGTGAGACTGGATGGTTGCATCTCTTCACACCAGAATGGATCACTTTAAGAAAAGAAATCTTCCTGCTGTCATATCGTTATGTCCTGCCACATTCAGGAATTTTTTTGTCCTTGGAGCACTGCTTGTAATTAAAAGGTAGTACCATCCCTTCTGGGGAATCACTCCAACCCAGACAAAAAAAAAGGTATAAGTTCTACTCTGACTGTGAGACTGCAAAGATTTAGCTTTGCCTTTGATGAACATCAGGACAGAATGCATTTCTCTGTGTGCTGTGCGATCATCAGGAGGAAACAGATCACACCTGACTGCTCCACAAACAGTCCGAAATCTGCTTTATTTCCCCCTGTGATCACAGCCTTTGTATGTTGCCCCAAAATGTCATTTTTTTCTAGGGGGGAAAAAGAAGGTGAGACAAAGGGAGAAGGAATGGGATCCAGTGACTGACAATTGGGCACTTTCTACCCATGAGTCTCCAATAGCTGTGTTTTGTGGAAGGAATTCTGACACTCATAAAAGAGCTTTCAGGCTTCTTCTTTGATTATGTTTTTTAAACCTATTTTGAAGAAAACAAATTGGGCAGCTGACCAATTTGACAGCTATAGGCCCTGTTGCCAATGTTTCATTTAAAGCAAGGTTGTCATGAGGGTGGTGGTAGATCAGCTTCAGGGGCTTCTGGATGAGACTAATGCTCTTGATCCATTCCAGTTGGGGTTCAGGACATGACAAGGTATGCAAGATGACCTGTTGAGGAAGGCTGACAGGCAAATCATCCTTCTTGGTCCTCCTTGACCTCTCAGTGGCTTTTGATACCATTGACCACGATATACTCCTGGGAAGACTCTCCGAGTTGGAGGTTGGAGGCATTGCTTTGCAGTGGTTCTGCTACTTCTAGGGGGACTGTTCCCCAAAGAGTGCAGCTGGGGGAGATGACTTCCACCCCTTGGTCCCTTGATTGTGTGGTACCTCGGGGGTCAATCATCTCCCCTATGCTATTTAATATCTATATGAGGCCACTGGGGGAGGTTGTTAGGAGGTATGGTGGCGGGGGGCAGGGTGGCGGCAGATGGTGGGGGACGACAATGGGCATGGGGGTGGGTGGCGATGGGCGCAGGTGGGTGGCAGCAGGCAGTGATGGGCGGATGGCAACAGGCAGCTGGCAGGCCGTGGGGGGATGGACGGCAGTGGCCAGTGGCAGGGGTGGCAGGCTGTCCAGCACCCTCTCTCCATTTTGGCGCCCTAGGCAACTGCCTAGATCACCTTAATGGAAGTGCCGGCCCTGCCGACAAGTCAACAGCAAAGAACCAGGCCTTCTCAGTGGTGGCTCCTAGACTCTGGAATCAACTCTCCTCAGAGATCTGCCAGCCCCCCTCATTGTTGATCTTCAAGAACAGATTGAAGACTTGGTTATTTCAATCTGCTTTTCCTGGTTATTAACTGTTCCGTGAGCTATTTGATTTAGTGATCCAATCTAGTCCACCATTAGCTTCTTCTTCTTCTTCTTCTTCTTCTTCTTCTTCTTCTTCTTCTTCTTCTTCTTCTTATTATTATTATTATTATTATTATTATTATTATTATTATTATTATTATTATTATTATTATTATTATTATCATCATCATCATCATCATCATCATCATCATCATCATCATCCATTACACCCTAACATGGACAGTGATCGTTTGCAGAATTTTGGCCTGGAGGCAATTCTGTTATCCATGCTGTGTGTATAAAACTTTCCCAAAAAGCCACTAGGAATGAAAGGGAAGGGAATTATTCTCCCCACCCCCAAGCATTTTTGGAAACAGCCTAAAGACCATGCAATTCATTTATCTATCCTTTTGGCCGTTCACAGCCCTTCATAGGGCTAACCTATGTTATTGCTCATTTTCAAAGCAAGGGTCCACAAGGAAGAGAGACTAACTATATATATTGAAGACTTCCCAATCAAATGTAAAGCCTGTTTTTGTAGACTAATCTACACATTTGGTCCTCTGAAATTCCCCAGCCTCGATACTCTTCAAAGAGGCAGTTGTTCCAATTTGCATTGGCAGTTTTAAATAAATGATAATCCAGTGTACCAGAAGTCACTCTGAGAACATGTACTGAAATACACAGTGTTAAGTGACAGAAGTAAACAAACACAGTGACAAAACTTTGTTTATGTACAGCCTATGACTGCTCCTGGGCACCTGATAAAGATCTGTTTCCTTGTTGTTCATCCAGTGACTATATACTGCTCAGCGTAGGGCTTCCACTTCTTTTCCAAGGTATTCACAGTCCTAATGCATGCATTCTTCCTGTACTTCCTTGCTGATTACTGGTAAAGGGTTTAGACAATTCCCCCACACACGACCACATTCTTGCTGTAAATGTAGTGTTTATGCAACTGAACAATAGAAAGTTAACACAGTCAGTTTGTTTAACAGGAAGTATGGTTTTCGTGAAGAAAGCTTCAACTTCCTTAACTCCTGTACTTCCTACGATTCTCCAGATAGTCCTTTTTCACCCTCACTGAAATTTGTATTGTGTATTGGAAAGTATACCAAAAAAAACCAAAAACCCACCCATATTTACTAGCATGCCACTCTTGAGATGGACCAAGCAACAGTGGTAGCCTACACACCCAGTAGGTCTCAGGATGGTGAATGTAAGATCATAAAATGTCTTTCGGTGGGTGGGTGGGTCAGCTTCTGCATACAAAGGAACATTTACCGAGTCAGGCCATTATTCCATCTATACAGTATTGCCAGTCTTGACATGTGGCTACCGTAAAAACATGTCGGCTTGTTTATCTGGAGTTTGGCAGAAGTAATTCTCTCCAACACAAATAACTCTATTTCATGCATATCAACAGAAAAGCAGAATAAAACATTTTCCAGCCATTTTAATTTTCCAGAACAAATAAATGGGAGGGGGGCAATTCTGAGTTGTGAATTTGGATTTTGATCTGGATCCAAATTGGAGCTGGTCTGAATCCGTCTAAACCAGTTCAGATCTGAATCAGAATTTCAAATTGTGTCCTGAAACAAATCAGAGGGACCTTTGAACTGCCTGACTCAGTGTTTACAAGCATAGCTTGTTTGAATCCAACACTGATCTTGATTGAGCAAAAAGAAAATAATGAAAATAGATTAAATCCTCCCACACGCATTTTGTCTCCATAAGATCACTAGACCTTAACTGGAAATTAGTTCCTTTTTCCAGTACTGGCAGATTTATTGTTGCTGATTGGCTGGTTTAAGGAAGATCTCTCCGACAAGAAATCCTAACGACATCATTTGTCTTCAAGGTCCTTGCAGTATTATCAATATTTGGCATTGCTCTGCATCGTACATGACTTGATCCAGTACAGAGCAGAATGCAGTAATGCTACATCAGCTGCATCAAGAAGACAGAGCTTAGAAAAGTTGCTTTAAAGGATATACAGAAAATGCTACATTTTCTAGTCATTGAAAGATTCTGGAATTTGGAAATCAGAAAAAGGAACTTTTCCAAGTTCTCCAAGAAAGTCCCCTCACTCCCATGATCTTAGAATTTTGCTTCCTGAGATGACAATTGGTTGCTTATCTTGTTATTTTCTCTTTCTTATGATTGCCTGAGAAAACAAGAACTAAAAATGCAATGGGTGATACACCAATTGCCATGATAGAGTATTGGGGATAAGGTCCATGGTCAGGTATTGTGGTAAGAAAAGAGTATAACCTTGCTGTACACGGGAGGTACAGTCCTTCTCCATAGCAAGGGACTGTCATAGGACTCACTGGAATCTGGCACAGTGTTGGTATTGTGGTACATCTAGTGAGGTCCACAATCCAGCAGAGGGTTCCTGCTGTCCTTTAGAGATTAGTCTCCTCCTCCTTCTTATAACCTATTCACCTGTCTTCTTCAAGCTACAAAAGGAAGGAGAAGTAGCATGAGGCCCCATCTTCTTCAGGGCAGAGTAGACTCATAGAAGACCATGGTGACAGAGAGGGATCTACTCAGGAAGTTTTGCCCAGTGACCCTGAGATTTCAGGAGCTGACCATAGTCTCATGGTTTCCCTCCACTAGCAAGTGCAGCACACATGGAATCATCAGAGTAACAGTAACATTTAACCCTCTCAGGTTCCATCCTGCTGTTTCTTGGTCAGTGAGGGTTTAGGAGCAAACAAAAAAGGAGGCAGGGCTAAGTTGATTGTCAGCAAGCCAAACCAAATCGATGACCATGATCTCTTTTCATTCTTTTATTTATCAGGACTTGGGAGTATTGTACATTTGGACAACTTGCAGTGTCCATGAGCAAGCATAGCCACCAGTCTGTGAAATACTGGGCCCTAGAGTCCAAAACAGTAGCTTTTGGGAGATCTGTTCATGGAAGAAAAGGAGTCTGCCCTGAAATTGCCAAGTATTTGAAGTGACCAAAAATATTTCATGTTGTAGCCCAAAGCAAAGGAAATCTTCTGTGCTCATCATTTCATTCCACACTATGCTCTGAAACAAACGTTTTGCTGTTTTGAACTCTCTAATATCAGAGTAGTTAGGATAGCTCTTGTCAGCATTCTGTTAATCAGCCAGGACACACAAATGTGATTGTAGAAGAGGCAAAAAATCACAAAAATTGGAGAACTAGTTGACTTCACTTCTGGATTACCAGCTTTATGATTCATTTATGTATGGAGAAGAGGGTGCTTTGTTGGCATGTTTTCTCTGTGTATGCTTGCCTGCCTTAGTACTGAGAGGCCGGGTGTAATTAGGAAGTGATGAGGGAAATCCCTTCAAACAAAATTCCTTCTGGGTTTCTTTTTCCATCTCCTCAAGTTTAACACAGGAAGAGATAGGAAACCCAGGAAGATAGATCCATCTCTGTACGAGAACAGGAAGTAGGCATACTGAAGCACCACCAGGGTGGTTATTTTTGAGTTGTTGTACGGAAACAGGACAAGGAAAGGACGCCTCACGTTGCATAGCAACAGCAAGGGAACAGAAGCTTCTGTGTAAAGCTAAAGACCATCTGTGGGCATGAAAGGGACAAAGGCAAAGAAAGGCAAAAGAGCAGTCTGCCTCAGAGTGAAATGGCGAAAAGCAGAGTTCACTTGCACAACCCTCCTGTCAAGTGTCAATTGTGATGGATTACTAGCAAGAAAAAAAGTGTGACCTGCCCTTCAAGAAAATGGTGGCACTGTAGAGGGATCTTTGTTCCATTCCTTTCTGTCCCCTTCTTGCTATTTATTTACTATGTCTACCTCAAGGCACTGTGATAGCTCTCCTCTTCCCTTGTACGGCAAAAACCTCTCTATTATATCACAAGTAGTGGCATTGCTTGGGCTGTCAGGACCATGTTTTGCACCCCAAAACCTGTGGACCTGCCACTGCCACTGTCCTCAGCACCCCCTCCTCCTCCCTCCATTCCTGGTTGGAGCTCCCCTGAGGCACCCTCCTTCTCTTCCATCATCATCATCCCTTTTTCCTTCATCTTCTCCGAGGTCCTCCTCACTGAACTTCCAGTACTCCCACTTCATCTCCACCTTGGCGGTCTCTGTGTCCCTCAATCAATGGCTCTTCAATGGCTCCGTGCACCTGTGGCTGGGTGGGGATGGGAAGGATGCAACTATTTGCAACCAATTTTCCCATTGGAAAAACCAGCTGTGGTATAGAAATATAAAAATAATGAATTAATAAATAAATAAGGAGGGAAGCACTGCAGCCTCTCAACCTGAGGGGTTCCTCAACTTCCTTCTCCTCTGGGTCAGATTCACTCCCCACTCCTGTCCACCACCCTCCAGTCACCCCATTGCTTTGTTCTGACCACCACTCTAGCCCCTGTGACCCTCCATCCCAGTGGAAGCAGCTGCTTTCACTTCCCCTGATGAACAAGAAAACTTGCTGAGAGTTGCAGGGAGAGAAGAGGAGTGGGTGAGGGCAGGTTTGGCACCAATGGCAATGTAGTCGTCTCCTCCTGCAATGGTGTAGTGCCCCTGAGAATTTTGCATCCAGGACAACTGCTCTTGTGAAGCCTCCCACACTACGCCACTGGCACAACAACCCTGTAATGTAGGGGAAGCTGAGAACACTACTGCAGCAGAGAGGATGCGTTATTCTCTTCTGCAGGCAGGCAGGCATGCCATGCAGTGAGCAAAATGGGACTCACATGGTAGTTTGTGTTGAGTTTTGTTTGCAACCTCACATTCTGTCAGTAGTTTGAGGGACTTTTCTGGGTGCCAGCCTATCAATCTAACACTAACTAATTGTTCTTTCCAGCCTCTAAATTCAAAGGCAGCCTTACTTCTCTGCTTTGCACCTCTTCTTTCTCTTGTGTTTTGTTTGCTATTTATTTATTTATTTATTTATTTATTTATTTATTTATTTATTTATTTTTGCATTTGTATACTGCTCCCATTTCCCAAAGGAACACAATAGGCTTAAAAACAGACAACAATAAAACAGTATAAAACAGTAAAATAGTGCTGGGCAAGAGGCAAAAACTTAACAACCATGAAAAAAGAGAAGGGGGAAAAAACAACTTGTTACCACATTAGCAGTCACCAAAGGCATCCCTGAACAGCCAGGTTTTAAGGGCTTTCCTGAAGGATGTCAGTGAGGGAGCCTGGCATATCTCACCGGGTAGCTTATTCCAAAATGATGGACCGGCCACCGAGAAGGCCCATTTTCGAGTTACTACCCAATGGGCCTCCCTGGGGGCGGCCACCCGGAGTGAGAGAGCCATAGAGGAACGGGTGGGTCAGGCCAGCTCTGATCGTAGGGAGATACGCTCTGCCATATCGTAGGGAGATACGCTCTGCTACTGATCTGTTCGGTTGGTTGTCAGCATGTGCGCTATAAAGCATGCAGAAATGTGTGATTTCAAGCAACTGTAAGGAAAGAAGTGTTTTTATTCATTCTAGTACAAATGTCTCAGAGTTATTGAGACTTTAAGTGCCAGTAAATGAGAAAGGAGTGGACTCTCTGGGGGACTTGTAACTATTCTTTTCCACAAGTCTCTGTAGATCCATTAAATGCCTTCTATGAGTCTCTATACTACAGATTACAAGAATTTTTCCAGAAATGTCAACCTCTACTGTAGTTTGCACCATCTGGACTGCAGTGGGGTATACCCTACTTTTTTTAACAGTGCAGTTTTGCTAAGGATCTTTGTTATGCCCATAACATCATTTCCAATCTGGAAAATGCAAGTATTTGTTGCAGTCCTAGTTATAACTTTTAAAAACATAAGAAACATTTTTAAAAATTCCTAGCATACAAGGCCAGTATGCTCAAGCTAATGAAAATACCTTTTAAGGTTTAGTTTCTTGACACTGCACTAGATTTCTCTTTGGAAAAAAAAAATGTTTTCTTTCCCTGATTCCTTTAAAAACATTTTAGTTTAAAAGCTTTTGATAGTGCTATTGTCTGAAAAATCAGTTTTTCTTATTTAAAAATAGACACATTTTGAATATGATTCCTAGTGCCTCCAAATACAACAATCATCATTCAAATAAGGCCAGGGAGGTGAGCATAAGTGTGGGTTTAAAAACATTCAGGGACCAATGGCATGCAGGTTGCAAAGCGAAGGTTATTGGGGAAAGATGGCAAAGAAGTGTGCATCTGAGCAAATCTTCAGGATGCAAAAGCATCCTCAAGGAAAAGCCTGAATGCCAAAGAAGACCGTGACTCATTGGTATCTGCAGCTATGTTTAAAGACATTTTCCTCCAGAGGCTTACCAGGAATCAGCTGCCTTGCCACAAACAAATCTTTTCCCCTCTTGCAGCCCTAAGTGTTCTCTAACCAAAATAACATTGCTTTGATAAGATTTCAACAAAGAGATAGTCTGGGGGTGGGGGAGGAAAGATCTCCCCCTGTCCAAAAGCCATAGAGTTAAAAACAATTCTTAAGAGTTGGCATGGGACAAATCAGAAAGAGTCATAAACAACTCATGCACTTGTTGAATGAAAAGAAGAAGCAACCAAAGTTTCAGGGCCAAATAATTCCACCTGGAAAGTTTATAATTAGAAAATAAAAGTACACCTGACATCAAAACACACAGTCAGAAAGCAGCCATGTGTGAGACTTCAGATCCAAAGTAAAGAATTACCTTTTGGTGATGCCCCATGATTGTTTTCCCAAAGTATCACAGATGATCACGGTTAAACTGTTATGTTGTGCTGTATTTTGGAAAAGCCAAAACAGAAATTGAAATGGATCTCAGAGAGAAAGCTACTTCTGTGATGCAGGAGGGTTTTTGTGTGTGTGTGTTTTTGGACAGGAGAACAGGCAAGCTTGCCTGGGCTTCAGGAAGTGGATGGCTCCTCCATCTGTTGAAATTCACCAGGATACAATAGATATGAAAGGCTAGTCCTGGCTCCTGTAAGGGATTCTCATATGCCCTGGCATAAATAAGGCAAAGGGGTAAATAAAAAGGGTAGAGATATTTTTCACTTCAGATTCATCGGGGTCTACAGACTTGATGGACATGTCGTATTGGACATTAGTCAAATATGGCAATTTATTCTTATTCTTATTTGTCGCCTTGTCTATGGCCGTTACTTCACGAAGTACTTCGCTTCGCAGCGGGATTGCCTTCGCTTTGAATGCGAAGCCGGTCACGTGGTCTCCCTTCGCCCCCACCCCTCTTTCTCTGTCCTCACCATGCGAAATTTTAGGATCGAATCCATTACTACCTCACGTGCTCCCTTCGCATTGGGAAGCTTACTTGCAACGTCCGGTTTCTGCTTTCTTTTATTTTTTTAAAAAAATTACCACGGCGTATCGATGCATCAATACCCGGCTGTCATTTGCGGTCAGAGGCGCACAAGCCAGCATTTGCGGTCAGAGGCGCACAAGCCAGCCCCTGCAGTTGTCCCGAGGACTTGTGGGCGGCCATCGTGTTTCCCTGAAGCAGAGCAGCTGGGTTGGTTTTTTTGGGGGGGGCGGGGCGGGGAGAGGCTTCTCTCAGCTTCATCGCCCTGTGTGCCCCGCCGCCGCTCTCTGGGTGGGCGCGCGCGGGGGTGTCTTGCAGCGGCAGCACTGACACCACCTCCCCCCTCCCTCTGCGCAGCCCTTCGCCATCCCTTGCCAGCGGAGGGGCTCCGCTCACATCACCCGGGGACGCTTGCCCCCCCTCTGTTGCCCCTGCCCCGTGTACAGAAGGCAAGATCAAAAGAATGGGTTAACCGAAATATCTATGCATCGGCATTTCGGAGAAAAAGTAAGTTAAAAAAAATAAAAATATATATTAACTGGCCACACGTGACTTTGGATGCGAAGCGGGATGCGAAGCGAAGAAGATTCCCGGCCTCTGGCAGGGGAATCTCTCGCCCCGCTTGGAGCACGGTTTAGGGGGCGTGGTCGGGGTGGTGCCGAATCCAAAGAGGAGGAGCGTGCGGACTGAAGCGATCGATTCGCACGGAAATTACGGCTCGCCGCGCAGCGAGAGGTTCGTGAAGTAACGGCCTATCTGTTATCACCGGAGAATAGAGATGGGCACGGAACGAATATTTTTTCATTTCCGTTACCGTTTGTCGTTTCCGTTACGTAATGAAACGACAAACGAAAATTGTGATGAAAATGCAACAAAACGAACAGAACCACGAAAATTGTGTTCGTTACGTTTTGTTTCCGTTAATGGCGACGTGCAATGAAATGAGCTGTTTTAAATGTTAAAAAATGCCCTGGACATCCATAAAAACGCAGCGATAATTATTTATATTGTTTGATAATACCTACCAGGGGGGTTGGGGTCCTTAAAATGTTTGTTTTTGTCTTCTCCCATTGCGATGTATTTTTCTTTTCCCTTTAAAATGGATGTCGCCACCAGCCACAAAATGGAGGCAAGCCATGTGATGTGGGATCATGTTCAACCAATAGCATGCCCAGGTTGCAGACTGGGCAGGCAGGTCTGGCAGCCACAGAGGGCATAAAAAGCTCTGGCAGCCCCCGTCCTCCTTGCAGTCCCTGGTGGGAGTTAGGGTGGAACTGCTGTCTCTGCGACTCTAGCTTCAGTCCTGCAGCCTCCCTGTGTGCCTGCGTGCTGCGTACGTCTCGGTGAGTACCCTCCCCTGCCCCACAGTGCAGTCACTCTGCGGCTGCCTTGCACCCTGGGCAACGCCCGCCGCTGCCTTTGCAGCCTCCCTGCATACCTAGTCTATACTGTGTCTCTGCCAGCATCCATTTTTTTTAGTGTTTTCCCTCTGGTCTGGGGCGTTGGGGGATGCCTGTGCACGGAAATGCTTTAAAAATCACGCAAAAAGCGGGTAGAAACAACAAAAAATGAAAAATGGTAACGAAATTTTTCAGAAAATTCCCGACAAACGGAAACGAACCGAAACAGACCTCTCAACGACAAACGAAAAACTGAAACACCATTTTTCTGTTTTGTGCCCATCTCTACCGGAGAAGCAGGAGCCTCTGGAACTTCCACTGGGCCTTTGTGAACTACAGCATCCCAGTTGGGGAATATTGAAGTGATTTTTATCTGCAGAGAGCTTCATAGCTGAGTCCACATTCTTTTCTTCAAGATCTTTGCTTTTGGACCAGAAAGGAACAGGCATTCGCCACCTGCGACAGCAGATGTGCTGTGCTTGTGTCCTCCCAAATTTTGTCTGCCCTACCTCTGTTGACACAAGGCTCGCTGTCAATGATATCCCACCCATCAACTTGCATTTTGGTCCCGAAATATTAGGCAGTGGGACACTGTTTACTTTTACAATGCTGTCCTGTCTTCAAGATTGATTCCTGCCTTTGTCCCATTCGGTGTTTTGTCTTACCGTTTGCCTAGCCAAAAACAATTAAATAAAAAAATAAAAATAAAAACCACTGGAATTCTGCTTTAAGCCCGGTGGAAAGGTTGAAAAAAATGACAGCTCCAGGAGAGCATGACAGAGCACATGTAACATATCAGGGCAATAAGCGTTGCTCCTTCCTCCATGTTGCTTCACAGTCTGATGAAGAAAACAATCAGGGTGAAGACAGTTAATGTGACTAGAAGCCATTCAGAGCCATGCTATATACAGCTATAAATTTGCTAGGATAGTTATTATGGTTATCTCCTTAACAATTACATACTGGATGGCTCTGAAAATGACTGCTTAGCTGCACGCCCATTTGCAATGGTTTCGCAGAAATGGGAGGGGGGAAGGGAGACAGGAAGGAGAGGCGGACTGCTCGTTCCACTTCGTCGTCTTCTGTGCTGTGCAAGGTAAGAAGACAAAACTTTTGGACTGAAGATCTTCTTCTCTTTCTTTTAAGTAGCCCTTGCTTCCTTTCTAATCTGTTATATTTTATGCAGCCCCTTCCCCTTCTCCAAGGCCAGCTCTGCCATTAGGAAAAATGGAGCATTTGCCTTAAGTGGCAGATACTGTAGGGTAGAAGTCAAGTGACAGCGGAAAGAGCTGTATACTACTCCATTTGTCTTATTCATCCCATTAATAGTATCCTTGCTGAAATAGACTGGATGTACATACAAAGATTATTGCATTTATTTGGTGAGTCCCTGCATCAGTCAAGAAGAAAGCTTCCCAAGCTTTAAAAATACTTCATACACACAAAACTCATTGTTTCTTTTCCAGTAGTATGGCTTGGCCGGAGATCTGTCTCTCTGTCAGGAGATCCAGAGAAGTACACAAGTTCCCTGAGACTTCCCCCACCACACCACCCACCACCCCAAGACATGGGAACTTGAAGAATGGGCATGAGAGGCATTGTGATACTTACACTGGACTAAAGTAGGCTGAAGGCGTAAGCCAGGGGTCCTCAACCTAAGGCCCCGGGGACGGATGTGGCCTTCGAAGGTCCTGAATCCGGCCCCCGGGACCAATTGCAACCCCCCACCTACCCCCTGCTTTGTGAGCAAGCCAGCCTCCGCATCTGCTTCTATTGCTGAGTCAGTTCAAAGCAGTGGACAGGGCTGCATTTGTCCCTGGTTTGTGATGGGAGGGCTGGCGAGCCAAGAGAGCACCGTAGCCTGGCTGGACTAGGCCAGTGAGCGGCCTTTTTTTTTTTTTTTTGGACTGTGGTCCGGCCCCCAGTGGTGTCTGGGGCGTGGTGGACCGGCCCATTGTTTGAAAACTTTGAGGACCCCTGGCGTAAGCTATATCCAGTTCCCTGGATATGTATCTAGTTCCCTAAGCTCCTTGCCCTCTTAAGATGCTGGCCACAGAGTGTGGTGAAATGTCAGGAAGAAAAACTTCCAGAACATGGCCGAACAGCCTGAAAAAAATCATAACAACTATCAGATCCCGGCCATGAAAGCCTTGACGAATACACAATAGTGTTTGTTTTCCAATAGTGTTTGTGCTTCTCACAAGCAGAGACCTTAAATTACACCATACGTAGCTTGTGGCTGAATCTAGTGACGGCAGTCCTGACAAATTTTAAGCACCCTGTCTCATCAAACAGTGCCTCTACTTAGTTGTGTTTTTTTTTCATGTAGCTGAATTGTACTTCTTCAGACTGCAATTCTGGCTTTCACATGATTAGATGTTTCTGGAAGGCATAAAAACCAATAAACCTGGGATGTCAAGAACCAATCTGTAGATTCAGGGAAACATGCTATTCATGGAAACCTACCCATAATCCCACACACTATAACAGTGGTGGTGAACCTTCAGCACTCCAGATGTTTTGGACCACAACTCCCACGGTCCTTTTGACATTGGCAATACAGTGGTACATCGACTTATGACATTAATCCATTCAGAAGGCATCTTCGAAGTTGATCAAGTTATAAGTCAAACAGCAGTTCCCCTTAGGAATACATTGAAAATCAATCAATCCATTCCAGAGGGAATGGATTAATATCTTTTCAATACATTCCAATGGGAAGGCTGTCCCAACCCCCTCTCAATCAAGGTCAGCCAAAGGCTGCTTTCCACTTTCGCACCAGACAGCTGACTTTGACAGATCTGACCTGTCAAAACCAGCTGGGAGTTGCGAAGAGCAGCCTTCAGCTGCCCTTAATTGAGGGAGAAGCCCGGGCACTTTGGAAGGAAAGTGCTTACCCAGAAGTAAGTGCTTCCCTTGCAAGGCACCCAGGCAGCTGGAAGATGCATTCATCTCAGGGATCTCCTTGAGCGGATGCATGTTTGCCCAGCCAAGACAGTTTAGAACGCAAGCGGTGGTGGCAGATCACCACTGCCTCTTCCCTTGCAAGCCTCCTGGGCTGGGCAAAGATCAGTGGGTCTGTGATCTACTCACCAAATTGGTGAGAAGAGCATGGACCCATTAATCTTCGCCCAGCCTGGGAGGCTTGCAAGGGAAGTGGTGGTGGTGGCAATCTGCCACCGCCGCTTGCCTTGCAAGGCACCCGGGCTGGCTAAAGATCCATGGTCTCTGCGATCTTCGCCTAGCCCGGACACCTTGCAAGGGAAGCGCTTACATCCAGGTTAGCGCTTACCCAGAGGTAAGTGCTTCCCTTGCATCCCAGGTGGTTTGGAAGGGAGGTGCAATGAACACCTCCTCCTCCTCCTCCTTGGTTTGATCTCTTTTGCAGAAGGAGGTGGCTATGGGCAGCAAATGCTGCTCTCCGCTCCGCACGACAGGTGACTTTAACAGGTCCAACCTGTCAAAGTCAACTGTCATGCGGAGCAGAGAGCAGCATTCATAAGTCAAATTATTCGGTTGTCGAAGCAATCATAAGTCAAGATACCACTGTACAGGCTTGGAATTCTGGCAGTTGTATGCCAAAACACCTGGAGTGCCAAAGGTTCACCATCATAGCACTATAACTAGAAGGTTGATGGCATATTCAAATCACATAGCTTACAGCTAGTCTGTCTAAATGATCTTCCTTTGCACGTCATCTGTAACTGCTTGCACTTAGCTCTTCACCAAATGAACCAATATAGTTCATACCAGATAACCTTTCCAGGAATACATTTGCATAGCATAGAAGTAACATGTAGCATTTAGGGGCTTCAAATCCATACAGCCTAATATGCATATTATGCTAATTAAGTATATGCATTCTTGCCCTTCTTCCTATCACAAGGTTTTAGCATTGGCTAAAGGAAGGACCAGCCTTCTGCCATTTTGTACACTGTCTTGGATACTTGCATGATGGGACATAATAAACAGACACCAACGTCTTCTTTCTGTAGGCCTTTCCACCTCTTCTCTCCCAGTTTATAATTGAACATAGCAGCTAATATTCCTTGGTTACTGAATATGCTCAGCCCTGACAATCTCAAAACAGGCTTATAATTGTCACATTTGCATTTGGATGGCAAAATCCCACATCCACACACATCCCAGCAGAGAAGTGTGAAATAGAGAAATCCCTCCTGCTGCTGCTGCCCTGCCGCCGCCACCACCACCACCATCATCCAGCACCATGGGTTTTTGTCAGCACTCACTGTCTGGGTTTGCTGTTTAAAGAGGACGTGTCCATAGATGGACATAGTCCTAATAGCTAACTGCACACTGGGGGAGATCTATTTTCAACCTGATGATAATTATGCTGTGAAAGAACAGGAAACATGAAGTACTTGTGCTTCCTGCTCCTTTTCCGTGAGGGCAACATGAAAACCAACCTCACCCCACTAGGTAAGAAGGGCATCTTTTTAGGAAAGCTGTGCAGTTGCAAGATGTCAGCCTCGCAGATAGCTTTACTTTACAGCAGTGGTTCCCAACTTTGGGTTCCCTGATGTTCTTGGACTAAATCTCCCAGAAGCCTTCACCACAAGCTCTGCTGGCCAGGATTTCTGGTAGTAGTAGTCCAAAAATATATGGGGACCCAAGGTTGACCCACAAATGCTCTAGAGCATTTAATGATGATGCTTTAACTCTGATTGATTGATTGGTCAGTTGGTTGGTTGGTCAGTCAATCAATTAATTTGATTTGATTTGATTTGATTTGTATCTTGTCCTTATTTCAGAACCAGGTTTTAAGAGCTCACAACATGAGATGTGAGAAATACAAATAAAGAGAGAATGCAAGTATATGCCAATTAAAATAATGGAAATTTTGAATCTCAGCACTCATCTGTTAAACACCTTAGCTGCCAGGCAGTTTAACATTCAGAATACATTCCTGGCTGAAGATGGGCACAATCTACAATGTATTCAATGGCCTGCAGTATTTTTAAGAGGGTCGTACAATCTATTATATTTTACCAGTTAGCAGAACTGCATCCAATGAGATCTAATGATGGCTGCTGCCTGGGGAGGTTGTTAGAGTAGAGAACAAACCCATCAGAAACATTGGAAAGCCATCCGTGGTATATCACCTGGGACCATCAAACCTACAGCCAGATACATCTGCCCACTCTTCTCTTGCCAACAGGTGAAGAATACAAATAATATATTACAGTGGTACCATGAATAAAACATTTAATTCATTCCAAATAAAATTCTGTTAAGCAAATTTTCCTTTATACAAATTTCCCATAGAAATGCATTGAAAACAGAGTAATCTGTAATCGCGACTATTGTACGGATTCGCCCCATATACAATTCTGTTAAGCAAATTTCCCCTATCTCCTGAGTTTTTTATGTTGTACAAATTTTGTCTTATACAAACCGTTTGTTATACGAGGGTCCACTGTATAAGTATATAAGAAAGAAAGAGGCTGAAAAAGAGATGCCCTTTTTGACCTGCCGCTGATGACTCTTAAATCTGGTTCTGTATTGGGATAAGAGAAAACAAAATGTGGTTTTCCACCTCTTTTTGCAGCCACCTCCCATCCTCCACTTACAATGTACCACTCTAAGACCCAGATTGTTGTCCTCAGAACTTCAAGAAGCTTGCACGGGCCTCATAGTTTTGGACGTGGGATGAATGCCAGATATTCCAAGTGTCATGAAAATTGAAATCAACAGAAGAACAGGAGCAACGCACTTGACCCACATAGACTGGATTCTTCAAAACTGGCCACTGGATATGATTTTAATAAACCTACTGGGTGTTCTTGTTGTGTAAATATTTTGGGTTCATTTTATGGCAGGATATCTCACTGGATGGATCAACATTTTGTATGAACTGGCTACAGAACCAAAATATGGCCACTATCACACCTCCTTAAGAAGCCACTTTTTATTTTGCATCACCTTATCTCCTCCCGTGGTCACGTGATCGCCACAGTGGTTCGGCAGTCTGCACCTCAGCGGTTGCTTAGCAATCGGCTTCCCCATTCGCACTTGGTTGAACAGTTTTAAACTATGACAGGGAAACTGCAGAAACGGGGGGAGGGCAAAAAAAGGCAGTGTAGTATGTCCGCAAATACAACCAAATCACTTTAAAAGGGGGTGCAGGAAATGATTTTAAAAAACACCACCCCCAGTGGTCATCTCAAGAAAAACTGACACAGCAGTCAAAATGGGTGTGGCCAAGGGGGCTCTTCAGAAAAATCGATTTAAAAAGCAGGCAGTTATTTTTAAGGTGATTTGTCTTTAAGGAAAAGGCATTTCAAATCTAAAGTGCGGTAGTGGAGCTCTATTCCTCCCTGTGATTCTGAAAAGATAGCCAACATGTATAGCAGTGGTGGCCAAACTTTGGCCCTCCAGATGTTTTAGACCACAACTCCCACAGTCCTTTGCCACTGGCAATACAGGCTTAGAGTTCTGGGGGTTGTGGTCCAAAACATCTGGAGGCCTGAAGTTTGGCCACCACTGATGTATACCCTTGGGCCAAGTTGCACAGGCCCAGTGTGTCCTGAGAAGAAGGTACTGGTAAACAACTCCTGAATATTTTATAACTAGGAAATCCTGGCAAAGTTCACATGTATATTTTTTATTTAATCAGATGATAGATAGGTAACAGCTATCTCCACCAAGTAAAGGATGTAGAGCCATGTTGTTGAGCCACATCTGCCATTATCCCCAACCTTCTCCTTTGCAGGTAATAGAGAAGTGGAAGCAAGAGGGATTGCTCTATGTTTTTATATCAGACCCCTTCTGTCAAAACTCCATGTGGGCTTCAGAGACTGGTAGTTATAGTCCAATCTGCAGAGCATCTTTAAGTAAGGCTGTTCTAATTATATTCTAACAGGATGGAATCAAACCCAAGAGGCTTGGATGTTTGAAGGGGTTAACAGTTCATCCATCATTATTCAATGATGACTCTCTCTACCAGACTCACCATTTGGGGGCAAAGAAATGAGGGGTTAAGATGGAGCCCTACAGTATCACAACGATGGACTTGCAGGTGACATACTAGCCCAGTAGGAAGCTGGAATATACAGATGCAGTGGGGCCAAGTCAGTTGGCATTGAGCTTGTTAAACTATTGAGAAGTCATGTCCTTGCTGACTCACTTATCTTTTCCTTTTGGCATCCTTTGTTCTTCTTAGTTCAGTTTTCTTAGACCCATGTTTTAGATTGTTATATCAGGCACTTCCATTGAGAGTGAGCTTCCCAATTGGCATGGTCCATATTAACATGCTGCATGAAGGGGCTAACTCTGCCAGTGAGGGGAAATACAGGGTTTTCAGTTGTTCCCTTTATTGTCTTTAACACCAGATGAACAGCTTGCATGGAAGTGGGAGGAAATCACCCATAAGTGGAAGTGGAAGGGAATCCCCCATAATCCATATGGGAGTGAGACCCACTGCTAGACTTTGAGCCTTTCTGCATTGGAGGAGGGCAAATGTGATGGTCAATATATTTCTCACTCATGATTTTCATATTTGGAAGCCTGTTTCATTCACAAAAGGAAGCCACACACACATGATAATGGTTTGGATCAAGGTCACAGAATAGAAGTGTTTGTTGTGATCCTGAACCATCATCTCCATATTGTGGCCCTGACCACAGAAAACTGCTATTAGCCATGGGTGGCCATTTAAGAGCAGGTAACTAAGAGCAACTTTGATCTAGCTTAGGCTTTTAAAACTACACCAACAAACATTTTCTTAACTGTCTTGCAGTGCAACTGCAGATTCTACTTCCCTGCTACCATTTATTTATTTATTTATTTATTTATTTATTTATTTATTTATTTATTTATTTATTTATTTTGTAAATTATAAAGAACTCAGGACTTCCAGTCATGGAACTCCCACAGACGGTTTAGTTTGGCTTTTACAGAGCTTAATCTTTATCATATACCTTTTCCCCATCTACATACATACATACATACATACATACATACATACATACATACATACATACATACATACATACATACATACATACATACATGTCTGAAATCATTTCACTAATATTAAAAAAGGAAGTCCAAATTGGAACATCGTACTACCCAACCTTATTTGGTGATCTGTGCCTTTACTACTGCAAGTTGGTTGCTTTGTGGCCATCAGTTCCCTGGCATTTAAATATTTTTTTTTTATTCAGCATGTTGTTAGTCTGTGAAACTCCCTACCACAGGATGTGGTAATGGCATCTGGCCTGGATGCCTTCAAAAGGAGATTGGACAGATTCCTGGAGGAAAAGTCCATCATAGGGTACAAACCATGATGGAGATGTGTAATCTCTAGTCTTAAAACCAGGGTATTTCAAGGGCCAGATGCAGGAGAGTGGTATCAGGAGACAGATATCTAATCTCATGCGCTCCCAGATGCATTTGGTGAGGCCACTGTGAGATACAGGAAGCTAGACTAGATGGGCCTTTGGCCTGATCCAGTATGGCTCTTCTTATGTTCTTATGTTCTTATAGTCTTATTTGGAAGAACTGAAGTTGCAAGTTACAAATGACCAATTGTGTTGTTTTCAATCCAGAATTGCCTGGGGAACCATGTGTGATCTATTGAGGGTAAGTCGGCCTAACTTGGATATGATGGTGCCTTGTTCTCCCCTGCCACTGGCCATAAAAAGATACAGATAGATTTAGGAACTCTGAGGACAGTGTAGATCCCTAATTATGATTAATCCTCACACACACATACACACTTCAGAATCATACTCATGCCTGTGGTGTTCTGACTGTAATGTGACAAGAGGTTAACTCCTCTCCTTTTGTGCTATAACTATAACTTTTAAATTACTTTGGGGAGAGGCCTCAAAAGAATACAGATGGACAATATCACACTGTTTCAGTGCTGGCTTGGGCTGTGCCTTGTGCGGCTGGCTGCCTCATGAAGCTGCCTCATGCTCCGTTGTGGCATCTGAAGTGACAAGTGGGACAGAGTGGCCAACGACAAGTAATATTCAGACCTTGGTGAGTAAGTAAGAACAATTATTTAGCTATTTTTGAGAAGCAGGAAAGTAGGGTTTCTACTCATTTACAGTATGAACAATTTGATGTAATTTAATTTAACTTTTTAAAATCTAAATATTATAATGACAGGAAGTGTTTGGGAATTAGGATTTGTAAATAATTAATCTTGAAAACTAACTTTCCAAGGAGTAATTCTTGCCCAAATACTGTTTTATGTTTGGTTTCCCCTTTCTTAGAACATTCTTATTGAGCAGAGCAGACATTTCAGGGACCGAATGGTATGTGAGGACCAAACTAAGCAAAGGGAAGGGCATTGGAAGAGCATGTCAGCTTTTAGAGATTAAAGCAGAGCCAGTCAGATAACACGTTTGACTAATACAATTGCATCAAGGAACATGTAGTCCTCTCTGCGTTGCGATGTGGCTTTCCCCAAGGACGAGGACAATATGGACACAACTTCACTGCATGCTGTTATATGTTTAATAGACAGAGGAGCCTTCATGTTTTTATTTACGTCTTCCTCTTTTATCTTATCCAAGAAACCAAACCCTACCCTCAAAAAAAAAAAAAGAAAAACAGCAGGAAAGGCACTTCTGCCCCTTGACCCAGAATGTGTGCTAATCACAGCTTTGTTTCCACAGCGATTCTGTCATCTTCCCACAGATGGAGACGCAGGCGTTATGCTTATCAGAGAAAACTGTAGACAACTAGAAAAGAGGTTACACTCTACATCTGTCCTACTAACTTAGTGAAGCAAAAAGAACAACACGCATCAAGTCTGCTTCTTATACTCATTGGGCCAAAACTCCAAGGCATGTGGTAGTAGAGGAGCGACTGCCCCATTCCCCCCCCCTGCATATTCATAACACTGTCACGGACCTGGGCACTAAAATACTGTCATCAATAAAATTACTTTGAATTTCCATCAATTAAAAACGTGGTCTGACACAAAGTGTTTAAAGTTCAAACAAGTGGATGTGTTTATGGATTTCACACAGGTAGTTGAACAACATTGGGAACGCGTTCCTGTAAATCAACTTAGAACCATATTTTATATATATTTATGTTTTAAACTTTCTTAATTATCTATGCTCACAGTTCTTATACCATTTCTACAGCACTCTAGTTTCACTCTTCAGAGCCTAACTAAACCTTAACCAGTCCCTAACAGTCATCAGAAACATTTTCAGACCCTATTCAGTCCCTATCCAGTCCCTATCTACCAGTTATTCCAGCAAGCACTTTGTTTTATATGCTTTAGCCCCACCCGCAGGCTATTCCATTGGTTACCCAGTTGACATCATTTGAACATTTATGAGGTACCTGTCAGGTTTCGCCACAACCACATATGAGAATTGCTGCCCAGTGTATCTGAGACTTTATCCTACTGGAGGCAGCAGGCTGGGAAAGACCAAGTTGGAATATACAGTGGTCCTGTATAACAAAGGGCTTGTATAACATAAAATCTGTACAACATAAAAAATCCTGGAGATAGGGGAAATTTGCTTAACAGAATCACCTATGGGGCGAATCCGTAAAACATAAAAATGGTCACGATCAGGGATTACTCCGTTTTCAATACATTCCTATGAGAAATTTGTATAAAGGAAAATGTGCTTAACATAATTTCATTTGGAACAAATTAATTCCTTTATACAAGGTACCACTGTAGTGGATTAGGCATGCAATTAGCAACTTCTTAAAATGGGACAGTTTGTTACTAAGACTTGCATGATTTCCTCCCCATAAATATGCGTTACAATCCTGACCCTTTTAAAGGGGTGGGTGGGGTTGATGTGTGTGCCTATCCATCTATAAGAAACTGCCTTATACTGAGTCAAGTATCCATGTAGCCCAAACCTGGCAACTCTGACTGGCAGCTTCTCTCCAAGGTTTCAGGCAGAGTGTGGAGATGCCTCATATTCTCCCAATGGACTCCCATTCAGCTACTAGCCAGTTTTGGCCCTGCTTGTTTTCCAAAATTAGAAGAGTGTATGTTGAGTTTGGGGTGATACGCAGTAGGAGCTGATGACTCCAAAGTCAGTGGGTGGCCAGTCCACTTCAGGAAGGTAGTCTATACTTCACACGGGTGATCCACATTCCTGATTCCTACACCTAAAATAGATTAAGCACCATGGATAGCTCCAGTCAAAGCCAAGGAAATATCCACAGCTTCACTGATTTTGGAAGTCCCAGCCCCATCTGGTGGTATGGTGTCCTACACAGGTATCCCCCCCATCCATATGCCCATATGCAAAATGGTGTGACTCAAAAACATTTTGTCCCTTTTAAAAACAAGACAGTGAAAGATAAGAGGAGTGCAGATTTGTGGTTTTGGGCTACATTTCCCAGAATTCCCCATGCAGTATGGCTAGTGGGGAATGCTGCCTTTAGAGTTCTGGGAGTTGTAGTCTAAAAACCTCATTATGATTCTAAAGTATCCATTAGAGATGGGCACGAAATGAACAATTTTTCGTTTCTGTTTTTGTTTTGTTGTTTCATTACGTAACAAAACGACAAACGAATTTTGTCTCTAAAATGAAACGAAATGAACAGAAACACCGGAAATTTTGTCGTGTGTTTCGTTTCTGTTACTGCAATATGAGTGAATTGCTTAAAATCCTAAAAAAAAAAATCACAAAAAATGAAATAAATGGCAACAAAATGGTAACAAAATGAACGAAAACGAAAACATTTTTTGCAAAAAAAAATCACGAAAAATGGAAACAAAACGAAACGGAACCTCCAAACGACAAATGACAAACGAAATGCCATTTTTTTTATTCATGCCCATCTCTAGTATCCATCTTCAGAAACAGAGTTGCAATCCCAGAAAGGAATGCTATGTTTCAATGGTGATGGAAGAAGAGAAATCATTGAAGCAGTAGTACTGGAAATTGACATCTGCAGGGAATGTTTCATAGACAATGATAATAAGACTCAAGATAACTTTTGCACAGGAGAAGGCAACGATGAGCAACATCTGAATAGTGATGTATTGAAAACCCTACAATGAGACAATCCAAAAAGAAAGCAAAATGCCATATTTGAAGATGAGACACTGAGGGAGGGAGGGAGGGAGAAAAAGTGAGAGAAAGAAAATATTGGGAAAAACAAAGAATGAATACAAACAGAGTTTTTTTGTAATGAAATAACTGGATTACAGCTGCAAGGATGTCTAATTCAGGTGTGCACCCAACACATTCAATTCTTGGAAAAATAAACCTTCTGAATGTGGGACATTCTGCATCTGTATTCATGATTCAAAACACCAAGAAACAGCCTGATGCTGCATAATATTGTGGCTGCATTTCCAGCAGGAAAAAGGATGTCATATGTTAGATATCAAAGAGCAGCCTGAAAGTTGATGACACCCATGTCATCATTCAGGATGGTCCAAACTTCGGCCCTCCTGATGTTTTGGACCACAGCTCCCAGAATTCTAAGTTTAGATTGTCAATGGCAAAGGACTGAAGTTGCTGTCCAAAACATCTGGAGGGCCAAAATTTGGACATGCCTGGTCTACATGATACCCTCTTGTGTTCACTAAAATTCAGAAAGAAAACACCACCCAAGGGAAAATCCCAGAACCTAACTCTTATTTTATTAGTTCACCTCTTGTCACAAGCTGTTTGGATGAGCAGCAAAACATTTCTATCTCTCAAGAAAAAGAAGTCCAGTTGCCATGACTCAACTTCGAGATACTCATGTTGCGACTAAAAAGGAATGATTGGGGCTGTTTTTCAAGAAGTTTTTCGACTATCTGTGGTGTGTGTCCAGTGATATCATTGTGATACCCATTCTTCCAGCATCTGTGTTAACTCAACAGTGATGTCCAGTACTTTGATGCAAACACTCGTGCAACCAGATGCAATACAACTGGTTGCAGATTTGGTTACTCAGCCTCTGGTGTAGTTTGTGCATAATCCAGCACAAATCTACAAGAACAAGGTTTCACCCAGCTAAAATTTATGGTGCAGAATCATCAACAACACTGAATAAATCCTTCTTACTGTATCACAACACAGAGCAGACCTTTCAGAGAGAGGTTAGGCCTTTCCTGTTAACACAAAAGAAAAAAAATATGCTCTATAAAGAAGAGGCTATTTTTGTTTCTTTCAGATTTCTTCAGAGATTCCCAAAATAGTACCTCTAGAATATGAATGTTCCATTTGGTGTGTGTGTGTGTGTGTGTGTGTGTGTGTGTGTGTGTGTGTGGGATGTTTCTCTCTTTATTTTAATCTTTCTTTGTGTGTTTGCCTTAAAAGGGATTCCCTCTTTATTTTTCTTTCTTGCTGTGTCTGCTGTGTCTGTGTCCATTCTTGCACCCTGTGTAAAAACAGTCCACGGGTGAGGACTGTTGCAGTGTTGCATAGACACAGTAGTGTGATCAATAAGGTCTGTCAGCCACCAATCAGTATGTCAGGAAAGGGCTGCTGAATTTATAGCATGGCTTGGGACCCATTTTTTGAACTACCCTCCCCCTTGATTTTCTTTTTTTAAAGATTATTTTTCTGCTGCCAGGTATCCCACCTGTGACAGCATGCTTCCTTGGGGTTATTTTTCAGATTCCCTCTTTATTTCTTTGGGGATCCCCCCTGTGTTGTCTGTCTGTCTGTTTGAGTCTTTTCCATTCTTGGACTATGTTTGCTGCTACCTGCAAAACTAAAAAAAGAAGTCAGCAGATGCTGAGGGAGTTCCCCCACCCCTATTCTAGTACTTTTTGTGGCAGAGGCAAGGGTTTGCTTTTATTTTTGACTTTTACTCACTTGCTCGCTAGCTTTTCTTAGTTTTGGGCAGAGCAAATTGTGAGATTTGTTTGTTTTGATTTATTTTCCCTCCCGGTGGGTGATTTTCCTGTTTGACTGATTATTAACAATTGTCATTTGATGAATTGGCTCTTTACCTATTCTGTTAAAAGTATATGCAGAGATTATCTTGGAGTAATGTCAGGAAACTGTTGTGTCTTGGCCGATGGAAATTGGCCAGGTAAAATAGAGTCATGGGTTAATTAGTCCTCCTAATTGGGGAATTCCCTTTAACAGGAAAAAGGGGTAATGTAGGTTGGTTGTGTATGTTTGTCTCCCAGGTGTATTTAGGTTGGGCTTGTTAGTAAGTGTGTGTTCCTCCTTGTAGGATAAGTTTTTGCTATGTTGGAATAAACAGTTGTTTTATTGTACCTGGAGGCTGGCATTTTTTCCTGTTGAACCCACTATATTACACTGGCGATGCAGGTGGGATATTACTGAGCCACATGGCCATCAAGTTCCTTCGTTTCAACCAGTCATTGCTGTTTGGTCGTTACTCCTGATGGAGGCACAGCCAAGTTATTGCCGCCCTGGACACCGACACTGACACCAGCTTGCTGTCCACACCTCACCAGCAACTGCAGCCATCTTCAAGGGCTGTAATGGCCTCACTGATGCCCAGCATTCCTGAGTTTGACATTTCACAGAACTGGGAAGACTGGAGTGATTGTCTTAAATTCCACTTCATGTTGTATGAAGTTACCAGTGGGGGGGGGGAGGGCTACCCTGTTGTCTTCTTGTGGGATAACTACTATGGGCTTAGCTTGTGGCACCAGAGGATATTACAACAGTTTCATATGAGCACCTGGTAACTCAGTTAACTGAACATTTGAATGAATGTACGTAGGCTTATGACTGCCAGTAATTCTAGCTCTTGGTAGTCATATAAATTGTGGTCTCCACTTAGGGGTTTGATGTTGGCTTGATCTTCGATATATTATTTTATCTATCTTTCTGATATTGACTATTTATATAACAGACCTGTTTGTATTTTGTGGCTTTTATCAACAGTTTTACAATGTTTTTAAAATGTTTTATTCTGGCACATTCAATGTTTTATTCTAGCAAATTGTTTTATTCTGGCAAATCGTTTTATTCTGGAAAATTGATATGTTGGTATTTCTTGATTTGGTTAACAACCGTAAATAAAGATTCACTCATTCATTAACTGAACATTTTGCTCCCCAGCCAATGCCCTTGGCCAGACAGGTTGCATTGCAGAGCTGGTCGAGGAAGCAACAGGAAACAGTCCCTGTTTTTCTGGCAGAACTACTTCGCCTTGCTACCAAATGTGAGTTTGAGGGTCTGGAGAAGTGGCTTCTTGATCAATTTACCTGGGGCCAAACAGATGTGCGGCTCCAACATCAGTTAATGTCCGTGCCGGAGATGGATCTGACCAAAGGCCTCACCTTGTTGGCGGCTGCTGAACAAACCCCTTGGGAGGGGCACCACTTAAGTCATAGCCAAGGCCAGGCAGTCTATCAAGGGACACTTTCCGATTCCGACTGCTCAGACGCAGAAGAGGATGGGTCCATTGGACACATTGTGAGTCTCAGCACCAGGGCCGATTACCATTGAGGCCAAGGATTCAGGAAGCAGAGATTAAGAGGGGTCCTTGAGCCAGCTGGCCATTGCGAAAGGAGTAAAAAAAAAATCCATGACCATCTGTACTTTTTCCATTTCTGTAATATCCTTCTGGAGGTGTGGTGACCAGAACTATATGCAGTACTCCAGATGGGGCCTCACCATAGATTTATAAAGTGGCAAAATGACACTTGCTGACTTATTTTCTATACCCTTCCTAATGATCCCTAGCATTACATTTGCTTTTTCCACTGCTGCAGCACGCTGGGTTGACACTTTCATTGAGCTGTCCACCAGGACACAAAGGTCCATTTCTTGGTTTGTTGCAGAGAGTTCAGACCCCATCAGTTTATAAATGTAATTGGGTTGTGTTTGTTTGGTTTTTTGCCCCAACGTGCATCACTCTGCCCTTACTAATGTTGAAGCTCATTTGCCAGCAGTTTGCCCGCTCCCCAAGTGTCAAGAAATCCCTCTGGAGCTCCTCACAATCTCTCTCATTTTTTTACTATCTATATAATTTCGTGCTGTCGGCAAATTTGGCTGCCTTGCTATTTACTCCTACTTCTATATAATTTATGAAGAGGTTGAAAAACAGGGGTCCCATTACTCTTTACCTCCCTCCACTTTGAGAAGTGTCCATTTAGTGTAACCCTCTGTTTCCTGTCCCTTAGCCAGTTGCTGATCCAGGACAAGACCTGATCCTTTATTCCATGTCTGGCAAGTTTATTCAAGAGCCTTTGATGTGGGACCTTATCAAACACCTTCTGAAAGTCCAGCTATACAATGTCAACTGGTTCTCCCTTATCCACATGCTTGTTGACACGCTCAAAAAATTCCAACAGATTAGTGAGGCATGATTTGCCCTTGCAAAAGCCATGTTGGCTCTCCTTCAGCAGCACCTTCTCTTCTATGTGCCCATTAATTTTATCCTTTGGGATGGCTTCCATCACTTTACCTGGGACACATGTCAAACTGACTGGTCAGTAATTTCCTGGATCACCTTTGGATTGTTTTTTCAAGATTAGTGTTACATTCGCTACTTTCCAGTCATCAGGCAAAATGCCTGCTTTGAGAGAAAGATTTTGGCTAGGACATCAGCAGTTTCATATTTAAGTTCCTTGAGAACTTGTGGATGCATGCCATCTGGTCTTGGTGATTTGGTAGCATTTAATTTAACAAGACATGAAAGGATCTCCTCCCTGGTTATTTCTATCTGGCTTAATTCTTTGGTTTCCCTCCCTATGAAGATAGGCTCTGTTTTGGCCATGTGGTCTCTGTCTTCTTCAGTGAATACTGAAGCAAAGAGTCTCTCTGCAATCTCTGTTTCCTCTTTAATTATCCCTTGACTTCCATTGGTCAACTAAGGGTCCAATAGCCTTCCTAGTTGGGTTCTTACTTCTAATGTACTTAAAGAATTCCTTGTTATTTCTTTGAGTGTTTTTAGCTATAAGCTTGTCAAAGTCTTCTTTTGCTTTCCTGATTGTTGCCTTGCATTTGTTCTGCCAGAATTTTATGTTTCTGCCTGTTGTCCTTGTTTGGACAAGCCTTCTATCTTCTAAATAGAAGATAGACTGAGTAATTGCCAGTGAGATGGGGGCGGGATGGTGGTGGGGGTGGGCATGGGAGACTCAGCTAATTTCATTGTGCACATGTTGTACATTGACAATAAAGGTATTATTATTATTATTATTATTATTATTATTATTATTATTATTATTATTATTATTATTATTATTATTATTATTATTATTATTAAATGAGCTTTTCTTGCTTTTGATCACTTCCTGAACAGCTCCTGTAAACCACATTGAAGTCCTTTTGGACCTGACAGTGCCCTTTTTCCTTTTGAGTATGCATTCCAATTGGGCCTCTGTTAGTGTTTATTTGAGCAGCCTCCATGCCTCTTGGAGTATTTGGACTCTCTCAGTTTTCCCTTTCAGCTTTTTTACTAGTTTCCTCATCTTTGGGAAATTTCCTGTTTGAAAATTTAAGATCTCTGTGTTATATTATATCAATGATTTGCAGTCTATGATTACGTTAAAAGTAATTGTGTCGTGGTCACTGTTCTCTATTGGATCAGTCACATTAACATTTTGCACCAGATCCTGTTTATTACTCAGGATCAGGTCAAGGATTCTTGTGTCTCTAGTTGGGTCTTCAACCATCTGTTCCAGGGAACAATCATTTAGCATATCTAGGAACTTTATCTCTTTATAATGTGCTGAACAACAGTTCACCGAGTCTATGTGAGGGTAATTGAAGTCCCCCATTATAACCAGGCTTCCCTTCTTGGATGCCTCCTTTACAACATTCTCCAACTGCCAGTCTCCCTCAGGGTCTTGGGTCTGATACTCTTACCCACAGAGTTTCTAACTCCAAATCACCTTGATATTCCAATTCTTCCTAAATTTGAGGTCTGGATTTTGCATAAAGATGGTTAGATATTCCAGTGAATGTTTAAACATGGTGTCCTGAATGGTCTGTCTATAGCAATTTTACCAATAGAAACAAACACAATGCCCTTGTTAAAAGCTACAAACTGATTTTTAATCTTGTATCCAGTTGTACATGAACTAATCTTTTGTGCAGGGCAATAAAAGGAGAATCAAGCATAGTCCTTCACATTGCTTTCTGAGACACCTGCTAATATTGGTGGAACCCATCACAAACAAGCTCAAAATAAGCACACATTTAATCATACAGTTGATCGATAGATTTAAAAGTAGTAATGGTTTTTTGTATTTGTGGCTTGGTTGTGAAAACATTATTTGGCCACAAATATTCTTAAGGCACCATAGGGAAAAAAATCTACCTGTGTAAATCAAAGGGAGTAAACCTTGCAGAGCAATAACACTGATGTCTATTATCCAAATATGATTGATTATCCGCTTATCCAAAGCTCATCTAAATGCCAGTCTTCAATGCACAATGCAAGTGGAGCTGTTTCTATAAATAGCTGGGGAAATAGCTTGGCCAGGTTGGATCTATCTGATATCCCAGATGCGCATATGCACTCAGTGCTAGCAAGAGTAGCCACAACATGTTTTGTTATAGCCAATCATGCTTTCCAGGAAACAAACAAGCAAAAAAAATATTTTTCCCCCAAGGAAGAGGCCCCAATCAAAACAAACTTACTTGGGCTTAAGTCAAATTCAAATCACACAAGACAATAAAATCATTAATTTAGCCCATATAATTACTCCAAAGAAAATGTGTCATTGCTTAGTGATATATGCATGTGCTTTGCATGCAGAAGGCTTTGGGTTCAAACTCCAAATCCTTCCATGTAGGGTTATATATATTTACCTACACCCTAGCATGCTTCTGCACTTCAGTGTCAACATTACTTGGACTAGATGGGCCAAGGATCTGACCCAAGTGTAGGATAACTTGCTATGTACCTACAGTCCTCACTAGACATGGGCACGACTTGGTGAAATTGTCGTTTCCGTTTTCGGATATCGTTTCCGTTACGTAACGGAAACGGTAATGACAATTAAGCTGTCAGAACTCGAACTCGAACCGAAAAAAGAAAAATTGGGTCTGATTTGTCGTTGTCGTTCCTGGCATCGTGCGGTGATCGCGCGATGCCAAGCGGCACAGAAAAAATGTTTAAAAAAAACTGATTCCCGGCCAAAAAAGCAGGTGAAAATATGCCTGCCTGACGGCACCTACCAGACGGGTGGTTCCTAGGGGGGGGTCCCCAGCCTTCCCCCCCTCCTGTCCTGGGCTGCTGGTACCGGGCTGGGAGGGGGCATCCTCGGCGTCTCCATTTGCCATGCGGTGCGGGGGGATCCAAAATGGCGACCGCAATTTTTTTTTGAAATCGTGGTCCAAAAAACCACCAAAGCACCACAGAAACATGCAAAAATTAGCTATTTTAAATGCTTGATTTTTTACAGTAGCAGCAGTGGGTTTTTATAGCAGTAAAAGTTCGCACTGATTTTATTTTATTTTATTTTATTTTATTTTTTTACACCTGCGCAATGATGGGCTGGCCATCGGATGGGACCATGCAAACTTTTGGACCCATTCTACCAATCGCATGACCAGATTTTGACTGACACTTCTGGATGTGCAAGAGGGCATAAAAAGCCGAGGCACTCCCAGAAGAGTTGCAGTCCGGGCTTGGATGTGGGTGGGAGAGGGCTGTGTGTAGCTGGCTGCTGTGCTAGACTAGTTTCGATTTCGCTGAGCCTTTCGATTTCAGTTAGGCAGGCAGGGAGGGAATTGATTCAATTGAATTTTTAGGAAATAATAATAATTCCTTTCATTCTCTGTCTGCTGTGGGGAATAGCAACGCAGTTTATTCTTTTTTTATTCTCCTGCATTTTGTTAGGATTTCTTTTCTGATAGTGCTTCAAAGGGGGGGGGAGGTTTGAGTGGGAGGGGAGGTGTGGATTTCTTTTAAAAATTTCATTTGCTTGGTGGCAAGCCAAGGTCCTTTCCTACCCTGCCTGCAGCTCTGCTGTGGGTGCACTGCCCACTTTGTTTGCAAAAATTGCAATTGCTTTATTCGATGCAGTCTTGTGCAACAAGTCAGTTTAAAGTGTTTTCCACCTGCTCTGGGTCATTGCGGGACCCGCGCCTGCCGCCCGCGCACCCGTGCGCCCACCCCTCCCCCCTGCCGCTGCCGCCACCCGCCCATGCCCCCCGCCACCCCACCTGCTGCCTAGGGCGCAAAAACACCTAGCGCCGGCGGGACGCCACTCGCTGGGACGTCAAATCACGTCAAATCGCAGCGGCGGTAACGACAAACGACAAACGACATGACAAAATGACAAATTTTAAAAAAATTTCACGCAAACCGGAAACGACCCGAAACGGACCCGTCCCGAAAAACGACAACTCAGGAAAAAAAATTCTGGTCGTGCCCATCTCTAGTCCTCACTTGTAAAAGAGTAATACCCTAGGGGTTCTGAAATACAGCTACAATTATTTTCAGTATGTCAGTGGTTAAAAGAGAAAAGAATTCAGGTATGTTCTTAAAATCATTTAACAACTTTAGGCTCATTTAAGTTTTACCAGTAAGAGGAGTTGCCTGGACCTAATCATCGAATCAAAAAATCACAGAGTTGGAAGAGACCTCATGAGCCATCCAGTCCAACCCCCTGCCATGCAGGAAGCCCCATCACAGGACTCCCGACAGATGGCCATCCAGTCTTTGCTTATAAACCTCCAAAGAAGGAGACTCCACCACCCTCCGTGGCAGCATATTCCACTGCCAAACAGCTCTAACTGCCATGAAGTTCTTCCTAATGTTTTAATTGAATCTCTCTTCCTGTAGTTTGAGACCATTGCCCTACATCCTGATTGGGATGAATGGGGTGAATGGGGTGAATGGAAACTTCTAATCTGTACAATCCCTTACAGTCTTCTGTTCTTTTCCGACTCCAGTGACTCTCCTTCACTTCTATAGGAGAAATAAATACACTCTCAAGGGTACAGACAGGAGCTGCCACTTTTTGAATCTTTATAAGGTACTCCAGCTTTTTGAAGTGAACTGTGACAATTAAACATATAATAAATAAATCAGTGGACACACAACCTGGATCTCAAACCAGGAGTGGATAAATGTATCTTTTCTCCTTTCTGCCTATTTCTTCCCCTTCCCCCATAATTTTTATGTTTGAAAATTGTCTATTGGCATGAGCAAAAGGCTGCCCTCCAGGTGTTGTCAGATATACTCTCCCAGTTCCCACCAGCCCTTGCAGTAGTTCAATCATAAATGATGTTGGGGACTGAAATCCAACAATATTTGTAGGCCTGTAAAGATTCTCAGTCATCCAGGTTCGTTTAACTGGGAGTCTCAGACCGATGAAGCTGTTTGGATGAACAGCGAAACGTTTCTATCTCTCAAAAAAGAAGTCCAGTAGCCATGACTCAACTCCCAGTTAATATTTGTAGGCCCGCTCATTCCCCACCTCAGTGTACACTGATTGTGCTGCATAACACCAGTATGATAATGTTGGAACAGACTAGCAGTGGTTCAAGATAGTTTTGTATATTTAACAACATGTCCTTAGGGGGTGCTTTTAAAAGTCTTAAACATCTTACCAATTAGATCTGCTGTAAAATGTAAGAAAGCCCGGAGAATGATAGCCACTTGCTAATGCAAAAGCCAGATGGTAGGGCATTAGCTTCTGTTTTTTTCCAAAAGGTGCTCACTAGGGATGGGCACCTTAGAAAAAAACGACATGCTGTTTCATTGTTTTCTAAGCTTACAAAACCTTATAAAAAGTAATGAAACAGCAAACAGCGTATAGTCAAGAAATGAAATGAAACACTATTTTTTGTTTTGGAAATAAAATGATTTGTCCTAGACTCTTGATCCAGCCGTCTTGAGAACAGGAGGTTTATTTTTTTAAAAAAACTGATTGATTTGTTTTCCTTTCTTCCCACACCTCAACTCCAATCTTGATCTGCTGATAGCTGAGCTGTTCCCTTAGCTGGCTGTGTCTGCAAGTTCATTTAAACTGATTGTTTTCCTTTCCTTTTTAAGTAGGAATGTGGAGGTTTTTTTTTTAAAAAAAAGATTTTCTTTCCTTCCCTCATGGTGCTGATCAGCTGTTGAGTTTATTGCCCTGATCTCTCCCTAGAGGAGCTAGCTATTAGGTTTCTAGCTTGTTTACAGAGGGTTCTTTGCTTGTAAGCAAATTGATTGGAATGTTTGAGGGTCTTTGATTTTGGGCAGTGGATTCCCTGTTAAATAAAAACAGGAAAGTTCCCCATTATTTATAGCCTTATGAAGTGTTTCATTTCATAACAAAAAATCATTATTAATTAAAAAATGAAATGAAGACTGAAACAAAACAAAACAACACACTATATTTCAGTTTCATTCCCATCTCTAGTCCTCACCATACTGGAGAACAAAATTCTGCATACATTACCCATTTGTGCATGCAGTTTCTTGTTGAGCTAATCATGCTTGCATAAAAAAAATTATAACCCTTCACAGGTTCAGAGCTTATCCATCTTGAATATGAGACTTTAATACATACAGTGCATTATTTCTGTGACCCTCTAAACACAATTACATCTTGTTTAAATAAGCAGTTGTTTTGTTCTGAACTGTATCAGGTGTGGGTTGCTTGCAAATCCTGAAAACAAGGACCAGTTTAGAATGTCTCCTGATTTTGCTTACTACAGCCTTTCCTTGTAGTCCACTCTGAGAGCACCAGCAATTTTGTTGTCATGATAAATGACCCACATGGCTAAGTCTGTCTTACCCCCCCCCAAACCCCAAAGCCACGATTTGCTTCTTTCCCTTAGGTCACAGCCTGATTCTCCCCCAAGTGATAGATTTATTACTTGCTTTCTACGTACACACACACACACACACACACACACACACACACACCAAAAGCAAATTGCCAAAAACACCACTGCGGTATCATAAGAACTTTGTTCATTTCTTCAGTAGAATGATACACAATTTGCTACTTCCTTCCAGTCCTGTTCAGAAGCAGTAAAATGCATGTACACAAGTTAGACCTTTACTGAAGGTGGAAACCATAGTCAACATGCTTAAGAAATGACTTGGAATACCAGATTCAACCTCCCAGATATGTGCATAAGGAATTCCTGTCTGGGAGTTACAGTGCAAAAATGTAAAAGAACACATCCCTACAGTACTTCCTTTCTTCTAGCATCATTCTTCACGGCACACAAATCTTTCACTGGCATGTGTGCAAGACGCCCTACATGCAAGCAAAGCTGTGCTACCTCCCAGTTCACCAGGTACCAAACCAGTAATCGACCAGAACATGTCCAAATGTGCAAAATTAAAACCTGAACCTAAATCCAACTAGGCTGTACCAAATTTGAGTAGATCTGTTGATTCAGTGGATTTGCACAGCTGTTGAGTCTCCTACAACGAGGTTCTGTTCTATCTCGAACTACCAATTGGATTTATACTTTGCATTTAAACCTTAAAATCTCTCTTAAAATAGACAGATGCAGAATTGTAGCGATTTCTAAATATTGTCACAAATTTTCTTCCCAAGCCATAGGCATCAACAGTTAAAGTGTATCATGACTAAGTCTGAAATTGTGTCTACTTGCCTGGAAGTATGCAACACTGAAGAGAGTCCAATTTACCCCTAAGCAAACAGAGAAGAGATTATGCTGCACGTCCAATGGAACAAACTAGTTGACTTGTGACTGAGTGAACCATCACTGAGATGTTCTGTGTACTTACGTGCATGTTTACTCAGAGGAAATTTCCATACTGTTCAATGGGACATTTCCAGATAAAAGTGTGCATATAAGACTGCAAATTTGCAACATAGTCTTATATCCTGCATCTAGGATGGTCATTTGACTAGCTTCCATCAATAGAACATGGTGGGAAGCAATTCTGGGACAATGACAGGGCCAAATTGAACAATGCAGTAAACATATCAATAGAAGGAATGCCCTATTAAGGAGAAAATCTTGCATATTGATCCGTACACAAGCTTGCCTCAACATACCTTCAGCAAACTGGGCTTGCTATGGTTTTGTACCTGGTCAACTGGGAGGTAGCACAGTTTTGCTTGCATGTATGCCATATTGGGCTGTGAAAGATTTGTTTGCTTTGAAGAATGATGCTAGAATAAAGGAAACACTTGGGTGTGCTCTTTCATGCTTTCAGACTGCAACTCCCAGACTTCTACAGGAATTCCCTAATGCACCTCTCTGGGAGGAATAGACCACATCCTTACATTTATAGACCATCCATTTGGTTATTTACAACTACTATATTGCTGTCTTCAGCCCATTTCTACTCTCAGAAAAGGTGGGTGACACAGTCCTTCCTGTGAGTTGTAGGTCTTCTGGGAGACATCGGTCATTGGAAGGCGCCCTCTATTAAATCCTAATGGGCAATGAAACTATAACTCCCAGCACCTTCTACATCCAAGAAGGAAGGCTCCAATTGTCCAACTTTATGAGAGGACTGATGATTGACCAACAAGTAGGGGCAGGCCATCCTGGGGGCCAAAGATGTTCAGAGTTGTGCTTCCACTGCCCATTGGACTTTCCCACCAACCTTCCAGAATTATTCCACACAAATTTGTTTCTAAGTAGTCATATAATCCCACCCCTTCCCTCTTTCTCAACCAAGATAGCCCATTTCCAGCGTGTGCTATGGCAAGCATAGAATCTCAGCCTCAATTCTACAGTATTTATTGGCTGATTCTGAGAATGTGACACAGTCAGACCTGCATTGCAAGGCGTAGATGTTGCAAACAACAGTTGAGCCTCGGTGGAGTGGCAAAACAACAACAGCAAGCATTGTCTTTCCATATTTATATTTTTCCCCACTGCTTCCACAGTGGTATGCCAGACCTTTCCCTTTCAGAAAATCTTTAACAATTACTTTGATCCAGCAAATGACTATTGCAGTCTTGGAAAGCCAATCTAGAAACATTTCTCTCACCTTTTGACAGTGTATTTATGAAGAAAGTCCAATGGAAGATTTAGAGTATTATTTGTCTCAATGTCCTGGCATATGAGACCTTGAGATCAAAATACTTGGCTCAGTCGTTATGTGAAAAGACTGCAGGTTATCTCAAGAAAAGACTGGACATTTTTTAGCGAGACTAGAATCTTATGACCACTTACCTGGCAGCATATTTCATTAAAGGACACCTCTCTTATGAGGCAGGTTGAGACTGTGGCCTCAGGTAGCAGAAGAGGGGAATCAGCAGAATGGGTCTGAGAAGCCTGTCACTACAATAGCTTTCCTTTGCCCTTTTTTCCCTATTCAACCACCAGTCTACAACCTATTTCTGGATCCCACCCTCTTTTTTGCCCCCTCCCCAAGAAGAGCAGCCAGTGAGGTTCTCTGGAGCATAATTATGTTGCTAAAAACGAATGTAGTTTAGATTGGTGCCTGTCGGATCTTAATTTTAATCAACTTGCCTTTTTACTGAGAGACAGCTAACTCTGGGGAGTTAATTCCAGGGGGAAATCCATATAGTTGGAGGGTTTATTTATTTTATAATATTACATTGCATGACACATAACCCCACTCCCCCACCAATGAGCCAAAGGCAACATACATGGCTCTGTCTTTGCACCAACTCTGTAATGTTGACTGGGCAGATCAGTGCAAGGTTACCCAGTGAGTTCACTGATTATAGTGAAGCCTTGAATATGGATCTCCTGCATTGCAACCAACTGTGCTAGCCACGGCACCACTTCCCAAATACTTCTCCCTAAAACACAGAGAGATGACATAAAACCAACTTATCCATGACATCAACCTTCACTGGAAGTTGGCTAGGTTTTCTCCTCCTCCTCCTCCTCCTCCTCCCCCTCCTCTTCCCCACAAGAGGCCTTCCTTCACCAGGCCGCCACCACTGCTGTTGCTGCATCCATGTTGCCAATTCCATCTGGGCTTGCCTTGGCTAAGACAATATGTGCTTCCCCTCTCTGAAGATAATGACTGGTGTTGCTACAAAGTGGTCTCTGTTCTTTATAACAAAAGTGCTGGGCCCACCACACTGGAGAGTGGCCTGCAGAACATTGTCCTACTCCAATAATCAGGAGCAATGTCAGAAGGAATTGGGATAATCAGACACCAGCTAAGAATTGCTTCCATCAATCCCTACAAGCTCCTGAACCTGTTGCTTCTCTGAACCTGGAAAGTTACTGTTGAAATTATTCATTCATTCATTCATTCATTCATTCATTCATTCATTCATATACCACACCAATACCACTCTGGGCAATTTACAAAAAATCCAATGTAAGTAGCACCGTATATAACATATAATATCTTAAAAACAAAATGACATAATAAAATATAATTAAATCAGAAACAACAAACAGTAGCAGTAATAACAAATTAGTTACACAAATAGGTCTGTGTGAGTATACCCCAAATTCAATCATCGTCATTCACGTATCTAAGATTGGATAGTTAACCATATGCAGTTTCCAAATGTAATTATTTCCTTTCCCATTTCTCAGAATCAATCAAAATAGCAACCATTTTACCTTCTTGGAGGGGGGGATGGAGTGCTATAACATGATAGCCTTTTCTACAGAAGATGCAGTCCTTCCTAGTGCTTTCCCACAGGTGCAGGGTCCACTTTTTCAGTCCTGTAATGCCCTTTTGCCAAAACTACAGGGCACTAGCCAACAATTGACATGTCCTTATTGACAGTGTCCTGCCATCTCTGTTTCAGTTGCCCACATGGGTGCCGGCCATTAATTTTAGGTAGAAACCAGTTTGGACCACAGTAGAAAGTCCTGGTCTGAGGACATGTCTGTACCATTCTAGTGGCTGTTGGACAGTATAATTTGCAATATGATTTAATAGGGAGATAGCCAATATCCAATGGAGCGTACAAACTTCATTGGGGTGGAGGCAGCTCTCTATGCTCATTGTTGCTGCCCAGCACTCTGTGCCCTACAGTGCAAAAGGGTGCACAGTAGGGATGGGCAGGAACCAAAAAATGAAATGCTGTTTTGTCGTTTCATTGCATAATGAAACAAAACGAAATGAAATGAAACAAAGAAGCAGCATTTCGTTATAGACAAATGAAACTGTCGTTTTTGCACTGAAATGAATTGTTTCGTTCCATTGTTTTCTGAGGACTCTTGCCGAGCTGTCAATGAATGGAGCCCTTTAAACCTGGCCCAGTTGGCACCAGGTACTGACTGGGCCAGGTTTAAAGGGTTCCAACCATTGACAGCTCAGCAGGAGACCTCAGAAAATGGTGGGAAGGACAGTGCGATCCGGAACTGCCTAAGTCCCTACCTTGCAGTTCCACCTGATTGCGCTGCCTACTGGACCATTTTCTGAGGGCTCCTGCCAAGCTGCCAATGGCTGGAGCCCTTTATACTTGGCCCAGTCGGTATCATGGGATCCCTCTGGTGCCGAATGGGCCAGTTTTAAAGAGGTCCAGCCGATAAGAGCTCAGCAGGAGCCCTTTAAAAATGGCTCCCAAAGTCCCGGGCACCAAATCTGGTGCCTCTAGGACCCAGGGGAGCCATTTAGTTTTGTTTCATTTTGTTTCATACAAATATTTTTAAAATGTTTCATAAGAAACAAAATGGGGTGAGCATGAAATGAAATGAAACATTATTTTTCAGTTTCGTGCCCATCCCTAGTGCACAGTAATTCTTGGATTTTGAGATGGATTGGTGTTCGCAGTAAGTGAGTGAACTCTGGCAGCCAAAAGGAGCAAAGAAAATGCCCCCTCCCAGTTTCACTCCATGTTGTTTGGTATCAGTGAATAGCAAGCAAATGAGTGGTAATGTCCACACTGGTGGGAAGGAGGATCCACCCAGGCCAGGGGTCCACTGTCAACTTATTTATTTATAATCCCTCAAAACAACCCCCACACACTCTTCATGGGGGAGTGGCTCTGAGGAAAGGCTCTGACAACAACTCCAGAGGAAAGGCTCTGACAACAACTGGTTGTTTGGTTATAGGCTGCTTTTCAACTGAAGAGGGAATTCAAGATGGTTAAAATGTAAAAACAAGTAGAATTAAAAATACAATACATTGTGCATTAAAAGGAATTAAACCATTATTATTATTATTAAAATATATTAAATTATTTTAAATTATTTTAAATGTTAAAACTTTGAAATATCAATTCCCTTCTCCTGACAGAACTCTAAGCCACTGATTAACAGGTTCTACATGAAAAACAACAAAGAATCTTGCATTACTTCAATATTAGACCAACAAATGATGGACTCATACCTAAATAACAATGGCTAAGCTGTCTTTACACACTGCTGTTGACTCATTGGGTTAATTCCAAAAATTGCCCCAGATTAGATTAAACAAAAACATGAGGTTGGATGTCAAATATGTCAAGCCCATGAATGAGGAAACCTTCATCATGCATGGGGGCGGGGGGGGCACATTACACAAGGATAGCAGCATTCATTTGAAGAGCACTTCACTATATGATCATCAACACACACGTCTAAATGAAATCCAGGAACCCTACATAGACTCTTTTGGGCACATCTGTCTATAAAACCACCTCTGACTTTTGGCGAAGTTTGAGTTTGCTACCTCAGGCACTGCTTTGTGTTTGTTTGTTTGTTTGTTTAATCCTCCAATCAATGTGCAGAAAACAAACCAGACTAACAGTTAAAATTGGATTCAAGATGGGCAGTGAGATAGGACCTTTACGCTGCATAGGAGGACTACATGACTATTTAGGGCACACTATGTAGAACAAGCGGTTATGGCCTCCAAAAGAGGGGACATGCTGGGAGGCATCAGAGTAAAATGATTAAGCACTTGGACTGCTGCCTTAAAAGTTTACACCCTATACTTTTGATATGTATGTATGTATGTATGTGTGTATGTATGTATGTATGTATGTATGTATGTATGTTGTATTTATTTATTTATTTATTTATTTATTTATTTATTTATTTATTTATTGGATTTTTATACTGCCCCATCTGGCAGCGAGGCCAGAATGAATGATTGGAGAAGCCTAGGGGCTAAGACGGTGAACTGAGAAGATCACCGCCAAGGAAGGGGATCTGTTGAAGCTCTGGTGAAGTGGAGTATTGTCAACCAGAGGCAATGTTTTCTCTCTTGATGCCTCTCTGTCTGTTTGTCTGTGTGTATTTGCATCTGCAGGCATGTGAGTAGCTAGCATAAACCTTAGATTCCTTTCACAAGTCTCTGTTACTTTTGACCTTCATGTTCCATTGGCAACTAATATAACACTGTGACTGAACTATTGCAGGCTGGGCTCAAAATAGTGTACCTCCAACAAAGTGAAATTTCATGACTTTGTCTCCATGGGGAATACTTTCTTTTTCCACTAAAAGGGTGATGCAGCAGTGGATTAGCATGATGGTAGCAGGGGATAGCAAGATCTTCAGGGGATGCCTATCTTCTACCTACAGTTTCCATCCTCCCACAATACCCTGGCATGGCATTGCTCTGGGGCATTGTGGGAATGTCAGCATGGGAGTCTCACTACCCATCTGCTACCACTTAGTAAACCTAGTCCAGGTAACTTTTGGAAGTAGGCAAGTAATGGCACTGGTAGGCCTTCCCTAGACAACGGGCCTTCAGTTGTTGCCCAAAGATGCTTGCTTTAAGAATTGGCCTAGAACAGTGGTGTTCTAACTTTGGCCCTCCAGCTGTTTTGGACCACAACTCCCACAGTCCTTTATCATTACCAATATATGTTTGGAATTCTGGGAATTGTGGTCCAAAACATCTGGAAGTTTGGACACCTCTGGCCTAGAAGGTGCACAGCAAGGTTAATGTAAAGGTTATCAGAAGAGTGGACCCGAATCACTTTGGAATCTCTAAAGTGCAAAGGGAATGCTAAAAACAAGACTAACTTCGGTAGCCCACTTCCTACATGCGCACACAGTGACACAGAAAGAGTTAGAGACTTGAGACCATTCTATATATTTCAGTCATCCCATTATTCGAGGAAATGCACAGATCTGACATGCCCAGCCTGAGAGCCAAGATAGTGTCGAGAGGCTTGACGGCTGGGGAAATCTGGGCTCAAATTCCACAGAATTCACTGGGTGACCTCAGACCAACAAAGGTCTTTCGAGATGATCTACTCCTGTGAGAATAAGATGGCAAATGCCACCAACCTCCTGCTCACTGGAGGAATGGTGGGAAATGAAATGATACATCAATACAATAGATTAGCTGTTTCCAATAAGCCACTGAAAATGTGGGGAGTTGGAAGCACAGCAAGTGTACAAGTCAGATCTCCTCTCCCATCCATACTTTCATTCTATCTTCTTTGGGAGAGGCTAAAATGTCTTCCCCAGTTCATGAAGAAATCATTTTGTTGTGAGAGCAAACAGTAGCAGTGTTACAGTAGTGCAGCATCATCTGTATATGCTTCACAGGGTGTTTTTCTGGGGGTGGGGTGGGGGCTGTATCTCTGCCCATCAAAAGTCCCTCCTGCTTCAACACCGCTCATTTAACCCTTTCAAAAGTGTGTCATCAGAACAATTTTATGGAATTCGAATTTCCTCTCCAGCTGTACTTTTGTATACTCACTTCTCTGCGTATGAAAACACAAACACACATCAGGCTTGGCTCCAGCTGACAGCTCTCCGCTTCAAGAGGGCCACCGCTGGTTCCCTTCCTTTCGCTGAATCTGCTGGGGTCTTAATGCAACACTGATTCAGCCTCATTTCTACTAGAGCTCTACGAGGCTAAGGAATGTCCAGTTGAAAGATATAGCTGTTTTACACGGTTCATAAGAATAGCTCGTCAAGGAGTGGCAAGCTTTCCTAAGAGGGGCTTATCTTTATTGATTCACAGTGAAGTCTGTTTTCTCTAAGACACTTTCAAGACTGTTGAAAGAAATTGCTTTTCCTCCCCCTCCCCATGCCCATCCCTAGTAAGAAAAGAAAATAAGACTGTGGTGATCATTAGCCAGTTTTTATGTTATTTGCCAAGATAAGGTTTATAGCTCTGCAATGAGGCCAAAAAAAAAAAAAAAAAGAAAGAAAGAAAGAAAGAAAGAAAGAAAGAAAGAAAGAAAGAAAGAAAGAAAGAAAGAAAGAAAGAAAGAAAGAAAGATCTCCCTAGTCATCGCTTTAACGGTGATCAGTTGGTAGATACCGCATGCTAACAGTTCGTACCACTACATCAAATATTCGGTTGTTGCTTTAAAGCACAATCACACCAATGATAATACAAAATCCATGATCTGTTAAGCAGATAGAAGTTGCTTCCACATGACAGGGTGATGGCTTAAGATTAAGATCTGGTCCACTTTTCGTCCCAGGGTTTTTGAGTTGGGTGTTGGTGTTAATAATTGACTAAAATTCACACCTTTCTTCACGTTTGGGATGGAAAGCATTTGTGCCATAATTTGTTCCCAGTTCCTTTCCTAACCATTCCCTTCCATGGGAGGTACAGACTAGACAGATACATCCATGGATTTCTCCCACCCACCTTCCCACACCGGAGCTCTCTTTCCTGATGACTCAACCCCAGTTGATGCCACATCATCCTGTACATGAAGTTCAGACATTTTGCCCAGCTATGTTTCATTTTATACCTGCTCAGTTCACCTTAAACCACATTAGTCTCTTTAAAAATCCATCCCCTAGAGCTTGAAAGGATGACTTTTTTGGAGCAGAATCCCCAGTTGGTGCCAGTTCTAAAGATTAGAGGTGAAGAGCCTCAGCATAGGAAGTGAGGAATCAATCCAGCCATCAAATAACCCAAACATCACCTGATGAACAGGACACCCTGACTCAGCTCACTTGCTTCCTCCAAGATCGGCTGTGTGTTGTGGCCTGGGAGTGTTTTTATGCTGACACAACTTTTTCAAGCCACAGCAAGGAGCTGAGTAAGCAGGCCACTATATTCCATTTTGGGCAGCTCCATGGCCCGGTTGTGGGGCACAGCAGGGTGGTTTGGGTTTGTGCAAGAGCTCCCCCTCCCTTAGCAAGCCCACCAGGAGTAGCCTTTCAGTGTTGGGGATGGTGGCCATGGGAAAGGAAGTCCACACAAGTCAAGCAACTCACCAGAATGGGGCCACAGGGTGCCAGAGAGGTCGTCCCAATGCTCAGTACCTCTGGTGAGTCAGATCCTCTAGCTTTTGTTTATGTTTCTAATTACTGGGAAGGCATTGCCTCATTACTTAGGTGTGTTTCACTGTGCACGTTCCATTTTTTTTTTTTTAAAGTAAAACAGCCTTTGTGTTCAATTCACATAGCAAGAAAATGAAGTCTTGCTTTTAAAAAAAATCCCTGAAATACAAACATAAAATAATGCTGAGGGATGCCTCAGACTATTTCTCCTCTCCTCCTCCTCCTCCTCCTCCTCCTCCTCCTCCTCCTCCTCCTCCTCCTCCTCCTCCTCCTCTCAAAGTTAACACCTTCCAGTGCCTTGCCTAGGAGGACCATGTCTTGTAGGCAGTTTTCCTTAAGACAAGACACTCTGTCAAGTGATTAGGTCCTAAACTATTTTAGGCTTTGTATGTCATTGTTAACACCTTGAAGTCAATGCAGAAATGAACCAGTAACCAATGAAGGGAGGCCAGAACAGGAGATATATGTTGATGTTTCCTTGTCCCCATCCATTGACTGGCTGTCATGTTCCAGACCAGATGGAGTCTCCATGTCAGCCTCAAGGACAGCCCCATGTAGAAATCATTGCAGTAGTCCAGTCTAGAGACTACCAATGCATGAATAAGCATGATGAAGGTCTATGGATAGTGTTGAGTCCAAAAAAATACCCACAGTGCAAACCTCAGTCTGAGCAAGAAGAGTCATGCTCCAAAAAGAAAGGGAGCTTCCAGACCCACTAAGATCAGGAGCCTCCACATTCAAGACTACTGTCTTGCCCAGGTTTAACCTCAGCTTATTCATCCTCATCCATTCCAACATGATGTCCAGGCAGCGCTCAAGGGAAGGGACAGCATCCACTGTAGAAGGTGGAAAGGAGAGATGGAGCTGCATGTTGTCAGCATAGTGGTGACATTAAGCTCCAAAACTCCTGATGACGCCTCCCAGCAACCTCATATAGTTGTTCAATAACTCTGTGCAACCTTACATTTGAGGGACCAAGGGGTGGATTGCATCTTACCAATCTTAACTCTCTGAGGTCAGTCCTCCAAGAAGGATTGGAGCAGTGTCAAAGTGAATCCAGTGATAACTCAGAAAGACTCCCTAGAAAAATACCATGGTCAGCTGTATCAAAGGCCATTGATAGACTGAGGAGAAGAAATACTGTAAGGACATTTTGCCTCCATCAGTCTTCCTCAGAAGGTCATCTTGCAGGAGACCAATGCTGTCTGCATATCATGCCATGGCCTGAACCAGGGCTGGAATGGATTGAGGGCATTGGTTTCCTCCAGGAGAGCTTGAAGCTGGTCAGCCACCACCCTATCCAGCAACTAGTTCATAAAAAGGACAAGCCTATACTTGTTCATATTGTCTGCCACCATGTTTGGTTTCTTGCAGATGGGACTAATGAGTGTCTCCTTGAGAGCAGGGGTAACCTTGCCCCCAATCAGAGACCCATTAATTATTTCCATGGCCCATTCCAAAGTCACCAGTCTGAATGTCTTTACGAGCCAAGACAAGCAAGAATCTAAGATGGTGGCAGTGCAACGATCAAGTGCTTTGTCCACCTCACAAAGTGCCACTGGTTGAAAGCGTGTTAGCAACGCTGGGCAAGATGGGGCAGAGGACATCTCATCTGGATCCACTGCTGAACAATAGTGGCCAAAGTCCCAGCAAATAACCTCCACTTTTGATTCAAAGAAGGCTATAAATTGGTTGCAAGAGATACTACTCAGAGGCCTATCACTGCGACCAGCACCAGATAGACCACCAACAATGCGAAAGAGTTTGGCCTAATGATCACAGGCTTTGCTGATCTGGGCAGATGAAGATGAAACTGGTAGACAATGGCAGTGACATTCAAGCTAACATGTGTTAGTCCTGCATAGAAGGTGGCAATGATGAACCACTGCTGAATCTTTTTTTAAATTTGAAACCCCTATTATGAAACCACTATGAATTACTCTTATAAAATTATCTTACAGTGTCTGAAAGTAAGTAGCAATTTCGTAGCTACTTTCCCAAACATTCTTCTTGAATGGTTTGTGGTCACTCGAGACAATTTAAAATGTGCCCGTTCGGCTCACAACTGAAACAATAATAACAACAGAACATTGGGCCACTATCTTGGGAAACACAAACTTTCCTTTGCACTCATGCCAAGACAGCTGCTAGGACAAAAGTGAAGGGATAGAATGAGATCACTGCATCCTGATCTCATTTGAATTGAAACATCATTGTTTAAAGTGTTAACAGGGGTCGAGTTACAAGCAAAGGAAACATAAAGGTAGAAGTCACACAATGAAAAGAAAAACTAATATTGTCTTTATCTAGAAATGATGTATCCAAAAGCAGCCTTGTTGGGGAGATGTATTTATTGTGGAAATCTATCCAGACATGCATTACATGAATCTAGGGGTAACTCCACCAGAATTCCTAGATTAGAACTCCCATGATCACTAACCCTAACCATTGGTTACACTGGCTGGGGCTGATGGTACGTGTAATACAACAACAGCTAGTGGTGTGAACGTGGATTTGCGTGTAGCTAGAAATGTAAAGCACCTTTGATCCTCCTCATTCATGGCATCAACCATGACTATCTGTATTGCAATCTGCAAGGTGCACATCTACTCAACAGTGTGCCTGTATTACGCACAGGTGCAGCCTGTCTGGTGTCTGGGGCTATTTCCTGGAAGGTATAAGAAAAGAAAACTTGCTAAGGAAGTTCCAATGAGATCAGCAGGACTTTTGTCTCGCTAGACACACCATGGATTATAGTGCGCACAAATTCAGCAGGGTGGGGCAATTCGATACAAATAGACCCAATGTGAAGTATTTCTGTTTTTTGAAGGAAACCATGGGGTAGAATGGCAGCAGTAACAGAGCAAAGCAACACCCCTACTGAATCATCAGAAATGTTCAGAGCTAATCGTGGCCAGTTCTTTAAGTCTTTTCACATAAAGTTTAGTTTTCAGTCCCTGGATGATCCTTCCTTGTCCTTTTCTGAATTTGCTGCCATTTGCTGGCATCCTTCATAATGTGTGCTGTCCAGAACACAGTACTCTAGATGAGGCCTGACCAGAGCTGAATAAATGGGAACTAGTACCACACAGGATATGAAGACTCTGTTAATGCAACCTAAAATGGTGTTTGCCAATTTTTTGGCAGCTACATGGCACTGTTGGCTCATCTTCAGCTTTTGATCTGCAACAATTCCAAATCTCCGTCGTTCATTACACTGAGCCAAGTATCCCCCATCTTGTAACTGCATCAGTGGTGGTGGGGGGGGTTCCCCTAGGTGTCAAACTTTCCACTTATCATTGTTTTCAGCCCTGGAATAAAGCTTATCAAGAGCTTTTGTGCATTTTGTCCTTATCTTCTAAGGGATTAGGTATTCCACCTGATTTTGTCATCTGCAAATCTGAAAAGTATTCCATGCAGTTCTTCAATTAAGTCATTAATAAAAATGCTGAAGAGCATAAGGACCAGGACTGAGCCTTGTGATATCCCATTTGTTATCATCTCCCAGTTTGAGGAGCCACTGATAAGCTATAATTCTGTAAGCAACAGTGTACCCATCTGACATTTGTTCTATCCATCCCACACCTGGTTAGGTTGCTAATCAGAATGTCATGAGGCACTTTGTCAAATGCTCTGCTGAAGTCAACATATATTACCTCAGGCTCAGAGTCATCCTCTTAAAATCCATGGGCTAGTTGGCCATGATTAAGGGCGTTTATACACGACCCCTAAGCTCCGCCGCAAATGGCTGCAAGGTCCGGACCTTAAAAATGTTTACCCACCAGCTCCAGACTTTGCAGACAATTAAGTGCGACCCCACCCACTTTAGCAAGACCAAACAGCAGTTTTCTTGTACCTGCTTTTTGGAGGTGACAAATATTTGATCTGGTGTAAGGATAGTGAGTGCGGGGCTCTCCTGGCTTCCGTTTGTTCTTTTTTTGCACCCCGCCCCTTTAAGAGATCTGAATGCTGCCTGGAACAAAACGGAGGTAAGAAGGCATTCTTTTCTTTCTTTTTTCTCCCTCCCTCAGGCAGCCAGCAACCAGGAAGTGCGGAGGGGGTGGGGACAGAGGAAGAGCGAGGAACCCCTAAGATCTCTGGTCCGAATTTAAGTGGCCAGCGGATCTTAGGGGTCGTGTAAAAAGGCCCTAACATAGCTCCCATTGCTTTCAGGGATATACTTTAAGTATGACTAAATCTGGCTCCAAACCTGCATACATATCAGTCCTGCAAGGTGATATTAGCAAGAGCCTACACTATATTGTGTTACCAGAGAAGAAAGACTTAGAAGAACAGAAGGCAAGGATATCTTCTGCAGCTCACAAAAACATGTTCCTCCCATTTCCTTTTGCTTTGCTAGCATAGTCCACTGTGCAAATATTGCTGATTGGATGGTTTTCAAATAGGAATCTTCTTCTTCCCCAAAGCATGAACAAAGATGACTACAGAAAGATTGGCTTCAAACCTGGGACTCTGAATGTTGGACTATGTCTCCCAGCTAGCATGTAAGAGATAACTAGCACATCCAGTGGACAAGGGGTTCTAACTGCTGTAGGCCAAGAATGTCCAGGACTCCAATGCTGGGGACCTCTGCTGAGGGTGGACTACAACAGCCCTCCCTTACATGAAAACTGCATCCCCAGCATATGAGAAAAAGCCTGTTTGAGTAGACAGAGAGCTTAAATGTACAATTGGACAGCAAAAGGGGAGAAAAGGGGGAACCTGTGGACTATTAATGTTGTTGAAGGCCAGCTCCCATCTGCCCTAGCCAACATGAGTATTATTGCACATTATAGAAGTTGTGGTCTGGCAACATCTCAATAGGAATTAATTTATCACGCCTAGTGTACATAATCTATGCACACATCAAGTCAACAATGTGGAGGTCAGCAGCATTGTGTGTGCACTGAACATGTGAAAACCCTGGATGGAAGCACCACCATTTTCAGGTCTAGTTTCAGATCAAAGGAGGCACACAACACGCTTCAGTTTTCTTTCCTGACACAAGGAAAACACAAAGCTCACAACCATGAATCTCACTGAATTATCTTGAGCCACTCACTCACTCCCATACTGATTATACTTCATTAGACTTTTGTGAATATAAAGGGAAGAAGACAGCCCCAAGAGAAGAATATAAGGCAACAATAAATATACTGAACATTTTTGGTCCAGTATTCCCCCAAGAAGGCTCCCAGGGCTATTGACAGTCAACGGAAGTCAAAACAAGACCCTCCTGCCATCAGGCTTACAACCTAAGAAACTCTATATGAAAACGAAAAGGGATAGGAAGTAAACATATATACAGTGGCACCTTGTATAAAGGAATTAATTTGTTCCAAATGAAATTATGTTAAGCAAATTTTCCTTTATACAAATTCCCATAGGAATGCATTGAAAACAGAGTGATCCCATTTTTATGTTGTACAGATTCGCCCCATAGGCGATTATGTTAAGCAAATTTCCCCTATCTCCGGAATTGTTTATGTTGTACAAATTTTATGTTATACAAACCATTTGTTATACAAGGGTCCACTGTATATATCCAGTGTTGTCTAGTGGAAAAAGTGATGGACTAGTACTTAGGAGCCCCTGCATAGCTATGGAAACACATTGAGGGCGTGGAACTGGTAAAATCAACTCTTTGAATGTTTTAATTCACCTCAAAAGCCTTAATGGGGTCACTATAAGTTGATTCCCATTTGACAGCACATAATAAATATACAGTATGAAAGATGGGCCCTACATGACAAAAATAATGCCTTTACTTACAAATTGGCCAGATGAATCAAAACAGCACTTCCTTATTTTTATCAGGTATGATACCTAGAATTTATTTTACATTGGCCTGAATCCTATTACAGTAGCTATTTAGCTGATTTAGCTCTGGGATATTTGGGTGACGCGGTCAGCAGGCAGCAAGATAAGTTTCCAGATGCTGTGCTTATTATTGTGGGGGACTTTAATCATGTTGATTTGAGGACAACTCTCCCTAAATTCTATCAGCATATGAACTGTGCCACCAGAGGAACAAACATATTGGATAAGGTCTATTCCAATATAAGAATGGCTACAGGGCCCTGCAGTTTCCACACTTGGGTCTATCAGATCATTTGTCCCTGATTTTAGCACCGGCTTATATCCCTTTAAGGAAACAAACTGCAATTGTAACAAAGACTGTGAAACACTGGCCTGAGGGAGCCTCACTGCAGCTGCAGGACTGCTTTGAAGAAACAAATTGGGATGTTTTTGATAACTCAGACCTTGAGGAGTATACTGCAGGAATTCTAGGTTATATTAAATTTTGTATAGATACTGTTACTGAAACGTCTCCGAATCTATCCAAATCAGAAACCATGGATGACCAAAGAGGTGAGGTGCCTCCTGCATGACAGGAATAAGGCTTTCAAGTCTGGTGATGTGATCAGGTATAGCATTGCTAGAGCAGATTTGAGGAGAGGCATTAAAAAAGCAAAGGTGGACTATAAGAAGAAGATTGAGGCTTGTTTTTACAGTAATAATAATGTGAGGCAAATGTGGCAAGGGGTTCAGCAAATCACTAGTTATAGATCTAATTATGCTGCCCCTTCTGCTGGAAATGCTTCTTTGGCTGAAGAACTGAACAATTTTTTTGCTAGGTTTGAGACAGAACAAACAGAGGTATTTACATCACAGCCATCAGCACAGTTTAGCCCCTTCCTTCTTGTTGAAACGTGGGAAGTGAGAAACATCTTGAGAACTGTGAACCCAAGGAAAGCTGCAGGACCTGATGGCATTTCTGGTTGGGTGATTAAGGAGTGCGCAGACCAGTTGGCTGGAGTTTTTACTGAAATTTTTAACCGGTCTCTAGCCCAGTCAACTATTCCATCTTGTCTGAAGGCCTCCAATATTGTTCCACTGCCAAAGAAGCCATCTATTAACAGCTTAAATGATTATAGACCTGTAGCACTTACCTCCATTGTAATGAAGTCTCTGGAACGATTAGTCCACCAGCATATCATCTCTTGCCTCCCAGGCACATTTGATAAATATCAGTTTGCTTACAGAGCAAATAGATCCACGGAAGATGCTATAGATATCACCTTGCACACTGCTCTTACCCATCTGGAGCTGCAGGGAACCTATGTAAGGATGCTCTTTGTGGACTTTAGCTCTGCTTTCAATACAATTATACCTCACAAGCTGATATCTAAACTTAAGGACCTTGGTTTTTGTCATTCCATCTGTGCCTGGATCATGGATTTCTTATCAAATCGCTCACAGAGGGTCAGATTAGGTGACTACATGTCGTCAGCCCTCACTCTCAACATGGGTACTCCACAGGGCTGTGTGTTGAGCCCACTATTGTTTAGTATTTATACCTCTGACTGCACTCATACTCATCCTGAAAATAAAATCATCAAGTTTGCCGATGACACAACAGTAGTGGGACTCATCTCTGGTGGAGACGAGTCAGCCTACCGAGAGGAGGTGCATCGGCTGCTACGGTCGTGCAGAACCAACAATCTGATCATAAATATCAACAAGACCAAAGAACTTATAGTGGACTATCGAAAAAGGAAATCAGACACTCAGCCCCTGATTATTGATGGAGTTTGTGTAGAGCGGGTGACGGACAGTAGGTTCTTAGGAGTTATTCTACAGGAGGATTTGACCTGGAGTGCCAACACTGAAGCACTGGTTAAGAAGGCCCAACAGAGATTATATCTTCTGAGACTTCTCAGGAGGAAACAACTGTCTAAGAAACTGTTGGTAACGTTCTACCGGGGCTTTATAGAAAGCACTATCACTTACTGTCTCTGTGTCTGATTTTCCAGTTGCACAGTGGCAGATAGAAGGGCACTCCAGAGGGTCATAAACACTGCTGAGAGGATAGTGGGCTGTCCTCTTCCTCCTTTGGAAGAATTATACAACTCCAGATGCTCAAGGAAGACATCTAGAATTTTGAGAGACCCTTCGCATCCTGGCTACCAATTTTTTGAACTGTTGCCGTCTGGCAGGAGATACAGGACTCTTAGGTCAAGGACAAATAGACTAAAGAACAGTTTTTATCACAGAGCGGTATCCAAGCTAAATGTGACAGTTTTAGCACTATCTTAATCAGTTTTAAGTAGTGTTTTAAATTTTGTAAGCAATTTTAAGAGTTTTTAATATTTTGTATGGTGTTTTATATGTTTTATGTGTTTGTATGCTTAGAGTGTGTAGTGGAACAGCACTCTAATTTCATTGTGCATATTTTGCATATGCATAATGACAATAAAACTCTATTCTATGCCTTTCTGCAGCAAATTGCCACAAGTTAAGATGTTAAAGCTGTTTGTTTGCTTCTCTCATCGCCCAAGAGTTGTGTGACTTGGCATACAACCAGAGAAACCAGCAAATTACTACAAATTACACAGACTGAGTTAACACCGGCACATTTGTGCAATGGGATTCTGGCCACAATGAATTTCTATCAGGCACTTGATATTATTAATATACTTACATATTCCTCCTGACATATGTAACTGCATATATAATTTATGTAGTATTTATGTGCATCTTGGTTTTTTAAAATGAATGCCCATCTGCTTCAGAAATAACCCCCGTTCTTCAAAAAATGTTAGCACTAGATTCAGCTTTACTTTTTCCTCCAGTATAAAGTCTACTGTTGTAGTTGAATTCACTTAAATGGCACTTACCAGTTAATGGTTAAACTTGCTATTTGTCATGCCTTTAATACAAGGGGAGCAACACCATTGTTACAAGTGCTGAAAGGGATGGTACATAAAGACACAGCAAGCAGTTCAAGACCTTATAAAACATGTCCATCAAATGGAGAGTGACAAACAAGGCATCTGATTCATCAAGATATAGCTCTTGCAGACAGCACAAACCATTCCCTGGAGCCCCTTGCATATGGCTCAACAATTTTAAAATCGGGAATTTCTCCTATGTGATGCATGTACACTTTCAAATAAGGTTGGGCTTGACAAAGGAAGCATTCCAATACAAAACTCCAAAGGAATGAATTCTGCATAAATTCAAATCTCTACGGGAGGAACTAGACAGCAGGTCATCTTGAAATCTGGCATTTCTCGATGGTAAATTTGTGAAGTAATGGCAGGGTTTTCTGGATTTAAATTACTACATATTTAAGTGCTCAATTTAGACTCCCAGATCTTTCGCCTATCCTTAACTTACTAGACCAAAATCAATTTAAACATCTAGCTCAGACTCTATTAAAAAAAACTAACATCCTACATCCTATCTAGTACATACCCAAATACACATAATGTCTAGAATGGAGATTATAGGTACTACATAATGCACAAAACTATTCAAGATACATGCGCACCATTGGTGGCTATGTTTGTAAGATCCAGGACCATTTTCCTGTCTGGTTCTTACTACAGGCTGTACCTCCCCCAAAAGTCAACTATTTGGGGTAAAGATACTAATTACCAAAATAAATAGTGAGCAGATGCTTTCTCTATTAAGGACAATTGTGTTATTTGGAGAGCAGGACAGATCAGTGGTGAATCCTTCAAGGCATCATCCTCATGAGGCAGACACCTGCCACAGAGGTGTCCAAAATATTTTTGTGCCAGGACCACAGATTTTGGGCTGCAGGGAAACCTTGCAGCCCAACCTGTTATAGTCTTTTTCTGTCTGTAATACTGATCTAGCACTATTCCACTTTGAAAAAATCAATAAAACAAATATTAAAAATAGCACTACAGAACAAGAGCATGGCATTTGTCTCTGATGCCCATATTACCTCAATATGGGAAGTAAAATTGGAATGGCAGTGGGAGCATATCGCTGTGAGAGACAACTAGCACAAGGCTGGGCAGGCACGGGGTAGGGGGATCAGAATCGTTTCCAGGATGGTTTGCCAGCATCCAGAATATCTCCCCATAGCTAGGGCAGTGCAGTGGTGTGCTGTAGTTTAAGTTCTTTGGTGCACATATTTCACAATGAGATTGCAACATCCCTGAGAGGGCAAAACACTATAGCCCTGCAGTGCCAATATGCTTTAAAATGCAGGGGTTTTAAAAACCCACGTTGCCCCCCCCCCGAACAATGTACAGCATGGCTTATATCAAAGGCTATTACAAGAAGGACACACACACTGACCCCAAAACCACAGTCAGGCTTTAAACTGACTTTAAAACCCTCGATCCAATTCCCGGTTTATTTCTATAGTGTAGCCACAGCCTAAACCAGCCAAGATAGTTTGCATTGCTACAGGAGAAGCTTGCAACAATCCTTTCTGGTGTCCTAATCTATTCTAAGGGCTGCTGCAAGGCAATGAAGAAGTTAGTGGTGCATGGCTTCAGAGGAATCCATGCTACCTCTCATATTGTACGTCACTGCACTGCCATTCCTCAAACCCTTTTATTAGATCCTACAACAGAAATCATATTACCATCCAAATGCTTGCTTTTGCCATGGTTCATCATACATCCTAGAGTGTTTTGCAAGCCACACTCATATTGCACAGACCGGCATTGCGCCCATGATTCTCCCACTGAGGATGTGTCCAAAGCAAACACACTGCTTCTTTTCTCTGCCTTCCTTGCAGCCCTTCTGACTCTCGCTGACACAAAATACCAGAGCTGGCTTCAAAATGTTCCTAGGCATTGACAGCAGAAAAGGGCTGTTGATCCTATTATACTGATGGTCCATGGGCTATGGACCATGAATGGACATCCAAAACACCACACTGCCATTTGACAGATGGAAGAGGTGTTCAAGCCCTGTGTGGTTCCCCAAAGATCTCAGAGAATCTTGGTGCTTCCTGCTTGTGAGCACTAACTCCAATACACTATTGCTTCTAGGACTCCCAACTGTGGCCAAAAATCTGAGAGGAAGGAGAAGCAGAAGCTAGAGTTCCCGACTAGACATGGGCACAACTCGATGAAATTCTCGTTTTCGTTTCCATTCCTCGTTTCCGTTACGCAACGAAATGAAGAACGACAATTACTCTGCCAGAACTCGAACTCGAACCGAAAAAAGAAAAATTGGGTCTGATTTGTCGTGTTGTCGTTCCTGGCATCGCGCGATCGTGCGATGCCAACAGCACAGAAATAAAGTTTTAAAAAGTAAAAAAAAAAAACGATTCCCAGCCAAAAAAGCAGGCGAAAATATGCCTGCCTGAGTGAGGGCACCTACCAGAGGGGTGATTTATGGGGGGGTCCCCGGCCTCCCCCCTCTTCTCCTGTCCTTCCTGGGCTGCTCTGGTGGAGTGGCGGCCGGCAGGCATCCTCGTCGTCCCGCCAACATCGCCACCTCGCCGGCTCGCCGCCGCCATTCAAGCGGCACAGAAAAAAAGTTTTAAAAACCCGATTCCCGGCCAAATAAGAAGGCGGAAATATGCCTGCCTGAGTGAGGGCACCTACCAGAGGGGTGGTTTCTGGGGGGGTGCCCGGCCTCCCCCCCTCTCCTCCTGTCCTTCCTGGGCTGCTCTGGCGGAGTGGCAGCCGGTGGGCATCCTCGTCGTCCCGCCAATGTCGCCACCTCGCCGGCTCACCGCCGCCATTCAAGCAGCACAGAAAAAAAGTTTTAAAAACCCGATTCCCGGGCAAAAAAGCAGGCGGAAATATGCCTGCCTGAGTGAGGGCACCTAGAGGGGTGATTTCAGGGGGGGGGGTCCTGTCCTGTCCTGGGCTGCTCTGGTGGGGCATCCTCATCGACGCCATGCGGTGCGGGCGGGGGATCCAAAATGGGGCGGGCGACCGCAATCTTTTTTTTGAAATCGTATCATCGTGGTCCAAAAACACACCAAAGCACCACAGAAACGTGCGAAAATTGCTATTTTAAAACTGCCAGATTTTTTTACAGTAGCAGTGGGTTTTTCTTGCAACAAAATGTCTCCTCTGTCCTCCTCTCCATTGATTTTATTTTATTTTATTTTATTTTTATTTTTTACACCTGTGCAATGATGGGCTGGCCATGGGAGTGACCATGCAAATTTTTGGAGCCATTCCACCAATCGCATGGCCACTTGGCCAGGTTGACCACAGAGACTTCTGGGATGTGCCAATCGGGCATAAACAGCCCATAACCGTAGCCCGAACCCTAACCCTAAGCCTAAGCCTAACCCATATGCCAGTACACTGTCCTTCTAAGTGGGTCAGAGAGGCACCCAGAGGTGCACCCCAATATTCACCCTAACCTTACCTGTAACCCTAAGTCTAGCCCCTGCGCTAACCCTAACCCTAAGCCAAACCTGTGTACTCGCGTTGCACTATACACGCAAGTACACTTCCCTTCTTAGTGAACCACAGAGCGGCCAGATCAGCAGTGGGCCTGTGGTCTACAGAGAGGCACCCAAAAGAGGTGCCTCTCTGCCACTCAACTTGGTCTGCATATCCCACTAGGTGCCTCCAGGAGCCCGCTTTCCCTTCATAGCGGGCCAGAGGAGGCACCCACCCCACAGAGGTGCCTCCAGGAGCCCGCTACCCCCCCAAACCAGTACTAATGACAGACAAAAAAATGACACCACAAAACGACAAATTTTTGAAAAATTTCGTGAAAAACGGAAACAAGCCAAAACGGACCCGTCCCGAAAAACGACAACTCGGAAAAAAATTTTCCTGGTCGTGCCCATCTCTATTTCCGACTCCATCCTCTTTCTCAGCTCCCAGAGGTTATTGAATGAAAACTGAAAACACTCAAGGGGGTCCAGGTTGATAATCTGGAAGCATACCTCTCCATTGCAAAACAGGCAAGTTAGAATCTATTGGGGGGACCCTTGCTGCTGAACATGGAAAGCCCCTACTGAAATGTTTGCATATTTCAGTTTGTTGGCCTTGTGCTAAGTAGGACCAAGGCTGCCTAAATCTGCATTAGAGCAAATGCAGGATGCAGTACAGCAGTGATACCTCACCCAGCATTGGGGAATTGAATCCAGTGTATCAAGAGACCCAAATGCCTTCCAATGTTCACCATCAACCTCTTCACCAGCTGCTGAAAGTTCTACTAGCAATCCTCTGGGGACCATCCAAAGGTATACCACTCTGTGACTCTGCCACCTGAGCCCAGGGCCAGGCAAGTAGGTTTCTGAGCTAGGCCAGACCATGGCCCAAGCCCAGCTGCCCTTAGGAGATTCCTTTAACAGCCAGGATGAGCAGTCCCTAATCCTTGCCCACCTCACACCTTCTGGATCCAACCTCAATGCCCCCAAACCACTACTCAGCATCCAACAGAGAACTAACGCTGCAGCCAATCCATGATAGCAGCTCTATATCTCCTTTTCCACCTCTGCAGATGAAGCTATCCAGGCCCTCAACCAGTGTCTGGAGGCGGTCATGACATGGACCAAGGTTAACAGGCTCAAACTCAACACCGAGAAGACTGAGGTGATGTTCTTCGGGAGTTCCCCGGCCGGTTATGGAGGCCCTCTCCCCAGCCTGGAGGGAGTTTCCCTTCAGCTGGCAGACAGTGTCCGGAATCTGGGCATGGTCCTGGACCCGGCTCTCACCATGGAGGCCCAGGTGGCTGCCGTGTCCAGGGCCGCTTTTTTCCATCTACGTCAAATCGTCCAGATTCACCCATACCTGGACGGTAACTCCCTGAGGACTGTTGTGCAAGTGTTGGTGATCTTGAGGATAGATTACTGCAACACTCTCTACATGGGGTTGCCCTTGACTCTCCTTCGGCAACTGCAGTGGGTCCAGAATGCAGCGGCCAGACTGGTGGTGGGTGTGCGTCGTTACGAGCACATCACCCCAGTCCTGGACCGCCTGCACTGGTTGCCCGTTGCGTCCCGAATCAGATTCAAGGTCCTGGTTTTAGTTTATAAAACCCTCCATGGCCTAGGACCTGATTACCTGGCAGAGCGGATTGCCCAGTGGTCAACTTCATCCCATCCAACGCGGATGTCGCGGGTGCACTCGCTTCGGATTGCCACACCCAGGGAGGCCCAGAAAACGTCAACTCGAAACCAGGCCTTCTCTGTGGCTGGCCCCACTATGTGGAACCATCTACCCAGCAAAGTGTGCCTTGCACAGTCCCTGCCAGCCTTTTGGAAGGCTCTGAAAACACTGCTCTTCCATGAGGCATTTGGTGACCCTGTTTAGTTTAATTTAATTTTTCTCCCCCCATTGTATCAATTAGTTAGTCTTATTATCTTAGTTGCCAGGGTTAAACTGCTGTTTTAATATGTTGTCACTTTGTTGATTTTTATTGTTCTGAATTGTCGTTGTTGACCTACTGTTGTAAACCACCCGGAGTTCCTTCGGGAAGATGGGCGGTATATAAGCTCTATAATAAATAAATAAATAAATAAATAAATGATGGCCACCCTGATTTCCTTTACCCTTTCCGACTAGGAGAACTGCCTGTAGATAATGCTGTGCCTGATAAGCCATAGCTGGTGGATCCAACCTGTTGACAGAACTGAAAGAGAGGAACTGTCCTGACTGATCTTTGGTCTCACCGGTGCAGCATTTGTTACAACCTAACAACCAATGGGTTCCCACACCAAAATCTCACTCTCTTAGTCCTGAAATCATCCTGCCACATGAACATTGCCAACATAGGTTGACTGATTTCCATCCATTCCCATGGCCACTTCCGGGCTCAGCACCGTCCTTCAAAGTGCACCTCAAAGCCCACAGTCCCTGCTGCATCCAAGTGCATCTGGATACCCTTGCCAGCCCATTGCATTCCAGTAGGAAGTCTGGCCAAAAACTACTCTTTGTAATCCTAATGCAGTGGTGGGAGGTAGAAATCCCCTTGTGGCTCCAGGATGCCTGGCACAGAATGGGCAAATGGAGGCGGCCCAGCAGCATCTACAACACTTCTACTGTGCATTTCTTGTGGGTCATTAAGGACACTATACATTTGAGAAGAATGGCAAGCATCTCCAAATGCCCTCCATAGTTGGCCAGGAAGAGGCCAGCAAGTGGGGGGGTTCTCTGCTGTTGCCTCCTCTGCATTCTGACATTCCACGGATCTTCATGGGCACTGTCATATCAGCTCTGGCACCTTCCATGGCTTGCCCCTGGCCTCAGGACCACCACTCTGACCACAACAAGAGAGCTCTGGGTAAGGCCAGGCTCCTATTTCTTAGGCCAAGGCAATGACATAGCCTCCATTCTTCCATCAGTCAGGAAGTCCAACTGAATGGTTGTTTCTCCACAATGAGCTCATGCCCAAATTTTGCCATGCTACTCTTTTTTTTAATCCAAATATTCACACAAAGATTGTCAGGAGAGAAAATTGCAGGTGAAGCTACAGGCCATTCAAAGGAAAAAGGCTGAGGGGAGATAGTTGTGCAAAGAAGCCAGGAGAGAGAGAGAGAGAGAGAGAGAGAGAGAGAGAGAGAGATGTTGTTAGCAGGATTGTTACCACCCCATTTCTGGGGGTAGTGGAGGCACCTAAAATTGACCTGCTGAGTTCTTTCTCTTCTTCCTCATACTAAAATGTTATTTTCCAGAAGGCCAGGATTTGAATAGAGCCAGCCCTCTGTGACAACACCCTGGAAACAGGAGTAATGAATATACAAATCATCATCCAATCCCAGCAGGAGGGCGGGGAATGGTATGATATAAAAAGGGTAGAGCCTAGTCAGTTGAGGCAGTTCAGTGAGTTCAGTTAAGTTGAGGTTTTGAGAGTGAGTGCTGGGATAGAGCACTGCTCTGTTGGAGTTCTGTCAGGCAGTGAGGGCTATACTGTTTACTAGTTATTAAAGACAGGGAGGCTTGTAGAGTTGATTAAATCTATTCTATGTTAAAGGCAACGCATACCATCCTCAAACATTGTTACATTTATTATTTTCTCATTAAACTTCATTATTGTTTCGATATTTTACATCTGAGTCTGTCCCAATTCATGAGGCAACGTGGCCAAGTGAATAAAAGGTGGCAGCATTACCATTTCCAACCCAATTCAGTGTGTAAAAGGGAGGTGTCATCACAATTTGGTGGCACAGAAGTGGGATGTTGAAATAAACCCAGCTGTGCCTTTGGGAACTCAGTCCTCTGAAAGGGGTGACATCACAATTTGGTGGCAGCGGTGGGATTTCGAATATATCCAGTTTGCCTGAGGGAAAAAGTCCCCAGCTCAAAATATTTAGCCTCTACCCTGTGAAGAAATTGAAACTGGAAGTTTAAAAAGAAGCCTTTAGTAAAAGTTAGCCCTCAAGTGTTGTTGGTAGTCTGTGGAAGTTCCTCCGAAAAGGGGTTAGGACTGAGAATTAGGTGAAGCTAATTTCAGTTCTTGGGAAGCCCTGTGTGTGAGAGAGGAATTCAGACTTAAAACCCTGTAGTGCTATCTGATTTTCTTTGGTGGGCCTGTTAGAGTCTGGATGCCAGGATTCCAAAAGGAAAAGGAGTCTGGCTTGACAAATTATAGGACACCTGGAAGAGAAAATCTGAAAGGATAAACTAAAATCTACAGTGGTTGTTCGAGAAACTGACTGAGAGAGTCACGGAACTCTGTGCTGTCCAGTAGCCTGAAAATTAAAAGGTGCTGAGACAAATTTCCTTTGGGGGTGAAAGACCCAAAGCGTTTGCCCTGGAATTTAGGGTGGCTTTGGTAAAGGTCTGGAAATATCACCCTGGGTGTTAACAGAAAGAAATCTCCAAAGTAAAAGGTCTGTGGGGGGGCAGAAAATTTACCTCAGAAACTGAAGAGACCTGAGGAGATTTAAAACTGACAGAGGCTAATTAGAATTCCTTTTGGAGGGGAAGTGGAATTGTAAGGGTCAGAGGAAAAGTTATAGGTTAAAAGCCGAAGAAATATATTTAAATCTGTGTATTTTAAACACTGAGATACTATTTAAAGAAAGAAAGAGTTTGAAATCTGGGCACTGTGCCAATCTTGCCCTTGGCAACAGTAGCTTAACAGGAGTCAGAAACTGCCAGAGAGCTGAGGTAATTTTTTTACAGTTGCCATTGAAATAGCTGTGACCCACTTAACCTTCCTTTTTCTTAAGAAAGAAATAATATATACCCCACATAAATAAAAAGATTTTGATTTCAAGTCAGTTCCAAAAGTGAATACTAAGAACGGGAAAGAGTTAGTGTTTACTAGAATTGGCATTTCAGCAGAACAACTGAGGAAAAGATTTAGGTCAGTCACTAAAGTGCTAGAGAGATACAATGAAAACCTTTTTTTAAATGTCTCATACTGAGGTGTCTGAACTTAAGCCGCTGTTGGGGACGTCTTTGCGGCCAGGGGAGTTTTGGTATTTGATTAACAACCGGTGGTTCAAACAGTGGAAGAAATATGTGGGCTTTGACATCTGGGACCGGTATAACGTGGGAGAGCCCAACCTCTTCCCAGGGCCAAATGACAACTCAGGACTTTTTGCAGATTCAGAGACTCAGATGTTGAAAGAGCACCTTATTGATAAATTGGATTATGTTTTAGTTCCTACTGAAGCATGGAATAAATTAGTAAATTGGTATTAGAGATGGGCACAACCAGAAAATTTTTTTTTCGAGTTGTCATTTTTTGGGACGGGTCCGTTTCGGCTCGTTTCCGTTTTTCGTGAAATTTTTAAAAATTTGTCATTTTGTCGTGTCGTTTGTCGTTTGTCGTTACCGCCGCGATTTCATGCGATTTGACATCCCAGCATGTGGCGTCCCACCTGGCGCTAGGTGTTTTTGCGCCCTAGGCGGCGGGCGGGGTAACGGGGGGGGTCATGGGCGGGCGGCGGCAGCGGCAGGGGGGAGGGGTGGGTGCGCGGGCACGTGGGCAGCGGGCGCGGGTCCCGCAATGACCCAGAGCAGGCGGAAAACACTTTAAACTGACTTGCTGCACAAGACTGCATCGAATAAAGCAATTGCAATTTTTATTGCAAACAAAGTGGGCAGTGCACCCACAGCAGAGCTGCTGGCAGGGTATGAAAGGACCTTGGCTTGCTTGCCACCAAGCAAATGAAATTTTTAAAATAAATCCACACCTCCCCTCCCACTCAAACCTCCCCCCCTTTGAAGCACTATCAGAAAAGAAATCCTAACAAAATGCTGGAGAATAAAAAAGAATAAACTGTGTTGCTATTCCCCACAGCAGACAGAGAATGAAAGGAATTATTATTATTTCCTAAAAATTCATTTGAATCAATTCCCTCCCTGCCTGCCTAACTGAAATCTAAAGGCTCCGCGAAATCGAAACTAGTCAGCACAGCAGCCAGCTACACACAGCCCTCTCCCACCCATATCCAAGCCCAGACTGCGACTCTTCTGGGAGTGCCTCGCCTTTTTATGCCCTCTTGCACATCCAGAAGTGTCAGTCAAAACCTGGCCATGCGACTGGTAGAATGGGTCCAAAAATTGCATGGTCCCATCCCATGGCCAGCCCATCATTGCACAGGTGTAAAAAAATAAAAATAAAAATAAAAATAAAAATAAAATCAGTGCAACCTTTTACTGCTATAAAAAACCCACTGCTGCTATTGTAAAAATTCAAGCATTTAAAATAGCTAATTTCCGCATGTTTCTGTGGTGCTTTGGCGGTCACCATTTTGGATCCCCCCGCACTGCATGGCAAATGGAGACGATGAGACTGATGCCCCCCCCAGCCTGGTACCAGGTCCAGCAGCCCAGGACAGGAGGGGGGGAGGCGCCCCCCCCCAGAAACCACCCCTCTGGTAGGTGCCCTCAGACAGGCATATTTTTGCCTGCTTTTTTGGCCAGAAATCGGGATTTCTTTTATATTTAAAACTTTTTTTCTGTGCCGCTTGGCATCGCGCGATCGCCACGCGATGCCATGAACAACAACAACAAATCAGACCCAATTTATCGTTTATCGGTTCGAGTTCGAATTAATTGTCGTTTACGTTTGGAAACGAGGAACGGAAACGGAAACGTTGCGAGTAATTCCCCAACCAAAACATATTTTTCATGAACCTGGAGAACTGATGAATGTATTTTTGCAGACTGTATACTATATATAATGAATAATATGTATGTGTGTGTCCATGTCTACTCCCCAACCAAACACATATTTTTCATGCACCTGATTGGAGAAGGCTAATATATATATAATGATTTATAACTAATCTTGGTTTTCTTTGTATATCTATTATATTGTAATGTTACATGTTGTGCCTTTGTTTTTTTGTTCACCACCCAGAGTGACCTTCAGGACAGATGGGTGGTATATAAATCAAATGAATGAATACTAGAGAAAACTAACTGGGTTAAACAATGCAGTTCACTTGTATCTTTAACAATGATTCTGATACCTTGCTGGGACAGGCATTTGACAAGGGCATAGTCATCTTCTCACTGCTATCCCAATTAAATTAAATTAAATTAAATTAAATTAAATTAAATTAAATTAAATTAAATTAAATTAAATGCCTCTGTTATGCAGTCCATAGGATGTTCTGTCTCCACACCTTCTACCCTGCCAGTAGCCAGTGTTTGACTAATCTGGACAATATGTTAATTTAGTCCAAGGGTGAGAGATATGTGGCCCCTTTGGATATTGTTTGAGTGTAATTATCAGAATGCTTCATCATTGGCTCCATCCACTAGGGGAGGTAGAGTGGAGATGAAATGTCCCCGTACCACCACCTCAACACAAATTCAATCAGCATTCATCTATAGCAAGCATGTCCAAAGTCAGGCCCGGGGGCCAAATGTGGCCCGTTTACAAATTTTGAATGGCCCGCGGCTCAGTGGCCTCACTGGCTCAGCCTCATGCATCCCAGCCAGCTGGCCCTTCCCTATACCAGATGGAGGCATCAGCTTGCAGTTTTATGTTTTGCCTGCCTCTGTCCACCACCAGCCAGCCACCTTCCCAGCCTACCTGCCCCTGGCTCCGTTGCTGCAGCATCCTCCCTTCCTCCTTGCATGTCCTAGAGTCTTGTCCAAAGTCCGACCCAGGGGCCAAATGCGGCTGAATGGTCGGCCCCAACACATTTTCACTTTGCCAAATCTGGCCCTCCTTGCAAAAAGTTTGGACACTCCTGAGCTATAGGCTTTGACCTAGTGCTGTATGTTCAATCAACTGTGCTGCTGAGTTTTGAACCCTTATTTCCCCCAAGGCATTGATATTATTGCAAAGATCAAAAGGTACCAGCTGCACCAAATACACCTGCTAGTGCCAGCAACCCAAGAGCCGCTTGGGGATTTGCTGGTATGCAATCATCCTTCTGAATGCAACATAATATTCTCTGTGAAAGTGGAGACTGAGAAAGGAGAGGAACTCAATGCATGTGTGAAGCTGACAAAGTGGTTTGTTTGTGGGGTCGGTTGGTTGGTTGGTTGGTCAGCTGGCTGGCTGGCTGGCTGCCATCCAGCTGTCAAAGCAGTTTGTGAATATAGATGTGACAATCAATAAAATCACAAATCAGAAGCCAACGGTCAATAAAATCACATGGGATTCCCACCACCACCCCGGGCAGGTTTGGGTTCATCTCCATCCATATTGGTGATGGTGGGAATTTCAACCATGTTTTTATGGCCCACGGGCAACCCAGCAGTCTGAGCCGAGCCCTGCTTCTGCTAGTAACTCCAGTGCCTTGGACCTGTTTGAGGAGTCCAAGGCAGTGTTGGGAAAGCTGTTAATCAGGCTATCTCCACCACCGTGTTTCAACTGCCTGTACAGACAATAAGCAGTTGGTGTGTTTTAATGACGTGTGGCCTCTGTTATGCCAATGGAGCAACTCAGAACACCCTAAACAGCTTATTGAGACAATGGTGTCGAACCTTAAGGCAAAGTACAAAGTACTATCATGTAGTCACCACTTTCGACATTTGTTGGTGATCAGATCAAGTAAGATAGAGCAGACAATGCCTAACTCACAATCAAATTGCTTATTATGAGAGATTCCTTATGAGAGAATCCCTAAACATTTCTTCATTCTCCAATAAACTAAAAACTTCAGCAGAGGGATTTACGTCGGATGAACCCAGGTACATTACCCTCTAAAACACTGTAACTGTCAATTTGAAGCACCAGATATTAGCTGCATTTCAAGGCATTTTTGTTCAAGGGAAAGAGGTGCTCAAACTGTCTCTGTGCACATCAGGAACACCTCTGGGCCACAATTTTCCAGATTTCCCTGCAAGTGTGTCCATCATGTTTCAACAGATTTGACCCTGCTATGAGGTAAAGTGAGGCAGCTTCCTTAAGCAGATGGTCTGGGATACTATGAATAGAGAGTGATTTAATGTAATGCAATCAAATTCAATTCAATTTCAGTTGCATTATTTTATCATACTTATGTATTCTTCTGTTATTGTATTTTACTGCCAGAGAGCGGAGCACTGCTTATGGGATTTCCTGCCTATTGTTCCAAAATAGTGTGGGTGGTCTAGGGTATTATGCACATTTACGAAAAGAAGGGAGATTTTCAAGTTTGTCTCAAGGAGCAGAAGTTTTGAGAGATCTTGTAACTTGACAACATCCAATGAGGTATTAAAAGGGAAATTTGTCTTCTGTTTCCAACAGTACTGAGCATTGTGTCACGATATTTAGGGTGCTGAGTGGAAAGTGCAGCAAAGTCTATAATAAAATTACATGGACTTTCAAAATCAGCCCAAATATAATTTTAAAGCAAAATCATTATTTTTATTTTTTTCATGTTACAAACAATGGCTGAAATCCAGTAGTTAGTTGCAACATACTTTGCTTTCACATGACCACTAAAATCCGCTGCTAAGTGCTCGCAAATGCAGAGCATAAAATCCTTTTCCCACAAGCAGCAGACTTTAAAAACAATAATGTGTGACCACACCCACTTAACCCGACCCAGCGCATTTTACAAGTACCTGGTCTCGAGGTGATAAAATCCTTGTCACTGTTCCAATGCAGATTTTAAACCGTTACTTGATTCCATGGGAACATGGAAAATCCACACCAAAACCTTTCTGCCCCTGCTACTGTGTCTTTGCTGTGGTTCTCAGTTGTGGGATCAGAATGGTGGTGGATTTTTCAAAACGCAACCATGGGAACACCTGAACCACGACATCAACCATGTAACTACTGCGAGGGGTGATCCAGATCAAAGTTTGCTGCAGATTTCAGTGGTTGTGTGAAAGCATAATTTAGCCTACTGAATCAACAGAATGGAGGAGAGGAGAGGAGAGGAGAGGAGAGGAGGGAAGACAAGACAAGACAAGACAAGACAAGACAAGACAAGAGAAAGCGTTATTGTGTGTCTCTGTGTGTGTTCTATTACAGACTAAATTTGATCATAACAAATTTTGGGAAATTGGTTATAGTGGGCATAGGGAGCTCTGCCAGGACAAAGGAAGTTTAGAAACTTCTAAACATAAAGTCTTTAATCTGTCCAAATAATCTGGACATCCACTGTGATGCACCAATTCATGACCTGGTCTGCAATTTGGAGGACATGTATTCTTCTAGTCTTGACTGAACCATGAAAGAACCTGGATGCCTTTGAGCCAAATCTTTCGCTCTTTCTCAGCATAGCCTACTGAACACAGTTGTTGCGGAGATGAAGTGGGGGCAGCACATCATGCTTCCTAGAGTGCAGAGAATGAAATGGGGAAAACAAAAAGTAAATTGGTCCTGACAAATGCCCTGTGGATACCAAGGGCTTTAAAAGAGAGATGGGCAATATGTGATTATTCAGATGTTCTTGGATTGCAACTCTGCCTCTCTCATCATTGGTGACAATTTGCAATCCAGCAACATGTGGAAAAGAAACACTTTGCCCACCCCTAGTCTAGTGTATCTGTTTTTGTCTGAGCCAGGGCCAGAGAATTTTCCATCTAGCTCTCTGGAGGGGGGGCGCTGCCTCTCATATGAAGGTTGATAAAAACTGTGTGTTGTCAAGTCAGTTCTGACGTATGGTGACCCTGTTCAGGTTTTCTAGGTGGAGAATAACCAGATACTTTATAATGCCATTCTTCTGGGGGCACCCTGGGACTGTGCAGCTTGACTAAGGCCACTCAGGCCGGTTCTTTCCAAGGAGATACACTGGGAAATCAAACTCCAAATATCTAGCTCCACAGCCAAATATTTAAACCATGGCTGAGCTACCCAACTATGTATATGTATATGTATATGTATAGTTGACTCACATTGATTTCAGTAGAACATACCTCTGATAAGATGTGTACAAGACTCCAGTGTTGCAATCCAGAGGCCATTTAGCTGGGAGCCACATCAAAACAGTGAGACTTATTTCTAAAGTAACATGTAGAGTCTCGGGCTATGTATCCCATTGCTAGGTCTTCAATCCAGTTCATGCTCCACCATGCTCAGTTAGGTGCATTTCTGCAATTAGATTTTGTTTTTGTTTTTAAAATCATTTTAGGACTTCAGTTCTATGCTAGCTTGAGGCAATTCTTTGTCTTGTAGTTTGGGCAGTAATTTTTCCAAATGCATGTAAGACTTTGGCTTTGCTTCATCAGCTGCAACACCCACAAATTACAACTTTCTTGAATGGCACCTTGAGTTCAGTTTCCCGTTCCTATCTCTTGACTGTCTCCTTGACAACTCCATCGCTCTGGCATCTCCGGATTTCACTTTTTCTTGTCGTCCTTCCTGTCCCTTAAACCCTAAGCATTCCTGAGTGGCTTTCCGGTTGACAATGGGTTGTATTAAAGGAGGGGTGAGCAACTTTGGTGGGGATAGAGGTCCCTAGGTAGACAGTTGACCTCTAGGGGTAGGGGCTATGGCAGCCCCCTCCCCATGTGAAACAAAATAGGGGGAAATCGTATCTTACTTCTTGGATTCTGCTGTTGGTTTCCAGGAGTCCACTTCTGGTTGCCTTGGGGTGGGGGGGAGGAGTTAGGAGGCCCACTATGCTAATTAATAACAGAAGTGTAAGAATATGACTGTTTTTCATAATGTTGCAAATGTTTGGGAGGCTGGAGGCATGGTTGATTGGGGGAGAGGGACCATAAGGCACAAAATGGCCATGAGGTGGACCGTGGGCTGCTCACTCTCTCTCCCTGCTTTAAGGCTACCATGAGGAAGAATTCCTAATCAGCAGTAAAAATGTTTCTGTACACTCAGTTTCATCATCACAGCTAATTCAATAGCACGGGACCACTCCCCACTGGTTTCCACTATCTTCCCTTTTATGTTTAATCTTGCACACTAGTGAAGAGAGTTAGATCCAAAGAAAATATTCTTTCAATCTTTTCCATCAGTTTCTGCCTAATACTGTCATAACCAATTAACCCATTTTAACTGGTGGGACCACAACTGCCTTCCTCTTCATTTCTAATATTGAGACAGAGAAATCGGCCTCACTGTATGTTATTGTTGGAATGTCAGATAACACCGCCATGTAGGGAGAACCTCAAGAATGAAAATAAAGCAAATTCCCACTGGTAAAGCTCATGAGTTCAGTGCTAAAATCTCTGACATGTCCAAGTGAGTGCTGGGGATTCATTAAAGAAACAGCTCTTGATTACACTCAAGAGAAGTCTAGGAATAATCTCATAATTTCAATGGATGGGGATGCTGGAAGTCACAAAGACAACTTCATTCAAATGAATGTAGCACTGTGTTAAGATGGAGACATCATACCCTCTGTTAATTCCCTTTAAACCAGGGAGGCCATAAGGTAATGCAACAACATGTCTGTAGAGATTCTCAGTCATCCAGGTGAAGTTATCTGGGACTTGAGTCATGGACCTCTTTTCTTGATAATAATAATACCTTTATTGTCAAAATACAACATGTGTACAATCAAATTGGCTGTCTTTTGAACTTCTTCCATCTGAGGACAGAAGAAGCTCAGACTGAAGAAGCTGCTTGAATGAATAGTGAAACCTTTCGATCCCACAAGGAAAGAAGTCCAGCTGCCATGACTCAACTCCCAAACAATGCAACAACCTTTTCCTGGACCCTCAAGGATGGGCAAGGAAGTGAGGAGCAATACCATGCTGTTGATGCTGCTCCTCCACTAGCACCATCATCCCTGCATCCTGTCTGCCATCACTTGATTTAATGTAAGTTATTTTATTTTGTTGTTATTTTGTGTCGGTTCCTCTTCCTGTTGTTTGTATCTGTTGTGGCCTCGCTGTCATGTGGGTGATGTACAAATACAAATAAATAAATAAATATCCAGTGCAATCTCATGGTGAGGGACAGTGCTTCCGAGTGAGTAAATGGCAAGGAGAAGGAGCAGAAGATGACGGAATCACATTCTTTGCATTGCCCATCTGAGCAGGGCTGAAGATTATGGTCCAATGCAATTATAATTCCCACTACTGCCTAGAGAAAGACTGCTGCCTAGAGAGAGAATTTAAACCAAGGAACTTCAGTGAAGCTCCTAGTCCCATTGATTCCAATGGGACCAAAGGACAGCTAACAAAATGTAAATCAGAAGAATCATACTTTCAAATTGGGGTGTGTAAATACCATATAAACTGATTCTGTCTAAATTATTTATCATGCATATAGCAGCTGATTTCTCTCAATGTATCAGATGCCAGTTGGCTTCGTTGTCTGTCTGAATATTTGCAAGTATTAACACACAAATTATATGGGGCCAAATGGTGAAAAGCATGAAAATGAGCTGCTGGGGATGGAAGGAGTGGGGAGTCCCTTGAATTCCAGTGTGCAAGAAAAAGCCCACTAGTTCCTTCCATCCTTATCGTAGTGCAGTTTGCTCAAGATTGTTCAACAAAAATGCTTGTTAAAGGAGCCATGAACGTTCCAGGTTATTCACTTCAATTCCCCAGTGGATTGCATTCTTGATAGCTGCTTTGTATGTCACATCTGCTATACATCCTTTATCTGGAACACAAATAGGCAGAAGGAAGGAAGGAAGGAAGGAAGGAAGGAAGGAAGGAAGGAGGACCTCCAAATGCTATACAGCCCATTGGTTGTGCAAGTACAGCACAAAAGCTTTAGAGTTAGGGTTAGGGTTAGGGTTAGGGGGGAGATCTGTGAAACCATGAACAGCCATGTGAAACCATGACCAATGTTTCTAGAAGGACTTGGGCTTTTCATTGGACCTTAAGGTGTCAGACTGGTTAAAGTTATACTTTCATTTCCTGAATGAGATTATTAGATGTCAAGTATGGTTCCCCACCACCACCGTTTCTTAATTTGTACCTTTTTAAAACCCTAAGTGCCAAAGGAATATCTAGCAGTTTGGAAAACCTCCCATTCAATTCAAGTGCTACTTAAGACTTCCTTGGTTTTCTTTGGATCGGTTTGGACATTAAGGAACACAATCACTTCACTTCCAATTCTGAATAATTTCCAAATCTGAAGTGCATCCCTGTTTTCAAATATGATCAGTACAGGGATGAACACCGGCAAGAAACACTGAGCGATACAAGCTAAGTTCAAAAATATGTGTGGCACAAAAAAAGGGAAACAATCTCAATCAGAATGTGATTGCCACATACAGCAACAAGAAAAACATCATTAAACAAGGGTTCGATCAGGTATTCCTGGGTTTGGGGAGCACTGCTTTTGGGAGAAGGAAAAATTCAGAATCCCTCAGCAAGCTGGGTGGCCATGGCAGCTGGAGAATTCTAGAAGATGCAGTGCAGAAAAAAAGGCTCACACCCGGCTGAACTTCTATGCAAAATGAATAACTTTTGGAGGCCAATTGCCTCAACAAGTTAAGAAGTCTCTGTAGACCTTGCTGGTTGCATACTCAGTCGCATAACTCAACGTGCAACACCAAATGACCACAGAGATGCCTTCACTAGAGGCACTTCAACTCCAAAAGACACCTTTGATACACCAGTGCAGCAGGATTTCAGCCCATCACATTCCCAAGGGAAGGGAAGGACAGAAGAATATAGGAGCCCAAATTCTTCTAAGAACTGATGAAATGAGTAGGGAGAATCTGTCCATGATCCGAACCAAACATATCTCAGATGCCTGAATACCTCTGAATTGTTGGCAGTGCCATGGTACAACCAAGCTTGCACAAGTGATACATGTATTTAGACAGGAAAGAGAGAGGGAAGTGTCCTCCTTGGATTTCCTAGACTGTCCTTAGGCTTCCTCTGACCTATGCTGACTTTTCTACAACCTTGACTGGCAGCTTTGCTGATGTCATTTCTTACTTAACCTTTCAGAAGCAAAATATTGAAAGGGGCAAACCTGGTTAAAGAGAAACAAGGTGATCCCTACTCTATCCCATAGTGCATTTATCTAATAAGAACAAGCTTTCTCATTTTTTTCTATAAAATGAAAAGACTGGATGTGCTTCCCCGCCAATAGGCAAAGAGTTCTCCACCCACCATTTCAGTATTCAGTGAATTTTTTTGTCAGGGTTGGTTGACAATGCTATCACCAAAAGGTGCTCAGATCCTCCTTCAGCTTTTACTCTTGTCCAGGTGAGCCGGTTCTGTTCCTTTGATCTTTCCTCACAAGATTGACTTTCTTTAAGTGTGATAGCCACATGTGTTTTATATCAGAGGTCAGAAAGTACATCACACTCTAGAGGCATTGCTATGGGAAGCCCCCCCAATGACACCTTTAATACAGTGGCAAACAACTCCACCAATGTGGCTTACATTGTTACTTCACGTCTGTTTTGTCTCGGTTAGTGTTGTGCTTAGGAGGGGTACAAAAATGTTACTTCACGTCCATCGCGCAACAACTGAAATTTGTTTTGAGAATACGCCCCGCAATGGGTGTTATGAAAAACTGTATCTGGTGAAAGGAAGGGTAGGAGATTGTCACTCTTTGTTCTCACTTTCTGTTCCAAGACAAGACACCGTGTAGAAACGACTGTCATGCAACAAAACATTTGTTTCTCTCAAAAAAAAACTGTGTCTGGGTATTAGTGGGTTTGGGGGTTTGTTTGTTTTTTACTTTTCAGAAGCAAAATATTGAAAAAGAATACTTTGAGCCCCCCCCCAAAAAAAAGGAAAAAGGAAGCTAGATAAATACAGTACAAGACCATGAGGTAACACTTGTCACGAGACAAGTTATCACGACCATGGGAACACTGAAACAGGGACAAAACCATGTGATCACGACCAATGCTGTCACGGTACAAAACCAGTCACGGAACAAAGAAGGACGTGAAGTAACCGCCTTAGAGTCAGTGTGTTGAACTCTGTCGGCTGCTATTGAAAAATACAGCTGTGACACATCTGCTGCACAGTAGCGGCAAATGCCTGTCCTGTTTAATGATTACTCCTTTCCAGTGTTTACCTGGGCATAGCAGCACTTCATGTGACAGATTAGCTCTCATTCCAGATGGTAGATTTCTCACAATCCCAAGTAAGGTACCTGCAATGCAGAACGTCATAAGCTGCCGGTTATACACACCTCCGGAAGGGACCGAAGGCTGTATTTCCTAACTGTTTGCTGCTTTGAAATCCCCATCCCCTGGCTCTTTGCTGCTGGGCCCCAGCAGCTGCTTCCTTTCACTTACCTTTGGCCCTGGCTTCCTGAATCTACTGAACACCCAATATATTGAACTATAAATCCCATCAGGGCCCCAATTTGAGGGATGCTGTAGCGCAGCCCATTTTGCAAGTCACCGCTCTTCTCCAAAATAAGTTTGCCTTTTGTTCCCCTCCTCCACTTACTATACTTGGCCCATTCCTCAAACCTACAGAGTGACCTCCTGATACCTCACACACGTAGGAGCAGCACATGACTTGATGCCTGTACTTGGTAATCCAGCATTTGATCACAGATATCAGTGCATAATCTGAGTTCACCGAAAAACATTATCTCCAATATTGATAAGAAAATATGATATGCCTTGCTCCTTTGTTTCTTCAAGGCACCCTTAGTTGCATGAGTGAACACACAATGATCACCAGCCCCTGGAATCCTTCGTGGTTGATTGGTTGGCACTGGAACATATTCTTGTCTTATGTCCTTTCGACATAGGCAGCAAAGTCATTTTTGTCAATATTTGAATGGTGCAAAAGTACAGGGAAAGAAGGTAGAGATGAATGGCTGTAGGCATCTGAACAGCTAATATGACTGCCCTTTCTTCCTTTTTATTGTTAATTGTTTAACCAGTGCTATAATCCAATCTTCGTCCCCCACCATTTCACAGTTCATTTACTGCAGTCCCGTAATATCACAGGACCTCAGTCTATGAAGGCAAGGGCCCCTGGAGCAAGCTGTGTGGACCTCTTTGAGGCCTCCTACACTTACCCCAGGCTTGGCGCTGTCCCAAGCAGGCCTCTGATGGGGTTCCCAGGCCTGTTGGGGGGGAGTGGTTTTTGGCAAACCAGAGGTCATTTCCTAAAAACCGGAAGTGCCTTCTGGATTGCCCAAAACCACATCTGCGGCCCCCAACAGGACCAGGGAGCCCATTGAAGGCCTGTTCAGGGCAGCACCAGGCCTAAGTGTAGGAGGCCCCAGACATACCCCCCAGTCCTGACCCAACCCAGCATCCCCATATCACAGATTTTCTTTTATCATGGGTTGGGTCGAGTCCCTAACCCCCGTGATTAGCAGGGATTACTGTATACTGGCGACATGACCTCTTATACCAAGACTGGGCTGCTTAAATCATATGAAGCAGTAACTAAGAAGAGAAGTCGTGGTAATGCAGATGCCATTGGAATTCTCACCACCATTCCTGACCATTGGCTATGTTGGCCATGCCGCCACTCCTCCACTAGCCTGACTGATCACAGAGGGCTATTCTTTCTGCAGTTCATTTGACTGGGTGGCAATAAAACATTGGATCAGGTGCAGTCTGCTTCTTCATAACCAACAGGCAGTTAAAGGGTTTAGGACAACCTTATTTGAAAAAGAGGCTAGTTTCAGGTCACTGTGTGCCTGAAAGCAGAAAAAATACTATTTCCCTTTCACTCACAGAACCACCACCCCCAAGGACGTTCATTGGTAAAAATACACAACTTGAAAGCACAATTGTCAAGGGGAAGCATAGGAAATCTATATCCTGATGCAATATTCCCTATACAAGGGTGGTGAACATCCAGTCTTCAGGCCTTACCCTCACCTTTGAGGTTTCCCATCTAGACTGTGGAATCCTGTCCTTTCCTCCAATTGGTTATGGGGAGATCAGAGATATCAGGCTATTTAAGCCCTGGGAAGGTTTCTAAATGAAGTTGTATCTGGTTTGCAGCATGGGATGTTTTTCCATGGCCCAGTACTCCAGTCTGAACTTTGGGAATACTCCAAATGGGCATGGGTTCAAATACTCCAAATGGACATCTTTCACACCAGGAAGGCTTTGAATGCATAAAGACTGATGCACTTGGCCAAGCTGCATCTGTTGGCCAAGTGAATTCTGCACTCTGCTCTTAGTTTCATCCACAGCTGGCATGCCACAACTCAGGATCCTTCCTGAATTCAGCTCCAAGTGTTTGTTTGTTTGTTTGTTTGTTTGTTTGTTTGTTAAGCTTATGTCCCGCCCATCTTCCCAGGAGGGAACTCTGGGCGGCTTACAATAAAACCAAGTAAGCAGACAGACACAGTAACAAAAGAAAACAAAAGCAGGCATGATCCAAGCAGAGATGGCACGGGCAAATAATAATAAAAAAAAAAACTAAGTAGAAAGGTCGCCAAACGCCTCCCTGAAAAGGTGAGTCTTCAGGGCCTTTTTGAAGGCGGGCAGGGACTCTACTAGGCGCAGCTCACTGGGGAAGTGATTTCATAGCATGGGGGCCACCACAGAGAAGGTGCGGTCACGCGTACATGATTTCCACGCCTCTGTGAGCGCGCCTGCGCCAATCTCGTGGGTCTGCCCCAGTTGATCTCTGAGAGATACGCTCCGCCAGACACTCTGGTCCCAGGCCATGGAGGGCTTTGAAAATCAAAACCAGAACCTTGAACCTAATCCGGAGGACAACGGGTAGCCAGTGCAAGCGAGCCAGAACTGGGGTGATGTGCTCGAATCTACGAGCACCCACCACCAGCCTGGCCGCCACATTCCACACCCACTGTAAACTCCAGACCAGGGTCAAGGGCAACCCCACGTAGAGGGCATTGCAATAGTTGATCCTCGAGATCACTAGGGCGTGCACGACTGTCCTCAGGGAGGACTCATCGAGGTACTGGCGGATCTGGGCGATCCTGCGGAGATGGATAAAAGCGGCCCTGGAAGCAGCCATCACCTGGGCTTCCAGGGAGAGGGCTGAGTCCAGGACCATGCCCAGATTCCTGGCCCTGTCCATAGGCTGGAGGGAAACACCCCCCAGTTTAGGGAGGGGGCCATTGTACCCAGACGAGAGCGCCCCGAAGAACAGAACCTCCGTCTTCTCCAGATTCAGCTTGAGCCGGTTATCTCTGGTCCATTTCAGAAGTGCCTCCAGTCACAGATCGAGGGAGCGAACTGCCTCCTCTGCAGACGACGAAAAGGAGAGATAGAGCTGTCTGTCACCAGTGGCCTCATATAAACGTTGAACAGCATGGGTGAGATTGCCGACCCCAGGGCACCCCACACGGGATGTTCCAAGGAGCCGACAAGCCATCACCCAGCTGAACCCGCTGAGTCCGGCCGCCAAGGAAGGAATGGAGCCAGGACAAAGCCTGAACCCCCAATTCCCGCCTCAGCCAGCCGGACTAGCAGGTTGCCGTGGTCAACGGTATCAAAGGCAGCTGACAGATCAAGGAGAACCAGCAGGGAAGAACACCCCCTGTCGGCCTCTGTGACGTCACCCCTTTCAGAGACTGAGTTTTCCAAGGCACAACTGGGTTTATTTTGACATCCCACTGCTGTGCCACCAAATTGTGATGACACCTCCCTTTCACACGTGTAATTGTGATGGAAATGGTAATGCTGCCACCTTTTATTCACTTGGTAATGCTGCCACCTTTTAGATTGTCGCCTTATGAATTGGGACCGACTCAGATGTATAATATAAAAATAATAATGAAGTTTATTGAGAAATTAAATAAATATAACAATGTCTGAGGATGGTATGCGTTGCCTTTAACATATAATAGATTTCATCAACTCTTCCAGCCCCCCTGTCTTTAATAACTAGTAAACAGTAAAGCCCTCACTTCCTGACAGAACTCTCACAGAGCAGTGCTCTCCCCCAGCACTCACTCGCAAAACCTTCAACTTAACTGAACTGCCTCAACTGACTAGGCTCCACCCTTTTTATATCCTACCATTCCCCGTCCTCCTGCTGGGATTGGCTGTTGATTTGTATATTCATTACTCCTGTTTCCAGGGTGTTGTCACAATACCTCCCCCCTTATAAAGAAGTAAACTTACCTCAGTTTGCTCACTTAAAATTCTCTTCTGGAGAATTAACTAATGCATACATCCTTCTGTTTTTCAAGTTCAACTATACATATCTATAAACTGGTTTATAACATGTTCAACCTCATTATTATATAATACCATTAAATGCAATAATTCTTTCTATACCATTACATTTTAAATAGACTATACTCTTACCACATTGGTTAAATAAATTCAAATACCTGTAACTACCTCATCGATCATCCTAGAATCAATCTATGTTAAGATGCATAAATACATATATTTGGTTTATATTCTAAGCTATTTTACTTACCAATATACATACAATTTTATCCTTAACTTACATTCTAAATATCACATAAACATTTTCACTTATAGTAAGCTCTACTTATATATTACCTTGCATTTTTCATTTACAGTTAACTTACATTAAGTTATGGTTTTTATATTTTATGACCTTACCCCCTGTCAGCCTCCCTGAGGAGGTCATCCTGCAGAGCGACCAGGGCAGTCTTGGTCCCGCGAAGAGGTCTGAAACCAGACTGGAAGGGATCCAGGATACGATTTTCCTCCAGATACGACTGGAGCCTGACAGCGGCTACCCTCTCGACAACCTTGCCCAGGAAGGGAACAATGGCAATTGGACGATAGCTAGATAAATCGTCCGACGCCATGCCAAGCTTTTTCAGAGTGGGCTTCACCACGGTCTCCTTCAATGAGGCGGGGAAACATCCCTCCCCGAAAGAGGCCATGGCAATAGCCGAAACCCACTCAGGCATGTTCCCTTTGGCAGATTTAATAAGCCAAGCCGGGCAAGGGTCAAAGGGAGTGGCCACCGGCTGGCAACAAGCCATAGCTCTGGAGGCCTCCACTGGAAACACTGGCCCAAACTCAACCAGGAGGGGAAAACGGGGGGGGGTGAGGCCCCAGGGACATCAGGGGATGAACTAGGGCAACCGGGAGGCAAGTCGGAATGGATGGCCTCTATTTTAGATCTAAAATGGGCTGCAAATTGCTCACTAGTGAAATCACTAGGAGGAGGACTCAGCTGACTGGGATTGGAGAGGTCTCGAACCACCCGGAACAACTCCGCCTGGCGGTTTGAGGCCTTGCCAATTCTCAGGGAGACATAGGATGTTCTAGCATCCCTGATCGCGCGGAGATAGCGGCCAGTCATCTGCTTAAGTGCAGCCCTATTCTCTGCCGTCTGACTTGCCCTACAAATGACCTCTAGCCTCCTGCGTTCTTGTTTCATCGACCACAGCTCAGCCATATACCACGGAGAGGAGCAATCTCCACAGCACAGGAGGTGCTTGGGGGCAATCAGGTCTACCGCCCCGGTGGCCCCCTCATACCACCTATCCACCAGGGCATTGACTGGATTGTCTGCCAGGCCGCCAGAAAGCTCCCTGAAGTTTTCCATGAACCTAGCAGGGTCCAGAAGCCTGCAGGGGCAGGCCCAAATATAGGACCGACACTCCCCGTGGGGCGGGGGGGGGCAATCGATAGGGAAAATTTTAGCAGATGATGGTCCAACCATGACACGGGCAGGGGCAAAATACCCCTAACCCTCAAACAAGAATCTGACGACATGGAGGAAAACACCAGGTCCAGGGTATGGCCAACTGTATGAGTGGGGCACACAACATGCTGAGATAGATTCATGGAACTCCAACCAATGCATAATAAGCCTAACTGAGACACTTTTTAGGGGCCAAGAATTACCTTACTTGCTCTACCAGTCCATAGTTGAACACTGCCTAGCTAGCTTCCAGAACTTGGTTGTGGCACACAGGTGGAATCTCTGCTCAACCACCAACCCTGACCCATGAGCTGCCCCTGCTTTTACAACAGTATGCTTGAAATCATGACACCTAAATCACTGCAGTTGGGTAGTCAGACAGAAAAGTCACTTACCAGATGGGGCAGATTTCATGCAGCTGCCGCTGCAGATAGAGGGATGGGGGGAAGACCTGGGATGCAAAATGCAAACTCCATCATTCAAAATGTAATCTGTTCAGAGGTAATTTACTCCCAGTTAAGTGAGTATAAGATTATTTCAATAGATATTTTTGGGTTGTTATTTTCCCTACATGTGGTAACAGCACTGAAGGGAAGCCTGGGAGCCCCTAGTCCTCCAGATGTTGCTAGACCCCATTCCCCATTTACACAATCAGCTGGCCAGGCTGACACTGGGGATTTATAGAAATAGTTGGCCAAGTTGTATGGTCCCACAAGAAGGGACCATACGAAGGGACTGACTGACGGACTGACTGACTGATGGGTTGGTTGGTTCGTCAATAACTAGAGGGCCAAAAGCTCCTCAATTCGTGGTGGATGACGGATTGAGCAAGAAGAGGTGCTTCAGCACAATGGGGGAGGGGCACACCTTTGTACAGGTCACAGTCTACCAATACCTCTAGACCCGCCCAAACTTATCAGATTCCAACTTCTAATAAGAGTGTGAAACCTGTAGCCCTTTGGATATTTCTGGATTCCATTTATTTATTTATTTATTTATTTATTTATTTATTTATTTATTTATTTATTTAGATATTTTATTTAGATATTTATATTTATATACCACCCAATTTTCCCGAACGGGAACTCAGGGTGTTTAACAAGTATAACATACAACAATTCAAAAAAATTGGTTCTACAAAATAACATATAAGAAAACCAAAAGCAAACAGTAGAACCCATATTTAAAAAGTTAAAAATTCAAGATAAAACTGAGGCAAGATAGAGAAAACAAGTGGACATATATTTGCCAACATGTCTGCTCATGAGCTATACTACATAAAGCTGGTGACTTGCTGTCTGTCTAGTTTTGTCTGTGTGGGAAGGCCCCTGTTTTATTACTGATGGGAAATTGCCTCCTTCGTGCAGCATCCTGGATTGGTGGTGGCCAAGCACCTGCTCCTTGTTCCAGAAATACAAATTCTTTCCCACCCACCCTCTGACTGCTTAATACACACAGAAGCAAACAGAAAATCTGGCATTTTCTCACACTGTGATCTACAAAGCTATCATTTCCAGCAAATGAGCCTTCCAGATAAGCTTCAGTGTAGCTAATGTACCTCATTAATATCATTTTTCTTCACATGCCAATACATTAGACTGAGAAGTCATTCAAATGTGGGCAGCTGTAGGGGGAGTCTTTAGACGTTAACAGACACAAGTACTTGTTACAACCTTTGTCTGCAGAAAGCATAATTCCCTCTGTAGAGACACTGGATGGTAAGCCTGTTCACCACCAAGCGCTACCAATAATCTTATATTTAATTGTTGGGTGGTTCTTGGTGTTATGAGTAGCAAAGCCTACACTAGGCCACCTTAATGGTCTATCTAGCCAAGTAGCCCATCTCTTAAAATGAAATATAAGCTGAAAAACAAGAGAACAAAGTACAGTTAGGGTTGTCAAATCAGCTCCCTTTTATGGGCTTGCCTTTGGAAAGTGTTCAGAAACTTCACGGGCTTCAAAACATTATCGTCTGATTGTTAACTAGTGCAGGTTACAGGGATCACACAACCCTTCTGTTACAGCAGCTCCACTGGCTGCCAATCTGTTTCCAGACACAATTCAAAGCATTGGTTGAAACTTGTAAAGCCCTACATGGCTTGGGTCCAAGCCATCTCAAAGGCTGTGTCTCCCTTTATGAACCTGTCAATGGGGGTAAGATAATCAGGGGAGGCCTCTCTCTGTACCCCATGACCTTCGCAGTTGCATTTGGTCGAGACATAGCACAGGGCCTTCTCTGCCGCTGCTCCCAGACTCTGGAAGTCCCTCCCACAGGAGCCCAGGCTGACCCCATCTTTGCTCTCCTTCCAGAAGCAAAGGCTTTTCTCTTCAGAAATGTCTGTGAAGATTCTCAGTCATCCAGGTAAGTTTATCTGGAAGTTGAGTCATGGCAACTGGACTTCTTTTCTTGAGAGGTTGAAACATTTCACTGCTCATCCAAATAGCTTCATCAGTCTGAGGAAAAAATGAACTATAAAATGGAAGACACACAACTAGCTTTCCTCAGACTGGTGAAGCTGTTTGAATGAGCAGCGAAACGTTTCAATCTCTCAAGAAAAGAAGTCCAGTTGTCATGACACAACTTCCAGATTCTCTTCAGAAAGGCTTCCCCTTTTCAAATGGCTGCCTGGGAGGTTTTTTTCAATTGACTGTTTTATCTTGTTGCTTTGATTCTGTTTGTTGTTGATGATTTAATTTACCATATGTGTGTGGTATCTGTTTGATTATTTTAAATATTTATATACCTACAGTTTTTATATAAGCCACATTGGGTCCCCTTTAAGGAGAAAGATGGATTAAAATATTTTAAATAAATAAATAATTGTTCTGTGGAAATTTCATGGGTTTCACTTGCAACTGGGTGATGGGTTCATGTGATGTCATGAGGAAGGGCTTTCTGATTTCAGAGAGATAGGGCAGCCAAGAATTTGGGGGAAAAGCAAGAAGAACACAAATATAAGAATTGCCACATTAATCCAATGAACCTACCACACCAGTTGAGATAGAGTGGAGAAGGGTACCCTGGCTTTAAAGATACACATAAAAATGAAACTTTCTCCCCCCACTCACACCTCTTACCCTGAGACCAGTCTCTTCACCTGAAGACTGAGGGAGGCAGAACAATTTCCCAAGACTTCTCCTGGCACCAATGGCTTTCACGCCATTTCACCAAGGGTTTGGGAGAATACTGTTTAAATGATATTTTTACTATATTTTTATGTTGAGGGCATTTGTGTTACTTTACTGCAGTTTGGGACTGGAGTTTCATCGGGATGCGACAACTAGCTCCTGGTTGAATTGTCCTGTTGGCAGCAAACAAATATTAGCAGAATCTAATGACCCAAAGGCCTAAGCAGGGATCACTTCCAGGCCAAAAAGCAACCCTAGGCAAGCTTACCTGGGAGTAAGTCCCACTGGACTTAATATAACTTTACTTGTGACATGGGTGCACACATGATTCTGTTATCAATATATGCTAATCTTGAAACCGAAACTAAATTCTCTTGGTGGATCCTATTTGCAGAGCTTGGAAATACTGTGCTACAATTAGAACATTAACGTGAAATTTATTACATTCACAATTGTTTGGGAGGAGAAGATAAGATTTATCTAACACTGTAAAGGTAATGCTAATACTATTTCTATGATTTTGAAACGTTACTTAAGGACTTTCTGTTTATCCTCATTTTTCCTCCCTAGAAAAAAGATATCCATACATCCCACTGTGAAAGCTAGCTTTTATACAACTGATTCTTCATCTTGATAGTTCAGATTTTTAATAGAGTGAACACTCCCCCAAAAAAAGGCCTAACCTTAGCCAATTAATCAGCAAAGTGTCTGATGCTAGAGAACCTGCAGAGGTGTAAGGCTGGGAGAACAGCCTTTGTTAAGATTACAGTGGAACCTTAATTAATCCATTCCGGAGGTCTAGACATAAGTGAAACATGCCTTAAGTCAAACAAACTTTTCCCATAGAAAGTAATGGGAAAGTGGATTAATCCGTTCCAGACGATGAAAAAGACCCACAAAAACAGCAAGTTAATACAAATTTGACTGGGATAGGAGATTCCTTCCAGGGATGTAAATGAAATGTCTCTTCAAAGAGAGGAGGAGGCAGTAGAATTGTAGTCCACAAGTTATACGCCTCCACTTTTTAATGTTCATAGCAACAATGTCTATCATTTAAGTTTTACTGATTTTTAACTTGACATTCCAAGTTCTGAACAACCCTATGCCTACCATTAGAGTCCTATAACTGCACAGCTCCCCAACTAAAATGCTTCCATTGTGGACCAGAATTCTGCAGCCAGATTTTTTACAAGAATGAGCTGACTGTCTAACCAGCAAGGCCAGCCCCGAGCTCCCAGCCCTTCTTCTCCTCCGGCGGCAGCGGCGAGTTCAGGTGCTCGGAGCTGGCCTCGCTGAAGCTGCCGCTGCCAGAGGAGAGGAAGAAGGCAGGAGCAATTTGGAGGTGGCAGCCACGATGCTGGGTCATGGCTGCCGCCCGATTCTGGGACCTTGCATTGGGGCTCCAAGCTGTAAGTCAGAGCCTGCGGCGCAAGTCAAACAGGCCCCTTCTTTCTGCAAGTCAAATATGCTGTAAGTCAAGCAGCATGTAAGTCAATGTTCCACTGTATACTTCTGGTCTCTACCTCCTGTAATCTAGAATCTTATTGGTGTTCATATACGTTTTCCATAACTCATGTGGCTAATCACAGCTAAAAGATATATTATCTCAGTTGTGCAATTGGATGCATGACACTATACATATAACTGGGATATACCTTGGCTCCTTGTTAATTGGCCATAATTAATTGTAGCCAAGTCACACAAACCTTATGCATACATCTGCAGGGTTTGGGGAATTGTGATCTCCATTTGAAATACATTTGAAAGTGATCAAACAAATTAGGAGTTATCTGTAAAATATCCTATTGAGTACATTACTTTTTTGCCACTATGTGTGAAGGGATAAGTCTCTGTGTTAGGATGCACATAATTCCTCAACCTAGCATTCTGCATATACCTGTACAACGGAAACACCACCCACAGTGAACAAGAAAATATATTATGGAATTTGTTGTTCACCAGTAGACATGGGCACAACCAGAAAAAATGATGGGTCCGTTTCGGGTCGTTTCCGTTTGTAGCGAAAATTTTCAAAAATTTGTCGTTTTTGTTTGTCGTTTGTTGTTTTCACCACGATTTGACTTCCCAGAGCATAGGGGCGTCCCGCAATCAGGGCCGGCGCTAGGTGTTTTTGTGCCCTAGGCGGCGGGCGGGGGGGGGGGGAGGTGCGGGCGGGCAGTGGTGAGAGGGGGCCATGGGTGGGTGGCGGTGTGGGCTGCGGGCGGGTAGCGGCGCGGGCGGACAGGCGGGTGGCGGTGCGGACGGACGGGCGAGTGGGCAGTTAGGATATCACTTAGGATAGAGGTTCTGTTCTTGGCTTGCACCCCAAATGTGTGTGTGTGCAAGCAAATTGAAGTTGGGAAAATAGAAAATAAATGGTAGTATATAATATATTTTTAAAATAAATCCACACCTCCCACTCCCACTCGAACCTCCCCCTTTATCCAATATCAGAAAAAAACCTCACAAACTGCCAGAGAAGAAATAAAGAATAAACTGCTATTCCCTTCAGCAGACAAAGCTGCAAGGAATCAAAGAAATTATTTTCTAAATTCAATTCCCTCCCTGCCTGCCTAACTTAAATCCTAAAGCCTCCAGCCTCCCTCCTCAAACTCGATCGGATCACACCAGCACCAGCAGCCAGCCCTCCTCCCTCAACCACATCCATACACCCGACTGCGATTTCTGGAAGGTGCCTTGGCATTTTATGCCCTCCGAGACATCCAGAAGTGTCAGTCAAAAACCTGGCAATGCCATTGGTGGAATTGTTCAAAAAATTTACATGGTCCCATTCCATGCCCAGCCCAAATGGGCAAGTCTAAAAAATATATAAAATAAAATAAAATAAAATAAAATCAATGTGACATTTTATTGCTATAAAAAAACCCACTGCTGCTACTATTAATATTCAGGCATTTAAAATAAATAAATTTCACATGTTTCTGTGGTGATTTGGTGTGTTTTTTGACCACGATTTCAAAAGAAAAATTGCGGTCACCATTTTGGATCCCCCCCGCATGGCATGATGAGACGACGAGGATGACCCCCCCCAGCCTGGTGCAAGCAGCCCAGGGCAAGAGAAGAGGGGGGGAAGGCCGGGGAACCCTCCAGAAACCACCCCTCTGGTAGGTGGCAAAGCCTCAGGAAGGCATATTTTCACCTGCTTTTTTGGCCGGGAGTCAGGTTTTTTTAAAAAAAAAACTTTTAAAAACTTTTTCTGTGCTTCGCATCGCGCGATCACCGCGATGCCACAAACGGAAATGAAAAACCCGACCAAATTTTTCTTTTTTCGGTTCGAGTTCGAGTTCTGGTGGCTTAATTATCGTTACCATTTCCGTTACGTCACGGAAACGATAACTGAAAACGGAAACGACAATTTTGCTGAGTCGTGCCCATGTCTATTCACCGGGGGGGACCCTAAACTGGAGGCAGCTTCATAGTGATCCAAAAAAAGCACTTTGGAAGCAGTCAGTGTTCTACCAGGGCCTCAGTGGTGACAACCTACCCATTTAACTAAAGAATTAATAAGGGAAGATCGGTGAATTTAATGTTTTCAGGCCTAACCACAAACAGCAAAAAATCATTCTCTCCATTTCTAATGTTTAACACTAATTAACTAATTCTCAGATTAGGTTCTACCTATTTATAAGATGTTTGTGGATGTCTGAGGAGAAACTTTCCTCATCCAAGTCAGATTTTTATCTTTTTTTTAAAAGCCACTCCAAATGCAAGCCAGCCATTATTTTCCCAGGATAATCATATTTAGCCATGCCATAAAAAGACTTAAGTGGTGAAGAAGAAGAAATAGTTTACACTTGTAAACTGGTGACACTCAGGCAAACAGGCCAGGGTTAGCCGCTTGTCTAATGAATAGGTATAATAAAATGTTTGTGTCGGACAGAAAAATCAGCATGGGCTTACCCACAGTACTGCTATGGGATGTGGAACAATAAATCTGTTGGCAGGCCCAGGCTAAGGGATGAATCTTTGCTTGCTCTGCCTTCCAAAGGTATTTACAGAAGCCTTTGGTAGTTGTCCACTCGATAAAGAGATGATGACATCAAGAGGTCAGGTCACAAACATGAGTTTATAAATGCCATACTTTCCATGGAGGGGGCTGGAGCAGAGGGGAGGGGAGGGGGATCCCTTCAGTAAAAATCTTCTGACCCCCCTCCCACCACAGGTTTACAGCCTTCCTCTCTCTGCTTCGTAGCACCTCTTCAGTCCAGAGTTAATCATTTCTTCCTTCTTATCTACCAAGAGTTCTTATCTCATTTTTTGCTGTCACTTTATAACAGGGTCTTCTTATCAACCTGTTTGGAGTCATGTGACCTGGCCAAGCCTATCATAGCTCCTGATTCTTCTGATTAGAGACTATCATGAAATGGGATGGCTCGTTTACTGAGGGTCACTAATACTGGAAAAAGTACAGAGTCCATTGAAAGACGGGCCTGTTACTTTCTGAATTATTGAGTTTGTGAGTGTGTGTGTGTGTGTGTGTGTGTGTGTGTGAGTGTGTGTGTGTGTATGTGTGAGCACACATGTGTGTGCTCTATTGATGGACTGCTCCCTGACTTTCACTGAAGGTTACTGTAGCCTCCATCCCAAGGCCGAAGAAGTTTACAAGCCTCACCTTTTGCTCTGCTCCATGCTGTATATCCACAACCCAAGGGCGCTATATATTTCCGCCTAATTATGTCTTCTGGGTCGGATACTGCCAATACACCGGAACCTATAAAACATGGGCTTCTTCCAAGTGGTAAGTAAGAGCTTTTTACTGACTGTTTTGATAAGCTTGTCAGACAGAATCATAATTAAACATTGCATGTGGGTGTGGGTGTTTGTGTGTGTATACAAACACAGGCATATACACATACAAATATACATATGTATGGAAAGCAAACACATTAATGACTGAGCAAGCAAATTTTCTTTCCAATGTCATATATTTATTAAGATCACAACGGAGCCAGATTAAGCAGTCTGAAGTTAAACTTCTTTATGTATATATATTATAAATTTCTTTATCTATCTATCTATCTATCTATCTATCTATCTATCTATCTATCTATCTATCTATCTATCTATCTATCTATATCTATATCTGTATCTATATCTATCTATCTATCTATCTATCTATCTCTATCTATATCTATAGATGATAGATAGATAGATAGATAGATAGATAGATAGATAGATAGATAGATAGATAGATAGATAGATAGATAAGTTTCCTCAATAGTATTGCATTTCACTATGAAGTGGTTTTTTCTTCTAAGACATAATACTCATACAGTGGTGTGGAAATAAACTGAAATTCTGATGAACTATGGAAAAGTGTAGTGGGCAAGATCTATAAATATATAAGATTTAGTAATCTCATATAATTGCAGTTGAATACACATTTTTTTAGTTTTGCTATTAATAAAACAGAATGCTTTCAGGTAATGAAAATTAATAAAAAGACCATGAGTTATATTTGAGTCCATCCTTTCAATAGAGCTAGTACACTATTCTGCCCCACTGATCCTTTTAGCACAAGTTTCTGGGCACTTTCAGTTTTTAATGTTTGGACAAATGCAAATTCGCATTTCTAACAAAACTGTTAGAGTGGTACGACAGTGGAACCAATTACCTTGGGAGGTGGTGGTGAGCGTTCCAACATGGGAGGCATTCCAGAGAAAATTAGACAACCATCTATCAGATATTCTTTGATTTAGATTCCTTCATTGAGCAGGGGGTTGGGCTCGGTGACCTTATAGGCGTCTTCCAACTACATTATTCTATGGTTCTATGGCCTATTATTAATTATCTTTTCAATGGAGTGAAGACTCAGGAATAGTTTGTTAGATAATGGATATTAACTGGATTTTTAAAAAAAAAACATATTTCAGTCCTTTTGAGCTTTAGTAAATTTTCTTTTCTATTGCCATCAATAGCAAATGTTTGTTTTGTGTATGAAATATATATAATAATAATAAATTAAAAAATAGCAAAACAGGTAAAAATTTACACTAGGTAAATGCACCTTCCATGACATCTGCAACATTTACAGCAGAAGCAGCTGGATTATATTATCATGAGAATGAGGAGTCTTCAGACATTTATTTTCCACAGATTTATTTTTAACAGATCGTGGTTACCCTTCTAAGCGCCTATGTTTGAGATACTCTGTACAGCCATGCAGTTGTCTACACAGTTTCGTGTTTGTAATGAAATTGCTACCTTCTTACTTTCTTACTTTTAAATGCCTGAGAAATTGCTCCTTATCCCATAGATTCAGAATATTTACTTTTTAAGTTAATGTGCAGAGAGCATCACCCTGCGATGTTCTCACTGCAAGCAAAAGCATGCTTTTGGATAGTATTTTAGAGTATAACACTGTGCGCATTTACCTGTGTGAAAGCTCCACTGATCACAGTAGGACAGACTTCTGAGCCAACGCAGCTCTATTTTGCGCCAGAAAAATCAAGCCACATACTGCCTTTTTGTGTTCAATTCCTATGCATTCAAACAATTCAGAAGTGTCCTTTTTGGGTCAGCTTTTGAAAAATACAAATTCTTCATATTACGGTCATAACAAAGGTGTGGAATATACAGTATGTTAGATCACCAGAGTGGGGGTGGGTGGGTTATAAGGGACAGTAAAGCCCAGGTTGCTGTGCTCTTCAACTGTAGTTTCACGTCTAGCTGCTCCCATGTCTTTCCTTGGACCATCCATGGTTTCTGAGTTCTCAGACTGATCTTGATGAAAATGCTGAGCTGCCGTTCTCACTGCTTGCCTAGCTATTCATCCGAGTGAACAGAAAGTGCACTTTCCCCTCTTGCCGGGACTTTATCACCAACAGCGTATCGATTGAGAAGAACCTTGTAAAATGGCAAGGAGCTGTTCTTCGTTCTGCAGTCTTGTAACCCCAGTCGTATGCGTGTTTGTTCAAAAGAAAATGTGCATAAAGTTGAAGCAGGAATTTTTTTGTCCCTGGGGACACCTGTTGGGGCTCATGGCGCATGGAGGTGGCTGCAAAAGCCAGTTCCCAAAAGATCTGTAAAATATTTAGCCGAGCCTGTGCCATCTGCATTTTCCAAGGCAAGCAGCTGACTGGATGCCATATAGGATCTCGTCAACTGTGTTTTCTTACCTGTCTCACAATCCCTTCTTTCAGTAGTTGTGTTTTCTCAGTCTCTCACTCTAACTGCTTGAAGAAGTAGACTTGATCCATAAAAGCTCGCCTTAAAATACAGCACCAAACATTTCTGCAATTTTGCTTGCTTTTGTTATTATTATTTCTTTGGTTTGATATGCTTACACACAGCTACATCTTCAAAAACCTTCCCTCTCCAACTTGTAGCTGAAATGTTCAACTTCATAGCAGACTTGATTAACAAAGATACTGCTTTTTACACATTTATTTACAAAGTTTATTGTTTTTCATGATTCAGACATATAAATTCATGTCAAGGGGCAGCTTTACCCCTAGACAGAGAAAAAGCTGCTTGTTCCAGACAACCGATTAGGATTATCATACAACTCTTCCAAAAACTCTCTGGTTTATGAATGTGGGATATTGTGCTACTGTGTCAATGGTTTAAAATGCCAGGAAATGGCCCGAAATTGCTGCACAGTCTTGTGCTCATGTCACCAGCAGGAAAAAGAATGCCAAGCTTTACAAAACAAAAGGCAGCCTGAATGCTGACAGTGCCAATGTCAGCAGTCACAATGGTCTTTAGCATTGGTTCTCAACCTGTGGGTCCCCAGATGTTCCTGGACTGCAACTCCCAGAAACCCCTTCCAGCACAGCGAGTGGTGGAGGCTTCTGGGAGTTGCAGTCCAGGAACATCTGGGGACCCACAGGTTGAGAACCACTGGTCTGCAGGACACCCACTTGTGCTCATCATTATCATGCCCAAAGTGACAGAAACCAAGAGAAAATTGCAGAAGCTCATGTCCTTTTACAGCAGTTAACCATTTTTTACCCAAACACAAAGCAGTTATCAGGGCTATTTTTTTGAAAACTGTGTGGGGCTTTTTGTTGTTGTTGTTGTTCTTTGTATGGGGTAGATGTCCATGGCCCTAGGCACTGAAAGGTGTACTTCTGCTGAATGTGGATGATTCATTTAACTATCCTATCTAGCAGCCAGTGGAAGCCTTGTCCTCCCAAGACTACACTGAACAGTTTGAACTACTTGTCCTATGAATCAATGTATGGATTGGCACAGGAAGTGATTTTACTTCGCTGCACACCTAAGAGCAGCAGGCTAGCTTAAGGAGTGCAGAACAGGCACAGCCAACATTGTACTGTGGTACCTCTACTTACGAAGCTGCCTAGATGCCCTAAGCACATCCGATCTTGCCTGATTTCGGAAGCTAAGCAGGGGTCGTCCCTGGTTAGTACTTGGATGGGAGACCACCAGGGAATACCAGGTGCTGTAGGTGCCTGGAGTAGGAACTGGCCAACCACTCCAGTATTCCTGCCAAGAAAACTCCATGCACTTCGGGTCACAAAGAGTCGGTCACGACTGTAATGACACAACACACACACGCACACACACACACACACACACCCTCTACTTACGAGTTTAATCCATCCCAAAGGCCTGCTATTAAGTCGAACAACTCTTAAGTAGAGAAGCTCTATCTAAAAATAAATAAATAAATAAATAATGTAATTAGAGCAGACCGCATCTAAAATTTGTAAGGCACCAGTTAAAACAGCAATGCTTTTTCGCTCTTAAGTCGAATGGCTCTCAAGTCATCCACTCATAAGTAGAGGCACCCCTGTACTCCAAGAAGGGGGAAAGGCTAGCCAGCTCATGTGGATTGGTTAGGTGCCACTATTGCTACCATCTGGTTCTCAGCTGCCTGAGGCACAGGCCTCACCTGGCACAAGTGCACGACTAACCCGCCATCCTTTAATGATTTATCTGATCTCTTTTCTCCCCGTCTCCCACCTAATGCTTTAGCAGCAGTGAATTCTCTATGTTAGTTGTGCATGTGATTTTTTTTTTTTAAAAATGACTTTATTTGGCTATTATGGATTTGGTCACCAAAAGTAAGAAGGTACCAACAAGGACTTTCAGTGGAAAGGAACGGTAAAACTAGTTTGCCTTTTCATCACTATCCACCTGAATTGGAGTATATCTTCTGTAATAGCAGAGCCCTACACAGGCTCTGTTCTTTGGTGAGCATCAATGCCCACCTCTATGACAACCGCACAGGTTTATAGGCTCCTCCTGATTTCTTCCTTAGAGAGAAAGACGCAATTATGTTGTAGTCAGTCTGGGAACTGTGGGCTGGAGATTCAGTTGTCATCTTTTTTTTATGGTCCCATATGCTTCTGGTTTTTCAACGTGCTGTCATTTCAAGGAATGTTAATTGCATTTTTAATTACACTGTTGTGATTTGTTATACATTGCTGTGGGTGGATATTTAACTTGGGAGCTGTATATTTTAAAATAAATATGAATCCAAGCCTTAACAGATTCTTAGTCTCTTACTCATCTTGTTTACTTAGCCAATCAAATGTAACTTACTTAACATTTTCCTTCTTTTCAGCAAGGGTCACACCAAATATTAGGCAGAGTAAGGCAGCTGCCTTATACAGAAAAATTTAGAATGCCATGACAAGGCGTCACATTATTTGCTACTAAGTTTATTATTCTACATCTCCTTCCAGAAAGGAGGTAAGGAGTTAGTGGAGTTTTCTGCCAGAGATACCAAAAGTACCCTTAAAAATCAAGGGTCTTATGGAGAGGCATGGACTTTGTTCCAGCCCAGGCAGCAAGATGTCTGGGGTCAGCATTCCCTAGAAGTATTGCTACACCATGCTTTCCTATAGCTCACTAATAGCCAACTGGATAGTGAAATGCAACCGTGGTCTCCTCAGTCAGAAACCTTTGAATGTGGAGCATTTTGTGGCCACACTAGCTAGGGGATTCTGGGATTTGTGGTCCAAAATTAATGCTTCCAAACTCTGGCCTCACCAGCCCTCCATTTGTTGTTGTTTGCTTATTTGTTTATTATGTTTCACAATTATGGCATCATTGGAAAATACAATCCTCAAAGGAACTTATTTGGGTACCTATAAAGTGGCCAAATTTTGATCGTAGAAAAGCTCGCTTTTCTGTTGACCCATCAAGAGTTGAATTCTTACTTTTATTATTAAGGACCAAAGCAAGACCTGCCTGGTCTAATTTCCACTGCCATAATTGTAAGGATTAGAAACTGGACTCAGTCCATAGATCATCCTATGGCCCAAGTCCCAGCTTTGAAGGGAGCGTGGGCGAAATATTGGCAGTGTTTTTTCGCTGTGGACTGGGCAGATCTGAGACTGGTCCAAGGCATTCAGCGACCTAAGACAAAGGACAAAATAGCATCCCCTCCCCTTCTCCACATGTCAAAACTGACTGGACTGCCAGGTGAGTCACTCATTGTCACTGGTGCTAAGATGACCTTCTCCAACACACCTGGGAGCAACAAGCCAGCTTAGGGGGGAAATGTATGGCAGGACACAATTTGAGTAGACACATTGTTCCTATCACCCCATTGGCTGCCTGGCTTCATTTTGCTTTATAGCCCTATTGCTTAGTTACTGTATTTCCTTCCTGGCCCAAAACTACAGGGATTATCACTTCCCCCACCCATTGTCTCCTACCTCCTGTGGTTGTGTCTAAAAACTCCTCGTGGTAAGCTCTGGTCCAGCAAGGGATAGCATCTCCAATTTTCCAGGTCCTAAAGGAGGTTCTGGAGCTCTGTGTGTGTGTGTGTTTTTTTTTTTTAAAGTGTCTTACAGACTTTTACAGACTTTCCGCTTTTCCCCCCAGCTGCTGATAAAAATGCATGCCTTTTGGCAATATACTGTTTAAGAGTTTGGTATGTTTGACTGGGGGGTTGAACCTGGGCACCGGCTTGAAAAACTGGATGGGTGGGAAAGAGGAAACAAGTCACCTGTCAGCTCTAGCTGTGAAATTCTACTGTTTGTCAAACTTTTATTGTCTCCCACCTAATACTAATAATGACTGTCTGGGGCATCCACTGATTGTAGGTAGCTCTACCAAAGGGATCACAGCCAAGAGAACAGGTGGAATGTAGGGAGCAAGCTCTTAATGGCATGAACCGATCCTCCGTTCTGTTTGCCTTTTTCTATATTGGCTTTTATCTGTAAAGGGTTTAAGGTGGTTTATTTCAGTCTGTAAAACACAGTAAAGACCAAGGAAGGCCAAGCATTTTCCCTCCAATCCCATTGCATTGAATGGAAGTAGCGAGGGGCCCATCTGCCAATGATAAGCAATCCTGGACTTGCAGCATAGACAAATGTAAACTATCAGACAGGTAAATTAACCATGGAGACTCCGGGTTCAAATCTTTCCTCAACCACAAACATGACTTAACCCATTTTCCCTTATGCCTTAATTCTTCCATTGGTGATTTTAAAAAAATCTACCTGTTTGTTCCTCTGTTTCCCCCCTTTCTCTTCCCCGTAAGTCATGGAACCTAAATACCTGAAACTTGGTAGGGATCGCAAGGGGGCCATGAGGGTGTGCACCTTAGAACTGCTTTGAATTGGCTCATTAAAGTCTCCTTACAACTAAAGGAGTGTCTCAGGTGTAAGGTCTCCTCGAATGCAAGAAGCCTTGAAGTATGATCCAAAGGCTTGCAGCTGCTTTGGGGTTTAACACAGGGAGGTTGATTTATTTAAATCTTTGCTTCTGGCCATTCTCACCCTTGCAACAACACAAATCCCACCCATGCACAAGCCACCTATCATGCCAACATTGTCTGCCCCTTATTCTATACGTGTGTTTGCGAATGAGTGGGGAAGAGGCATTTGTGTAAATGTGTGTTAGGTGCCACCAAGTCCCTTCTTGCAGCCACGTGAATTAATGACTTTCAGAAGACCCTATCATTAATAGTCCTACCCAGGTCCTGCAGACTAAGAATCATGTCTTCCTTTAATGAGTCTACCCATCTCTCTTTAAACCTTATTCTTTTATCCACTGATTCATTAACCACTTATTCGGTTATCCATGGTAAGCAGAGGGAATAAATAAATAAATAAATAAATCAGCTGCTGCCAACCAAGCTACTGTCACAAACAGTAGCCATAAAGCAAGCTACTGTTGCAAAACAGCAGTCGTAAAGCAAGCTACTGTCACAAAACAGCAATGTTGGGGGTTTTGGTGTTCTCTGTTATCCACAGTTTTCATTATCCATGGGAAGGCCTGGAACCAATCCCCAGCAGATATCAAGGTCCTACTGTACCTTCAACTTTTCTCAAAATTATTCTCTTTTCCAGTGAGTCTCCCCATGATCTACCCACATCACAACAGCCTCAGTTTAATTTCACCCCCAGTTTGACTTGATATAGAACCAGTTTATTAGCTAAAGAGATGTAGGTATGTTTGCACAGTCAGAAATAATAAATTAGAATTTGAATACTGGATGAGTGTCTGATGTTTTGGGAGAAGTGATACATAACCAGTGGGATAAAGGGTATGACAGGAAAGAAATCTCACCGAGAAAGGGAAAGTAAGGGAAAGTGCAGCAGCCATATTGCTAGCATCATTTTTACCTGAATTCTAGCCATGCCACCTGGTTCCTGTTTAAATCACTGGCTGGCCTGGATCCCCACTTTCATTTAGCTCTAAAGAGGTGGAAACAGGAGACAAAACATCCAGTTGCTTTTCTGCCCAGCTATTTTTCAAGAAGCAAACCTTCTAGGGCCCACTCGTTCATATTTCTGGCAGTTTGGGATGCCTGCAAAGCTCTCTTTGAATGCATTTCAAATGAATATTTTTTCTTTCCTATCAGCTTTCTTCACAATCCAGCTTTCACGCCCATACATGGTGATCAGAAATAGAAGAGTGTGGCTGATCTTCATCTTGTTCTCCAGTGACACATTCTTACATTTGATGACATTTTCTAATCCCTTCATTTGCTGCCCTTCTCAGCTGCAGCCTCCATTTGGATTGATGACTGACCGGAGGTAGACAAATCCCTATTTCAATTTCTTTGTTATCAACACTCAAGTTGTGTTGTCATGATTTCTCTCTGCACTCTTTCACTGGTACTTTCTTCTCTCTCTCTCTCTCTCTCTCTCTCTCTCTCTCTCTCTCTCTCTCTCTCTCTCACACACACACACACACACACACACACACACACACACACACACACACACACACATCATTTAAAGTCATTGATGTGCTCTGCCACTAAGAGGGCATCCTCTGCATATCTTGAGTTATTGGCATTTCTTACAGTTTTGACTCCTCCTTCATCTGAATCCAGTCTAAGCATCTAAGGGTACACAAAATATCTTGGGGTACATGTTGTGCATTCAACCACAAACTCTTAAAAGTATATTTCCTGACTGCAAAAATTGGCCAAGGAGTGTTTCTGAGAGGAAGTTAATGGTGCAGGCACAAGCGTGCACACATGTGATGGTCTTTTGGGATTATTGCACCCTCATATGTTGGATTTAAAACCAAAAGTGTTCTGCTTATATACCACCCCATACCACTTCAAGTAGTCTCTGGGCAGTTTACAGTTTTTAATTACAGTATACAGGCTACACATTGCCGCCCCAGCAAGCTGGGTACTCATTTTACCAACCTCAGAAGGATTGAAGGCTGAGTCAACCATGAGCCTGCTAGCTAGGATTGAGATTGTGAGCACAGTTTTACCTGCAGTACAGGTAACCACATAAAGCCATAAAGCAACCACTGCGCCTGCGAGGGACCATTCTGCACTGGAATTACTGTCAATCAGTCCAGTAATAACAGATGATTCTCTCTCTGCTTCAGAGTTTAAAGACAGCTATGCCTCTCTATTCTTCTTCTCCTGCTCTTTTAGTCAGGCAGCTTGTGATCAGTTAGATCTATGTTGTTAGTCAGCAAGTCATTTAGTGAGTTAGTCATGAAGCTAGTTAATCAATTAAGTTCTGTTTATGTAACCAGTTAATATTTGTCTACAGAATGCTGTTTGCTGTGAATAGGTGGAACATTTTATTCTTTTCTATTACTAGTGTCTCAGAGTAATCTATTGAGTAAGTGCCAGGTGAGGAGAACTAAGCAATAAAGGGTGGCCCACTGAGGGAGGACTTGAAGCTAATTCTGCTATGTAGGTCCATCAACTTCTTCTGCTAGGTAATTACAGGTTTTTAAGCAAATACATTTCCACAATGCCAATGTATATATTGTAGTTTACTCTAACTCCCAAACTCCACACAATTGACTGCTTGTGAAAAGTTAGGCAATGTGATCCAGCTAAACTTAATAGTGAATAATAATGCTGAAGTTCTCAAGCCTTACCAAGTACTACATTTCTGCAGAATTGTAGGATTTAACTTTAGACTAACTTTGGCTTAAATCCCCTCATAACACTCTGCAAATGACAAAATTCTGGAAGCAAACTGTCATATATAAAAATAAATAAATATGTTAACTGAGAGTTGAATCCTGGCAACTAGACCTCTTTTTTTGTGGGATCGAAACATTTCGCTATTCATCCAAGTAGTTTCTTCAGTCTGAGAAGAGGTTGCTGGACTAAAGAACTGAAGAAGCCACTTGGATGAGTAGCGAAACATTTTGATACCACAAGAAAAGAGGTCCACTTGCCATGATTCAGCTTCCAAATAACCTCACGTGGATGACTGAGAATCTCCATGGACATATGGCCATATATTAAATGATCTCCATAGACATTATCTGTTCTAAACTGAATTGCATGATGCAGCATGCAATACCTAATGCTTATAGAGATTTCTTATGGCAATTATTGTCCAAAATATATGCCATTTCTCTAACTATGCTACAAAACCTCAGCCTATTAGGAAGAGATGGGTTGTCCCATTGAAGTGCATTTCAATTCACTGTACTGAATGTTTAAATGCAAACATGAATAGCAACATAAGTGATGTCCTCATTAAAAAAAAATCACCCTTACTTTCTGAATTATATTTGCGCTGTCTCTTTGTAGTGGCATGCCTCTACAGCCAGCTGCTTCCATACTGTGTTTCTCTGCCCAATAATATGATTCTGGCCAGTTTCAAATCATATTGTGAATATGATGTCATCCTGACACTTTGTGGTCAATCGCATTTGCTTCCATTCTAATGCAATTTGTTTATTTATTTTTTGTCGTGGGGTGTACATGATTTGTATGGAGTGATACCATGTCACACATGCAACAAAATAAAACAAGGAACTCCTTCATCTGTAGCCATGGCTGATGGCATGATTTCCTCTGCACAAACAGAGCTATGCAATAGGATAATGGCCAGTATCATGACAAACTCATCTCAGAATGAACGTTTTGTGCCTCCTCCATTGTGGAATACAGGGAATGCAACTTTCATGCATATGTATTTCAGTAGGCTATTGATGTATTGAAAATATTCACAATTAATTTTTGGTTGCAATTCCACACACACTTAACCTGGATTGATGTCTAATAAAAGTTTAAGGACGACACCGTCCTTCCGTTAACCTGGTGAACTCTTGCTGGAATCCGAGATGTATCTGTTTGTTGTTAAGCATCACCAAAATCAATGGGACTTTCCCTGTAAGTCCCTGCAAGGTCTGACCGTAAGTTCTTATCAGTCTTTTAGCGCAAGATGTGGCAGGGAAATAAAAAATATATGCACAGGACTTCTGCCTTAGCAATAATTTAAACCAGAGGTGGAGGGAATATAAAAAGCTCTCAGGCAAGTACATCTTGTGGCTGTTCCTCTCCCACCAGAGCTTGGGTGTCATCCTGGCTCTTCTGGCCCCAGATGTGGGAGCTCTCGGCAGGGATGTTGTGTAGCATCCAAACCTGTCACTAAGGCTTTTCCAGAGTTCCATTGAGTTCTCCTCCTTCTTACCCTTCTTGTCCCATTTAGTTTATTTAGAACAACCAGATGTGACACACTGCAGTTTCAATTTCTTATAATATGAGTTATCCAGCTTTCAACATTCCAAAGTTTTTAATGATTTCTCGGTCTTTATTCATGTGCCCGGCCCATTGCATTACCAAGATGCAGGCAGGTTTTGTATCATCTGTTTATGGCCAAATAGCTGCATACGCATCCATTGAATAAATGCTGCACTATTCCAATTCATCCATTGGAATAACTTGCTGCAGCATCTCTTCCAATGGATTTGCACATAGCTATTTGGCTATACTGTAGATAGAAGATAGCATTCACTATCATGATATTCTTTTTCTTGCATCATTAAGGCATAACTCATTTCCAATACAATTGTAATGGGATGAAAAATAATGTTGCCCTTTTTGTGGTGTGATTGTAAATGAGCTTTTGTTTATACATCTGCATAGGCTTATTAGGTAAGTGTTCTCTGTACCCCAGGCTAGCAGCTTGTTGTGCAGGCATGTCCAAACTTCGGCCCTCCAGATGTTTTGGACCACAACTCCCACAGTCCTTTGCTATTGGAAATATAGGCTTGGAATTCTGGGAGCTGTGATCCGAAACATCAGGATGGCCAAAGTTTGGACATGCCCCTAACTACAATGTCATCTCAAACAATGAAAAGGATCTATAATGTAAGTAACTATTATAATTACGTAATAGCTACTTTTGGAAAATGGTGCAGTTACTTTTTGAAACACTGAAACTGTATTGGTAACTTGGGAGTTGGACTCTTCCAAGTTCTGCCTTACAGATAACTTTCTAGCCTAGGCCAGTGGTGGTGAACCTTCTGCACGCCAAATGTTTTGGACCGCAACTCCCACGATCCTTTATCATTGGCAGTCTGGGCTATGAATTCTGGGAATTGTGGTCCAAAACATCTGGAGTGCCGAAGCTTCCCCACCACTGGCCTAGGCAACCCTCAACCCTCAGATGGGGTAAGAGAGGCATCCCTACTGCTGCTTCCCCTGAAGGAATGAAACAAACTCCACTCCCCACTTTTGAGTCGACATGCCCAGGATGGCACTGCGAAACATTTCACCACCAGGGTTGCGCTCAGGCAGGGAAGGGCAAGAGGGAGGGCAATCCAAGGACCTTGTTTGCAAGGAAATTTGTTTCGGCATATGCAGTTTTAGGACCGAGGGTGCGCTTGACTGCCGCTTATCCAATTCTCTCTTTCCCCCCCGCTCGGCCCCCTCCCCCCGCAAAGAAAAAGAAAAAGAAAAAAAATCCTCCTCTTTTGGTGATAAATAGGTAGAGATTATGACCATTCTGGCGATGCCCAGGTAGGATGTCCTGGTGAGGTGGGTGGAGCGTTAAAGTGACTTGTCTTTTAACGCTGCCATTGTTTTGACACACACCATTGTTTTTACACACACCGCCCCCCCCCACACACACACACACAATCACGGACTGGGCGACGGGTGGGCCGGGAGGAGGCGGAGCCCCCGTTGCAACATCTCGCTCTGATCGAGGGTGGCCTTTGCGCAACGCGTCCGCCGCAAGAAAGAGGCCGCCCGACGTGGGTCACGTTTATCGAGAGGAGCGTTTCTCTCTCCCCCACCCCACCCCCCTTCTTCTTTTTAATTGCACCTCACGTGATTCCATATAAAGGCGTCTTGTAAATTTCACTTTGCAACACTTTGTTGGGGATAAAAACACACCTCCGGGAAATTCAAAGGGGAAAGTATGCATTCTGCTCGGGAAAACAAGCCAGGAGACTCCCCCCCCCCAGCGAGGGGACAAGACAGGAATGTAGGGCCGAGAGGAGCGGGGGGGGGGGCGAGAGCCAGGATTGCTAGGGGCTGTAAAAAGGGGGGTGATTCGTGGAGGAAAATGCTCGAGCTTCATCAGTCTTCTTAAAGTTAGTTTGGATCTGTTTCCCAATGGGCTCCCGTGCGAGATGTTTGTTAAAAGAGAGAGAAAAAGAGAGAGAGAGAGAGAGAGAGACTGGTGGACTCTGGACGGACGATTGAAAGAGGACTGACCCACTCCACCTGGACTCCCCTTCCCCCTTCTTCGGCGTGCCGGTATGATCTTTGCATTTTGGTAGAAGTTCATCACAGCCAAATCCGGCTGGCGAGTTTGTCCCAACTTAAAAAGGGGGTTTCAGTCCCCCTGAAAAAAGGGAAACCGCCTTGACTCACAAAATGCTGCCCAAGCAGCACACTGTATTGAAAAAGACTTCCCAATTTCATCCGTATGGGGGAAACTTCACCTCCAAGCAGGGCCGGTGCCAAGCTTTTTTGCGCCCTAGACAAGACTAACTACTTGCGCGCGCCCCTTCCCCGACAATTAAAAAAAAAAACAGACACATTGCAGGAAAATGTGCCTCGTTCAGGTCAGTTCTCTGACCCTCCGAGGTCGGTTTTGCCCCCCTCCCCCCTCCAGGTCTGTGCTCTAGGCCAGGGCTGTCCAAATTTTAGCCCTCCAGTTGTTTTCGACCACAACTCCCAGAATTCCAAGCCTGTATTGTCAGTGACAAAGGACTGTGGGAGTTGTGGTCCAAAACATCTGGAGGGCCGAAGTTTAGACACCACTGCTCTAGGCGGTTGCCTAATAAGTGGAAGTAGCTCCGGACCTGCCTCCAAACAGTCAGCTTCCGGGGAAAGTAGCAGTAACATATCTGTACGATCTGGGGTGTGTTATGGGCTGTCCGTGTAGCCACCCTAAAAGGGATTTCAATGTGAGGTATTTAAGGAGTGGTTCTACCAGTTCCACACACTTCCGTGCGCATGGTGGAGATGGGGTTTGAACCCTGTTCTCCAGCGTCTTAAAAGTTTATCACTGGGTGGGGAATATTCCTGGCCTGCATAGAGTTTCCTGCAGCCTTTTGGGAATGATGTCTGAGTAAACATGGGATGAAGCTGTTCAATAGACTGAAATCGCATCCAGATGATAGATAGATAGATAGATAGATAGATAGATAGATAGATAGATAGATAGATAGATAGATAGATAGATAGATAGATAGATAGTGTAGGTCTTCCTAATTAAATGAACAAAGTTAATTTGTCGACAAAGAGTCTTGTGGCATCTTAACCACCAATAGGGTTTATGAGGTATAAGCTATTGTAGGCTGAAGGCCACTTCCCGAAACGGGTCCCTTTAGTCCTGCTTCTCCTTATTTCTGACACAAAACCCGTGGTGAAGAAAAATCGCTGATTTATGCTGGGCGATTTTGAGTTGGAGAGAGGTTATTCCTTGCGGTCTTCCAGTGAGTGAGTGACAGAGGGGCAAGTTTTTGTTTGTTCGGTTGGTAGGTGGGTTTTTGTTTTGTTTTGGTTGTTGTTTGTCTCCCCACAAGCATCCTGAGCATGTTTACTTGGACCTGCGCTCCACTGAAATCCTTGTGACAACCCCCCCTCCCCAATTTGAAGTACAAGCTATTAGCCTTGAAGGTTTTTGATGGCTTCCCACTTGGTGAAACTCCCGATAAGGATGCAAAGTACAGTAGGAGTTAAAAATGCCCAGCGATTGCGCCCTTTCGTGGGATGACTCTACAGCCTGAGTTAGTAAAATAACGAAACTTTCCTGGGTTGATCCAGGGTGGATTTTACTGGAGTTTACTGACTTTATTGAAGTTTGGCAAGAAGAATGTGGGGGAAGCCTTGTTTCCCAGGGAATTCCGGCACAGAATTTCTCTGCTTATGCAGAAAACCCTTCCCCCACTGACCCATGTTGGACGTGACTTCCTCCCAAGTACAGGAGCACAGGACAGCCGCCTTCCCTCGGTGGGTGCAGATGAAAGCGCAGGCTTAAATCCATCAACTTGGAAAGCGCAATATTTCGGGCTACAACGCTCTGGATCCAACCATCCACCCAGCCACACAACCGGTCTATGGAACCAAAAGAGTCAGGTTTCCAAGTTTCGCTGAAACCCCGCGCACCTGAGCAGAAAGCGTCAGAGTGAAAAATGCAGATAGGGTCATGGGACTCAGTTGCTCCCTGAATTTCGGAGAGGAAGGTGTTTCGCCCTCCATTTCATAAGCGGAAGAAGGAATAACAGTAGGGAAGAAGACGAGGAAAGTCCAAGGCAGAGGACTTGAAATGGGGTTGGGTGGGATTCCTCTCCCAAAAAGGCACTCCACGTCTCCCTGTTTGCAGGGGCGTATTGGGGGGGGGGAGGGGTGCATCTGCCCCGGCGCAGCAATATGGGGGCGCCTGGTAGCCCCCTTTCCAAGCGAGAGCGAGGGACCCTGGAGCGTTTGTCTTCAAGTCGTTGGACTTTGTGCTCACAGCAACCCCGTAAGGTAGGCCACACTGTGAGGCTCTGGCAAGTTGGTGGCAAAACCAGGAACTGCTACTACAACACCGCTGGATGGAGATTGGTTTAGCTTCAAATGAAAGGCAGCAGACAGCCCTGCGGTGGGAAACCAGTTCTCAAGAAAGAAAGAAAGAAAGAAAGAAAGAAAGAAAGAAAGAAAGAAAGAAAGAAAGAAAGAAAGAAAGAAAGAAAGAAAGAACTTAATGAGATTCATGTTATTTTATCTAACTCTATTTCATTCTGCTTCCGCCACAATAAAAAGAAAAAGCTTCCCCACCGCCCTGCATGCGTCTTCCTCGTATCACGGGCGTCCATCTCAGTCTTTGAGCCGAAACCAAGATCAAGCAGGAGGAAGGCAGGCGAGCCAGACGTCACGTGACCAAAATGAAAAGTTTGAACCACTTCTCAGGGTTCCAAGGGAGAGGCGCCGCGAGAGCCCCCGGCCGACGCCGACGCCGACGCCTCGCCCTTTGGGCACGACGGAGGGGCCCCAGGGGACCATCTTAGACAGGCGTCTGCCACTGGGGGGGGGGTAGGGGAGAAAAGCCCCCCATCAAGTTCCTATGAGGCTTGTTTCCCTCGTCAACAGGAGAGCAGAACTCCAAGAGTGTGTGGTTGAAGATGGAGTTCGGAGGTGCAGCGGCCACGATGACTGAGAGGTTTGGGGAGCTGTCGCCCCCCAAACGTAACTTCGTCCAAATTCTGGCTCCTGCTGATTTCAGCCAGAAGGGCGAGAAGCATTAGGCTTTTCCACCATCACCGGAGGAGAGTAACCCTGACTAACACGGACTCCAGCGAAATCTTATTGGCCAGAACAGGGCGTGGCGTTGGGGGGGGGGCTCTCCCCTTCGAAACTCTTCTTGTCTTTTTCTAGAAGAGCGTGGGTGGGCAAATGGCGGCCTCTGTGGAGCTGCCTGCTCCACCTTCCCTGGCCATTGGCCAAACTGGGGGGGGCAGGAAAGCCCGGCGACCTTTCGAGGGCCGTGAGTTCCTAACCCCTGTTATTACACGGAATCCCCGAGAAGCTCAGTATGTAGAATACTGACTGATGCGTCTCTGCTGATCGCTTGCGACAATCGTAATCCAGGTTTCGCGACAGTAGGTCGTTTCCCCACGGACCTGGTTCACAGATACCTACTAGGCGAGGTGTTAAGTGGTCCCGGGAAGAGCGATCCAGGGACGACGTGCGAGTGTGGACCCGGAGCTAATTTCCCCTCTGGACTTGCTTGTTTCGGCGGAAAAGCCCTGTTTCAAGCCATTTCACTCCAGTCCGAACTCCCCATTTTTAGAAAAGCCCCAGAAACTTCGAAGGGATTTTAAATCTAAGAAAGAATGTTCAGGATTCCAACCGTGCCCTCCTTTCTTTATCGGGTAGCTCAGGCTCAAAAGTCCCCGCTTTTGACTCGTATTAGGATTTATTCCGAAGTGAGCAGACATTGCTGTCTAAACTGCCCCTGCTGTGCCAGGATTACTAAACTGAAAAGTTACTTTGGGGGACTGCAGTTCCCAGATTTCCACAGTCAGTTGGTACAGGAGACATGATAGCTGGAGAGTTTGGGGGGAATCGAATCTCACAACCAACTTCTCCCAGCTCTGATAATAAGTTTGTCTCCCTTGACTTGGGAAGGCTACCTGGCCCTTATTTTGAAACCACCTTGAATAAAGCAGAAGAGTCCCTTCAAGCTTCTTTTTTATTTTATTTTTTTTATTTTTGCTCAGCCTCCCTGAATCTGAGGGATGGAAGAGATAGCAAGTATTTCCCCAACTGGATGGCATCACTTTCTACCATCACCCCTTTTTATTGTTTAATATCTTTCCTGAGAAAGAGAACATTATTGCACACGTGGCCCTATTAGGGACCTTGGCCTCTGTCTACATGCTTCTGCCTGCCCATTGGTTGGTCCCTTGTCAGAATGAAGCAGTGAAGCACCTTCCCATTGGTGATCCTCAAAAAGTTCTCAGAACTTCCTCTGGGGAACCTAATTCTGGGAGCAAAGGTCCCTCCTCATGTGGATCCCATGCAGGACATTTTGTTGTGGAACTAACCAACCCAACCGATATAAATCTAGACATATTTTTTAGGAGTGAGAAAAGGAGAGAGTCGATTCTCCCCCCCCCCAAGCAGATCTTGCAAGCTGGATCATCTAGAGCTGTTTTCTTTCCATGCCTTTTGTATCTTTTGATTATGATTTTTAGGCCTTAATTAAGCAGTTCTTGTAGGAGTCAGTGGTAGACAGGGTTGTCCTTCAGGCCTCCTTGGCTTCCTTCTGAGATCATGCAGAGAGACAGCTTCAGATTTAAAGCAAAGGAAGTTCCTCCAGTGAAGTAGTTTGCATATGAAGGAGATGATCAGTCCTGTGGGTAGGCAAATGGGAAGCAAATCGCAAGAGATTTCTCCATAACCAGCTCGTGGATCCCCTGCCTCAGAACCTAGGCAGAGAAGCTGGGCTTGGTCCTTTTAGGTGGCTGGAGGTTCTTTGGGGAAATGGAAAGGAAAGGAAGAACACAAACAAAGAAGCAGACAATAAAACAACCATCCAAACCCAAGGCTGCCTTTTTGGAGTAAAAAAAAGGTGCAAACAGCTACATGATCTTTATGCAAAATCCAAAAATGAAGATATGTTATATCTTTATCAGACCTTAAAATCTCAACAACAGCTGGGGTTTTGAGTCCTGCAGGATTATTCTTCTTTCCTATTAACTAAGCAAGATCTCCTAAGCAAAGTCTCCTAAAGAGCTAATAAGAGCAGTACCACTAACCAGTATCAGGAGATCTACCATTACTCAAGGAGAACTGCATCAGATCTCTGCATCTTCCTCTCATCCTTAGCTCATAATTTGGCTCCTGTTGATGATATGTGCGATGGGTGTGTTAAACCAACATTTGCTCACACACACACACCCAACTTTTGTGATCTTTCTTCCTGCTTCTCTTCCCATCCAAACTAAAGTTATACCATAGAAGGCAACAGGGTAGGTGCTGGATGACACCTTCGGCTAGAATAGATGGAGAAGGTCCCGAGACTCAAATACTAGCTTGTTTTTTGAGATTTTTGAGATTTTTGACATGGTCTAGTCCACTCTTGTTTTCAGAAAACTTTCAATCCAGTTGGCCAAACCCTAACCTTATTGGTGTGTGGTGTTTTTCCTAGGACAGGATTCATGCTGGGATGGCATTTAAGATATTTGTTATCATTGAGGAAGGGGGGGTTGCTCACAAAGTCCATAAGCTTCCGCCCACTTGCAACTTATACTGAGGGCACAGAAGTGGTGTGGGTGGCACTGCCCCCCTCAAAAAAAGCGTTGATGGGCTGGAGGAGGAGCAGCGCCCACCCCCCCTCCCTCAGCAGGGAAAGCTCTCCTGGTCCCCGAGGTGCGCGGCTGTGTAGGCGCGGGAAGGCGCAAGAGGAGGAAAGGAAGCAAAGTCTGCGCAGCAAAGGCTGGCTGGAGGTTCCTGTCCTTGGCTGGTTGATCCAGGACAGGAGGCTGAGAGAAAGGAAACCTTCCACATGAGTTCCTTAAGTAGCGAGGATTCTCAGACTTCTCCGCCAAGAAGGGAAGATCGAGACCATAAGGTTTCTTTTAAAAAGTAAAAACTTATTTTAACAGGGTAAGAACCCTTGGTAGCCATGAACCTCGTAGTACAGTCCAGATCTCAAACGACCACTTCCCAGCTGTCACCAATATCTGATTTTATCCCAACTACAAGTACAGTATGGGCCTTTTCACACGACCCCTAAGATCCGCTGGTCCCTTAAATTCGGACCAAAGATCTAAGGGGTTCGTTGCTCTTCCTTCCTCCCCACCAGAGAAAGAGAGGAAAAAATGCAGCTCACCTGGAGGAGCTCCCGGAGCTCTGAGCTCCGTTTCTCTTCCCGTTTCTCTTCCATTTCTCTTCCGTTTCTCTTCTGCTTGCTTTTTTTCCTCCCACCTCTTCTCTTAAAGGGGCGGGAGGCAAAAAAACCCACACAAACAGAAGCCAGGAGAGCCCCCGCACTGACCAGATTAAATCCGGACCTGGAGATTTTCACCCACCTCAAGCAGGTACAAGAAAGTGCAGCTGGGTCGCGCTTAATTGTCTGCAAAGTCCGGAGCTGGTGGGTAAACATTTTTAAGGTCCGGACCTTGCAGCCATTTGCGGTGGAGCTTAAGGGTCATGTATAAACGCCCTATGTCTCTTTAGGCTTAAAATCCTTTCTTGGGGTGAAAGGAAGAGGATGTTCCTGCAAAGAAAGGCAAAAGGAGGGGGGAGGCTGGGGGGGGGAGAGAGTTGAGTCCCTGTCAAACCACACTGCGCCTTGAATTTTTTCTGCCTAAAATCTACTACAGCAAGATCTGTCCTTTGTGGAACGGAGGAAAGGGCACGCCCCTCCAGTTTTCCAGCGTGTGTGTGTGTGTGTGTGTGTGTGTGTGTGTGTGTGTGTGTGTGTGTGTGTGTGTGTGTGTGTGTGTGTGTTTCAGTCGTGACCAACCCTTCGTGACCCTACGTCCATGGAGTTTTCTTGGCAGGAATACTGGAGTGGTTTGCTAGTTCCTACTCCAGGCGCCTACAGCACCTGGTATTCCCTGGTGGTCTCCCATCCAAGTAGTAACCAGGGCCCACCCTGCTTAGCTTCCGAAATCAGGCGAGATCGGATGTGCTTAGGGCATATTTTTAATTATAGGACGGTGCCATTTCTAACTTGAAGGGCGGGAGAAACGTCTTGATTAGGTGGCGCGAAGGGTGGAAATTTCAACTCGTCAAAGGAAAAATAAACTTATTTCATTCCAAGGCTCAGCCGCCACCGCAAACGGGTTGCATTTATCCTAAAGGGGGCAGTCGCATTCCGACCTGGGGATGTTCAGAAAAAAACTTAGAAAAGGTGCCTTATTAAACTGGCAGTCCGGGCTGCCTGTTTTGTGAGCCCAAGCTAGACGTTGGTTTTCTGACCAGGCACGATGTGTCCTAAATTCGCCCACGTCGATAATCTTGTTCGGCTCAGTTCGTATCCCCACTTACTGTGAATTCACCCCCTGGAATCTGTGTGAGAGAGAGCGCCCGCGTGCGTTTTCCTAGAGCCGCGTCGCGCTCGGGAGAGATGCTCCAAATTCCTGGAGACGCAAAGATCGCCAAGAGGGGCGCGGGAGAAAGTTGAGTCAAGTCTTTGCGAATGGAAGCGCCCACCGGGAACCTAGACTGCCGTGCAAAAGTGTTCCAAACTGGAAGAGTTTAAGAGGGGATGCGCGTGAGGAAGTCCCTCGCGCAAGCAGGCACCCCGGCTTCTCCCCAAGGCTTTGCCCCGAACGCAGCAAGCCAGAGCAGTCCCGCCGATACCTAAAACCCATTGTCGAGTTATGTAGCCCGGCGATGTTTAGGATGCTGTTTGCCCCGGGGTAAAAAGCTTTGATTCAAGGAAAGACCAATCACTGATTGGCCCTCTGCCCCCCCCTCCCACAGAGCTTTGGCCCTCCTCAGCAGATTCCCTCTCACCAGGGACCCCTCCTCGGGCGCATTTTTCCCAAGGCGCTAGGACTCCTTTGTTCGCCTTCAGAGCCTGCGCATCCGGATCCTATGGGCGTTTACTGGGAAGCCAAGCCCGCTTGAGTTTTTCCACCATCCGCTGGTGCCATAGGGAAGTTATTATACGACCGCTTGAGCTGATGGGAAACCCCAGGGTCAACCAGCTATGCGTCGGAGTTTTGCGCCCTTACATTTCTCCGACAGAAAAAAAAAGAGGGGAGAACGGAATTTTTGGAACTTGGAAGTATATAAAAAAATTCAGAATCACACTGAGTGGACCAATAGGCTGCATTTGGGCACCCCGTCTCTCACACGCCCCTCCCTAAGGAAGGAGAATGAGTGTCGCTCGAGTTTAGCCACCTTACCGGGGTGGTGATGGAGGAGGAGGAGGTGGGTGTGAGAGACAAGGTGGGTTGGAGGAACTGATGGGGCCTCTTCCTGATTGGCTGCACAGGCAGTGTCACCCCCCCTCCTCTTTCCTCTCGCCGCCGCCCCCCCCCCTTCGCACACAAACGCCCACATTCACACGCTCGCCCTCCGCCCCCCGCCGCCTGCTCTTCCCTCCGCTGGGAAGCGCGCCTCTCGCCTTTGGACCAAAGTGGAGTTTTGGGCGTCTAAGCCGGGCGATTCCGGAGTGGAGAGGCTTGGAAGGAGGAGGACGCAACTCTTCCCCACAGCGGGTGGGGGGGGGGAGAGAGAAAGAAGCGGGGGGGGAGGCGGGAAGTAGCCGCGTCGGAGGGGCTTCGGTGAGAGGGGAGTGCCCGCCGCCTCCCGCCCTCCCCGCTGCGCTTTCCCGGGAAGCCGATCCCCAGCGAGGGCTAGGCAGCGCCCGCGTTCCCTTCCCATTCCGGGAGCGGGGCGCAGCAAGGGCGAGCGGAGGGCGGCCGCCAAAGGGCAGCGAGAGAGCCGCGGCAGTCGCGCCCGCCGATCGCGCCTGGCCGGCGGCCGCCTCGCTCACTCGCTCACACTCTCGGCTTGGGACTGCCGGCGTCCAGGTGCTGCTGCTCCGTTGCCGCCGCCGCCGGACGAAAGGGCTTCGCAGCGCCGCCCAGCCCGGCCGGCGGCCGCCTGGTCATGCTACCGAAAGTGGAGACGGACCCCTTGGGACTGGCCCGATCGAATGGGGAACGGGGGCAGAGGCCGGACAACATGCAAGGTAAGGCAGGCGCTGGAGAAGCGAAAGGGCGAGCATGGCAGCCGGAGAGAGCCACGCTCTTGCTCGCCACCTCGCCCCAGGGGCTTGCGTGGCCGGGGTGGGGTGGGGTGGGGTGGGGGCGAAAGCGGCTGTTCTGACCCCATCGGTGAGGGGAGGATTCCGGGCTGGCCAGCGGAGGAGGCTCTGTCCCACGTGGGACTTGCTCTTGGAGCTCTGGCCCCTCTCGCCCTTCTCTTAATTCATCATCTGCGGAGAGGGAGCGGTGTGGCCAGTTTTTACTGGGCAGTAAGCCGCCCAGAGATCAGCTCCGCTTGGCTTCCAGTAAGCAGGTCCCTCCTGCTCCGGCTCTCTGAAGCGAACGAAGGAAGTTCCTTTCCCTCTTGGAGATGCAGAGGGACTTCCCTTCACGCCGAGGAAGGGCGGAGTTGGTGGAGGAGAGTCGCCCTCGCCTTTGGCCGGGGTGGGGGGGGCGGGATTTAGGCGTGGATTTCTTTTGCCAAAGAGGTGAGGGGCTGGGCTGCTGCTTTTAGCGCCGGGATGTCGCAGGATCCGACCCGTATCGACTCAAAAGTAAACCTACCTGCTTCGCCTGGTCGTGGTTCTACGTCTGTACAAAATGGAGGGCAACCGAAGTTAATTTACAAGTTTCGGGGCAACCTGTAGAAACATAATTTCAACTTGCCCTGTGTTGCGACCAAGGTGTTTCAGTAATTATATTTAGGAAAAGTATGTGGAGTAACTTCATTTGGATTAAGAGGCTGTAAAGTTCATCACACCATTTCTTTCTTTCTTTCTTTCTTTCTTTCTTTCTTTCTTTCTTTCTTTCTTTCTTTCTTTCTTTCTTTCTAGCATGAATGAATGAACTTTACGAGTACGGGGTGACTCCAAACTTTTTCCTTTTTTGTTTTTCTTTTCTTTTCTTTTGGTCAAACTATCTCAGAAACTGGACCAATCAAAGGCATTCCCTGCCTTAATACGATTTATGTTTGCGGGACGGGGTGGGATGGCCGGAGGCATTTGTAAGCATCCACCCGGGACTCTCCGGCTTCCACCAGCAGTGGAGGTCCTTGGGCATGCCGGCTAAACTTGCTGAGAAGTCTTCGGCCTGGCCATCTTAAAAGTGTGCGGTATTGCGCTGATCATTCCAACAGCGACTGTTTTTCCCCTTCATTTATGTTCTGTAATTTTATTTTGGTGGAGGGAGGACACCCGTCTGAGGGAGTGGGGGGGGCAAGAGGAATCTTGGTCACGCAGTCCCTCTCTCTCTCACGCACACCTCCTTTTCCGGGACAAGAGGGCGACCTGCAGTGATCAAGCACGGGACATGCCACCTTTCCGGGAACCGTTCCCGATAAAGGAACCCGCCAGAGGGGTAATGGTGGAAGGGACCCACCCTTCCGTGGGTCACTGGGATACCCCCCATGCTTGCCGCTCAGTCCAGGGTCCGATGCAATGAAAGGGGGCCATGGGTGGGAGAATGTTCACCCCCTCCCACTTCCTCCCACTTCTCCTTGCTCCAGCTGTCCCAAGAAAGTCTCTGGTTCAACTTGAAATTGACCACCCGTAACTTCAAGGTCGCTTGGTGGTCCAAGGGGATAGAATTGGTTGCGATTCGCGCCTTCCTTCCTAAATCTTGATGAACTCGTAAGGTGGGGGGGAGGGGGAGTGAAGAGGATTTCCTTGTGCCTTGATGCTTCCCCCCCCTCCCGCCCCCTAGCAGATTCCTGCAGGAAGAACCCGGGTCCGTCTGCGATAGGCAGGCGTTCCTCGGGTCTCTTTCCCTTCGGAATTCCCACCCGCCCCCATCTCGCTGCCATTGGCGTCGTACTCATTGCTGTGCTTTACAAACAAAACCAAACTACCGGGCTTCTTTTCCGAGTGAAACACGTGGCTCGAGTTTCAGAGCGCGGAGAGAACAACACCCCCCCCAAAAAATCCCCGCAACTCACTCCGAGCTCCTGCTCCGGCCGGTGCGGCGAGCAGGGCGCACGGACTGGCGGCGGCGACAGCCCCCAAGAAGCCCGCCGGAAGGAAGCAGGTCATGGCGTTTGGCCGGTCTTCCCCAGCTTGCTGGAGTTTCTGAAAGGCTTCCCTCGCGCCAGGGAAACTTTCCGGGAGAGAAAGGACGGCTTGGAGCTGCCACCTTCGAGGACGAGCAAAACAGGCGAAACGCCTCCAAGGCCGGAAAGAAACCGAGGCGTGAGAACCAGGCGCGCCTCTCGGCCCTTTGAACGTGTAGGAGTTGAGAGGCTCTTAGGGTTGGGTTGTTTTTGTTTTGCGGCTGATCTTCCAGGGAAGGAAGGGGAAACGGAAGGAAAAGGAGTCCCCGGAGAGCTAGTATAACCGTCTCCATTTAAGTGAGGACTGTAACACGTTCCTCGCCCTCTTGTTGGCTAGCTCCGTCTTCCCTTTTGTGCGATCTCCCTCGAAGAAGCCCCAGTAACCCAGAAATCCGGGGGAGTTGGCCTCGGGTCCGTTTTCGCAAAGTCACCAGCTGTGTACCCTTGCTAAAGATCAGTGTAGAGCAGTGATGGCAAACCTTTTAGAGACGGAGTGCCCAAATTGCGATTCAAAACCCACTAATTATTCACAAAGTGCCAATGCAGCCGTAACCTGAATACAGGTGGCTGTGAAGGGGTGATGTCCGGTGCCCACAGAAAGGGCTCCGAGTGCCACATTTGGCACCCGTGCCATAGGTTCGCCAACACTGTCCTAGGTCTTAAGAATTTAGGACCGTAGTCACTCACGGCTCTCTTTCCCCTGATGCCACCTTCCAGCTTCGCCTGGTCAATTTCCACTCCTTCTTTCTGCTCTCCACTTTTTTTTTCCTGACCTCTGGCGAATGGCCTGCTTCGGCGAATGACGCGCTGGGGAAGGCTGCGAATTCAGAAGGGGAGCGATCCTGGGCAGGTCTCTTCACAAGAATGAACTTCTTCCGTGAAATCTTCTCTAGCCCGCAGTGGGCTTTTAGGGTAGTGGCCTCGGCTCATTTCTTTCCAAGGAAGTTTCTTTCCCAATAGACCCGCTCCATTTCTTCAACCTTGCCGCTCACGTTGGGGCAAACCAAGGCCTTCTGAAATGAACCTGATCCAGACGAATAAACTGGCCGGATCTCGACCTTTTAGCCCGAAAAAAGTTAGGCACTCACGATAGCGGCGTGTTTGTCGAGTCTCGGGGATAGAGGCGTGTAAGCTCCTAAACACCACGTTATCTGGGATGATTTTAATTGAATCACTTGTGCGCAGTATCCTTGATGGCCCGAGAACTGGATGGAACTCGGTTTCCCAGGATTTCGAAAACCGGGGAACCGGTCGGCCCCTCGGGGCTTGACAAGTGTCACGAAATAGAAGCCATGTGTGAATAACGCGATTTATTCTTGTCTAATTGGGTCTTTCCTCCCAGAGAAAAGCAGCACTTATGGAAGGGTGTCTGGGAGGGGCGGGGGGGACGACGACGACAAAATAAGTTTTATTTAAGGGGCCAGACTTCTTGATATCGGCGGGGAACAGAACGCCTTGGGACCAGATCTCAGTCACTCACTCGCAGGCCCACTCACGCCCCAAGGAGCGGTTTTAAGACTGGACATCCAGGGTCGCTGATTCATTTTGGCTTAACCTGGATTGTACACAAAGTCGATGGCGGGGGTCGGGGGGGTCGGGGGTCGGGTTGGACTCGAACCCCCGACCCACACGCGCGGGAAGCACAAGCAAGGTATTGAAGTTGCCTCGAGACCCCGGGCATCTCTTCAGCAAGGCTCCCCCGTCGGTGGCCTGTGAGCCTGGGCAGGCCCCGTCACCGAGGCTCTTGGAGACGGATCTCCCGCTGGAGGAAAGCCCGGTTCAAGCCTTACCAACCCCCCACTGGGGGGGGGGATCATTGGGCTTTCCTTTTTCTTTTCCCTTCCCTGGAAAGGGTCCTTCCCGCCGGACACCAGCAAAACCTGGATCCCTTCACCCAAACAACCCCCAGGACAACCTCCAGCAGGTTTCTTTAAGGAGTAAGTCCATGGAACGCAGCCGAGATGTATCCGAAGCCGAGGGCCGTGTGATTTTATAATATTATGCAGCATAAAATGCGCGTGTGTGGGGGAACACACAGCTAAATTCGGAGTTAGAGAACAGACTCTTCATATCTCCCCACCATCACCCCTCTCTCTTTCTCTCTCTCTTTTGGTTTGTTTTTTTGTGGCTTCCCCGCGAATGAGGACTATGAGGAGCAGGAGAGAAACGCGTTTTAGTGTTCGAAGCGTCTGCTTTACCTAATCCCCGTGGAAAGTGCCGACGGAGGGTCTGGCCAAGCAAAAGGCAGAGAGCTGCCAGTCTTCCCAGGAGTCCGCGGCTCCACTGCGCTCTCTCTCTCTCTCTCAGGCCTTTGCCTCAGCGCAAAAACTTTTGTCTTGGGCCGAAGGCTCCCTCGTCCATTTCACCCGTTTCCCCGCCGCCCGCCCGGTCGATTTCACTTCAGTCTTTCCGATCCCACCCACCCACCCACCCACCCACCCGGGCTCGGCGGAGGGGAACCGAGTTCCCTCCCTCCCCAAAACACTCACCGGGGCCCAGCCTTGCACCGCTTCCACCTTCTTCTCCCCCTCCCCTCATCCGCCTTTCTCCTCTCTTCTTTTGGAAAAGCTTGGAGCCCAGCCGTGTTCCGAATGGATCTCGGAGAGGACCTGAACCATTCTGCTGAGAAATCAACCCGGCTGGCCTTCCAGCACCTACACTTATGCCTCGACCCCCCTATACTGTAGTGTACAGTATACAGTGGACCCTCGTATAACAAACAGTTTGTATAGCATAAAATCTGTACAACATAAAAATTCCGGAGATAGGGGAAATTTGCTTAACAGAATCGCCTATGGGCAGAATCCATACAACATAACAATGGGATTACTCCATTTTCAATGCATTCCTATGGGAAATTTGTATAAAGAAAAAATTGCTTAACATAATTTCATTTGGAACGAATTAATTTCTTTATACAAGGTGCCACTGTATATAGTATATAGACAGTTTTGGATTTGGGACTCTTTCGGTCTCCCCCACCCCCACCCCCTCGCCCCTGCCCCTTCCAGTAACTCTGTCCCGGAGTAATCCACCACAGCTCACGGGGGGGGGAGGGATCCGAGCCCTTGGCCGGTGGATCGTTGTAAGAGGGTGGCTTGGTCCCAACAAGGGTGCGGAGGCCCTGCGGAGGCGAGCGCGCATGGGGACAGAGCGTACCTCTGAGAGGGGAATCTGCCGACAGGGCCGCTTGGTGACGGGGCGTGCTTGGGACGGGCGAACCACCTCGAACCCACCCCTCTTGGCAACATCCCGGGCTCCGTGGCCGGTGCCCGCCAGTAACCCCCAACCCCTCCCCGGGACCATTTCTCGCCACCACTGGCTGGAAGAACTTTGCGCGCTCGGTTGTTCTTCGGGAGGGATCAGCGGGGCTTTTCGTCTCCGGTCGTGCGCGAGGGTTGGTTTGTAGGGCGGGACAGATCTGACGGGCAGATCTTCCTGTTTATGTTACAGACATCGCGCGCCCCCTCCCGCCGCCCGCCCCATCCCCACGAACCGGCGGGACCCCGATTCCGCCTCCCTGCAGGAAACCGGTTCACTCGCGAACTCTCGCGCTCCGATCCCCTGATGTTTGGGGGAATGCTTCTGATCGCGGGTGGCGAGGTTTCCCTTGAAGTCTTCTTTTTTCTTCTTCTTGGGAGCGAAAAGGCCACCGAACCCCCAACTCCGAAAGAAGAGAGACCGTTTCTAAAAGTCTTCCGTGGCAGGGCATGATTCTTCGCTGTCCTTTCCAGCGGTTGAACGAGTTGGCAAAGGGCGGGAAATCAAAACTCACTCAATTTAGACTCGCGTAAAGTCTGACATATTTTCCCCCTGCTAGCCAGGCCGTTTTAGGCGTTTGTCGGAGGAACGGATTTTTAAAACGCCCGTTTTGAGGGGATCTAAGATGTAGACTTCTTTTTAAAACACTCTTGAGGACCTCGATTTTTCGACTCGGACTGTTGGCTTTGTAAGTTTTGAAATGGAGGTTGGGTAAACATTTTAAAAAAATAAGGTGACTTCTTTAACACAGATTTGTCCAAACTTTGACAAAAGTTACTTTTTACACTTCTTCATAAATGTTCAAAGAAAATATGCATGTACTGGTTTTTTTAAATGCAATGTATTGATTTTTTAAAAAAAATAGTTGTCAAACTTGCTTTTGAAAGAAAGAATAATTTACTGGATAAATTCAAGGCTATAGGGCCCAGCCACAGTGTGTTTGGAGGGGACAGGTTTCCTTGAATCTAATGGCTCTTATTTGCATGCAAACAACCATAGGGAAGAGCTGAGAGCAAACCATTTTGGAGAAGGGAGGTTGCTAGAGGAAGAAGAAGTTAAGTGGAGGAGATCCTCTCAAATGTACTAACCTGACACATTTTATTCTCTTAAATTAAATCTGAAACAGACAAGATCCTGCTTGTTAATTAAAATCAGTGCAGCTGCTGATTTAAAAATAATAACAACTCACTCCTTCCCTCTCTCAGTATTTAAAGGGGATGGGGAGCAAAATCCTTCATGTGGGAGGGGGGGTCAGCTCAGGATAATGGGTGGACGCTGAGAAATGTTCATTCTCTGTGTTATTCCCCCTGCTTTTTTCCAGTGTCTCAGTTTAAAATGGTGAATTACTCCTATGATGAAGATCTTGAAGAACTGTGTCCAGTATGTGGAGATAAAGTCTCTGGGTATCACTATGGACTCCTTACCTGTGAAAGCTGCAAGGTCTGATTATTGCATTTCTGAATTTTATGTTATTTTTTAAATGATGGGGTGGATTGTTGCAAGAAGGCATTCCATTGCTTCGGGCAAGCCCAAGCTTTGTCAAAAGAAGGAGAGATCTCTGTGTGTCTCTTATAGCCAACAGAACAACAAGACTTTCCGGCATTCTGTATAGGGTGGCTATATTTACTGCCTTTAAATATTTGGTTGTCGTGAAGTGATGTAGTTGTCCAAGGGCTTTCGTTTCCAGCTGTCCTCAATATTGATTTTAGTTGATTTATATACATTGAGTATTATTGTTCCTGTATCGTGCTCCTGATAAATTTCAGGGCTGCCATACGGAAGGCAATTGTTTCAAGTTTCTTCATATTTTGGGATGCAAATGTAAATTTCTGTTGTCATTTTTAATGCTTGATTGGACACGCACACACACACATGCATAGTATTTTATGTCGGTATTTATTAACAGGGCAATCAACTGGAATCAATTAAGTGATTTTTAACCAGCATATATCACTATGAAGAATATTTGCACTCTTGCTTTTTATTTTGATGCATATGCTCTCAGGGTCAAAGTTATACACCAGTCCATAACACAGTCTAGTAAAGTCAGCCATGCCTGTGGATTAGAGATAAATATTCAGAGCAGTGTAAAATAGCAACGTTTTCAGAATGAAATCTTCTATCTATATAGAAATTATTTTTTAAAAAAACATAAATATTTGTACAAAAGCAAGAGGACTGAAACTTGTAGCTAAGTGATTCATGCTGAATTTTAGGACTGTCTAAAACATTTACAGACTAGTAGGCTGCTGGTATGACCATGTAAGGTGGGGGGAGAGTCCCACTTAAATTAGTGGCATGCAGTGCAATCTTATGCACGTCCACGGAGAAACTTCTCCCAATAAGTTCAATGGGGCTTATGTCAAGCTAACTGCTTATGTGGGACTGCAGTTTCACTCTTCAAGTCAATGTGTCAAGGGTTGCATCTCAGTGTTCAATGTGTATAAATTTCTTTCTGTGCCATGGATACACTTAATATCTCTGGGTTATATTATGCCACATCATTTGAACAATCGACCAAGTAGAAGCTGGAAGAGTGGTCAGATTGCAGCACCAAGGTAAAATGTAGTGCTGGTATGCAAAAATTAAAACCACAAAAGATGGGTGAGAGGTTAAGCCCCAAGGAACTTACAGTTTAAATTTCAGTGTTTGGAGAATAGGATGTCACACACACACACACACACACACACACACACACACACACACACACACACACACACACACACACACACACAGAGAGAGAGAGAGAGAGAGAGAGAGAGAGAGAGAGAGAGAGAGAGAGAGGAATAAGAGATGAAGTTGAGATTAACCAATTACTAGATGGCAGGATTGCCGGGTTAAGAACAGATGGTTGAGGGAGATGTACATTTCCTCAAAACATCTGAAGGGGAAAAATCCAGAAAAAAAAATAATAAAGGCAAACATGTTGCAGCACTTTAAAATTTAACTGCTACATTTTAGTGTGAGCTTTCATGGACAAGTACACTTCTTCAGACTTCTTTTCCATGACATTTCACATTAAAATATAGCTGTTAGTCTTTAAGGCACCACAAACATTTTTGTCTTCTTTATTTTTGTTTTTTGTTTTTGTTTTTGCCTGAGATGCTAGCAGAGGCTAATGCAGAAACCTCTTCTAAAACTATTTTTTTGCAAAGCTCTATTAAAGTATCAAGGTATAATAAATGTATTAAGGTCTTTTTAAGAGTCCACTTCCCCAAGTGGAGATTGAAGAAAAAAGGGGTAAAGCACAAATCATTGCACAAGTGACTAAGCTGGCATATTGCAAAAGTTCTTTCTCAAATTTCTGCATCAAATCCCTCAAAAATGCCAATGAGATTAAATTCATTCATTCAAGACTGCCGACTGTTTAGTACAACTGCTCTTCATAGGGTATTACTGTGCAATAGGGAAGTTTCCTCTCATGGCCAAGAGCTGATGTAAATCAATATCAATGTGGACCAGCTGTAGAAAACTTTTGCCTACTGGCCTGGTGGGTTTTCTACAAGGGACCAGAGGGAAGAATCTGGAATCAAGCAGGCCATTTTGTAAGTGCTCCTCTCACATGATAATCATAAAAAATAATTTTAAAAAAATTAATAAAAGCTGGCTTTGCAAAGCTTTTACAGAATATGAAATCTTGGAATGCAGAACATACCAAGCCTTGATATCTGTTTTTACAGGGATTCTTTAAACGGACGGTCCAGAACAACAAAAGGTACACTTGCATAGAAAATCAAAGCTGCCAGATTGACAAAACTCAAAGGAAGCGTTGTCCGTATTGTCGGTTTCAAAAATGTCTCAGTGTTGGGATGAAGTTGGAAGGTAAGACAAGCAGGGGTTCCTGCATTGTTTATTGGGCAGACGGGGCTAAAACCAACCTCAGCCTTATTTAGAGTAGGCTCACTGAAATGAATGGGATTTCTCACAATTGATTTAACTTCAACGGCTCTGCTATATGTATGGTTCCAACTGGATGCTGCCTACACAGTGAACGTTCTTTTGTTTATCTATAAATCATGGTATGAAACTTTAGCTACTGAAGTTGCCGTCAGTTGGAGCTTTAAGCCGAGACTTACTACCTATGTGGCTGGTCCGTATTTTATGGTTCCTTCATATATGTTTTCTACCATGGATTCTGCCCTCACCCCCCCCACACACACGCACACGCACACACATAAACTTATATTTGCTTCCACGGTCTTTGCAGTGAAATGTATGCACTAGAAGCAGCAGGTCATAGGTATAACTTTACAGTTACAGCATACCAGAAGAATGCAAAGCATTTGAATAAAACCGTAAATACTTTAACAAAATACAATGGATTCTTTTTAAGCAAACAGAATTAAATCACGAGTAAGAATAAATTATCAAGTGAAAGGTGGAGAAGTGCCTCTACAGTAAGAACCATTCCACGTCTATCTCTGTGTGTTAAAATAAGAAATATGTCCCCATATATCAGGTATGCTTCGCATGTACAATTGTCTGTTCTTAGTTTTTAGCAGAATGCCCTGTGTTTTTTTTGGGGGGGGAGGGATGGGAATTGCATAACAAGGTAATAATTGACTAACAAAATCACTGAAAAATGTTACCATAATTTTATAGAAAAGGGCCCCAATTCTGAACTGGTTTTCCAGGAGAACACATTGATCTTTTTTTAAAAAAATTAAAATAGGCTAGAATGGATTTACACTAAATTTACAAGACCTCAAACTTCCATTTCAAAGTTCTAAATTATTACTGTAGATATTTGGCTCAATAGTGCCTAGTATCTTTACTTAAAGTCACAAATTCAAGCCAAAAACTGCATCCCATTGCATTATCCAGACTACGTCACCACCAGCTGAATAGATTTGTCAGACCCTCTATTAAATTCGTTCTCAATTTGCTCTTTATTGCCCATTTTGAAGAGACGCTCATCCTATTTTTCTATGTATGAGGATTCAGTAGTCAGCAACGGGATCCAATGCCTGACCACATATATTTAGATTTAGATATATGACCTACCATAGGTTGATGTTATTTTTATTTCATCTTTTGTTCCTGATTTCACAGTTGGTTTTGAATGTGGACTAGTACTCCAGTCTTTCAGTTCACTGGCACTGAGCAGGAAAACATCAGCAAATTCAGTAGGGTAAATTTTTCTTGAGATGGACGTAACTGAGTTCAGCCCTACATGGAGCTGAAATGTATATGAGTTTAAACATGGCCAATATTTTAGAAATGATTGAGCACACTAACCTGTAATTTTACTTTAAAAACACCCTTTAGTCACTAGATTAATAATATAAACCTTGGGGTGTTTAACTGGTAGGGACCAATTTTAATTAATGGTCCCAAATGTTTGGGAAAACTCCTTTGGGTCTAAGGACTGGTGTGATTGGTTCGGCTGTGGTTCAAATATGATTTTTTTTTAATTTTTAATTTTGTCAATTTCACTGACAGAGCACTAATTTGGCTATATTGGGAAACAGAAGTTTTTTTTTTCACAATGGGGAGATAGCTTTTGTTTGATTGATTGTAAGCTATCCTGCACTTTTTTGTTACCTAGAAAATACCCCAGTATTAATGCTTGCATAATATGCCAGTTTATTGTAATGCATTTCATGTATTCGTCAAGGCATCATTAACACAACAACAGAAAAATCATCCACTATGGTTTTTCTCACTGGGAGACAGTTTCATTTTCCTTATGTGCAGAATTACAGTTTGTTAATATTTAACCCATCTTTAAAAAAAAACATTTATCACACGTACAAGTTACACTTGTACTAAACCAGTTTTATTCTCTTGAAATGCATGGAATGGTCGACTATTCTAGTTTATTGTTACAGACAGTACTAGGATGGAGAGAGACTTTAGTTTATACCATCCAATGTATGTTTCAAAATATGCATGTCCCAAGATAAGGCAGACAGAGGGGCACATTGTGAGCATAAGAGAAGGGTGCTGTTGTGTTGCCAACTTTTAAAGTTTTCACCTGCAAATTCCCACTCACTGTCTTCATTTAAAAAAAAAACATTCAAGCAAGAAGTACAGTACCTCTTGTTTTAGAGCTCAGCTTGCAGGGGAAACACTTTAAAGATCTGGAAGGGAGAGGATAAAAAAATTTCTCTCTGCAGCTTCATTTAATTTTATTTTCATCTTGGTTTCCCAGCATCACCACCACCATCACCACCAAGTACTGGGACCCAAGGGGGAAAAACAGCCTTGAGTCCTTTTTCAAGGAGAAAGGCGGGGTAAAAATACTCTAAAATAAAAAATAAATAAAAAGCAAAAAAAGCAAAGTGTTCTGCTTATATACCGCCCCATGCCACTACAAGTACTAAAATACAATGGGATGTTTTAAAATGCTGTTAAAAGGGTTTAGAAACAAGTTTAAAACCACTTTTAAAAACATATCAGAAATGAGAGAGAGAAATACCACATCCCCATTAAAAACCATTTCTCAGTGGTGACCAAAACCCTGCCTCTCCCCTACGTAATTCTCAGCCATTGTATTGGCAGGTCATGGGAATATTGTCACAGCATGTCATTCTGGGGCAAGTTGGCCTCAATTGGGCAGGAGCTACGCGGCTTTTCTAGAAGAACCCAGGAATTTCTCAACCAAGAGCTTGTGCAAAAAGAGGGATGCTTAGAATTTAAGAATTTAAACTGCATAATTTAGGGGCCATCCATCTCCAAAATTCCATTATTATTATTATTTTATTATTATTAAATTATTATTAATTTTATTGTTGTTGTTGAATTGTTGTTGTATCCATTGTTGTTATTATTATTATTATTATTATTATTATTATTATTATTATTATTATTATTATTATTATTATTATTATTACTACTACTACTACTACTACTACTACTACTACACTGGTACCTTGTATAAAGGAATTAATTCGTTCCAAATGAAATTCTGTTAAGCAAATTTTCCTTTATACAAATTTCCCCTAGGAATGCATTGAAAACAGAGTAATCCCTAATCACGACCATTTTTATGTTGTACAGATTTGCCCCATAGACAATTCTGTTAAGCAAATTTCCCTTATCTCCGGAATTTTTTATGTTGTACAGATTTTATGTTATACAAACCGTTTGTTATACGAGGGTCCACTGTATTTCATTTTTGGCGTTCCTTGAACAATCATGAGTCAAGCATCCTTGCTAATCTATTGCAATCAAATCATGCCGAACATTTGTTGTCTACTTCAGAGCTTCTTGAACCACTAGAATTGTTTTTGTATTTCTTACTGGCTTGAAGAGAGAGAGGCACTCTGTGTGGTATACAGTGCATAAAGTGACACACTAGGGCTCTGGAAACTTGAATTCCTTTTTGGAAATAGCAGTTCACTGTGGAGTGGTGGTACCGGCACATAACAGGACTGCGCTCCAGTAGTTAGCACAGTGGTTTAGGTCTTTGGGTATGGAGCCAGAGGTTGGGAGTTCAATTCCCCATTGTGCCCCCTTGACAGGGGCTGGACTGACAATGATCCATAGGGTGCCTTCTAGCTCTGCATTGCTAAGAGGATGGTAGTGATTATTATATGGAATCCAAGGATGTAACAGTAATATCAGCCACTGTTCCCAATCCCATGAGGATACCCATTGGTAGAGAACAGTGTTGGCCATATATTGCCCTGTACATATGGGGAAATTCCCACTTACTCTTCAGTATACTTCCCATCACGCTGTATAGGCTCTGGGAAATCCCCATTGTTCCTCTAGGGCTGTGATGGCGACCCTTTTAGAGACCGAGTGCCCAAACTGCAATTCAAAACCCACTAATTTTTCGCAAAGTGCCAATACAGCAATTTAACCTGAATACAGGTGGCAGTGAAGGGGCAATGTCAGGTGCCCACAGAAAGGGCTCCGAGTGCCACCTTGGGCACCTGTGCCATAGGTTTGCCAACACTGCTCTAGGAGGTACCAAAGACTGAAATAAGTGGAGGGGCCAGGAGAGTTCTAATATTCAAGAACCAAAATTGCTCCCCTGTCCTTTGGAGGCCAGTTCTAGACCAACTCACCTCTTGACCCCTGTACGTACTACATTGGCTTAGTTCCTATAGGAGGTCAAACAGATAATTCCATTACTATACCTCTCTTGTTCTCTCAGGACCCAGCTTCCCTTTTCTTATCAGCAGACCCGGGAGAAACATAACAGTTCCGTAATTGTAAATGCCTCTGACATTTATATGCATGTTTTCTCAATGGTGATACATGATCTTAAATCTGAGTTCATAAATTACAGCTTACAGGCTGAAATCATTAATTGTTAACACATCTTTATGGTAATGGATGGCTCTCTGCATACCTTCGGACTTCCTAATACATTTTTAATGGCAGGCTTCAAAAAAGGCCCTCCTTGCTCTCTAATTGCCAGTGGGAAAGAGAGGCTGGTTGAGACCCTCTCACACTGCTGTTGCTCTTATCAAAGGACACTGTCGTGCTGCTGAAACAGAGACCCCTCCAAGGCCTCTGCTGGGGAGAGGGGGCTTGACCCCATGACTTCTTTCCTGCCCTAATGTTGGTAGCAAGCCGTACAGCAACAGTAGTTGAAGAGTCAGTGCACCTTGGGTGAGAAAGACAATGGACGATTTGGGCTAAGACTGGTGGCATTAGGGGTGAAATTGTTTCTGGCTGAGCCAAAGTAAAAAAAAAAGGGGGGGGTCTTCACGGCATGACAGGTGATTCATTCCACCACCATACACACTGTATAGTGCTTGTTTTTTTGGGGGAATATCCATAATCTCTCTCTTTTCCAACAGTGCCGAAAACAGAGTTTAGAAATTGTCACGATAGAGCATCCACGGCGAAATTTCAAAAGCTGAGCACACCTTTGTGAGCATTTCAAAATGTAGTGCTTAAAGTACCACCAGATGCAAAACAAAGCAGTCCAAACAGATTACTTTATCATCCCCACTGGAAGGATTTTGGTGGGAGGATTTCATTGTTCTGTCTTAGTGAACTTCATGGGGACTTTGAAGCTCATAGAGTTACCTGCTCCTTTTGGGGTGGGTGGGTGGAAATAACATTTGATCATGGGGGGAGAAGAATGATGATAATCCATTTGTACTGCAGTGTCTAGTGTCTATGCCCATAGTGTCTTAGAGAATGTATACTTATGTCAATTATCTAGCAATAGTGTGGGGAGAAGTCCATAAATGTCTTAGCTTGACTCTATAAAGCACTTGGAAAATCACCAACCTAGTTCTTTGAATTGATCCTGAGTGTAAAATGAGACATTGCAGTTGGCAAAGTACTGATGCAATGCTGTTTTAACAATCAAGCCCAGTTCAGAGCCTCACTTCTGCCATTCCGATTAAGGCAGTTCCCAAACTTTTTCCCAAGGTGGCCCACATCAGGACAGTGGTACTATAGGTTACTGGAGCATAAATGACAGAGAGCTTTCATCTAGCTAGGGTTGCAGCTGGAGTACTGGAAGGCAACCTGTGATGTAATCTCTTCAGTTGCACCTCCCGTTGCCCAAAAAAATTTTTTTAAAAAATCAGAACACTCACCTGGCTGTCAACTGGTTCCTTCCATGCCCTAGGACAGGGATGGCAAACCTATGGCACAGGTGCCAAAGGTGGCACTTGGAGCCCTTTCTGTGGGTACCCGACATAGCCCCTTCATAGCCACCTGTATACAGGTTAAATTACTGTATTGGCACTTTGCAAAAAAATTAGTGGGTTTTGAACTGCAGTTTGGGCACTCGGTCTCAAAGGTTTGCCATCACTGCCCTAGGAGAGGATAGTCCATGGCTCAAATCCTCTTGTGTGACTATGCAAAATACATATTAATTTGAAGGCAAATTTCCTCACCTAGAGAATACTCTGCAGACATTATCTGATGGCCATCAAGTCATATGACATAGTAGGCAACATATATGTCTATGGAGATTTCTTAACTTGAGACCACTCACTTCCAAAAATTACACTATTTGTGTTACACCAGTGTAACCAGACAAGAGGATTTGGGCCAATATGATGTCATAACTAGTGTATTGGGACTGGGCCTTGCAAAACGCAGGCTCATTTTGCCAGTGAGCTATGAAATTCACTGGGTGTTGTTTAACTCGATTATTATGTGAGAGAACAGTGAGGAAAAGAAGAGTCATCTATTCTGGTTTAATATTTATTACATTTCTAGCATCTCCTTCCACGGCAGAATTTACGCACTGCCTTGGTCTCATCAAAAGGAAAGCAGGATAGAGAAGTCACTATTAAATAAAATAGGGAACTTGGGGGGGGGAGTTTTCCTAAATATAAATAAATATTTTTCATTTGCTTCACAGCTGCCATTTAAGACCTGTTGTTGTTTTCCCCATCTCTGCTTTCAACAGCTGTGAGAGCTGACCGAATGCGTGGGGGCCGAAACAAATTTGGACCAATGTACAAGAGAGACCGGGCACTGAAGCAGCAGAAGAAAGCTCTCATCCGAGCCAATGGACTCAAGTTGGAAGCCATGACTCAGGTGATCCAAGCAATGCCCACTGACCTAACAATCTCCTCCGCCATCCAGAATATCCATTCTGCCTCCAAGGGCCTACCTCTCAATCATACCGCCTTGCCTCCCACAGACTATGACCGGAGCCCCTTTGTCACCTCTCCAATTAGCATGACCATGCCACCCCATGGCAGCCTCCAAGGATACCAGACCTATGGTCACTTCCCCAGCCGCGCCATCAAGTCTGAGTATCCTGATCCTTACACTAGCTCCCCAGAGTCCCTCATGGGCTATTCTTACATGGATGGTTACCACCAGACAAGCTCGCCGGCAAGTATTCCTCATCTGATGTTGGAACTCTTGAAGTGTGAGCCAGACGAACCCCAGGTCCAGGCAAAGATCATGGCATACTTGCAGCAAGAGCAAGCCAACCGGAGCAAACACGAAAAGCTCAACACTTTCGGGCTGATGTGTAAAATGGCTGACCAAACCCTCTTCTCAATCGTTGAGTGGGCCAGGAGTAGCATCTTCTTCAGAGAACTTAAGGTATGTCATATGATTGTGGATGTTTTTTACAGTATATGACCTGATCATAAAATCAGGTTTAGGAATAGGTCAGTGTGACTGGTCACTTGGCTTGGCATGGGCTAGCTTCACTTACTAGTCATTGACCAAAAGTCTCTTTAATAGCCTGAGAGTGAAATGGGAAACTTCCTTGCAATTTATCATGTTTTCATCAGCAGGAGGTAGCAGAAGGGCATGCTTCTGTTCTGTAGATGTGCACATCACCGATTCTAAAACAAGACACTTTTGAGGAGAGGGGGAGCCTGTTGCAGAGATCATTTTACGATGGTAGAAAAATGTCAATTTCCAGCCTTTCATCTTCTTGTATATCAGGTGCCATGGATAGCACTGCTGGGATAGAGGCAGAACTTATACCATACCAGATGGAAGCTTCCCTTTGTCTTTGATGACGTGAGTGCTGCATGTTTTTCTGATCCCCAGAAACAGCAGAGGGATGAAGGCTGTAAAGAGAAAGTGGGAAGAGGCAAAGTGACATGGTTGCTGTAGGCAGCAAGTGCTGGAAGGCCCAGACTAATGGCAAGACAGCTGAGGATAGGCCAGTGGCTCTCAACTTGTAGGTCCCCAGATGTTCCTGGACTGCAACTCCCAGAAGTCTTAATCAAAAGCTGAACTGGCCAGGATTTCTTCTCCCTCTCACAAAATACCAGAACTAGGGGACATCCACTCAAATTGGGGGCTGGGAGAGTAAGAACAGACAAAAGAAAATATTTTTTTCACCCAGCACGTTGTTAGTCTGTGGAACTCCCTGCCACAGGATGTGGTGATGGCATATGGCCTGGATGCCTTCAAAAGGGGATTGGACAGATTCCTGGAGGAAAAGTCCATCACAGGTTACAAACCATGATGGAGATGTGTAATCTCCAGGCTTAAAACCAGGGTACTTCAAGGGCCAGATACAAGAGAGTGGTATCAGGAGACAGGTATCTAGTCTCATGCGCTCCCAAACGCATCTGGTGGGGCCACTGTGAGATACAGGAAGCTGGACTAGATGGGCCTTTGGCCTGATCCAGCATGGCTCTTCTTATGTTCTTATCTGGGGACCCACAGGTTGAGAACCACTGGGATAGGGCTAGGAGCCAAGCAACCTGCCAAGTAGCCTTTAAGGTGCCATTATGGTGCCTTTCAGGTGCAGAAGAAGATGCTGAGCTGTCAGCTGAGATTCTGCCACCAGTCCATCTGTATGTAGAATGGGAGTGGCACATCTTGTCCCAAGTTAGCAAAGGGTCTTAGGCTGGCTTTGGAAATAGAGAAATGTCAGCAATACGGCTACAGCAAAACTAGGAGAAGGGTATCCCCAAACCCTGGTATTGGATGTGGGTATGGGTGGCAGTCAGTTTGATCCGAGGCAGTACTGTTCACTTGAAAGAAAGCTTGAGAATATAAGGTGATCACTTGGTTTGGCCTTGTTAAAAATGGTAGAATTGGTATAGAAAGACTTCTGGAGCCAAGAACTTCAGTGTAGAATAGGGTACCCAAATGTGAATGGCTAGCTCGGATTCTTTGGATCTGAACGTTCTTAAACATAGACTGTAACACAGACTATAATTGGTACTGGGTCTGGAGCAGCCAACTAATACAGAGACAGCAGAGGTGCAGAACTGATTCTCTACAAAGAAGAGGGTTTAAAGAAACCAATGTGTACTGTACTCATTTGTTGGTCTCCACACATGCATGCACCCCGGTTGAAAATTGTTGAGTTTAAAATTAGAAGGAAAAATGACAAATTGTGAACATTTCCAGGAGAGGTGCTTCTCCTTTGAAACAAGGAGAAGATGCCGACATCTTGTTTTACCTCCCCTGAAAAGCATGATCTGACATCCTCTAGTTTCACTGGGCTGCAGCCTCAGTAGGTCCATGGGTGCAAAATGGCATCTGGATTTCTGAGCTTGCCAGCTCTGCTGCAGGCTTTGGGAAAGTTGAACTCCCAACATTTTCATGGTGATGTAGGGTGTGAACATGAACCATGCCATGGCTACCTTCAAGACTTCATGGTGTGCAATAGTGGTTCATTTCTAATTTGCAGTCTGATCATTACCTCTTCTTGTTACATAGGCTGGAGATGTGATCCAAACAGGGCAGGGCAGCCAGAAGGCTGCCTGCAGGGTTATACCCATAGTCCTTGTCTTAGATTTACTGCTGGAACACTTTGTGGTCTGGATGTGATGTGCTAATTAAATGTGTTTGCTAACAGTTGCAGGAAACCACTTGGGGAAAATAAGTGTACAAATGTTGCTTTCACTGCTGGTTTGTTAGCTTCTCATATGGTCACTCCCAAAAGCACAGTGTTTATTTATATGGACTTTGGGTCTGATCAGTAGATCTCTTTACTCCTTCTTAAATATTATGCTATAACGATAACATGAATGCTGATACGTACAATGTGGTAGTCAGAAGAGGGTCAGCAGCTGGAGACTTCTGGGCCAAATCTGTCCTTCTAAAGCATGCTAGCTGGCTTCAGATTATCAATTCAGAGACAAAACTAGGTAGCAGTAATTCTTGTCTCTTATATAGCGTTTTTATTTCAGGTACTTGGAACATATGTATTCCTTTGGGTGTTGTTGGACTACAACTCCCATCATCTTTCACCTGGGCTATATCAGCTTGGAATGAGGAGAGTTGCAGCCCTCCAACACATTCCCTTGCTTTTTTAAAAAATATGCAGTTGTTTATAACATTTATGTCCCATTCCATAGCTGAATGGGTTCTTCAAGTTGCTGCTGACACAGCAATAAAAAGCAGGACAAATCAGTCTGTACCCTGAGGCTTGTTACCTTAAAAAGGAGACAAGGAAAGGGAAAATTTAAAGAGAAGGGGAAAGGAAAACAAGAAATCTCAATCACAACCTCTTGATGTGACATGGTTTATTCAAGCACTTGTGGAACACTCAGTGCAGGTGGTGATACAACATTGCATCGTTACACCATTGCATTGCACTTTGAGTTTGCCACTAAAAGCTTTATCTATACAGTGCTCTGAGACTTGTTTCATATTCTCAGTGCTCTGAGACTTGTTTCATATTCTTTTACTGCATGCTCTTACCTAGGATAAAAAAATATATTCTAGTAAGAAATTTTAAGGGAAGTAAAGAATAAAACTCTTCACATCTCGTTGACTTGGAGAGTCATGAGAATCAACAAAAAGTCAACAAAAAAGCTTGGGAAATCACACTATAAGATCTCTCTCTCTCTCTCTCTCTCTCTCTCTCTCTGTGTGTGTGTGTGTGTGTGTGTGTGTGTGTGTGTGTGTGTGTGTGTGTGTGTGTGTGTGTGTGTGTTCTTTCGCCTGGACACACACACTATATAAGATCTCTCTCTCTCTCTCTCTCTCTCTCTCTCTCTGTGTGTGTGTGTGTGTGTGTGTGTGTGTTCTTTCGCCTGGGCACACACACTATATAAGATCTCTCTCTCTCTCTCTCTCTCTCTCTCTCTCTCTCTCTCTCTCTCTCTCTCTCTCTCTCTGTGTGTGTGTGTGTGTGTGTGTGTGTGTGTGTGTGTTCATTCGCCTGGGCACACACACTATATAAGATCTCTCAGTCTCTCTCTCTCTCTCTCTCTCTCTCTCTGTGTGTGTGTGTGTGTGTGTGTGTTCTTTCGCCTGGGCACACACACTATATAAGATCTCTCTCTCTCTCTCTCTCTCTCTCTCTCTCTCTCTCTCTCTCTCTCTCTCTCTGTGTGTGTGTGTGTGTGTGTGTGTGTGTGTGTGTGTGTGTGTGTGTTGCCTGGGCACACACACTATATAGATCTCTCTCTCTCTCTCTCTCTCTCTCTCTCTCTCTCTCTCTCTCTCTGTGTGTGTGTGTGTGTGTGTGTGTGTTCTTTCGCCTGGGCACACACACTATATAAGATCTCTCTCTCTCTCTCTCTCTCTCTCTGTGTGTGTGTGTGTGTGTGTGTGTGTGTGTGTGTGTTCTTTCGCCTGGGCACACACACTATATATCTCTCTCTCTCTCTCTCTCTCTCTCTCTCTCTCTCTCTCTCTCTCTCTCTCTCTCTCTCTCTGTGTGTGTGTGTGTGTGTTCATTCGCCTGGGCACACACACTATATAAGATCTCTCTCTCTCTCTCTCTCTCTCTCTCTGTGTGTGTGTGTGTGTGTGTGTGTGTGTGTGTGTGTGTGTTCTTTGTGGGCACACACACTATCGCCTCTCTCTCTCTCTCTCTCTCTCTCTCTCTCTCTCTCTCTCTCTCTCTCTCTCTCTGTGTGTGTGTGTGTGTGTGTGTGTGTGTGTGTGTGTGTGTGTGTGTGTGTGTGTGTTCATTCGCCTGGGCACACACATCTACCAGGGATAAGCAGTGAGGTGGCCAAGTTTGCAGATGACACAAAACTTTTCCGTGTGGTAAAAACAGGAAGATTGTGAAGAGCACCAGAAGGATCTCTCCAAACTGGGGGAATGGGCTGAGAAATGGCAAATGTGTTTTAATGTAACCAAATGTAAAGTAATGCATATTGGGGCAAAAATCCAAACTTCATCTATCAACTCATGGGCTCTGAGTTATCCGTGACGGATCAGGAAAGAGATCTTGGTGTGTTGGTGGACAGCTCCATGAAGGTGTCTCCCCAATGTGCGGCAGCGGTAAAGAAGGCCAATTCCATGCTAGGGGTTATCAAAAAGGGGATTGAAAATAAAACAGCCAACATTATAATGCCATTATACAAAGAAATAGTAAGGCCCCACCTGGAGTATTGTGTACAATTCTGGTCACCGCATCTCAAGAAAGACATAGTGGAACTGGAAAAGGTGCAGAAGAGAGCGACTAAAATGATTACCGGGCTGGGGCACCTCCCTTATGAAGAAAGGTTAAAACATTTGGGCCTCTGTTTAGCAGGGTATGAGTAAAGTGGATAGAGGGAAGCTCTTCTCTCTCTCCCAAAATACCAGAACTAGGGGACATACACTCAAACTGAGGTCTGGGCGAGTAAGAACTGACAAAAGAAAATATTTTTTCACCCAGTGCGTTGTAAGTCTATGGAACTCCCTGCCACAGGATGTGGTGATGGCATCTGGCCTGGATGCCTTCAAAAGGGGATTGGACAGATTCCTGGAGGAAAAGTCCATCACAGGTTACAAACCATGATGGAGATGTGTAGTCTTCAGGCTTTAAACCGGGGTACTTCAAGGGCCAGATGCAGGGGAGTGGTATCAGGAGACAGATATCTAGTCTCATGCGCTCCCAAACGCATCTGGTGGGGCCGCTGTGAGTAGAGATGGGCACGACTTAGCGGTATTCCCGTTTTCGTTTCCGTTACTCGGTTCCGTTACTCTATGGAAACAGTAACGGGAATTACTCCACCAGACTTCGAGCTCGAACCGACGAACGAACAATTTTGGTCTGATTTGTCGTGCTCGTTCCTTGCATCACGCGATCGCGCGATGCCACGCAGCACAGAAAAAAAGTTTTTAAAAGTTAAAAAAACCCGGTTCCCGGCCAAAAAGCAGGTGGAAAAATGCCTGCCGTGCCTCAGGGCACCTACCAGAGGGGTTGTTTCTGGAGGTCCCCAGCCTCCCCCCCCATCCCCCGTCCTGGGCTGCTCTGGTGGGACTTGCCGCAGGCTCGCAGGCAGCCAGCAAAAAGCCCAGTCTCGCCGCCGGCCGCCGCAATTAAAGCTCAAGCAAGCGGCATGGACGGCACAGGAAAAAACTTTTAAACTCTCCCCCCACCCATTCCCAGGCCAAAAAAGCAGGCAGAAAAATGCCTGCTTGACTAAGGGCGCAGGGCACCTACCGGAGGGGTGGTTTCTGGAGGGGGGGTCCCGCCTCCCCCTCGTCCTGGGCAGCCGGACTCGCCATGCCATGCGGTGCGGGTGGGGGATCCAAAATGGGGCGGCGAACGCAATATTGTTTTTGAAATCATGGTCCAAAAACACACAAGCACAACAGAAACACGCAAAAATTTATAAACTGCCAGATTTTTCACAGTAGCAGTGGGTTTTTTCTTGCAACAAAATGTCTCTCCTCTCCTCCTCTGTCCTCCATTTATTTTATTTTATTTTATTTTTTTTACACCTGCGCAATGATGGGCTGGCCGAGTGGCCAACCATGTGGGAGTGAACGACCATGCAAATTTTTGGAGCCATCCCACCAATTGCATGGCCACTTGGCCATGGAGACTTCTGGGATGTGCCAAAAAGCCCCCTAAAACCTGCCCTAGCCCCCTAACCCTAACCCTAATCCTTGACTCCTTACCCATACGTCACAAACTGTCTTCTTAGTGGGTCAGAGAGGCACCCAGGGGTGCAACCCACTAGCCCACCGTAACCTTACCTGTCACTAGCCTAATCCTAGCCCTTGCACTAACCCACCTTAACCCTAAGCCAGATCTACTTGCATTGCACTACACGCAAGTACAATTCCCTTCTTTGTGAGACATGGCGGTGCGAGAGCCTTAGGCATCACCCTATGGCTCTGGGTTCACTGGTCTCACTGTCTGCAACTGGTATGCATATCCATATGGCTATGCATGCCATTTAGCAGCAGCAGGTGAGGAGGGGAGACCCCCATGTTGAGGGTTCTCTTGGAGCCTGCTTCCCCTTCCTAGTGGGTGAGGATAGGAGGCACCCACGGGTGCCTCCAGGAGCCCGCTTTCCCTTTATAGCGGGCCAGAGGAGGCACCCACCCCACAGAGGTGCCTCCAGGAGCCCGCTACCCCCCCAAAAAAAACCAGTACTAATGAAAATGAAAAAACAAAAAAACGAACCGACTAATTTTTGCGGATTTTTGCAAAAAACGGAAACAACCTGAAACGGAACCGGCCCAACTAACGACAACTCGAAAAAAATTTTTTCAAGTCGTGCCCATCTCTAGCTGTGAGATACAGGAAGCTGGACTAGATGGGCCTTTGACCTGATCCAGCATGGCTCTTCTTATGTTCTTATGTTCTTATGATCATTAACTATCTGTAGCTGTATTGATATGTCTGTTGTCTGTCATGTATCCTTATTATTGCTATAAAACCATTTATTATATGCTTTTGTCTATTTTTGTGATACATGATGAAAAACATTTAGGTCTTTTAAAGGCCATTCCCCCTCCAATGTTGCTTTCTTAATGGTGGATTCTTATTGCCAGCTATTATTTGTTTATTTATATGATTTTATTGTATTTACTGTAGATGCTTTATCTGGAAACTATGGCTCAAAAATAGAAAGAGAGGGAGGGAGGGAGAGAGAAATGTCTGCATAATAAATTTCACAGTACTAGTAGAAATGACAAGTTTCTACTCCAAGGAGACATCTGACTATTAAACCAGTTGGGACATATGAAGGTACATGTAGTCTTCAGTGACAAGATAGTAAGGGGTTTGTAAGGCACCCAAATAGGAACAGGAGGAATTTATTCCTAATACAACTGACCAAGAGGCCTCTTCTCCCTGCTTCACATTCCCATGTGACATTGGTCCCTGGTCCCTCACTTCCCTATTCAGATGCAAAATCACTTCAAGTCATGTCAGAAGAGTCTGGAAATGTAGCCTTGCGTGTGCCAGACCAGATGTGCCTCATAATGTGAACTTACATGCTTGCCCAAAAAATAGGGCCTCTTTGGGCCATAAAGGAGAACTAACCTCACGTTTCAAATATGAATATTAGAAAACTGTGGTAATGTAGGTTGTCGGTGGACCTTTAATAAAGCCATTCAGCAGTATGATCGTGCCGTTGGTTTAGAAGTGGAAATATGCTGTGATGGACTACAACTCTCAGAATCACTTCAGGGTGAGTTATGAGATTTATAGTCTAAAAAGTAACTTCCTCAAACTGTGCAAATGGTGCTACTTTTACTACATGCTCTTACCTAGGATAAATATATATATATATATTCTAGTAAGATATTTTAAGGAAAGTAAAGAATAAAACGCTCTACATCTCATTGAAGAATTCTATACATGGCAATACTGTTATGCAGTGAGGTGTATTTAATATGCTTAGTTATTTCCAGAGACAGGCTGAGACACTGAGATGTCTGAGGCAAGAGCCAAATGGCATTTCATGTTGACAAATGTGCAGCAAATGAAATAACTGTCAATTGGCTACCCTTGACATCTTCCACACGAGGCAAGGTGCCTCCTTTTGCCACACAGTAAGGCCAGATTCTTCCTCTGCTGCCCCATATAATAACTTGCCAATGTTCTGTGATGCTATTCTAGTGTTACCCGTGTTGTGATATTTGGTTTCATTTCTTACCATCATTTCAGCACTCACATAACATGTCAAACAGGATAAGTTAGCAAAATCTGGTCCAGTATCTGTATGAGGGAATTGAGAATTTAAGTAAATTTAATATGACAAAGAAATGTCTGCCCAGATGGACAAACATGTGTTGAGCAAAATTTGTTTTTTTTTTTCTGTGTTTTCACTGTTGCTCTTAGAAACTGGAAATTTTAAAAAAAAAAAAAATAGCTTTCTTCGGTGACTCAAAGGAGGCTACGAGTCCTGTACATAATTGTCTGGGACTTACATTTCTCAGAAAAGATTAAGCTAACAGGCGCTGAGGTATATTATTCTGACTAAGTCAAGCTCTCTCATTCAGAAGAGGAAAGGCTTCTTTGAAAATGTGTTGCTAAATAAAAATACTGTGTTGGAGACATTTAATAATGAGTTATATAATTATTATTATTTTAGAAAAAGAGTTAAGGTAACAATAAACACAGGAAATATACATGAATAAAGTGTTCTAAAAAGCCAGGCAACAAGTCTTTAAAGACTATAAATATCTCCTCAGCTAGGTCACTATTATTAGCAAAGGTTGAACAAAAGAAGACATCCAGAAATAGATACGATGGCCAGAGTAAGGGATGGTATGAAATGTCTTGTTTAACCTTACGCAGATATTGTTGCCATAGCATAGGAAATGGTTTTTAGCTGGCTCATGAGTTCTGTAGGGATGAAGGATGTTTCCATGTTGTGCGTTTGCCAAGGAAATTCCTTAACAGGCCTGTTTGCTAAACAGAGGAAATATCAGCCTACTGGGGTGTCACTCAGTGCGAGGGAATCATTGATCTTCATTCTTTCACTAGTTGCTGTCAGACTGGGCTGCGGGCTTGCAGAGTGCTGTATTTAGAGTGATGTTTCACATTTTATGTTGCACTTTTTGTGTGTGGTGATTCAGTGGTGTAAAAAAGTGGGGATCTCTTGCAAGTATAATTGGTCTTGACAGTAGACCCCTTAAATACCACCTCCATCCCTTCTGCATCTTCAGTATTCCTGTACATACTAAACATCCACTGTCACATATCTACTTAGAATTGGGGATTAATCTGCGGCTATGCTACATAATTTTACATTCCATCTTCTATGTGTTAAAGGACAGGTTGAATAAGATGCTTCCCCCCCTTTCTTTCACTAGAATTAGTTTACCAAAAGGCTAAGTTACCTCAACTTAGTCCAGTCTCCCAAACCACTGGACCTGTTGGTGGCAACTGACATATGAGGTGCGGAGCAGCCTGTATGTTCCTCCTGTATAACTCAGCTTTCAGCTGCCAACAATTGCTTCTTGATAAAAACATCTAACATTAGGGTCAGTCCCCCATCCATTAAACAACAACAACAACAACAAAGATAACCAGAACATCCCAGCAGGGTGATAAAAGTTTTCCTGTGTTCCAATAATAAAGGCCGTCCATTCCATCCCTGCAGTTTCCAGTTCCTTTGTGGCCGAACAGCTTGCATAGATGAACTCACTTGTAACTAGCTGAACTGCAGCATCAGTGAGGGAGTCGGAAACAGATGTTCGTCAGGCTATGCAGTTTGTTGTCATTGTCACTATTACGTGGCACTTCTCCCAACGGAAATCGTTTGCGACCAGGAAAGAATATAATGGTGAGGGCTCAAGGGGGAGATATTTTGCAAAACTTTCACATTTTTTGCTGTTTTTAGGAGAAAATCATGACTTGGAACTGAACTTTATATAAAGTGGAGTTTACAATATTCTGGATATATCTCCATCTGAATATCCATCCAGAATATTGTAAACTCCACTCCACTCATCATGCAGAGATTTAAACAGAATTCAACATTTGTTTCTGCAGGCCCTGATGGTTGGCCTCAGTTTCTCTCTCTTTGCAGAATTTCTGTGAAATGGAACAATCTAGCTAGAGTAAGACATGTGTTGAACAGACTGATTTTTTCAGTTCCAAAGGTTGTTAAAGATAAAACATTTGAAATTTGTTCAATTTAACTGGACCTTTATTGTGTCTAACACATTTAAGATAAGAGCAGATTCTTGGATAACTGTAGAAGCACAGCAGTTCAGAAGCACAAAAAATGTTGGTCTATCATTTTTAAATAATATACTATAATTCTAATTGTACAGTACAGTGAAAACAATGAGGAAAAAACAAATTTTACTTCTAATTATATTGGTATTTTTTTATATGATTACTGTCTAAATGTTTGCCTAAAGTAATAACTATTTTGTCAGGCTTTAGATGTGCTGTTGGAGAAGTTAATATACATTTCCTCATAATACTATCTTAAAGTTATTCTTCCAGCCCCTTGATTGTAACCATGTTTTAACTATTAAAGACAAGCAAACAATTTGCATTTAGAGACGTCTGGCTTCAATATCCATATCTCTCAGCTTACATTTGAAAATAGGGTCCATACTAGGATTTTGTATGAAAAATTCTGGGTCTTACTTTGCAGAATTCTATGATAATTTTCTCACTGCTGAATTGTTATATGATGTTCTGCTTATCCATGGGTCAGCACAGAGATAATATTTGGCTATAAGCATTATGTTCAACAACAAGCCCAATGGTTAATTAAATTATAAAACAGGATCATCTGACAACATCTGCAGCCATGAATACAGAGTCTAAAGTCCTTTTGCTTAACATAATAAATTGCAATGAGAATAAACCCATTCAATCAGTGGTGGGATTATTCCCATAATCTACCCAATTCCCACTGATTTATCGGGTCTACTCTAACATAATTTATTATAATAAGCAACACATCAACAACATATCCCAGAACTAAACATTAGGTTTGAGAACCATTTAGTGATTATTATAAAGCTCAGACTTAAACAAAGCAACATTAAAATCATGATTTTTTTTAAATGGCACCTCGTTATTTGATCATAGAATCAGTGGGAAATGGAGTTAGAAGGGGCCTATAAGGCCACTAAGTCTACCCCACTATTCAGTCCAGGAATCCAAATCAAAGTACAGTACAGAAGGTTGTCGAATTTTCATTAGTCCTTGGAGTTCTCACCATTTCCTGATATAACTGGTTCAATTGTTATACTGCTGTAACAGCTAGAACGTATTCTTGGTACATCCTGATCCCTGTCTCTACAACCATCTTTCAAGTATTTTAAAAGTGCTATCAAATCTCCCGTCAATCTTCTCTCATGTCAGATCTTTCAGTATTTCCTCACAGGGTCTAATTTCCCGTTCTCCAATCACCCTTGTTGCTCTCTTCTGAACTTGCTGAACTCTGTTGGCATATTTCTTAATGTGTGGTGTCCAGAACTGGATATAGTACTTGAGATACACCATGCTTTTGTTTCCTTTGAAATCAAGAATTCAAGTAGAACACAGCCACATTCCCCCAGAGTGGCACTTAACTGCCACTTCTTCCAAAAAGACATCTCTATTGGTTAGAACTAGAGATGGGCACGAGTAAAAAAAAAATGGCATTTCATTTGTCGTTTGTCATTTGGAGGGTCCGTTTCGGTTCGTTTCCATTTTTCGTGAATTTTTTGCAAAAAAATCATTTTCGTTTTCGTTTGTTTCGTTACCATTTCATTACCATTTATTTCAATTTTTTGTGATTTTTTTTTTAGGATTTTAAGCAATTCACTCATATTGCAGTAACGGAAATGAAACGCACGACAAAATTCCTGGTGTTTCTGTTCGTTTTGTTTCATTTAAGAGACAAAATTTGTTTGTCGTTTTGTTACGTAACAAAACAAAAAAACAAAAATGGAAATGAAAAATTGTTCGTTTCGTGCCCATCTCTAGTTAGAACCAAACCAACAATGGCCAATCTTCTACTTTCTTCCTTCAGTTTATTAGGAGCAATACAACCCAATAATTTATTAGAAGGATTTTATTTCGCAGAATTTACCCAATAGATATCATGATAATTTAAATCTCCTATTATTACTATTTAATTATGTATTTATTTATTAAGCTTTTATACCACCTATTTCCCAATGGGACTCTAGGCGGTTTACAAAGAACATCAATAAAACAATAAAACAATAAAACATCTATAAAAACCATCAATGGGGGGCAGCAAGAAAATAGCAGGGCAGAGGGAAACCCCTCGACATGTAGCAGCAGGAAAAAAAGAAAACCCCAGAAATAAGGTCGCCATAGGCCTCGCTATACAGCATTGTATCTCTCTGAAATTCATGCAATTTGTTTGTCAAGGGTTTCATCCACACCTTCCCCTTGATTTTGATGGTCAATAGTAGATTCCAACTACCACAGTCCTTTTGGGTTTTGACCCAATTATATTAATCCAGATGTTCTCAGTGGAACAATTAAGCTTATTCCTTTGTATTTTTGTACAATAATTTGTATTTTTACATATACTGCAACTCCATCTCCTTTTCTAATCTTTTGTTCTTTTTGAGCAATTTGTATCCTTCAGTTGCTATATTCCAGTCACAGGAGTCATCCCACAAAGCTTTTGTTATCCCTATCATGTCATATTTACCCTCCTGAACTAAGATTTCCTGCTCTTCTTGTTTGTTTCCCATGCTCCTATCATTTGTAAATTTGCTCTAGAGATTGTACGATTTGTGGTCTGCTTTCTTTTATACATGTGGACAGTTTCTTGCCACCTTTCCCCCCCTTCCCTGTTCTTTGTATTTCAGAATGTTTTATGATTTTTACTATTTTTCCTTTGCTTTCCATATACTGCCCAGAGTAACAACTTGCTGGATAGATGGTACACAAATTGAATACATAAAAAAAAAAAATATATGAAGATTATTACTAAGGCCCATTAGAGCTGTTCAGTCTGTTCCTCTGATTGGGTATAATTCTTCTTCTGGCCTTGCTTCAAAGTTTCTGTTTCTCTCCCTTTTCCAACTCATGAAGTTCTTCAGATTGCATCTAAACACATTCTTCTCAGTCTGTCTCCTTAAAACCAGATATGTGACACTATATAATGAACCCATTTTAGGCATGTGTAAGGTATTAGCCATGTTTATCAATGGATACTTGGGTTTTTTTCTCACAGGGCATTGGATATTGATCTCCAATCATATATATATGGCACACACACACACATTTGTGTGTATATACATTCACAATAGCATATAACTCTTTTAAAGGATTCAGTGAGCTTCCAGAAATCTTTATAATGTTGGAAGCAATCTCTAGGCATATAGCTAACAGTAAAACTATGGTTTCATTGAATGATTTTCTTTACAGTTTCCCTGCTCTACTTTCTTTTTTCATTTGCGGTAAGAACAGAATTTTAAAAAAAAACACTACCCAGATAAAAAAATGTATATATGCCTCTTTAAATGTATATGAGTATGAGTATTATCTGCTGCATATTTAGGGCCACCTTACCTCAAGTGATGGTCTTTAAATCGTATTAGTCCCTGGGGATAGCATAATGGCACAGGGTGTGTGGGAGTGGTTGTGCTCATACCAAGTTTTCCTGGTGAAGGATCATGCACAGTCTGTTTCAACATCATTTGCATAGCTAGCGTGTGCCACTACAACACCCGGTGTCCATCTCTCTACTTTAAAAGAATAAATAAATTGATAATTCCAGGGGGTGTACCCAGGGATGCCTGAAAAATAATGCAATCTTCTTCCTCCTCCTCTCTTCCAGAGTAAATTCCCTCCTCAAACTTTTCAGTATTAAACATGGATTATTTGTTGGATATGGGGTGTCTTCTTTACACTAAACAGTTTCTCTGATAACCATAGTTTGGAAATCCCCTTCAAACAATTGCTCAGTAATGTGATCCACTCTGTGACATACAAAGCTGCTACGGTCACAGGCCTTTAGATCTTCACTGCAGCCATTGCTGATGTGGGCTCCTCCAGATGTCTTCAGCAGCTTCCCTCATCATTCCCAACTTTTTGAACCTGCAGGGAGATACTGATGGATGCTGTAATCCAAACAACTGGGATAAAGCTTCATTTCAGCCTTTTGGAAATATAGAAGCCCCCCAAAAGTTGATATAATCAAACAGAAAAACCAACCTTGTTTGTTTAAATATTCTACATCTTGTCTAGAATATCAGAAAATCAGAGTCTGTCTCGCATGGAGAGAGGCTATGGATAGTGGACCTCTTGCTTCTTCATGAATAGGAAGGAGGGTGATAAAACTGAAGCAGAAGGAGGCAGGCCTATATCATTTCTTTCTAGGCATGATTATATAATAATTACATGCCGCAATGTTGATTCAGATTTATTCAGACTACTGGCAGGTGGCTTGCCCGTCCAGGCTGCTCATGGTCTCCCAGGCCTGGGCAGCCAACTAGACACTGCAATTCACTGAGCTACAAGAGCTCACATGGATAGCCAAAGTATAATACCCGAATAATGCTACAATCTAGTTCAAAGTTAATACGTTAGAAGGGGAGAATGCTAGTCCTGCCCTTTCACCATAGTTCTCCAACAACTGTGTGAACAAGAGTGCTTCCTTTATAGATGATGATGCCATGGGATTGTTTTCAGACTAGAATTTTTCACTCCTCAGTCCACTATATAATAACACCACAGTTATTTAGTGCAGTGCCTAAAGAGCTAAGCAAGCATTTAGAAGAATTTGGAGTTGACAAAGTCACCATCAGTGAGCTGCAGAAAGCCACCTTACTGGGATCTGCTCACATAATTAGCTGATACATCACATAGTCCTAAATGCTTGGGAAGTGTTCAACTCGTGATTTGTAATACAAAATCCAGCATAGTTAGCTGTGTGGTGGTGGTGGTGGTGGTGGTGGTGGTGGTGGTGATGATGATGATGATGATGATGATGATGATGATGATGATGATGATCAATCAATCAAGAGGGAACAGGGAGTGTTTGAAAAAAAGGTATTAAGTTATTTACATACAGTTTTTCGTGTAGGCTGTATAATTAGTTATGTTTATGGTGATACCATTTTAGAGATTTTTAAAACATTTTTGTATACACTTTTAACTTGAATTTTAAAATTTATATTAAACCATAAGGTATAAATAGTCAACTTCTACTCTAATCCTCTATGATTATGTGTTGCCCTTGAATATAGATATTCGGATATGACTGATTGCCATACTGCTTTTATTGTATTTGTATTTGTATATAGATATAATGGCCATTGGCTATAATAAAAACTAATTTGATTTGATTTGATAATAATAATAATAATAATAATAATAATAATAATAATAATAATAATAATAATAATAATAATAATAATAATAATAATACAGAGAGACCTGGCAATCAAAACATTTTGCTTGTGGATGAAATGCATTTCAGTGGTCCCCACTCCCTGTAGTCATTTAGACTTTGAAAACAATGTCAAGAAATTTTATACAATATTGCAAGCAGTTGCAGATCTCAGAAATACAGTATCACCACTAAAGTTACAAAAAATGGCAATTCTAGGACCAGCATACATACTGGGCCAATATTTAAGTACTATTTATTTATTTATTTATTTATTTATTTATTTATTTATTTATTTATTTAGAATCTTGTTAGCCAGTCAATGTTCTTATAATTTTGATTGACTGTGCCTGGTATCTTTTTTAACAACAACAATAACAACAATGAGCATTCATGTCAATCTCAATTTATGATTAGCCTTTCCAGGGTCCTCTATGTAGGTAATACTCAGAAGTGGTTTACTTGTCCCTTCTTCTGGGGTTATCCTGGGACTGTGCTGTTTGTCCATGACCCCACAGGGTGGCTCTTTTCACTGGAGGCACAGAGGAGAATGGAGCGCCCAGCCTCTGGGCTCCACAGCGAGATACCTAAACTATTAAAGCTATTGTTAAAGTGTGCATGATTGGAAGCTTAGCCTTGTATTTTCTATGGAATCGTGTCACATATTACAACATTACCCATAATATATTAGTTTTTGAAATAATGGGTCCATAACAATGCCCCCCCTTTTTTTAAAGAAAGGCAAGAGAGAGAGAGAGAGAACAATAGGAAACTTTTTCTGAGCAATTTTTCAGGGTACAGCATGAGAGGCATTTTGAGGGAGTTATTTCAAAGTTTTGGCAGTTTTCAACCCTTAAAAATTAAGGGATAGGTAAAGTAATGGTAAAGCAAAAGAATAAGCTGGAAAATATTATAACATTAACAATTTCTAATTCTTTGCTTTGTAATGAGTTGAAAACCAATAATTATTTTTTTCAAATGGGAGAAAAGATCTGCCATTTAAATTGGGAGTGCTGCTTTATTTTAAAAAGTAGCCGATGGACATTCTTGAGCTGGAATATCTAGTCTTTGATTCTATTTGTTGCAGAATCTTTAAGTTTTGCCAGTCATATCTGCTCGATGTTGTGATTGTTGTTGCTTTTAGAATTTACACTTCCTCTGGCGCATTGGATTCTAAAGGCAGGTCATAATTTATGAAAATGGGAAAATTAAATGTCCATACCAGACAAGCCATTAAGTCACTGCAGGGGTGAGGATGGGGTGTATTAGACCTTGCTCTTTCATCTGCACCCAGCAGAGAAATCCTGAATGTATAAAACAGCTGGGAAGTGTCACCTGTATCCTGCAGTCTGAACTGATGAATCAAAAGCAGAAATTCATTCTGATTAAGGATTGTTCCTTTCCTAATGTCCATTCCTTAGGGCTGAAGGCCATCACTTTATACACCAGAAGTCCCTAAATCAGCAGTGTATTTTATATGAGGGTTTTCTGTTGTAGAAATATCATTTTAGGTTTATGGGGAAAATATTTGATAAGTACTCTTTGGAAACATTCATTCATTCACAAACCCTGAACTTTCCTCAATTATTTCAGTTTATTAATTAAATATATAGCTCCATCCTAATTTTTAGGCAAAAAAAATACTAATCTTGACAATGCAATCCTCCAGTTTCAGCATTTATTACTGTTTTTTATTAAGAACTTAGTCTGGGGAAAAACACTTTTGCATATTGGGTTTCTTTTATTTGTTTTTTTATTTATTGAGCTTTTACACTGCCAATCTAGCAAACAGCTATTCTAGACGGCTTATATACTGACAACAAAAACAGCAAATGAACAAATTTTGTCAAGGATTTTAAAAAGTGGAAATGGGCACAGTCTGGAGGTGGAATTGTAAAGAGAGGAAGTGTACATATACAGTGGAACCTTGACTTATGTCATTAATCCATTCCAGAGGTCTAGACATAAGTCAAACATGCCTTAAGTCAAACAAACTTTTCCCATAGAAAGTAATGGGAAAGTGGATTAATCCATTCCAGATGATGAAAAAGACCCCCGAAAACAGAAATTTAACACAAATTTGACTGGGATAGGAGATTCCTTCTGGGGATGTAAATGAAATGTCTCTTCAAAGAGAGGAGGAGGCAGTGGACAGGGCTGGTGCTAGGCTTTTTCGCACCCTAGGCGAGGGTGGGAGGGGGAGGGCAGGGCCGGGGGCCGGGCGGGGCCGGGGGGGCTGGCGGACTGTCTAACCAGCAAGGCCAGCCCTGAGCTCCCGGCACTTCTTCTCCTCCGCCAGCAGCAGCAGCTTTGGTGAGGCCGAGGACCAGCTCCAGGTGCTCGGAGCTGGCCTTGCCGAAGCCGCCGCTGCCGGAGGAGAGGAAGAAGGCAGGAGCAGTTTGGAGGTGGCAGCCGCGATGCTGGGTCATGGCTGCCGCCCGATTCCGATGCGTTGCACCAGGGCTCCGAGATGTAAGTCAAAGCCTGTGACTCAAGTCAAACAGCCCCCTTCTTGCTGCAAGTCAAATATGCTGCAAGTCAAGCAGCATGTAAGTCAAGGTTCCATTGTACAGACATTTGTACATTTGCCCGTAGCGCTTATGAAGTGATACATGATGACACGCATCAATGCATCAGGTGCATGTGTATGTAAATGTGTGCACATGTGGATCCAGGACACTAGCACATGTCTACCCCTGACACTGTTCAATACAGCAAAGGCTGCAAAATATATTTAAATTGCCCCTATGCCAGAAGTACCATTAGATCCAGTGTGAAGTGAAAATGTTTGGGGAGACTGTTACAGTCCATTCATCATCCACAGGGCTTCAGACGCCTTTGCAGGGAGGGCTGTCGGCAGCGGACGAAACATGCCGCCAACGAAGAAGAGTCTCTTGCACTCTGTGTGTGCCTGTGACTGTAAGGAGGAAGACAGTAATCTTTGGGGTTAACAAGTATTTGGAGATTCCTAGCAGTAAAATGTGTCAAAATAAGATGTTGAAGTTGGGGGATCACTGTTGAGGGTGGGAAACAATGCTGGCTGGCAGTGCCTATCATACTTACCACTAGGATTGTTCAGAGAGGGGTCCTTTAGCCATCTATTCCCCTGTATTCCTTGCTACTTTATTAAATGGGAGGGGGGAATGGTTTATGGAGACATGTGTGGATTTAGTTTGTATTGACAAGGGAAAGTATTTGAAAAGGGAAATGATCAGATCTTACCTAATGTCGCTTGGCAACCCCCTTGTCCAAGTCAGGCACCACTCTGAGCCTCCTCTTTTGATCTCGGGGCGATATTTTTCTCTGTTATGTCATAGAGGTCACCTGGCTCATGTGTGACAAACTGCCTGCATAAGTCACAGCCTCAGTGGCAGAGATTTGTAACCGTGTCCCTGGTCCATTGCCTTTGAATTATTTCGCAGGCCCTCTGCTTTACATTTGCACTCTGTCGGAAGATGAACAAGGGAAGGGAGTAAAATCAAGGGCAGGGTCTCATCCTGAAGGACAAGGGGAAACAGGTGGAAGGTTAATGGCCCTGGAGCGTATCCACAAGCCTCTCAGGCTTGATATATGGGCCTCGGGCCTAAAACAGGCATTGGCTTTCAAAGATATATTATTTCATTTGAGGAGAGACATTCTGGAGATCCTGCATTTGTCTGCTGATAGATGATCCTCTGTCCACAATTGGTTATGGCGTGTGAGTTTTCCTTGGGCCTGCTCCCGTACATAAAATTTTTTGCTGAGCTCTCCAACCTTTCACATGCCTTTAAGAATGGGGACGTGTGCGGGGCTTCTGGCAGGCTGCAGGCCGGATTTCGGTTGCTGCTATTTTAGTCATTCCTTTTGAGCTGCTGTGGCAAGTTCGGGGAGCCGAGGGAGCTGGGATGAAAGGCACGTCTGTTCATTCATACATAACCTGATAAGGGGCGGCCTTGCAAAAGGAAAACAGAAACAATGTTAGGGATCAGTTGTGTCTCTTTCTCTCTGTGTGTGTGCTTGTGCTGTCGCAGATACACACACATAAACATATATCTGTGATGGGCTGGTAAGGGGGAGGGAGGCATCCTTGAATAAAAGCACATAACAGTCTTCGTGGTGATTAGGATATTTGGTGATGTCTCAAAGTCTATTCCTGTTCTATTGAACTTTATCTTGAACAAAATGACATCAAAGTAGAGAATGACAACATCCATGAATGACATTAAAGTAGGAAAGGATATATTTTTAATTTGTATTTATTTATTTATTTGTTTGTTTGTTTGTTTGTTTGTTTGTTTTTGCAGGATTCTTATCTTTGCAGATAGTCCCTTAATGATATGCTCAATTTTTTTTTTGAGATTTTGTTCTGTTTCGCTTTTTCAGGGAGGATTCTTAACAACACTTAAAACTCGCTCACGCTTACCTGTTATTAAGGTGCTTTGAACTTAATAGGATGCATACACCTAATGGTGAGGAGGGAAAGAGGCAATCTGGCGACCTCCAGATATTTTCATGTATAACTGCCATAAACCTTTGTTGGTTTGAGTTAACTTTAACATAAGAGAATGCATCTAGAGAACGTTAGGTCAACAGCACCTGATTTTAGTGTTACTGGATTTTTAGAAATCAGTGGTGGGAGGTTTGGGGTATTCTTTTCTCCCACTGCAAACAGTTCAACATTTCAGTGCCAGGTAGAAACCTTCCTGTTCCAGAAGTTGTTTAACTGATATAACATAGATTGTGGGTCCTAAATGGCAATTTTAGTGTATTTTCCAATGTTTTTAATTGTTCATTTTAATTGTTGTAAGCCGCCCAGAGACCTTTGGGTAGTGGGTGGCATATAAACTGAATAAATAAATAAATACATAAATAAATAAATAACCCCATTTTCATCTGAACACCTTCTTCATATTGGCAGGCAGGGCAGCTGCTTAGCTCACCCACTCATAAGGCCAGAGGAAAAGCAACTATCATGATCCCAAAAATTGACAGACAGATCCTTTGAAAATTATGTTTGCTGAACCATTATCTCACAAGAAGAAAATAACTTCCACAATTGTTTTAACTGAATTCCTAAGCACCATAAATAAATAACATGCTTATTTACTTACTCCTTACTTGCAATTTTCTTACTTACATTTCATTGTATCCTTTTGTACGAAAGAAATAAGTGAAAATTCTAAGGCTGTCTGGGTTGTTTTGCTACTAGAAAGTCCACCAGAAGAACTGGGATGAGGGCAACCCCCCACCTCTCCCAGTATGTCTATATGTTCTCTCAAACCATCTCTAGAGATGTGGCAAAACTCACCAGAGTATATTTTCAGGTAACTTGGAAGGGTTGCATGAAGAGGAAAAGAAAGTCCCTTTTTGCTTGTATTCCACCATTAGGATATTTTTCTGCATTTTTTAATGTTTTTGCTCCATATGGTTAAATAATGGTTTGTGCCAGTGCAAGAAGTCCCCACTGAAAAGAACGTATTTTTGTCATTTACTAGGGGACCACCTTTATGTTGAATGCTGGACAAATATATGGCATTACCAACACCTTCCCTATGAATGAGTTCTTCTTCCTCCAGCTCGTTTTGTTTGAGAACTATCCCAGAGAATCAGATATTAGCAAGGCAGTCCTGTAGCATATAGAAGTAAAACCCCATTGAATTCAATAGAACATAGGCCAAAATAAACAACTGAAAACGTAAAGTGATTCAGAGAAGCAAAGACACCCATTTCCTCTTGAAGGGTTATTTTCACAAATTTTAGTTGATGTGGTGTTTCTCCAGTCCTACTACATGCATACGGTCTAACCATGAACATTTTTTCCCTCCTTGGACTCTTACCAAAGAAATGGTTATAGTGCCACTGATGCTGTCCACCTATGGGAAGGTCACGACCCAACTGTGGGCTGTGAGCCACCAGTTGAAGATTGCTGTTCTATATTGTGCTCGTAGATCATCAATATTTTTCTTGGCACTTTCAGGAAGAAGCTGTTAACATGTTTACGGATAAGTCCTTCAGCCAGCTAGGATCTACTCTTGCATCCATTACTGACAGGAAACATGATTTGAGTGCAAAGGCCACAGGTCATAGTGAGTTATATACACACTTATTTACTGGAGAACATGATTGTTGACTGAATGTCAACCTGGGGCTGGATTAAATGAGAGAGAGAAAATATATCCAAAATTGAAACAAGAGCTGTCAACAGCTTTGAGAACACAAACTGGCAAACATGAGTTCTTCCTTGCAATCTAGAACCACCTGTCTTTGCTGAAATAAACTCAGATCGCCTTACTCGCGCTTCTAGAGCACATGTGTAATAAGAATGCAATCCACTTAGATAGTCCTTATAAGATGGACTAGGAAGCCTTCCAGATGTTTTCAGAGCCATATGGGAGCCAGTCAGACAACATCTAAAGGGACTCCATCCATCTTCTACAGCAAGTTCTACTTTCAATTTAATAGAGGGGCTGACATCTTTTGACTTTCTGTGTTTTTAATGTTTGCAGGTGGCAGTAGATTCGAAAGATGTTTGTTTTTCTGCATTCCATACATTGCAACCTGCAGAAAATCTGAGCGATCTGAGTTCTTCCCAGGGTTCTGTTTCTTGCATTATCATTAATACTGATTAGGAAATGGCAATATTATTTAGGGCAGCCTTCTCCAAACCACTGCCCTTGGTTGGCAATGCTGGCTGTAGGACTTGTAGTATTAAAAAGGAACTTTTTGTAACTCTGAAGTCCTACTGCAGTGCTTCTCTTCTGTTCTTCCCCTGGAGAAGACAAAAAGTAGAGAGTACAGTAATGGATGTTGGCTACAAAGTCAGCAGCTCAGCGGTTTGAATCCCGGGTGCCATGCAAAGGAGTGAGCTCCCGCTGTTAACCCCAGCTCCTGCCAACCTAACAGTTCGAAAGCATGTAAATGCAAGTAGCTAAATTGGTACTGTCGTAAAAACCAGGAAGGTAAAACAGTGTTTCCTTGCAGCCACATGGCCAGGGACTTGCACAACACTGGCTCTTTGGCTTGGATATGGAGATGAGCACCACCCCTAGAGTCGGACACGACTAGCATGCATGTGCAGAAGGGGGAACCTTTCCCTTTACTTTAAGTCAGTTGTAGGTCTTCTGTTACGAATGCAGTCAGACTCACTGTGGGAGAAATGATTTGATTGTTTTCATGCAAAATAAAACTAAATCATAATGGAGAACCTTTCTGACATATTTTGGTTTGGTAGACAAGAAATGCCCACCCCAACAGGGAGCAAACCCATCGGAACTATAGGGGGAAAGTGACTGGGGAAAAGTACACAGTTGAGTGCCCTTGCAGGAAGGTGCTGCTGATGTTCATACCAGTGGTGCATCCTGATTGAAAGGATCAGCTGACAGAGCACTGCTATTGCCTGGGTGGGGGTGGGGGTGCCCAAATGTGTTAATGGTTCTCACATTCTTTGCAGAAGCGCCTTCTGTTTCTCATGTTGTGGGAAACTAACACTGCATGTGTCACAAATCCAGTCACTGCTGGAAATCTCATGATGGCCAGGAATTTGACCCTTCCAAGACATGAAGATGAACCTTAGGGCAATAGCTGAGAACACTAGTGTATTGCTTTCTGTCTGCCCCCTTGCCTCTTGCATGTCTTATCCCAACAAACACAGTTGCTGAACATGTTTCTGTTGAACCTTCTTTATAAGAAATCTAATGAGGCAAAGTATGCCCTTCCAGATACTTGTTGGATTGCAACTTCCATCACTCTTCATCCTTGATTGTCTTGGCTGGGGATGAAGGGAGTTGCAGTCCAACAACCATGGAAACCTTCTCTTGACCTATCTGTGCCCTGAACTACATAATCCATCGCAGTAACTTCAACAGTGCCGGTTGGTTCAGCTGTTGAACACGTCCTAAGAACCCATGTAAAATGGTGGGTAGTTTGTGGCTTTTCCTGTTAAACAGGGAGATGTGTAACTTGCAGCATGGCCGTCATCCACACAGAGATGCCCTTTGTGTTCTCTGGACACATTTGTGTTTGCTTTTGTTCCCGGCTGGTTGTTAAGAGATACTAAAGCACATGATAAGATGCAGCTGAACCCGTAATCAATTTCAAAGATATATAGGTAGACAGATAGTGTATAATTTTACATATCTTTATAGGTTCCACTCCCCTTTCTTCTGCAATTACTCGGCCTGCAATAGAAATGGGATTATATCTTGCTTTCTCCTCTTCCTCTCCCTCTCAAGATAACGTTCAGTTGTAAAAACAAATGATTCTGCATTCCCATGGAATTTTGCAGAGTTTAGGTTAGACAAGCAGGCCAAAGACTTGAGAAACATGTATCATTGAAGGCTTTCATGTCCAAGAGCTGAGAACTGCTGTGAGTTTTTTTGGGCTCTCTGGCTGTGTTCTGGAAGGAAATCTTCCAGAACACAGCTAAGCAGCCTGAAAAACTCACAACAGCTCACTTGAGAGACATATTTGGAGCCAACATCAATAGCAGCCAGGAAATCCGAGGGCTTGTTGAACAAGACTGATCATCTGAAATTCTACAGAGAGACACAAACAGAGGGTGTTAGAAATCAGGTGGATCTACTTTTTGACTTGTTGCTTTGATAACAGAGCAAAGGCTGTCATGAACTAGACATTACCAGCTGGGATTGGATCGTATAATCTGAGCCAAATGGCTCAGTACTGGGGGAGTAGGGGTGAGGAGGTTTAGGTATCTTTTCTATCATTCTTTCCAATTGCAGAGAATACAAAGAAGCTGTTCATTTCGCAGGCATCCTCCTTAATGGCAAAGCAGGGGGAGATGAAGGAACTGTCCCTCCCATGTAGGAAGCCTTGCAGGTTGCTTTCAATTAATTTTTCATTGACCCCACTCTGCTCTTTGACCAAGCGCTCAACTGAATGAAAACCCCCCATAATTCCAAGGCATCCGGTGAAAGGCACTGACTCAGAGGCTTATGATGCATTGGGGGGTTTGATTTAAACAGGACGACAAAACAGCAGGAACTATGTACAGTATTTGTAGCGTGCACATCAAGCACACGTACATAGCCTTGTGTGCTCATTTTTCCCTTTGCTTGTATGCTTGCTTGCATTCAGCTGCTATAACCCACAAATACTGAATGTTGGCTTAAAATTTCAGCATTTAAAAATGCCATGAAGTATAATATAGCAACACGTAATACAAATGTTGGCTTAAAACTTCAGCATTTAAAAATGCCATGTAGTATAATATAGCAAGACGTAATACAGTACACCAGCAGATACGACCACAGTCATAGGATAAGCAAGTTAGGGAAACATTGAAATGGCAATACCATATGCCAGATGGGTAGTATATAAATCAAACCAACAAATATAAATTACATAAATATCTGAGAACTTGATGAGGATTACTTTCCCCACAATAATAGGAGTTGTACAAGGAGAATTCTATCATTTAGGTGCCACCACTGTAAAGCCGCTGTTTGTTATGACTTCTCTGGTTTTAGTACAAAGGGAAGCCTGGAATTGAACTAGACATTAAGAGGAATGTGTGTTCACTATCCCTGACCCCCTTTCCCTTCCCCTACACTGATCCCCCCGCCCCAAGAGATGCCTCAGCAATTAGCCTTGGAAATTAACCTCTTATTTCTCTTATAATGAATAAGTGGAAAAAATTAAAGGCAAGATACATAGGCAAGGACTATGATTAGAGATGGATATGACCCACCCCAGTGTGGCGGTTCATGCCTGTTTGTGGGTGAACAAGTCTTTGGCCATTCCCAGCTCTGCTTCCTCTGGCAGGCACCCACTCACAGGCAGATATTCAGCCTCTTTGTCCTCTAGTGGCCACTTCCAGTAATAAAACTTGGAAACACATATTTCTGCAGAGTTTTATTTAATATTTTCCGCCAGCTGATAGCTGAAGCCATAGGTCCTGATTCCACAGATACGGAGGTTGTACTGTACTAGCATAGCGCTAGAGCAACTTGGCATGGACAACCCCCCCAAGAGATAAAAATAGATATGAAATAGACGCAACTCCAATGAACTTCAGCAGACTATGTTTCCATAGTATGTGTGTATGTGTTTGCATTTAATGGAGAACTTTGGGAAATTGCCCCCTTTCCCTAGCACTGTGCAGCAGTTTAAATAGCCTACCAGCTTTACAATAAGCCATAAAAGCAGGGCCAGGGATCAGCAGAATGGGGGATCAAAGAAGAGGGGTTCTGGACTCTGGCGTGAATCAAACCACATCATATTGAGAAGCCAGTATGGATGCTGGCACCAACCCAACCCACAGTCTCCATAAGTTCATCAAATACAAAGAGAAGTAGAACATAGGCTACAACTCAAGCTACAGGAAAGCTTGATCTATGAAATCCTAGCCTGAGATTTTTTTTTAGTTTAACAGTAAAAAAACAATACTTACATTGAGCCTAAGGCCTTTCTAAGGCCTTTTCAGGTTGTTTTAACATAAGCTGCTGAGTATCATAGAATTAGAGAAAGTGAAGTTGGAAAGCGCCTACAAGTCCATCAGGTCCAAGCCCCTGCTTGATGCAGGAATATAAATCAAAGACTATCTACCAGGTGGTTGTCCAGATTTATCTTGAATGCCTCCAGTGTTGGAGCACTCACCACATCTCCAGACAACTGGCTCCACTATCATACCGCTCTAACAGTTAGGAAGTTTTTTCCCTGATATTCAGCCAAAAGTTGGGTTCTCAAGTTATGAGCCCATTGTTGCATGTCCTGCACTCTGGGAGGATCAAGAACAGATCCTGCCTCTCCTCTGTGTGACAGCTTTTCAAATATTTGAAAAGTGTTCTCATATTACCCCTCAGTCTTCTTTTCTCTGGGCTAAACATGCCCAGTTCTTTCAGACTTCCTTCATAGGGCTTGGTTTCCATCCTATCACTGCTCAGTTTTTGATGCCTTCAACACGCTGTTATATTTGTTTTTCTTAAAAAGCACTTTCCAAACTTTCTCTTCTTCTCTAGAGTGCCGGTACAATGAGATGTGAGTGAGTGGGCTGTTCTACCAACAATGAGGTGGGAGCTCACATAATGGAAGGCTTATCAATACAATACTGTCCTTCACACAGAAGAGTGGAGTTCAGAGATAAGGGTTTAGAGACAATTGTTTTCTCTGAGACTCTGGTTTTTCTATGGAGGAACCAGTTCTTCCAAGAAGGAGAACATCCTATCATGTGAGTCTCAGCCTTGGCAGACATCTTCTGTCTATGTAAACAAGGCTTCAGTGATTCTCTTTCAAGTCTGTGTGTTTGAAGATGTGTATCTTCTTATCAGGTTTACTATTTTATGTACATACATACATGATTTTGATTTTTTAAAGGTTACAAATAAAACTGCACAGAAGTTTATCTATAACTATAATAGTTAAACACAAATTAGAAACAACTGAAAACTCCTCATTTGCAAAACAAAAACCACACAGATCTCTTAATATTCACTAAGGACTGAGCAAATGACAATTGCTGTGTAACCAAGAAAACTGATGTATCCAGTGTGAATCAGCTATCATGTGGAAGCCTTGAGCATGTTGCTTTCTCTTCTTTACCTCACAGGACTGTTGTGTCTGTAAAAATTAGTGGCCATCTGCATGATCCCTAGGGATTAAGGAAAGAAATATAAAAGCAGGATTCAGCATCTCCCTGGTTTGCACTTCTGTTAATTGAAATAGCTGCAACTGTTCAGAACTATGACAGATCCTGGAGTGGTTAATAATTTATTTATTTGATTTAAAAGATATTTGTTCCGATTGCCTCCCTTCTCGTCCATGTTATGAGTCACCAAAGCCAAACAGAGATAGTTGTCATCTCCCAATCTTTCATAAGGTTTTCTTTAAAAGTAACTTGGTGGAAACTATTCAAATAGCTGCATCTGTCACAATTGTTTTTCCCATAGCAATGCTCTCTAATGGAAATCCTCCCCACTTGAACATAATGGGTATAGCAGTACCTCAGACCTTCTTACTCCTACTAGCATCTGCTTGTGTGTGGAAGCAGGAAGACTTGAAAACATGATGCAAGACATTATATTGCCATTTTTGCTTCCATGTCACTACTGGGAAATGAAGGTAGGAAGAGAAACAGGGTTGCTGTGTAAGATGGTAGATGCACATATTTTTGCAATGATTAGTTTTTGCCCTTCCTTTCACCCTTTTGCATTTATTTGTCCATATCAATGCTTTCTGCAATTCCCACTGAGCTTCTTCAGCTCTTGGTAATTGCCTGTCAATAACAACATTCACCAAATTGGTGGCAGTATGATGTACAGTGCTAGTTATAATTAAAGAAAAGGGTGGGTATATTTCTCAGAGTGTCACACGCCTACCTTTTTGAACACACACACACACACACACACACACACACACACACACAGAGAGAGAGAGAGAATCCTAGTTATTTATTTGGATGAGCAGCAAAACGTTTCTATCTCTCAAGAAAAAGAAGTCCAGTAGCCGTGACTCAACTTACAGATTTTCATAAATAGTTTTGTAGCTGGAAATAAAGTTGGCAAGACATAATCCAATTTTGTGTGTGTGTGGCAACTTTCATAGGGAAAATGAATGAATTAGTTTGGAAAGGGGCTACCATCGTAGCAGCCTTTAAAACATGCAGTGCTTTGCCAAAGTAGAGCCCTTACAAACTTGAATCCTCTTCTCACTGCTGAAAAGGCAAGCGTTACGCTCTGTTTGTCATTCTACAGTGTTCAGTTTAATGATATATTTAGAGCCCTGTCGCACTTTGTATTCTTAGGTGTAATTACCCATATTAAAAGAAACCCCACTCATTAGTGTTCTGTTCCACTGAGTTAATTATGCCCTTAATTAAATCCTGACAAGCATGGGGTCACTGTTATGTCAGTGGAATTTGTCACTGTTTGCCAGCAGGTGTCTGCTCTGTTGCTGATGTCTATTTAAAAGCCTAATGTGTTTGGTTTTCCCCACCAGAGTGCAAACTTTGTGCATCACTTTCAAACAATTTACAAACATTCACATTTAACTCTTTCTCCAAAATAGAGGCCCTCATTCCACCTCTTCCCCACCATAGATATGCATTTACAGGAGTTTACAAAGGTGCCACCCATAAACACTGGTTGTAGTGGAAAACAGTAGCTCTACCAAAACAAACCATGTCCTGCCTTTCTTCCAACATGAGGACCTGAGGCTGCTTGTTAAAAAGCTTAAAATCAGATGTGGCTTTAGATGGCAATAAATTATAGTGTTAAAATGTCATTAAGCATGCTACTGCATTAAAACAGTTATTTGACTTAAAGCAATGATAAAAGATGGTACAAGCTAGAGGATTTCCCCCACCCCATTAAAATTGCATGCCTTAGCAGCTTATTAAGTCGCCAAAGGTTGCCTATAGAGAAAGGTTTTTCCCATTGGAAGGACCACAAGGAATGGGGCCGACCCAGCCTCCTTTGGCAGTGGGTCCCACAACTTATAAACAACTGCCCAAAATGCCCTACCTCATGTTCTCACCAGAGATTCCTGTGAAGGTAGCAGGACTAAGAAAGGCCCACCTCCAAGTATGCTCTCATTCCTGCTGTCCTTCTGCTGGCAGGTAAGAAGGAAGGGCCTTTAACTGGGAATGAAACCCGGGGAGATTCATGCACAATCTCCACACATAAAACAAAGGTGTAAAATCGAGAGCCTGATTATACCTATCAATCCTGTCCTCCCCAGTTACAATCACCTGCATGACAAGTATTTGTGAATATAATTACGAGCTTTACCGGTATATCATATTCCTGTTTATATTCCACAGTTAATCTTCTTTTCCACAGTTCCTCTGAATAGGTGATAAGAGGGAGATTTTGATACCCCTCAGAGCAAGGAAGGAGATGAGAGAGGGTTCAAGGAGCAGAGAAACATCTAGACTACCTTCTGCTCTCCTTTCAAATCTTGGTCTGGGCGGTGGAAACAAGCCCCAGCCCAAGATATTTTGGCACAGGACAAGATGGTGGCCCCTCTGAATCAATATACAGTAACAATGCTGACTGGACTGAACATTGAATCTTGCTTCCAGACTGTTGGTGGATCAGCACATTCTACACCACCAGGAACACAAGGAAGAGTTAGGAAGGCTAGGACAATCCTATGCATAGTTCCATCTTGAAACATCATGGTCACTGCCCTTCAGCAAATTCCACACGAGACAGCTTCCTCACTATGCCTAATTTTGAGACTCCCCTTGCTGGGAATTACATGCAGTGCTAGGCAGAAATCTGAAACAACACATTAAATGTGTTGGTTTTGTATTCAACAAGAGAGCAAGCATCTAATCTTTTTTGGAAACTAGCACTAACCATCTCAATAGTACTGTACTTTCAAAATGAGTTTTTAGATTTATGCATTGCTTTTCCTCCTGTTTTAGACAACCCCTCCTAGTTTATATTTAATACATTTGCTGATCCTGTTGCACAGTTATGCAAACAGTGTAACTTTTGGAAGCAAATTGCTTTAATACAATCAGTTGTGTACTGTGTCCTATGATCTGGCATGAATGCCTCTGAAGCTTTCTTGATTTATGGCAATTTGCAGTTAAAAGTTACACCATTTTCATAACTGTGCAACAGGACTTTAGCTGTTAGGTCTGGTGAGTAACTTCGAAGCTCAGCAAATGGAGTGAAAATTCAGAACCTCAATTAATGGCTGTAAAAACAGGTGAACCACTCAACGGAGTACTGCCTGCCAACCATTAATTCTATGGGGATATATCCGGTGCTCAGAGTTCATGCAGACTTGGTCAGACATATAAATACTGGAAGTCTATCAACCTACTGATAACTTATGGGGATAGGAGTGCATGCTTCCTATACAGAAGCTTCTGGATTGAACCACTGGCATTTTTTTGATAGGGCCATGAAACAACAGAGCTTGGCAAGTTATTTCTGGAAAGTAAGTGTCAGTTATTTAGAGCTAGAGTCCCCCTATCATAAGTGTTTGCCATTATAATTAAAAAATTCTGCTCTTTATTTTCTCTTTCCTCATAGGTGAGAAGAATAATTAGCTTTTTATTTACCTTTAGCCTTCTTCCATCAGGGAAAAGCATTTTAGTACCCAGAATTATGGTTTGCACAATGTTATTTTACTTTTATTTTATTTTTTGCAGGGGGTAGACAATGATGCTGATAAACAGAAGCATTGCAATCTAAAATTAAGACTGAGGCCAGCCAATAAATCACCGCATTGGAACTGGGACTTCTATGTAATGGCCACCTTATTGTGGAATTCCCTCCCAACAGAGATATGACAGGCCTCTTAGCTCCTTGGCTTTAGATAACAAGTTAGATGTGGCTGTTTACACAGCCTTACCCCTGCTCTGAATTGCAGATATTCCATTAATTTTGGGATAACTGTATCTGCCACCATCTTTTGTATCTTTGGTATTAGCTATTTTTTATAGATAGTAGAGGTTTGGTTTTCCTTTGTTTTGTGTTTTAATTTGATTATTGTTATAGTTTTAGTGGACACCAGATGGGTGGGATAAATAAATAAATAAATAAATAAATAGGTAGGTAGGTAGGTAGGTAGGTAGGTAGGTAGGTAGGTAGGTAGGTAGGTAGGTAGATAGATAGATAGATAGATAGATAGATATGTGTTCATTGTTAGTAAGTAATTACTGTTTGTAACAAATTACTCCCAGGCTTTGAAAACCCTTCTCAGTGTCTACAGTATTGCACTACTAGATGAATGAGCCAGCTAACGGTGCCTTACAGGATACAACTGGAGAACTTTGTTGATTCACAAATTCAACAATCCTTATGTTATAAATGTAACATGGTAGCATCAGAGCCAGGTTAGAACATGCTGAGACCATAAACTATGTCACGCTTAAGAGGTCCCATAGCATTACCCTTCATCCCAAAGCTATATATTATTCTAACAGACAGTTAAAATATTGACTCAAAAGCTTCATCTCCATAGGTAATAGTATAACTAAAAGTGAGCAATCTGATTAAAACAACCTGATATCATCCTTAGAATTTGTTTTCCAAGATTCCCTTCTTTAAACCAGTTGTACACAGCTGGATATGCATCCAAGCATGCAGAATTTGAAATTTAGTTGATTTTTGTGTTTCTCTTCTGTATTCTGAGACACCACAGAAACTGAGCCTTTAAGCTATAGCTTGCTTAGCTTGTGTTTATACCTGACATGAGGGGGTGAGGGGACGGGGGCCATCTCTGTGCAGAAATTTGCTTCTGTGCATGGATCACCCCTTTGCTAGGTCAGGGCCCTGGAGTTTCTGAGCAAGCCGTGGGAGAGAGAGGTAATTGGTCTCTTTCTACCTACTTCACATATGCATGCTTGGAGGTTGGGAGGGTTGTTATTTGGGGACTTTACTTATGGGAAAACTAATTCCCATATTTAGGTATATAATGTTCATCTGAATAATTGATCAGTCCAGTCAGTCTTCTGTCAAGTCAGACTTGCTTAATTAGTTGATGGCTTTCTGGTACATCCCTTCCAAGACACGTGACGTCCTTTAGCAACAGATTCTTCATTTATTTATATAATATAGAATAGTATTATCAAAAGAGCTCCAGAATGGGGGAGTGGCCATACTATGTATCTGTCGCTGCAGCTATAGGTAACTTAGATCGACACACCTGAGGGAGCACTGGGTATATACAGCAAAGAGTGTGAGGTCTAATTCTCGTAAGGGGAAGGCCCCTCCCTCACCTTCCCTCAGGATACTTCTCTGTTTTTAAATAGCTGTTTCCCTGCCCTATTCACTGCCAAGATCAATAACAGAACTGGGTTTAAGGAGGAAAATGTTTAAGAGCCAACCATTGTGAAGTAAAGTGAGGAAGAGGACGGGCGCAGAATTTCACTATTTACCTCCAAGTACAATATTTCCCCACTCTTGTTATATGAAAACTGAACAGAATATTCAAGAGTGTTACAGAAATGCCAACTAGGGTCATCATAATGATGGGCAGCTATTTTTTCCATGCAGGGTGATGTCAATCGATGGTATGGTACAAAGATAGGTTCTGTAGGATCAGTGATTCCTGCCCACAATTTTCTTGTGTAATTATAACTCAAGAGCTCAAACACAAACCCTTGTGACATTTTCTCTCTGTCTCAGAAGTTCTATCTATTAATTCTGCCAAAGTGGTGTCTTAAAATACCTATTGTTAAAGGAACTAAATAATACATATTTATTAAACAAATTTTGATTTCTTCGCTTAGGCATGTGAACTGGTCATATAAGGTGGAAGGAGGATCATATAAATAAACAATGAATGGTAAAGCTAGATGGGATGTCTATGCTTTCCCTCCATTCAGTTACAGCGAAATGAGAGCCATTATGCAGGCTTTCAGATAAACTCACCGAGCTCTTATCTGTACAAACCTGATAGATCTGCCATTATTCTTAGTGAATAACAGAAGTTATATCATTCAATGACATTAAAAATGCATTAATCCTTTTTTTAGCAACCTTCCTCTAATTCATTGATTCAATTATACTCTGAAGGATAAAGACATTTTGGTATAATAAAAACAGAGTATTAAAAACTGTGTTTTATATGCAAGAGGTGTAGCCTCCAGGTTTTATTTTTCAATGTGAGGTGGGTGGGGACGGGGGAGGGAATGAAAAGATTGAAAGGTGAGCTAGAGAAGCAGTCAAAGTTAAGCTAGAAACATTCACAGTAGATCTTAAAACTCATGATATGATGAACCTGCACGTCCTCAAGCAGTAGATGAAGATCAGCCCACGAAAGTCAGAGAAGCCCCTTGACAACTGCTGGAACCAGTAGATGAAATGACAACTTCTACTCTCTGGAAAACTTTCCAGGAGAGATTTCTTCACAGGACAGGTATCCAGAGGGTCTACCTCTGCTCCACAGAAATTGCCCTCTTGTTCACATGATGCTCTTGGAACTAGAAATTTAAGTCTTGAATAGAGATGGGCACGACTCAAAAAAAGGTGTTTCGTTTGTCGTTTGGTCGTTTAGGGGTCCGGTCCGTTTTGTGACATTTTTTGCAAAAAAATTCATTTTCCTTTTGTTAGGTAACAAAATGAAAAACCGAAAACAAAAACAAAAAATTGCTGTTTCGTTAGCATTCTTTTTAGTTCAATGCATCTGCTGCAATGAAAACGAAAAACACGGCAAATTTGGTCGTTTCATTTTCATTTTCGTTTTGTTTTTTTAAAAAATCATTTCATTTTCGTTGCGTAACAAAACTAAAAAACAAAAACAAAAACGAAAAATCGCTCGTTTCGTGCCCATCTCTAGTCTTGAAACAAAGAGCATGTGAGCTGATTGTGGCTCACCTTTACCCATCAAATACTTTGGCCATGCAGCCTGGGACTCATAGCAGTTGAAGGGCAAACTATCTCATAAGTTTGCTGTCAGAGATTGGGATGGGGAGCCTTTGACCATCCAGATGTTTTTAACTGCAATGTTCACTATTCAGTATCCCTGGCAATTGCCTGCACTTGGAAAAGGTTGTTGTGAAAAGTAATGCATTCCTATTACTTATTGTGGTGTCAAACAGTAAGTACCCTGTCCCTTGTTGCAGCATGAGAAGTTACTCATATTTGGAACAGGCATTAGGCTGATAAAAAGGAACTTTTAAAAAATCCAGTCTCACAAATACACCCAAAAGACACTTTCAAAAATAACTAGTGGGGGGGGGACTGTTAGGCCCACCCAAAACCATCTGTTGGCTCCAGTCATTATGTTGCTTTTTAAATCTGACTTTCATTAAGATAGAGATAGCAACAGAGATAGAGAACTCTGTTAGGTAAATACATTGCTTGCATTTTGTCACTTCTAGGTTTGGGTCACCCTGGCTGGCAATCCTTTATTGGCAATACAGTCTCTGCCATCACCATTGCCAATCATTTTGCCTCCCAAACCAGCCTCTTGGCTAATTGTGGCTCCCCAAGCTCCAGCACCACCGCCGGTGAGCACAGCTCTGCCTGCACTCCCGTCAGCTCCACCACCAGCATGCCTAGCCCTTGAACTCCCAAACCAGCTGCCAGATCCACTGCCTGAGCCCTCTCCAGCCTTATCCATTGCAAATGATGGGATATTACACAGTGCTGGCTTTGCTGACGCTGTTCCAGCAGCAGCCTTGGACATGGAGCCTGTGCATCCTGCTTCTCCAGTCCTGCGGGCTACCGCCCCTGCTCAGGCTGGAAAAAATGCCCCAATTCCCTCTGAAGCACTGAAAGAGTTACGTCGTAGCATTCACGACAATGGGCTGCAAGCTCCCTACACCCATAGCCTGCTGGAAGGTCTCGCCCTTCAAAGGTTGCTTCCCACAGATTGGCAGACGATTATCAGGGACTGCCTGACCCCCACCGAGGCCATGCTTTGCCTTCAAGAGTGGCGGGAATTGGCAACAGCAACGGCTGCTGAAAATGAGGCTCATCGACCTCCCGTTCCCTTTACTCTGCCAATGTTAATGGGTGAGGATACTTATGCCACAACTGCCCAGCAGATGCTTCTGCCGGACACTGCACTCTCCAGTGTGGCTGAAATTGTTCTTAAGGCATAGCCAAGAGGCTGGTTTGGGAGGCAAAATGATTGGCAATGGTGATGGCAGAGACTGTATTGCCAATAAAGGATTGCCTGGAGTGGGTCCTTGAAGGCATGCACGGACTTGAACCACGTGTGCAGGACCTTAAAATTAACTTTGGGATGATCCCGAAGGCAGTAGCCAATTTTTTTCCATTCTTGAAGATCTAGCTTGCCATCTAGTGGGAACCAAGGGCACAATTGGTCTATGGCTATCACTAGATTTTCAACTTCCGAGGTACAAGTTTGGTGGTGGCCATTGTCTAGCAAGAGTCTTTTAAGGTCATCTCGGAAGTTCTGTTGTTCAGCAGAGAGGGCAGAGAAGACAGAACCCATTTTTAAACAGTATTAAGGTATGGGATCACTCACCGGGATCGAAGGAAAGTCTTCGATGGTGGTAGTTGAGCTCTAATCCTGGCCACGGATGATGGTGAGTGATGGAAATTAGACTCCTTAGACTCCTTAGACTCCTGGCTGGCTCCGCCAAATGTGGGAATTAATCCCGGGAAGCACCGATCCGCGAGGCTTGGAAAGTTGGGAATCCTCCCATGGAAGCCCGGATCCGCGAGGCTTCGAGAATTTAGAACCCACAAAAGGCTTGGCCAGCAAGCCCAATGCAGGTTGGCAACAAAGAAAAGAATAATGACTCCAACACGTGGTTCTGGTGCAAAAACGGAGCAAGTCCCCCTTGCTGCACCCAGCAAGAGCCTTTATTGAAAACAACAGGACTACAATTCCCACATCACCTTATGGCGGTTTCTTAACCAATCAAAAGCTTACATGATGGCTCAATGCCCAAATAAGGCTATTTCTTTGTCTAAAACGTACACTACTGAGCATGCCCAAGAATGTTTGTTCATAACTAAGCTTCTGCGCATGTGTGAAATTTTAGCCCGGGAACTTGATCAGACCATGTAGCTTTAGCCAATCACAAAGTATTTTTCCACCTAAAGTGCAACATAGTATCTGAGCATATCTAAAGCTTGACATAATTCAGTGCAGTGTGCATGTGTTAAACTCTCCTCGCCTGATACGTGATGTGTTCGCTTGCTGTTAATGGTGATGCCACAGAGGCATGCCGGTAAAGATTCTCCACAACATTGCTTGCATTTTGTCACTTCTAGGTTTGGGTCACCCTGCCTGGGGCTAACACAGGTTTTAAATCAAACTGCTCAATTACCTGCCTATCAAAAACTCCCCGCCATGACATCAATCAGACATTCGTTCATTTGTATAGTTCTATCATGCATTCTTGATAAGAACGAACAATTTTAATGAGCCATTGGTTGTGGAGTCTACAATTGTATACTTAATTCTACCACCGTTTAATGTGCAAAAGCAAGTTGCATAACAGAGGCAAATGATACGGAAGTGTGCCTCTTATATGTGGATGCTTCTTTCTTTGAACTCACTGGAGGAAGACGTGACCAATTGGAAGATTGTGCAAAAATGGAATTCTGTAGGAGTTTACCCAATTCTGTCATTCAGTACAGTATATGTGGTATTTGGGGCAGTCTTTTTTTTTTTTTTTTTTTTTTGGTGGAGTGGCACAGGAGGAAAACAGGTAATGTCCCTGAAATTCTTGCCAAAATACACAGTGAGCGAGAGGAGGGCCAGAATCAAATCAGGTTTTTAATACTGAGTAAGTGAAACCACATCAAGGTAGCAAATTGCAGCCGATTAACACCACTGGCATCTTGCAGTTAGCTGCACTTTGCCAATTCAATTTACATGATTTCACATACTCCAGTGTAAAATCTCAACAGGATTCTGGCTACTATGGCAAAAAAGAAGTCATCCAGATCTAACTTGTATATTGTCTATGACAGTTTTAAAGGCTGATAATGAGTGACTGCCTCTTCCCTGTACATCCATTTCTCCACATTAAAGCAGAGCCATTAAAAGCAGAGGTCTTCCTTCAGACGTAGGGTTTGCCATACTGGAGGCAATTTGTACTGCAGGGCAAGGCTCGCCCTTTTACCGATCAGATAACGCAGTTGCTCTAGGACAGCGTTGGCGAACCTATAGCACAGGTGCCAAAGGTGGCACTCGGAGCCCTTTCTGTGGGCACCCGACATTGCCCCTTCACAGCCACCTGTATTCAAGTTATATTACGCTATTGGCACTTTGTGAAAAAACAGTGGGTTTTGAATCGCAGTTTGGGCACTCGGTCTCTAAAGGTTTGCCATCACTGGTCTAGGAGAAGATCAGTCTCCATCCTTCGCCATCTCTATTGGAAAAGTCATTGGAACTTTGTTTTATGAAATGACTAGTTCTAGTGTGAAAAATGCAGTAATTCTAATTGCAGTAAGAAGAGGAAAGGCTTGTGCTGATCTGCTGAAATGATCTACGTGTAAAAATGGAGCAGTATAAGAGAGCCTGGGGAAACAGTTCTTTCAGAGTCATTCATTGAAAACTGATCATCCAGAATTTTGAAACAGAATCTGGTTGTGTTCTCCAAGTGTTGTGGGCAATGCAGTCATTCCCAAGACCTGTATGGGAAGCACAGGAAGGATCTGTGAGACCACAAATGTATCTGTGTTGCACCGTTACCACCGTTTGACACCACTTTTTATTTATTTATTTATTTATTTATTTATTTATTTATTTATTTATTTATTTATATACCGCACCATTTCCCAAGGGGACTCTGGGCAGGTTACAAAAGAAAAAAAATCAGTATAATACAATTATTAAAAACATGTAATAAAACAGCAGCGGGGGAATGACAATAGGGCACTAACCTATAGACAGCCCTCAGTAATGGAAGCGGGAGAGGAAAAAAAAACAACTAAACAGAAATGAGGTCTCCATAAGCCTCCTTAAAAAGCAAGGTTTTTAATGCCTTTTTGAAGGCGGGCAGGGACGATGCTCGGTAGCTGATTCCATAAGGAAGGGCCCACCACCAAGAAGGCGTGCCTACGAGTTATTGATTTCCGTGCCTCCCTTGGGGTGGCCACCCTGACTGAGCACATCCGTGACATCCGAGTGGGCCTGGCCTCAGCTGATCTCCTAGAGATACGCTCCACCAGGTAATCAGGTCCCAAGCCATACAGGATTTTGGAAACCAAAACCAGGACCTTGAACCTTATCCAGAGGGCAACGGGCAACCAATGCAGGCGGGCCAGAACTGGGGTGATGTGATCATACTTATGAGCACCCACCACCAGTCTGGCCGCTGCATTCTGTACCCGTTGCAACCTCCGGACAAGGGTCAAGGGCAACCCCATGTAGAGTGTGTTGCAGTAGTCAATCCTCGATATCACAAGGGCCTGCATGACTGTTCTTAGGGAGGACTCATCAAGGTACGGGCGGGTCTGGGTGATCCTGCGGAGTTGGAAAAAAGTGGCCCTGGAGACAGCCATCACCTGGGCTTCCAGGGAGAGGGCTGAGTCCAGGACCACTCCCAGATTTCTGGCCCTGTCCGTAGGCTGGAGGGAAACACCCCCCCAGCTCAGGGAGGGGGGCATTGTACCTAGATGTGGGCACCCTGAAGAAGAGAACCTCGGTCTTCTCTGGGTTAAGTTTGAGCCTGTTCATCCTTGTCCACTCCAAGACCGCCTCCAGACACTTGAACTGCTGTGGTTGTGTCCTATGGAATCCTGGGCTGTGCAGCTTAACAAAATACCTAGAATGGTCTGAGAGCTTTAATACACCAACAAGGATTACAGTGGAAAAGTGTTACTACAGATACTAGGATTCCTTAGGATGCACCCATGATATTTAAAGTCGTACCCAATGGTACTGCCCTGTAGTGTAGTTACTGTCAAAAGTAACTTGTGCATATTTTATTCCAGGTGATTAAACACAGTTGCATGTCCTTTCCTTTCCCTTTGCTGATGGCACATCAATGCCAGCTGCACTCCTGGCACACCTGTCACCTACCTGCAAATGCCACCTTCCTCAAGGCATCAGCAACTTCACTCTGTAGAAGACCGATGTGAAATTAGCCCTTGAGGCTCACATGATCAGGACATACAGTTGCAAGATCCTTTAATTGTATAATTTTGTGGTCTTTAATGTTTTAAAGCCACATTTCCCCCAGTCCACATTTGCGAGCACAAAAGACCAGAAGCTTTTGGAGCGTCTTTGCATCCTAACAAGGAATGTTCTCATGTGAGCCATTTGATCTCTTTGTGATGTAGACCTTTCCGGGAAAGTCATGCTCTGCCTTTTCACCTGAATGACCATTGGCTCAATAATGGTTGAGTTGCATCATAGCAAATCCCAGAGCGGTCATTGCATCACAAGGCAACTGTGCAGAGGCCTCAGGAACATGAAGTTCTTAGAATATCAACAAGTTCTGGATGAATTCATTGGTAGCATTTCACCCATGCAGCAGGGAGCGAGGACGTAAACTGTAGGCAGGCCAACTCATTTTTCCATCCCCCCCCTTCCTAGTCCCAGATGAACTCCACAGATAAAGAGCCATGAGTCCAATGCAAATGTAGGGAAAGTTACTTTTGTAAAACTCATAATTCCCAAAGGGCCACACCCAAAGGGGCAGTGTTGCAGTCCCAAAACTTGGTTTGTCTAGGGTTGGTCTCAGAAACAGAAATTGCCCATAGATTCATTTGCTCTTGGAACAGATTTTTTTTTTTGGGGGGGGAATACCTGCTTCCCAACTTTGGAGGGAGATTCTTCCCTGCCCTGTTGAGGATGTCTCTCACTTGGAGACAAGTCAATTTTAGGGTTGACAGGTCTCAGGACATTGGGCAATTTCTCATAGAACTGCCACGCCTCCAACTCCTAGCAAAGAGAGAAAGCTAAGGCTAAACAGTGCTGGAGGACCAGGTGATGTCATTCTGTGTCTCTGGCTCCCTCCACCTCCCCCCACCACCTGAGGTGGCTTTAAAACCTAGGCATCCACCAATGCCAATTCCAAACTGATGAGGGGTCAAATGGGGGCCACATGTCATTTGAATCAGAGCAGGAACTGATACAGTGAGCCTTTGTTTTATAACCCCCCTAAAAGCAATGATGCAGGACCCGGCATCATAGTGGCATAGCCCTGTAACATAATAGCAACTCAACATCAGCTCTCACATTTTGTTCACTGAAATATTGGGGGTTGGGGTCCTGCTGACCTGGCACTCTTCCTTGTAATTTATTCCTTTTTACAATAACCATTACATTACATTACAACTAGAGATGGGCACGACTTAGCGGTATTCCCGTTTCCGTTTCCGTTACTCGGTTCGTTATTTGAATTACTCCGCCAGACTTCGAGCTCGAACCGATGAACGAACAATTTTGGTCTGATTTGTCATGCTCGTTTCTTGCATCGCACGATCGCGCGATGCCACGCGGCACAGAAAAAAAGTTTTTAAAAGTTAAAAAAACCCGGTTCCCGGCCAAAAAGCAGGCGGAAAAATGCCTGCCGTGCCTCAGGGCACCTACCAGAGGGGTTGTTTCTGGAGGTCCCCGGCCTCCCCCATCCCCGTCCTGGGCCCCGCCGCAGGCTTGCAGCCAGCAAAAGCCCAGAATTCAATTAAAGCGCAAGCAAGTGGTACAGATGGCACAGGAAAAACTTTTAAACTCTCCCCCACCCATTCCCGGGCCAAAAGCAGGCGGAAAAATGCCTGCTTGACTAAGGGCGCAGGGCACCTACCGGAGGGGTGGTTTCTGGAGGGGTCCGCCTCCCCCATCCTGGGCAGCCGGAAGTCGCCATGCCATGCGGTGTGGGCGGGGATCCAAAATGGGGCGGCGAACGCAATATTGTTTTTGAAATCGTGGTCCAAAAACACACAAGCACAACAGAAAGAAACACGCGAAAATTTATAAACTGCCAGATTTTTCACAGTAGCGGTGGGTTTTTTCTTGCAACAAAATGTCTCTCCTCTCTCCTCTGTCCTCCATTGATTTTATTTTTTATTTTATTTTTTTTACACCTGCGCAATGATGGGCTGGCTGAGTGGCCAGCCATGTGGGAGTGGACGACCATGCAAATTTTTGGAGCCATCCCACCAATCGCATGGCCACTTGGCCACAGAGACTTCTGGGATGTGCCAAAAAGCCCCCTAAAACCTGCCCTAGCCCCCGAACCCTAACCCTAACCCTTGACTCCTTCCTTACCCATACGTCACAGACTGTCTTCTTAGTGGGTTAGAGAGGCACCCAGAGGTGCAACCCACTAGCCCACCCTAACCTTACCCGTCACTAGCCTAACCCTAGCCCTTGCACTAACCCACCTTAACCCTAAGCCAGATCTACTTGCTTGCATTGCACTACACGCAGCAAGTACAATTCCCTTCTGTGTGAGACATGGCGGTGCGAGAGCCTTGTGCAGGGAAGGCATGACGCTATCACTCTCACTGGTCTCACTGTCTGCACAACTGGTATGCAATATCCATATGGCTATTGCATACCATTTTGCAGCAGCAGCAGGTGAAGAGGGGAGACCCCCATGTAGAGGGGTCTCTTGGAGCCTGCTTCCCCTTCCTAGTGGGTGAGGATAGGAGGCACCCACGGGTGCCTCCAGGAGCCCACTTTCCCTTTATAGCGGGCCAGAGGAGGCACCCACCACAGAGGTGCCTCAGGAGCCCGCTCCCCCAAAAAACCAGTACTAACGACAACGAAAAAACTAATTTTTGCGAATTTTCACGAAAAATGGAAACGAGCCGAAACGGAACCGGCCTGACTAACGACAACTCGAAAAAAATTTTTTTCAAGTCGTGCCCATCTCTAATTACAACTGCACCTATAACTTTACATTGCATTACATTACAACTGCAATTTAACAAGGTAAATATCTATTTTGCAGTGTGATATGAAGCAAATACCATTCTATTTTTATAGCCGCCATGCATGTGGATTAAAAGAGAATGTTAGAATAACAGTAATGAATTTATTCTGAGTATCTTGGCCCAAGAAGTATGCAAAAGGTAACAAGAGTTACAGATCTCTCTGATTAAATGCATGTCAACATCCACTGATCACTGGTGCACCCCCCCCATTAAAAGCATTACTCAGTGTTGTTCTCTTAACTTGTCCGTGTATCAAATGCAGTTACTTCATTGACCCTCACAGCCACTTTTTAAAGCTGGAATTATTTCAATAAATAATGAATGAAAATGACCTTATGCTCTCATTATGAATTTAAAAAAAAAAACCACACACACACACACACACACACACACACACACACACACACACACACACACACACACACACACACACACACACACACACACACACACACACACTGTGGATCTAACAGCTTTTGCAAACAACTCCAGTCTTTATTTGGAACAACAGATCAAGACATGGCAAGGTGCAGATGCTAAATGTGTGTTTTTTTAATGTCAAGAAACAGACATTAAAGAAAAAAACCATGGGCAGTACACTACTTGTATTAATAGTGCATGTATCTACGGCCCACCATGTCTTCCCTGTTTCTGTTGTGGAAAGAATGGTTTAAAAGTCCCCAGGTAATTTAAAGGATCAATAACTCACTCGGAGGTGCCTAGATGCCCTAAGCACATCTGATCTCGCCTGATTTCAGAAGCTAAGTAGGGTCGGCCCTGGTTAGTACTTGGATGGAAGACCACCAGGGATACCAGTTGCTGTAGATGCCTGCAGGAGGAACTGGCAAGCCACTCCAGTATTCCTGTCAAGAAAACTCAATGGATGTGGAGTCAAGAAGGGTCGTCATGACTGTAATGACACAACACACACACACACACACACACACACACACACACACACACACACACACACACACACACACACACACACACACACACACACACACACACACCTCTCACTCTAAGATATTTGTAAAAGGATAAAAATGTTTCATTACTTACCATTTTGAACAGATCAACAGCAAACAGTGGCTGCTTCAAACAAAATAAAGAGAGGGAAAGGAAATCTCAGTGGTACAGATGGGCAAAAACCACCAAATCAGTAGTTCGTACCTCTGTAGTGCTTCCCTACCCTGCCTTCTTTGACAGGTGCCAGCGGAGATTCACTGCCCTGGCTTCCCTGCCCTGCCTCCTCTGGGCACTGCCTCAAAGCCTGTGCTCATCACAGGAGGTGGGTCTTTTCTGCTGAAGGATGAACTGGCACGGATTACCAATTTGAGAGTTCATGCCCATATGTACTTACCAAAGAAGCAAGGCTCTCTTTGGATCTGGGCGGGGGGGGGTGATTGGTAAGTGGTACTGGATTAGACTGAGTCACCTCAGACCAGAAACAGCCCTCCAAAGCCAACATGTGAGGTTGTAAATAACAACAGCAGCAGCAGCAACAACAACAACAACAGAAGCAACATTTTAAACCTAAAATCAATTTATATGTTTTTATCTGAAAAACAAAGATTAGGGAGAGAAATAACAAAAAGCAGCCCTCAGTGATGTTTTGCATTTTGTATAAAACATTATTTTGTTTCACAAAATATTTACTATCTGTGGACTCTACTACTGTCAACATTGTACTGTTTATTTGCTTAATTATAATCAATACATTATATATGAACCATTATGTCTGGCACATTTATGAATGAATGTGTATGTTAACAGATTTGTTTAATGTTTTATATGCCGGCCCTCACAAAATTTGCAACAGAGACTTACACGATGTTAAAAATTAAATAGCTTTTGATACTTACAATTCAGGGTCAGTCCCCTGATCCACACTTTGTGAATAGTAGCTGTTTCAGCATGACCATTTAGCATATGGTGTTTGGGGAGTTCAGAAAAGATCAGCATAAATAATAAACATCTTAAGAGTGGGAACCAACTGAGGTATGTATATTTAGTCCTTATCAGGGCTGCAGCTGGGGGATGGCAAGGGGCATGTGGCCTGGGTGCCAGGATGGGCAAGAGGTGCCAATATGACAAAATAGTATTTATACACTATACGGTTCCACAGCCCCGCTGCTGGGGTGGTAAGGCACAGAATACATGTATGCCCCAGATGACACAGACTGTAGTTGTGGCCATGGTCCTGATTTCTTCAGATACTATTTTAAAACAACATTCTACATCATGACAGAGTCATAATGATAAGCAATAAGGCCTTTAATTATTTGCATAACAAATGAAAATAAAAATCACATTTATTACATGACAGTGAGCTATGCTTCTTGCTGAACTCAAAACACTTATTTCTGGAATCATATATGGCAGGGCTGTCCAACTTTGAGCAGACCAAGGTCTACTATTTCCAGCCCAAAGTGCTTGAGGACTACTACACTAATACCTCTACTTATGAATTTTATCCATTCCAAGCACATGCTCCTACGTAAAAAAAATTGTATGTTGAACAGTGGTTTCCCATAGGAATGCATTGAAATCTGTTCCCACCAGAATGGATTAATTGATTTTCAATGCATTCCTATTAGAGATGGGCACGAAACAGAAAAATGGCGTTTTGGTTTTTCATTTGTCATTGAGAGGTCTGTTTCGGTTTGTTTCCGTTTGTTGGGAATTTTTTGAAAAATTTTGTTACTGTTTTTCTTTTTTTTGTTTGTCATTTCTACCCACTTTTTGCGCGGTTTTTAAAGCATTTCCGGGCGCAGGCATCCCCCAATGCCCCAGACCAGAGGGAAAACACTAAAAAAAAAAGGATGCTGGCAGAGACACAGTATAAACTAGGTATGCAGGGAGGCTGCAAAGGCAGCGGCGGGCGTTGCCCAGGGTGCAAGGCAGCGGCAGAGTGACTGCACTGCAGGGCAGGGGAGGGTACTCACCGAGAGGTACACAGCACACATGCACACAGGGAGGCTGCAGGACTGAAGCTAGAGTCGCAGAGACAGCAATCCCACCCTAACTCAAGGAGGACGGGGGCTGCCAGAGCTTTTTATGCCCTCTGTGGCTGCCAGACCTGCCCACCCAGTCTGCAACCTGGGCATGCTATTGGTTGAACATGATCCCACATCACATGGCTTGCCTCCATTTTGTGGCTGGTGGCAACATCCATTTTAAAGGGAAAAGAAAAATACATCGTGATGGGAGAAGACAAAAACAAACGTTTTAAGGACCCCAACCCCCCTGGTAGGTATTATCAGACAATATAAATAATTATCGCTGCATTTTTACGGATGTCCAGGGCATTTTTTAACATTTAAAACAGCTCATTTCATTGCACGTCGCCATTAACGGAAACGAAACGTAACGACCACAATTTTCATGGTTCTGTTCATTTCGTTTCATTTTCATCAAAATTTTCCTTTGTCGTTTCGTTACGTAATGGAAACAACAAACGGTAACGGAAACGAAAAAAATGTTCATGCCGTGCCCATCTCTAATTCCTATGGGAAGGCTGACCATGCAGATGCTTCCCTTGCACCCACTCAATCATCTGGCCAGTGGGGGGGGGAGCAGGGGACCATGTCATGGTCCTTGAACTGCCCCGCTCAGTTGAGACAGTGGGCTGGCAGACCCAGAACTTTGCTGGGGCAGTAGTGGTCCTTAGGATTGGGGATGGAGGAGTGGAGAACTTATCCCTTCACTTTTTTACTGGTGGCCAGAGGGCTACTTTTGAACCCTTTGTGGGCTACCGGTAGCCTGTAGTCTACCTGTTGTGCAGGCCTGATATATGGCCCCTTTAGAACTCTGGGGATGCAAAAAAAAAATATCAGCTTGTTCTGTCCATAGCTGACCACCTGATATTAATTTATCAATTCATTTGCTGTGTGACTTGTGCAATATAGCCACAATTCTAACCTGACTCAAATTTATCCCAGTAGAATTCATAGAGCCAGATCAGCCTGACTCTAGGGCAGTGGTGGTGAACCTTTGACACTCTGAGATGTTTTAGACCACAACTCCCACAGTCTTTTGTCATTGGCAACCTAGGCTCGGGAATTCTGGGAGTTGTCCAGAACATCTGGAGTAGACATGGGCACGACTTGGCGAAATTGTCGTTTCCGTTTTCGGATATAGTTTCCGTTACGTAACGGAAACGGTAACGACAATTAAGCTGTCAGAACTCGAACTCGAACTGAAAAAAGAAAAATTTGGTCTGATTTGTCGTTGTCGTTCCTGGCATCGCGCGGTGATCGCGCAATGCCAAGCGGCACAGAAAAAAAGTTTTAAAAATAAAAAAACCCGATTCCCTGCCTGAGGGCACCTACCAGAGGGGTGGTTTCTGGGGGGGGTCCCCAGCCTCCCCCCCTCCTGTCCTGGGCTGCTGGTACCGGGCTGGGAGGGGGCATCCTCGGCGTCTCCATTTGCCATGCAGTGCGGGGGGATCCAAAATGGCATCTGCAATATTTTTTTTTGAAATCGTGGTCCAAAAAACCACCAAAGCACCACAGAAACATGCAAAAATTAGCTGTTTTAAATGCTTGAATTTTTACAGTAGCAGCAGTGGGTTTTTTATAGCAGTAAAAGGTCGCACTGATTTTATTTTATTTTATTTTTATTTTTATTTTTTTATACCTGCGCAATGATGGGCTGGCCATGGGATGGGACCATGCAAATTTTTGGACCCATTCTACCAATCACATGGCCAGGTTTTGACTGACACTTCTGGATTTGCAAGAGGGCATAAAAAGCCGAGGCACTCCCAGAAGAGTCGCAGTCCGGGCTTGGATGTGGGTGGGAGAGGGCTGTGTGTAGCTGGCTGGTTGCTGTGCTAGACTAGTTTCAATTTCGCGGAGCCTTTAGATTTCAGTTAGGCAGGCAGGGAGGGAATTGATTCAATTGAATTTTTAGGAAATAATAATAATTCCTTTCATTCTCTGTCTGCTGTGGGGAATAGCAACGCAGTTTATTCTTTTTTATTCTCCTGCAGTTTGTTAGGATTTCTTTTCTGATAGTGCTTCAAAGGGGGAGGTTTGAGTGGGAGGGGAGGTGTGGATTTATTTTAAAAATTTCATTTGCTTGGTGGCAAGCCAAGGTCCTTTCATACCCTGCCTGCAGCTCTCCTGTGGGTGCACTGTCCACTTTGTTTGCAAAAGTTGCAATTGCTTTATTCGATGCAGTCTTGTGCAGCAAGTCAGTTTAAAGTGTTTTCCGCCTGCTCTGGGTCATTGCGGGACCCGCGCCCACTGGCCGCGTCCGCGCCCCTCCCCCCTGCCGCTGCCGCCGCCCTCCCATGCCCTCCCCCCGCCACCCCGCCTGCCGCCTAGGGCGCAAAACACCTAGCGCCGGCGGGATGCCACTCGCTGGGATGTCAAATCGCGCAAAATCACGGCGGCGGTAACGACAAACGACACAACGAAATGACAAATTTTTAAAAATTTTTTGCGAAAAACGGAAACGACCCGAAACGGACCTGTCCCAAAAAATGACAACTCGGAAAAAAAATTTTTTCTGGTCGTGCCCATCTCTAATCTGGAGTGCTGAAGGTTCACCACCACTGCTCTAGGGGATCTAACAGCAGTTGGCTTCCCAGCGCTATAAGCATACTGAAATCATGTTCAATGTGGACCCATTGAACTTGATGGAACAAATTAGCCAGGTACTAGAGATTTTTTTGGGGGGGGGGCTTTTCTAAGTATGACTCAACATGGAGCCAATGAATAATAGGGACCTAAGACCTAAATTATGTTCATATTGTAGTTATAGTATAGGAATTTGCTTGATTCTCTTTTAAATGTGCAACAGAACCCAGCTAATTAAAGTCAGAATATAACTTACAAATCTCCTTTCATTATGCCACCCCTTCCCATAACCAGAACTTTGCAAAATTAATACTCAGGATAGAAAAAGTGGGAAATATATATTTTACTCACTATTCAGCAGTCTTCATAAAGAATCAGAAGTTATGAGAAGGGGCAGGGTGAGATTAAAAGAAGCAAGAGATGGATTTCTCAGCCCCACATGGCTGACAGGAATCTACATTGTGCAGAGAGAATTAAATCTGCATCTTTCCCTGGGGAGATTTTGGAAGTAAAAAAGAAGACTAATAAGCAAAAGCAGTAAACTATAGTAAGAGAGAGGAAGATGAGCCCATCTAATTGGCCAGTAACTCAAACAAACCAAGATGAAAGTTAGTTTGGTGAAAGGTTCCTTCCTCCCACATAACCATGTGTTGGATCTGCATGCAAGGTTGCTAATTCACCCATAAATTATGCAAACACTTGAATGTGTTGCCTTTGTACATATGAGCACAGTTACGCCCTGTACACAGAAAACACAGCAGTCAAGAGGAAGCTGAGTTAGAAATCCTCTTTTGAACTTAAAATGCAAGACATGTGGTGTGTCTTGTTGCGTTGCGTTGCGTTGCTTTGTATTTGGCTCGGAAGAGGGGCCGTTCAAGATGGTCATCCTTTACCATTATTCCAACAGCTTAATGTCTGGCTGGCAGGCAGGAGCTACACCCCACTTTGACTGACTGTCTTATTGGTGTAGCTTAGCTCTAAGCCCTGGCCAAGTTAATGAACAAGGTGATGAAGTAGTCAGGCTGTGTTGTTCGAGGGAAATTAGCACACTAGGTGAGAATAACACTGCAGAGTTAAAGTGTTCAGGATAACACCTCCTAGGAGAATGCTTGCAGAGCATTTCTCCAGAAATACATTTGTAATCACTTTGTTAACGAAGGGCCCCTCTGTTATCAAGGGGAGTTTTCAGCAGGAATCCAACAGACAAAAAAGGGATAGAAAAAACATCCCACCTGCCAGTTAACGAAGGAGAAAAGAAAGAAGAGAAACCCTGGAAATTGCATTTATAATTCATCAGAAATAATGCTGAGTGTCAGACATATGAATAACCTACATGTGATCTAGTATGCAAAGCAAAAACTAAACTAAACAGAAAACCCTCAAGTCCCACAAAAGCCAATTTTAAAATGCCAGGTACGGTGTTTGATGCCTCACAGAAGCCAAATATCCAGCTATGACCTTATTTTTTTTTCACTTGGAAAACATCTGTGGGTTTTTATGAAATGCTGAGAAGTTATGTTTGTCTACTCTTCAGGAGTTCAGAGACCCTGTTGAATAATAGCATATTCAGGAAGGAAGTGATGGAGCGTTGGAGAGGAACGATGGGCAGGCACTCTTAGCAGAAGATAACAGGCACTCTTAGCAGAAGATAACTCGAATGGAGCATTTGAGGGCAAATCATCTGGTACAGTACTCTATAGATCGTTTGTGACCACAATGGGTCTTCCTGGGTGGCCTTGATGGAAGCTGTAGCCAAGAAGACACCAGATGGGCAGTGCCATCTAGTGACAGTTTGATTTTTGTTCAGGATCTGTCTGGCTCTGCATATCAGGACCCAGAAGTCATATTACTGCATCATTGTGAAAGCATGCTTCCAAGTGGATCACAGACGTGCATTCTGGCTTTCCACATGCCTTTTGACTATAGGTAGCTACTAGTTTCTGGACAAAGATCTTAGAATAGACCTTTCAGACCACTCCATGCTTGTTTCATATGTCTCACTGCCACCTATCGCTGCTCAGTGAGGTGCAGCCTGCTCAACCACTAACATTGTTTTGCCTCCAGGAATGTCCAGCATGGTTTTGTGCCACAATCTTTTGTCATAGAAGTTGCTTTTGTCATAGAAGTATTGGTTTAGGGCTCCAGGTTGGTCTATATGTATTTGCCTGGACCTGCAGCTTATCCTCTCCACATCCCCCTCCCTGTTTGTTTCTCTCTTCTTCTTTTTGGAAGCTGCAAAATATAAAGTATTCTTGGTAGATCGCTCTTTAAAAAGCAGTCCCAGGTAGAGCACATTACAGTAATTGAAGTGAGGTATAACTAAGGCATGCATATGTGGAATAAAATTAAACATTTCTAGGAATGGGAACATCTGGCACATGAGTTTTAACTGTACAAACCGTTCCAGGCCACCTCCAAACTCTGAGTGCCAGGTCTAGTCCTGGAGAATGTTCAAGCTGCAGACTTGAGTTTTCCCTGGGAGCGGAACCCCCTCGAGCCAAATGAGGGGACTCCACCATTTTGAAAGTATGTGAGCAGTGATAGACTTTGAAAGAGAACTGAGTGATGTATGTAAAGAGAACAATCAGCATTAGGAAGGCTGAGAGCATTAGGAGAATGAAAGCAATGCCTATCTCACCCAGTATTGCATAAGGAAACCTCTTGTCACAGTTAACTATTAATTAGTGTTTAGGTCTGCACAGGAGTGCTCTCTTGCGAAGGCGAGGGAGGCTTTTACTCAACTGATCTCTATTTAGTTAAGTCCCCTGCCTTTTATTCTGCATTTACTGGGCCTTGCCGTCTGTGTTTAAGGGCAAGGTACTGCTTAATCCCAAATTTCATCCAAATATCTAGACATGTAAAAGCATGCAGTTTCTTTCGCTCCAAAAGCACCGCACATGTGTAAATGGGTGAAAAAAAGCTCCCAAGAGTTTTCTCAAGGCAGAGAAAGGCAGGGCCAGGGAATTATCTACAGGCAGAATTTGTGTCGAACATGTCTAGAACTGTGGATTGTCATATTATGCTTAGTATGTGTTTAGAAGCAGTGCTTCCACAAGTAGCAAAATAGGGTTTTCATGCCCTCCAGGGTTTGCATTCAGCCCTATTTTGCTTTTTGGTCACCAGAATATAAGCATGAGTTTATTTTGCAATCCTGATTTCTCTGAGGAAATCTGGTTGCTGGAAGAAAAAAATGTTTTGCTAGGGGAGCATATCTGTTTCCCTTAATATCTAACTTGGTTGTCAGCAACAGAAGGGTTTGGGCACCAGATAAACATTCCATCACTGGCTAAACCTGGCACCTGCACAATTGTCTGTCTATCATTTGGTGACCTTCTCATTTCTTTCCCTGGATCACTTTGGTTCCCTTCACTTCTTTCAACTCCAGTTGCACTGTCATTACCAGGCAGTAACTGTCTTATCTTTCTTCCTTGGCTGAAATCATTGAAGGGCGGAAACAGGTTGGTTTTTCATGGAAGAAACGGGAAGTGTGTATGTATGTATGTATGTATGTATGTATGTATGTATGTATGTATGTATGTATGTATGTATGTATGTATGTATGTATGTATGTATGTATGTATGTATGTATGTATGTATGTATATTTTTACCCCTCCTTTCTCCTTGGAAAAGGACCCAAGGTGGCTTACAATAATGGGGGATAATATACAGCCAGGAACCTTTAGGACATATTTAAGTTTAAGAACAGGGGATTAGAAGAGGCATCTTACAACATTTAAAACACATGATTAAACCTAAAAAGAGCATGCAAACAATTAAAACAATAGGATGGGGTCTACATGCACTTCTGATTCCACAAGGACATGGTAGCTCCTGTGCCCTCTCTCCATTTCATTTAAAATGTAAGTTGACTGTCCTGGGATCATGGTTGATTTGTGGGGTATTTATTTATTTGTTTATTTATTTGATTTATATACTGCAACTATCTAGCAAAAAGTTACCCTGGATGGTTTACAAACCGTTAGATGGTTTTGGACATCCAGAACTTCCTAAGCAAATGAGGATTTGCTTAAGGCTTCTTAGTGGTCTGCTGTCACAGGCAGAGGGTTTTAGTCATACTAAATATGTCAATTTCATTTTATTCACATTCTTGTTTGGGAAAAACCATGCAATTGCTTGAAAATGACACCTAAAAATGCAAAGAGGATTTTGTTGTAATTGTTCTTTATTTCCAGAGGTCTTGGTTGTGTAGTACAGTAACCCCCCTGCCGATCGCGGGGGTTAGGGACCCACCCCACCCGCGAGCCATGAAAATCCGCGATATGTGGAAGCGGGTGGGGGGCTGGGGCCAGGGGGGCGATCGCAGAAGTCTTGGGGTAGTACGTGCCGGCGGCCACAGGGGGATCTCCCGCTGCCGCCCGCCTGCGCCACCCGAGACTTCTTGTCCGGGGCCGTCTCCATTCAAATGCATTGCTTTTCGGAGGGGCGGGGGGCAGCGCGGAGCAACCTGATCGCCCCGCTCCGCCCCCAGCAGTGCAGGTACTGCAATCCCGCTATGTAGAGGGACCACGGTACCTGAACAGCGAAATGGCAGGGGGTGACTGTACATGTTTTGTTGAAGCCATTTTTCTGAGAAACCTTTTGTAGGCAAATAATTATTCCATCATTTCTGAACTGGGGTCTGGGGGTGTGACCGGTCCATGTCTTTGACAACCTGCCCCGCACTTAAACTTTGTGAAAATACCTTCTTCTTTATGTTGCTGTCACCATTCACTATCTTATATTCCTATTTATAAGAAGTGGGACTGACTGACACCGATGTTAACGTTTCCAAAACAAACTTGAAGTTTATTGAAGTAACTGAAATGCATAAATAAATGACTTCTCTTATGTTGTGTAGCTAAACGTATTCTTAACACTTATATATAAGCAGCCCCTAATTCCCTTAACCAAGTCCCTGACCAGACCCTCTCTCTCTTACACTTTGCCCTGATTCCAACTACTCTCTACTCTAGATATTACTTGCTCTCTGGCTTGAGCTCTCTCTCTCTCTCTCTCTCTCTCTCTCTCTCTCTCTCTCTCTCTCTCTCTCTCTCTCTCTCTCTCTCTCTCTCCAGTTTAACTGTCACTCCTTTTATAGGACCCAACCCCCGCCCCACCTTCTGGGATTGCCCTTCCATTAGCATATTGATGGGTCTCACTCCAGAGGTTCCATCACAGGGTGTCTCAGTGACTGGTGGCTGGTGGAGAGTTCCACAAATTCCCACTTCAGTCAGTTTCTTCTGCCTGAATACCAGTGTGGTGGAATACCTGTGTGGTGGCCATGCCAGGAGGCAGCTTCATGATCCTACACTCATACCTGGAGATGTCCTCCTGACACAACTGATCAGTCACGATTTAGAGCAACCACACTCAAGATGTAGTGAGCTCTTACATGAACATCTGTTTTGCTACTCTTATGTGTCTTTGTATACAGCCAGAAGAGCACGGCAGTAATTGTTTATTCTGATTTGCTCATTTCACACTGTTTGCACAGCACTGGCTTCCTAATGAGGTGATGCAACCTGCAAAAGGGAGGTAAACTGTTTATTGTGCATGAACCTTAAATTATTAGGTAGGGAGGCTTATCCCTTTTTACCACCAACTGCCTACCTTCCAGTTTGAGCAGGATAAACATTTTCCAGCACTCTTGAATGACAATCTTTGAAATAACTGTGATGGAGTTTGATGGTTGCTTCCTGTTTACTCTACTTTTTACTTCCTCTTTTATCACATCAGTATCCAAACACCAATCTTCCTGTCCTTATTCCTTCCATGTCTAGTCCCATCCTCCCTTTCTCTTTATATGTGTTGCTATTTTGAGTGAATCTATTTGTTAGGTTTATTTTAATAATATTTTTGCTAGAGAGTGGCAATTTCCATAACTCCCATACATATGCAAGGTGTGTGTGTGTGTGTGTGTGTGTGTGTGTGTGTGTGTGTGTGTGTGTGTGTGTGTGTGTGTGTGTGTGTGTGTGCATTCCTATGTGCATGCACATAAACATATACACCATAAACACACACATATTTGTAGGTCATATTTGATTTTGACTTCAGTCTGCATTGTATTTGTTTTATCCAACATAATAAGTCTTAGGGCCCAAGCAAGACACATAAATTACACGTACTGCCACAAAACAAAACAGGAAGCATACATGTCAGCAAACATTATCCACTTTAAAGGACATTTGACTTAAAATCCCCTAGACCTCTCTCTGAAATTTCTTTGAAATCATTCACCCGATAATGTTCTAAATTATAAACCACAACATGAAATAAATTTTCATGTATCCACCTAAATCAACCCACCCCCAAAAGAGTATTGTCATCTTTAAACTTTAAAAGTAGCTAGAATAAAAAAAATCTGAAGCTATTTGTCTGGAATTTGGAAGGAATAACCCTGAGGGTACTAGAGCATCCCTAAATTTATGCACACGTAGATACATAAACACTCACACTATTTCCATTTTAATTTCCCTGTGACTATTAGTGTGACGTGTGAAGATCCAGATTTAAAGTGCATTGGATTGGATCAGGTGTGACTCTGAATCACTGAGTCAGGTCCCACACCAATCAGAGCATCCTAGCACAGACTTAGAGCAAATCCATGTATTTGTAAACTACCAGCTCTCTTAAACAACACCCCTGTTTATCTTAAACAGTGGCCTTTTTTCTACCTTTGGCTTTTTGTTCTTGTTCAGTCGTTAACAAAAGGCTACCTTTGCCTAAGTGGTGCTAAGAAACAAACATTGCATTCTAACCAAATGCAACATGACACATGTATGGAAAAGATGTCAATCATCAGGCATTTTCAACAAGACCTGACTGCAATCTCGTGGAGAAAACAAGTGGTTTTGTTAGAAATAGCATAGGAGAGAAATATAGCTGGGGCAGAGTCGAGAGCTTTTTAAAAAAATATAAGCTCAACCTTGTTCTCTGATCTAGAAATGAATTATCATGGTTAGGTGCAGCATAAGGGTAGAGCAAGGTTGTTCCAGTGATAACACAAGCTTCACTTTGACTTAGTAATATATCCATCTACTATCTTCCCCTCCTCTTTCTTTCACCCAGCTAGACTGTCAAAAGGGTATGTGACTTGTAAGTAATGTTAGAGGAGACTCGCTATAAATTGTCAGCTCTGCATGTCATACTGGATGTTCCAAAGGACCAAAGGGTAGAGCTTGGAAAAGTTACTTTCTTATTACATGTAGAATCTGCCAACCAGCATGGTCACTCAACAGCTTGACAGTCAAAAGTTGAATTTGTTCCTTTCGGGAAAAAAGTTGCATAGTGTCTCATAATTAAATTATTTGGGGACTCTTGCAACTCAATGTTATTCTATTATTCTAAACTAGGGGTGCCCAAACTTTTTGTAAGGACGGCCAGATTTGGTGGCTGAGAATGTGTCAGGGGCCGATTGCTCCCCGACCCTGCCACCCCACTGCAAGCCCCACCCACTGACCCCTTGCAACCCCACCCACAGGAAGGAAGGCGGGGACCAAGGGAGGGAGGGAGGGAGGTGGAAACCAAGAGAGGAAGGAAGGAAGGAAGGAAGGTGGGGACCAAAGGAAGCACAGGGAGACGTGGCCACAGGTCGCCCCTTGGAAGAGGTGATTTGTGCGACCTTGCACCCCCAAGCTCCCCAGTGGTGGTGACGGCTCGCCCGCCAGCCCACCCCAAAGCTCCTTGGTGGTGGCAAAGGCCCACTGGCCTGCCCACCCCCACACTTTCCCCTGCAGTGGCGGTGGCAGCAGACTGCCCGTCCACCCAAGCTTCCCAGCGGTGTCAGTGTTGGCAGAAGATTAAAAAAAAAACATGGGGCAGAGGGGGAGGGAGGGGCGGGGCACTCAGAATGGCCCGACGGGCCATATTTGGCCCCAGGGCCAGACTTTGGGCAGGCCTGTTCTAAACAATCAGCCAACAAACCGAAAGGCAGCCCTGTTTTTAGCTGTCTCCACGCGTACTTCTGTGGCAACTTACCTTATGCAGCTGTGATGTCATGGCATTCTGCATTTCATACTCATGGCATTCCCCATCTAATGTTGTTATCAAAGCCACCACATATGCAGAGTGGGAGATATGGAAGTATGTACTACAATATGACATAGTAACAAGAACAGGTTACGGTTACCTTATAAAGTGAATGGGGGGTATGCAATTATAAGAAGGCTAGATAGGCAGAGGTCATTTTAAATCCATAGACAAAAGTCACGGAAAAGTCTTCTACATGTTGTTTCATGTTTTGTTAAACATAGTGCCCTTGCCTTTTGAATGTTCCTTCTTCTGTGCATGTAGACAGAAACAAAAGTGAGGCTCACTTTGTTGGGCCTTGTTTATTTATTTGCTTGTTTTAAAGGGGCAATAGAAAATTCACCTGCCTCTCCTCAGGTATCAAAAATATAACACTGCAATATCTGTTTATTAATATCAGCAATTGTAACATTATATTAAAAAGCAAACGTGTGCTGTTTATATACCATACCACCCTATGATGCTTAAAGTACTATTTGGGTAGTTTACACGTGAGCTGGGTACTAAGTTTATCGGCACTGGAAAAATGGAAGGCTCAGTCAACCTTGAGCCTGTCAGGATGGAACTCAGATCATGAGCAGAGTCTAGGCTGTAGCCAGGGCCGGTGCTAGGTTTTTTTGTGCCCTAGGCGAGGGGCGGTGGGGTGGGGGGGTGGGGGGCAGCGGCGGGGGCAGCAGCGGGGGGCATCAGGGGGCGGTGGATGGCGGGGGACAGCGACGTGTGTGGGGGCGGACGGTGAGGGGCACGTGGGGCGGCGATGGGCGCGGGGGCAGCGGGTGGATGGCAGCGGGCAGCGGGGGGACAGACAGCGGTGGCCGGTGGCGGGGGTGGTGGTGGGGCCAGCAGGCTGGCCAGTGCCCTCTGTCCATTTTGGCACCCTAGGCAACTGCCTAGTTCGCCTTAATGGACGCGCTAGCCCTGGTTGTAGCACTGCAGTTTAACCACTGTGCCATGTGGCTCTAACAATCCAACCTATAATTTTTGCTTTGGAGCACGTATAAAATATATAACAGGTATTAAAAAGTAATGACGACAAATGATGACCTTTTTTCCAGTTTGCTTTTAAACATTATTGAAAAGCAAGCAGGTTTTTGAATCTTGCATTCATCTTTTCCACCCAAATTGTTGCAAGTTGCTTTAAATCCAGTCAAGTCACTGAGGCATTTAGCCCCGTCCACTGATCAGGAATGGCTCTCCAGTTTTCCCACAAGATTCTTTCTGAGCCTTGCCAGGAGATCCCAGCTAGTTTCAGGCAAATCACATGTTCCTCCAATGACCTGTGATGGTGTCCCGTGCTGATGTTTGGCCAGATGTCACCATGATCCCAAATTCTAATCATTACATCGGTTCACTGTTTATTAGATGCTCCGAAAAGAACATAATCTGTGGATTCGGGTCTTTTCATTGCCTGCTTTTCATCCTCAGAAATATGATCAATTTTACATTTTCATGTGAGGGCTTTTTGTATGTTTGTTTGTTTTTTGAAAGAACTCATTTAAAACTGCCACAAAACAGAACTGCAGTTGCTCTCTTTAGTCATTAGAGAGATATTCTGTGTTGTGCTGTATACGGATGGGGGAGGGGGAGCTTGCTTGCTCACTTGTGTCCACTCGTTTTCTGAAACCAACACCATGTTGACACAGATTTGATTGTTATTTAGTATGTAGAAAAAGAGATGTTTGTTCAACTTCTAGAAATTGCTGATTTCTCAGGAGAAGTTAATCTTGTTCGCTCCCTTCTGACATTTTGATACGTGACACAGAACCTCCGAGATACAAGTGGTTAGGTAGTACTGATATGGCCAGTGCCATTCCCATTACTTTGTGCAGCATTTATAAGGTGCCCATTTATAGAAGTCTCCTTCTATCTCCAGTTTTGAGCAGCTGGCAGATGCTTATTCCTCCAAATCACAACAGCCCTTAATGGTCATTCGGGCACTGCCAAAGTGAATGCTTCTCTTCATGCAGGGGTTAATGGCAGTGATGTTCCACATATGTTATAATTTGCCAGGAGCACGGTGCTTTGCTGTTGGAAGGGTCTCTGGAGTTGTCTTTGTTTGCTAACATCCTTAGCTCACCTTGGGAGAGGACTCAGCAGATAAGTGCTCTCCTTTTATTGTTGCTGCTTGCTAATTATTCAATCTCCTACCCCCCACACACACACACCACCCTAAGTACATCACCCTCTGTGTTTCCAGTGCTGTATTGGATGTCAGTACCATTGCCTTTGTCAGTACCATTATAGGCAATGGCTGCAGTAGCAGAAAAGGAACTGAGAGAAAAGCAATCCATGGCAAGCTTTTATCACACTCAAAGAGCACCTAAGAATTCTCTTGCTAGAAGGTCCAAAAGATGGTGGTGATGATGTGGGTGGTCTTTTTCTTTTGCCTACAGGTTGATGACCAAATGAAACTCCTTCAGAACTGCTGGAGTGAGCTCTTAATTCTAGATCATATTTATCGCCAAGTGGTACATGGAAAGGAGGGCTCCATCCTTCTAGTGACTGGGCAACAAGTAAGTCGATACATTAAAAATAACAAATATTTAATTAACTTTCTTCATGAACAGTATGATTTTAACTGTATTAGAAGAAGTTATCTGTGCTATGCTGAAATCTTTTCAGTTGATGGCAAGTAGTGGCCATAATAGAATGCAGGTAAAATGTCATGGGCACTTTCTGATCCAACAATGATAATTTTTACGTAGAAAATCAAGGAAGGATATTTCTCCCAGATATGTTGGCGTGAAGTGATCTCCACAAGACATCCTCTAAATGGAAATATGAACAGATTTTTTAAAAAAATGTCCAATGTAAATGTGTGTGTTGCATCATTATAGTCATGACTGACTCTTCATGACTCCATGTCCATGGATTTTTCTTGGCAAGAATACCAGAGTGGTTTGCCAGTTCCTACTCCAGGTGCCTACAGCACCTGGTATTCCCTGATGGTCTCCCATCCAAGTACTAACCAGGGCCAACCCTGCTTAGCTTCCAAAATCAGGTGAGATCAGATGTGCTTAATGGAAATATGAACAGATTTTTTTAAAAAAAAAAAAGTCCAATGTAAATATAGTAAGCTGAAAGTGTGGTGTCTATGGTGTTACAGCAATCCAACTGAAGAAAAACAATGTATATGCAATAAAATTGACGTTTTCTCTATTCCTCCTCCCCTCTCAAACACTGTCCTCCAAATAAATTATAATTCAGCCAAAGCTATGGATAAGCCATAGCAGAATTCAAAGTGGGCCATGGCCAAAATCCTGTTAGCTATGGCTGTGAGCATAACACAAATGGTATAGCCTTTGGAAGCAAATTGCTTCAAATTATGAAGGCAGCCCAGATGTTATCTGTTGTGTATCAAGTTTGCATTCTGTGAGTGATAGGGTTTAGGCCAGCATGAATTCAACAGACAATCTCAGAACGACAACAATAGCACTCAAAGCAATAAAGACCAACACTGGAGGACCAACATTGCTAAAGAAGAAGTGGACTCCAGTCCACAAAAACAGCCCAAACAAAACCTGACTACATTGCAAGGAAAATTCTGGCCCGCCTGTATTGTCTACCCATTGCCTCTTGAATAAGGTTCAAGGTACTGGTTTTGATTTACAAAACCCTCCATGGCTTGGGACCAGAGTATCTGGTGGAACATTTCACCCAAAGGTCAGCTTCAGCCCAGCCCACCAGTGCATCGCAGGCCCTCTTGCTTTGGGTTGCCACCCCTCGGGAGGCCCATAATCCTTCAACACAGAGCCGGGCCTTCTCGGTAGCTAGCCTGACTTTATGGAACCATCTTCCTAGTAATATAATAACTGTGGAGCCCCTCTCAGCTTTCAAGAAACTCTTAAAAACTTGGTTATTTAAAGCCGCTTTTAGCAATCGCTGGGGTTGTTTGTTTGTTTGTTTTATTTGCTGCCCTAATCATTCATTTCGCCTGACATCTTGCATACGCTGGTTCATTTGCCTTTTAATCTCATTTATTTGACTTTTTTGGCATAGTCTGCTGTTTATTTGTTTTCTATGCTGTTCACCACCCAGAGTTCCCAATGGGAAAGTTGGGCAGTTTATAAATGCAAATAGTAAGTAAGTAAGTAAGTAAGTAAGTAATGCAAATTTGCTCACTTTTACTTACTGTAAATTAAACAGGGTTTATTTATTTATTTATTTATATTCCACACATCTGGCCTCTTTTCATGTTCACCGGCCACAAAAGGAAAGAGTAGGAGCAATTTGTTTGCAGCTCTGTTGTACTCCTCCAGGAGGTGGAATTACAAGGAAACAAACTAATAAGCTGTAAACAACAGTTTCTTCCTTTCATTTCCTTCTCTCAAGGGACCAAGCTGTTTTTAAAAAGAAGCAAAAGTCTTGCCAATGAAGAGAGCCTTTGCTTGCTGTTCTTGTACATGTAGAGACAACTTTGGTGTTTTTCCTGCAACAACCTGACCATGACTACCACCCTCTGAAAATATAAAAGTGTTGTTTGAGATTATAGTTTATGTCATGAATGAAGTTAGAGATTATTATAACTGAGTCAAGGCCTTCCCTAATTACTATACAAGCATAAAATTTTAGACGGAGTATAGAATTCAGCATCCCTGGATTTGCATTCCTAAACCTTAAAACTTTTAAGACAGGTTTGAAAGCATAATGATAACTACCTGGGCAAATCTTAAACATTTAAAATGGAATTCCCATTTATCAGGGTGTTTTTTTCTTCCCTCCCCTATGGCTGTCAAAAAGCAAGATACATTTATCCAAGATACACTATTTATGTAAGTCGTGAACTATATGTATTAACATATAATCATGTTTATTTACATTACATTGGAGAAGATGCTATATGACTCTCCCATTTTAGAATACAGTATATATTACCTGTCACCTCTGGTCCTGCAGTCATGTAGCTAAAGTACTTATACTACACCTCAGAAACTGAAAGGTAATTTTTTTGGGCTGCCATCAGCTCTAGCTAGCTTAGCAAAGGCAGAGGCGGAGCTAGGGTTTGGAGCACCTGGGGACAAAATCAGTTTTTGCACCCCCTCCTGCTCCCCCAACAGCATCTCACCCAGCCAGCAAGTGGGACCCTGGGGAAACAGCAGGGGGGTAAGGATCCCTCTTTCTCATGCCCTCTTCGGGGGTCTCCCCCTACCCGGACAAGGTTCTCCTGTGCAACCCACGCAGCACAGGGACAGTAGGGGCAAGGAAGAGTCCCACCTCAAAGGGGGAGGGACTGGAGGAGCCTTCCACAGCCTAGACAGTGGGGGCAGGGGCACTTTCTCATGCCAAAAACTGAGGTGGTGAGCCCTTTCAGCAGTGAGAGGCAAGTGGCGCACCTCCTGGGAACCAGCCAGCTAACACTCCTGGTGTGACAGACAGCACTTCCGGACCCCAAGGGACGCACTTGCCCTGTGACAACTGGCCCAGGCGTGGCTGCTCACCTGCCCGTCTCCACACCCTTGCTGGTGCCGCTGGTGAGGCTTCCCGGCAGCCCAGCCCAGCCTCACCTGGGCTTGGCCTCCCTCCCACTGGCTCCACTGGGCACAACCGCTGTGCCCCCTGATGACCACCTGGGAGCTGCTTCACTAGGGCAGGAGCACCACCACTCCAGGTGCCACCAGGGGAGCTTCCATGGCAAAAGGGCACACAACGCTTCCCTGACAGCGAACATGCACAGCCCAGTCTCGTGCACTACCACCATCAGCGTCAGCAGGAGGTGCAAGCTCCTTAAGCGCCCTTAGACCTCTGCGCCTCAGGGATTCTGCCCCCCCCCGTCCTCCCCCCAAGCTACGCTACTTAGCGAAAGATGAGGAACTCTGGAAGGTGTCTCCCAACTACATATACAGGACCACACTTTGCCCCTCCCCCATTTTGAAAGTGGCAAAAAAAAAAAATCTTAAAAGCCACCTAGAGCAGAAGCCCCAAAATCCCGAGCATGGTTCATGAAAACATAGTTTGTGCCTCTTGTTTGTTTTTAACACTGGCACCAAATGCATCTGGAGTCAAGCTCCGTGGTCTTGTGCACCCGATGGCCCATTTAACAAGCTGACGCAAGAGGACTTCGCACTGCCTCGTAGCCATGTTTTGTTTGTAAATCCCCCAACAGTTAGGCAACGTAAGTGAGAGCGACAAGGAAAATTAAATCAAAGCCGTATCCTTTGAAACGGTCTTTCAGCTCAAAGGGAAAAGAATGCAGGGTGTCATGGGAAAGCAGAGCGCATTTGGTGCATTTTATTTCTGATTTAAAGTGAAACCAAATGATGGTCCAGTGCATATAAGTAGCTGAAACCTAAACTGCCTGAGTTCATAGACACACGGAGGAAACAGTTGCTTGTTTGGAGAGAGATCTCCACGATTCAGTTGCTATCCCAAATCTGCATAGAGAGCCTTACCCCTAATTCAAACCATATAGGGCCTTCCTTGTGGTCTTCTTGTACTGATTGTTGTAGGTGCGGGCAGGAAGACATACATTACAGGCTGGGACAGGTTATCAGAGGCGTGTTAACCCATCGGCAAGCAGCAGTCAAAGTTAAGCAGTCTTGAAGCTCCATTGATTTCAGGAAGTACCGCAGTGCATTATGTGCCTAGGAAATGCATCAAACCACCCAGGACCCCTCTTCCCCTCTTCAGAGGCGAAGAGCTATTCCAGGTGGCTCTGTGCCAGCTAATTTCCGAACTCGCCAGCCTCCTAGAAAGCTTTTGATCAAACGAGCACGGGTCGCAAAGACAAAGCAGAGCATTTTGTCACATTTCAACAGCCACGCAAGCACACTGACTACAAATCATCAGATGTCTTTCGAAACTTCCTATTTTTGTAAGGTAGAGATAGTTTCAGACCAAATCAAAGGTACGAGTCCAATGACATTTTTGAACTTGCCTTGTCAGGCTATTTCTGAATCCAACTTCATGTACGTTTTTGGTAGCATTTGTTGTGGAGACCTTGAAAGCCTGCAGGCATCATTTTCATTTCATCCCATCACATACACCCTTCTTTAACCTTACAATTTAATAAATTCCTGAAGAAGGAGGAGGAGGAGGAGGAGGAGGAGGAGGAGGAGGAGGAGGAGGAGGAGGAGGAGGAGGGAGGAGGAGGAGGAGGAGGAGGAGAAGAAGAAGAAGAAGAAGAAGAAGAAGAAGAAGAAGAAGAAGAAGAAGAAGAAGAAGAAGAAGAAGAAGAAGAAGAAGAAGAAGAAGAAGAAGAAAGGAAAGGAAAGGAAATCAGCAAATCTAGGAAGTCATGTTACATAAAGAATTAGAATGCAGTGAACAGTTGCTTCAAATCACATTTTGCAACATTCACTGTTATTTCCCCCTTTCTGTTTCCATTTTACTTGACTGTAGTTTAATTTAATGAGTGTGTTGACAAGTTTGCTGTGCTAGTCAGTTATCGCTAATCTTTAATGGGTTAGTTCATCCTTAATTGGACAATTAGCAAGAGTTAATCAGCAAAAATTAAAATTAAAATCAGTTTAAGTGTTTTATATATAACCAAACATCTTGCTCCAACTTAAGATAGGGTAAGTCCTAATGGGAGCTAGGTACTAATTAGTACAATAGTAATTACTAAATACATTACAAATTAGTAATTAGTTATACTTTCAAAATCTCCCAAATCTTAGAACTACAACTACAATGATTGCTAAATTACTGAAGTACAGTTAACAGCTGCATTTAAAAAAAACACTATTTTATTCTTGATCAGACATACTGTAATTGAAATAATTGTTTTAGTTATCTTTTTAAAAGACCAGAATGGTAACAAACTGCTTGATTGTGGAACAAAGAACTCTTACGTAATTTTTAATATTTATTTGCCCTTCAAGTGTTAAAGGAACAGTGCAATTCAGATAGGTTGCCACTTGCCAGCTCTAGTATGCTTGGAATGGGCAGAAGGCTCTTCTGCCAGTCCAGCACAACTGCCCTTCTGTGTGCAAGTAAATGGTCTTTGTAATGAGTGGCTTCCATGCTAAGGTCCAAGCATATAAAATTCAGATGCAAGAGATGGACTCATGAAAGCCTCCCTTGCATCACGGAGCCAATGTGAACGGAGCACTTGCATAGCTAGTTGCATGCTTCTGACGACAACGGGGATGTTGTCTCATATGTACCTTTGGATTTACTTTCCCGCTAGAGGGGCCAGCTGTCATGAGGAACTGCTAACCCACAGCTACAATGGAATAGTAGTTAGTTGCACTGATTCTATGTAGAGCAGCAGGAGACAAGGAATGGCTAGCCTTACTCAAGTCAATGCTCTTTTTTTTTATCATTTGTTTTATACTTACAAATTGCTTCTCCCCATCAGTTCTCAAAGCCATGCATAGTGAAATATACTTTAAAATATGTTTTTAAAATTCTTTAGAAGTACCTTTTAAAAAAGTCAAATTGAAGGGCTTCAGATCCAAAGGCCATACAAAACAGTGCCATTTTGACACTGTGTCTTTCATCAATTTAGGAAGAAAACTGTCAGGGCCAACCTACTATTGGACCACAGATTATGGATGTCAGGAAAAGAGGAGGAAATTGTTAGCTTCTTAAATGTATTGGGGTTGCATGTTTATTTGCCAAGAGTAGGGAGACAAGTTTGTGGGATTTTCTGCTTCACCTACCAATATAACAGGCAGTACAGCTGAATCTGAAAAGTAGGCTGAGCGTAATGCATATGGAATGGGCCAGAAACCCCCTTGTGCCAGCACAACCCTCCTTGTGTTGGCCAGGCCCAGATTTTCCACCAATGAACTGAAGGAAGGAAGGAAGGAAGGAAGGAAGGAAGGAAGGAAGGAAGGAAGGAAGGAAGGAAGGAAGGAAGGAAGGAAGGAATTGACTGGAAAGGATAAAGAGGTGCTGAGTTACACCAGATCCAAACCCCTCTCAGCCCACCCTCTCATCCACTGTGACAGCACCAAGTTAGGACAGGGTCAACGGACTCCTAAGTACTAATTTCCAGCACTCCTAGCCTGGGAGCGGTTTGGATTCAAAATGTCTCTAGACCAGGTCCAGGTGGACAGAACCATGTTTTTATCTTGCTAGAAATGGGTACACACAAAGTCTGTAATGTTTACTAACTTAATCACTGCCTTAGCTAGTTGAAACTATCCCTTGCTTAATTCAATAGAGTAAAAAAGTATATATAGAAGAAGCAACAAGGTTAAAACTAGATTTTCCCCTTTCTTGATAATGCACCAGTGGCCCACAAATTTATACAACTTTTTATAACCCTTTGAAGAGTTATCATCAGTGTTAACTGTCTGCATATAAGAACTAATTAGCAACCTTTGTAATGTCTTCCCAGAGGGAAAGTCTGTTGGCAACTTAATTCATTATCTTCTGTTATTGGCATATCATGTTAAAATGACAGGCATCACATACTGTACAAGTCATCACAATTTTAATTAATTTAATGAAAATGGATTTCACTAGGCTGAGCACCTCTCTCTGAACTGCAAAGTATATTTATATAGTATTCAAAGAAATGTCTTTGTAGGTACATTGATATTTGCCATTATTTAAATGGTGTGCAATGCAAGGTGCAGCATGGTTATTAGTGGGGTACTGCATTAATTTATTGGCAATAGGATGGGTTCAACAAAAGTGCCTACTGCTATAAAAGAGCGCTTAGCCTAAGAATCCAGTTTTAATTACCCTGCATTCTCTTCCTGGCACACACAATCGGGCATGTTTGGGGTGCAACACCATGACTTGTGAAACTGGAGAACTAAATCCCTATCAAAGCCCTTTTAGCTTTTTTTAAATATGCAACATCCAATAAAGAGATCCACATAATTAAAAAAAGAATACAATACACACCAAGACTAAGTTCTCATTAAGGTCAGTGTCATTAACTTTGATCATTCAAAGGCCTGAAAAGAAACTCCATCCAACCCCTGCTTACCTTTATTCCCCGCTACTAATAAAGGGAAACTAATGTTCAAACCACACGTTGGCATTATTTTTCCTATCCTGAGGACAAACCATCATCCATTCCCATGACTGCTAGCTGAGACACCTCATACAGCATTCTTTAGCAGCCAGAATTCAGCCGGGGTTTTATATGTGGTTTCAGCCACCGTAGATCAACATGAGTAATTGCATCTGTTCCTGGTCCAGCTAGGGGGCAGAAAAGTATGGAAACTTGAATCAAAGGCAACCCTGATGTTTGGCTAATGTGCATCTCACACATAAGCTGGAATCTAGCGGTACGTTGCATTTAAGGCCGTTACTTCACGAACCGCTCGCTTTGCGGCAACCCCTCCTTTCTGTGCGAATCGATCGTTTCAGTCCGCACGCCCCTCCTTTTTGGCTGCGATGCCACCCCGACCACGCCCCCTTTACCGTGCTCCAACCGGGGCGAGTGGTGCCCCTGCCAGTTGCCGGGAATCTTTTCGCTTCGCATCTCGCTTCGCTTCCAGTGTGACGTGTGAACTCAGGTTTTTTTTTATTTTTATTTTTTAAATATCCAAACTCTGCAAACGACCCTTTCGGCTTCCAAACTGAAGATGCTGGGTGCGGCGAGAAGCAGTAACTGCGCGCGCGTGCACGCTCCGACTCAGCAACGCGCCCTCAAGCCCGATCACCTCCATCCCCTCGTGGGACGCCCAGGGAGTTCCACTGCCGGGCGATCCGGTCGGGTCTGCATCAGAGGGAGGACTTGAAAATCATACCGCACACCCTCCGGGAGCGAGAAGGGAATGGGGAGGGAGGAAAGACGCATCCAAAGGGGAGAGGTTGGGCAGGAGTCCCTTACCCTGCTGGCTTTCAAGTCTCCCCACGTAAGGGGGGGGGGTTCAAGCCCGCTTCTCTCCACCACCAGATTAGACACATAACCAGCTCTGTCGGAAATGACAGCCAAGTATTGATGCATCGATAGTTTTTTTTTTTTTTTTTTTTTTTAAGGATGGGAACAAGCGAACGTTGCAAAGCGGTGTCCTAATGTGAAGGGAGCATGTGAGGTAGTAATCGATTCGGTAGTAAAAATGCAGCGCGTGAGCACTGATAAACAGGGGTGGGATCGAAGGGAGACCACGTGACCACCACCGAATTCACAGCGAAGGCAAGGTCAGTTTGAAGCGAGGCACTTCGTGAAGTAACAGTCAAAGTTGCATCTGGTTCCAGACCCACGAGATCATCGCAGGCGCGCTCACTGAGAGTGGCCACACCCAGAGAGGCGCGGAAAACACTCACGTGAAACCGCGCCTTCTCTGTGGTGGGGTCTTCACTCTGGAATCACCTCCCTTCTGAGCTGCGTCTGCTGGAGTCCCTGCCTGCCTTCAAGAGGGCCTTAAAGACCTTCCTCTTTATGGTGACCTTATCAGTTAGGTTTTTTTCCCCTCCTTCCCCCTCCCTATTTATTGCCGCCATCTTGCCCTCCGCTGCTTCTCGCTCGGAGGCTCTTCCACTTATTTTATGTCTTTTTAACATTGTTAGCCACCCAGAGTTCCCGTCAGGGAAGATGGGCGGGATATAAGCCTTTAAATAAATAAATAAATAAATAAATCTAGAGCAGTTTCCGTTGAATCGGTGTGGATTTTGTCAGTCAGCTCCTCCATCTGTTCCTTTGATTGAATGGACCTACTCTAGTTCTGACTCACTACTGGACTTTGGCCATTGTGCTTGCCTGGATAGAAAGCAGAGCTGCCAGCACACATAGATTAATGGCTTCTTCTCAAACTGGGAGGTGGTAACAAGTGGGGTAAGCCAGGGCTCAATCCTGGGCCCAGTGCTCTTCAACATTTTTATTAATGACCTGGATTGGGGGTAGGTGGGTGCAAAGAATGCTAATCAAATGTGGAGAGGACACAAAATAGGGTGGAAAGCTAGTATAGTAGGACCCCCATATCCACTGATTTATTAACCACTGATTCAGTTATCCATGGTTGGCAGAGGAAAAATAAAATAAACAATTCAACAGCTGCAAAGCAAGCTACTGTCACAAACAGCAGCTGTAAAGCAAGCTGCTGCCATAAAACAGCAGCTGTAAAGCAAGCTACTGTCACAAAACAGCAGCCATAAAGCAAGCTACTGTCACAAAACAGCAGTTTGGGGGGCTTTTGGCGTTATCTCTTATCCACGGATTTCATTATCCATGGGAAGGCCTGGAACCAATCCCCAGCAGAGACCGGAGTCCTACTGTACCCTGGAAGACAAAACCCAAAATGATCTAGATAGGTTTGAACACTGGGCTGAAATCAAGAGAATGAAAAGAACACTGAGGGACGATATGATAGCATTTTTCTAATACTTGAAAGGCTGCCATACAGAGTAGGGACAGGATCTGTTCTCGATCAGCCCAGGTGGCAAGATGTGCAACAATGGGCTCAAGTTAGAGGAAGCCAGATTTTTGTTGGACATCAGGAAAATCTTTCGAATTATTAGAACAGGATATTATCTTTCTGAGATGAGTTTCTTTTCTCGCCAGATGAAGAGGAACATTAATTTTTTCATCAAAAGTCACTGGCAAGGGTGTTCAAAGCAGCAAAGAATCTTGGTCAAGCATATATCATTTTAAAATCTTTTATTTTGAGATAGATGTTAGTTCCTAAGACTTGTTTTCCCCAGGAGACAATTAGCTCAGAGACTAAGAGGGGAAGATAATACTCACTTTAATAAGAACGCCCTCACTCCCCACCTACTCCTCTTGAAGAGATATTAACTTGGGCCTTTTCATGCACAGTTGAGTTTATGTAAACTGATTGACACCTTTGGGGGTCATCTTTCCACTGACTCATAATTTTGCTCACTCGTGGAAAAGGTTTCCTCAGTGCTGCGTATTCTCTAGTTAAAGCCAAAAATTCAACTCATCATATTTACACAATCAAGGGGGGGGGAATCTATTCTGCCTCATTTTTAATTGCAAATCCAACTCCAGGGACCAATTCTCCTGCTTAGGAGGCATCCCTGTGCCTTCTACCAGGGAACTGAGTGCAGTCAATTATGGTAATGAAATGTCAATAAATATAAAAATTTAATACAGTCGGCTCTGGGTGAGTGGCAGATGAAGACTTGCCTCCTAGACAAATTTGCTAGTTCTGCAAATATTAAAAGCATCTGAAAGAGTTGCTGGTTGCCCAAGAGCTTTCTAGTAGCAAAGGATGGGAGAATCTATCTTTTGGGGTTTCCCATTATAATATCATCACAGTCAGGCAAGCAAACTGATATTCATGAGCTTCATCTAAACATCTTAACTTATTATTAGGAAGCAAAGATCATCTTTTCTTTCATTCTGAAACTACAGTTGGTTACCTCTCCAAGGGATTCCATCCCCCGCCAATTTTTTTCCAACAAATCACAGCAGGGGAAATTCAGCTGTGAATGAGATGTCTTTGCATCAATCAAAATGTTCCATAACAATAGACTAGTTATAGTTCTTCTCGTGGCATGGGTTTGTACGACGGCAGTTGTCAAGGTACCAGAGTCAGAAGATTGTCCAAGTCAAAAAGATGCCCCTTGAAAACTACATCCCCTTTTAATCTTGTCCCTCAGGATCAAGAAAGATGCCTGGATTCAGAGCTTCTGCACTTAGACTCCTGAGTGTACACTTTTAAAAGCCAACACTCCCAAATAGTCTCAAGGCACTGGTTTATCGAATAAGCACACTTTGGTAAAATATTTATCATTTATTTTATTTTGAATATTTTTACCTCACCATTCTCCTTGGAAAAGGAACCAAGGTGGCTTACAGTAATGAGGGACAATGTACAGCCCAGAACGTATAAGTCATATTCAAGTTAAAAACAGGGAATTAGAGGAGGCATCATAGAACATTAAAGGGTAACCATAGCGCTACAAAGAGGACACAAAAATAAAAGAAAGAGGAAAGTAACATGGAAAACTGGTGTTCTTATGAAATCAATCAGTGCAATCATGTAATCCATATAAAAGTCACATAGTAGGAAGTCACTCATTCAGGGAAAGCTTGCCTGAAGAGGAAGGTCTTTGCCTACTTCCGGGAAGACAACAGGGACGGAGCAGTCCTGACCTTCAGCGGAAGGAAGTTCCAAAGTCTGGGCTTTGTTGCAAAATTATAAAAACAGGTAAAAATTGTAAGAGCAAAAATATAGAAAATAAGATTCAATTCGGTAGCATATGACATGCAAGCCAATTCCATAAAACAAGAAATGCTAGCTAAGAAACTCTGCTAAGGTGGAGTTACAGAATCTTTCTTGGCTACAAACTAAAAATTCTCTAGAAGCAACACCATGTGGACAGCTCTCTCTAGCTTCCACCATCACACTCCCCAAAAGTCCCTCTTCTTCCAAAAACATACCCCTCCCTTCTTCCTTATGCTTCCAAGCATTCCATCCAATCAATGTTCAGAGACCTGCACATTAAATTAAGTGCCTGGTCTCTCATCCCTGCCTTCAATTCCCATGGAAAGGATTTCTTTCCTCTCCGCCATCCTGCCTTGCTGTGTCTTCCTCCTGAGCTCTGTGCTTCTCTGTGCAGATAAGCTGACACCTGCCAAAGCTGCAAAACAACATACTATAAATCCTTGTACTACTGCACTAGCTGCAAATCTATGAGAAACTACAACATAGCCCATTCAGTATTCCTATTTCCCTGACATGCCCCCCCCTTTAAATTAAGAATCCTAGATTTACTGTCTGACTGACAGTTTTTCACAGGTATAATCTGTTTATCATAAAAATAGAGATTTGTGTAATTTATACACTGAAACAGGAACAGCATGTGGACTGGGCAAGGAGAGGGTACTTTACTCTATAAAGGTGCAGGGGCAGCAGGACACACACACACTGGTCAGATCACAAGAGTATTTATTTATTTCATATGGCATAACATCTGTGGAGATTCTGAGTCATCCAGGTGAGATTATCTGGGAGCTGAGTCACGGCAACTGGACTTCTTTTCTTCTGGGATCAAAACATTTCACTACTCATCCAAGTAGCTTCTTCAGTCTGATAAAAAGTTGGTGGGAGGCTTCCAATTTATAGTTCACATTGGTTTCATCCCACCCTGGTCTGAACAGGCTCGTTAGGGGGACAATGGTCTGGGGTATGTGAATGTCACACCTATGCCACCCTTCCTAACACCCCTTAAGTATGGGTTGTTAGCAGTGGGCTTCATGATGTAGGCATGAAGTGGTTCTGATTTGTCTGGGAATCAATGAAAGGGCAGCATGATAAATTGGAAATAGATTGTGCCTAAGGATGATTCTGACTTGCCCTACCAGAGAATACCCAGTATCTCAAGGAGATGATGACTACTAAATGAATGTTCAACCTCCAACCCTACAGAACACTAGCAGCTCGGTTTGTTAGAGCAGAAGAAACAGTCAAGGGTGCTCTCCAGGGTATTGGCCTGCAATAAATAACTACTGTAATTAGAGGCCGCTGAAGAAGGGAAGGATCCTAGGCTATGGTGAATAAATGCCACCAGCCCAGGCTGCTGGCACCAAAGTTTGTAATGATGTTCCGCTGTAACCTTCCTTGCACTGTGTCCTGAACTCTTGCCTGTTGATTTGGACTCTTCTGGACTCCTATTCACACACACCCTGGCCCTTTTAGATTGGTACAACCATAATGTATGGCTTGACTACTGGCTGTCGCCCCTGACTCATGTTCCTTGAAGCTCTGCCTTGCCTACATAATATTTGACCTAGATGGGGTTTTGACTCCCTTTTGCTGGTGTTTATGGGACATTTGCTGCCTTTGATCACAAGGCATAGTAAGAGAATATAATTGAACAATTGAACATAATTGAACAAACCACCTCTGTCTATTGAGAATTTTTCTTTCCAAAGACCTGTGAGAACAAAAGTGTTTTTGTTTGTTTGTTTGTTTGTTTGTTTTGCTTCCTGTTGGGAGGAAAACAGCAAAAGAGTTGACCTGATCTCTCTCACCAGACAGTTCCAGCATCAGTAAATGGCCATCAAGCAGAATGCCTTCTTGGTTTCGAAAGGGGCAACATTCACTTTTGGTGCTGCCATAAACATGGCAGAGGTTCCATTTTCATTGGCTCTGATTGTCTTCCTGGAGCAATGGCCATTAATTTTTTTCCATTGCACCCTGAAACAAAGGGAGTCTTGCTAGAAATGTGTAGAATGCCTCAAAACCACTTTCAAAGGGTCACACATTTTCTTTGGGTGCATAGTTTGTTTTTAAAATGTATGTCGGATATTAATGTTGTGACATTATTCCTTATTTTATTATATTTGCCATCATGTTGGAGTGTCACCAAAAAGAGTGTGCACCCCAATGCATGTGCCTTTCATTTAGGGACAAAGATAGTCAGCAGGTGCCACATATTCCTAGTGGGAAATGAGAGGTAGTTCCTATACAATGAAATGACAGGAAGGCGCCAATTTTTCCAGAAGATTCTAGCATTATCGTGGTCTCTCCAGGTCAGGGTTGAGTAAAGCCAAGCTATCACTGCATTAGGAATCCCAGGAAACTTCACCTCACGTCTTGCTAGCAAGATCTGGAGGGCCGTGAGTTACATATCTTTGTTGTAGGTAATTTTGGCCACAGCAAGTTGGAACTTGACTAAAGCTGCCATTCTGTACATAGTTCTCTGAGAACAAGCCAGTGAGCTTATGGAACACAGTGCATCTAAATTCTAAGTAAACATGCACAGTATTTCTTTCTTAATTAACTGTAAAACAATGCCTCTTAGACCATGACAAATCTGCCCGGTTGATTTCAGTGGGGCTTTAATTCAGCTGGGATTGCATCTATTATAATCATGCCTTTGTAACCAATCCAGGTTCCCCCATCTGCAAAAGGAGGACAAGAGAAACTTTGCTGTGTACATATTAATTGCTAGACTGATTATATGGAGAATGCTATGTGACGCAGCCAAACAGATGTTAACTCAGAAATAACTATCACTGTGTTCAGTAGTAAATATATTTAGGTTCATCTTTGACCGGTAGAGAAGTTGTTAAGTCAATTCCAATTCATGGCAACCTTAGTAATGTCTTTGAGGTAGGTGAGATATTCAAGGAATGTTAGATACAGCCGTGCTGCCCTCAAGTGTGTTTTCAGGGCTGCATGCAGATTTGAGCCCAGTCCTTATCTGACATTCGGTCCACTACATCACACTGCCTCTCTGTGTTCCATAGTAAATATATTTAGAGCTCAACAAATATATTGACAGCTCAACGAATGGTGTATTTTTAAAGTGTCAAGCTGTAGCCTGAAAGACAGCTAATGAAAAAGAGATCATCATTATGAAAAGTCCTGTATATAGTGCAATAAAGCAAATAATTATGTGATTATAAGTATGGGGAGAGAAAATGGATTGTTTGATCCAAATTAGGTGATGCAGGTTAAGCGAAGAGGGATCTGCATTCTTCCAGATTGAGCTGGACTACAGTTCCCATCATTCCCTGCCATTGTGGACTCCAACAATTTCTGGAGAGATGCATTATTTTATTTATTTATTTATTTATTTATTTATTTATTTATTTATTTATTTATTTATTTTTCCATGTGTAAGACTATACTTTTAACTGGAACTGTTAGACTAAACATTTAGGGTCATCTTATACACAGAAATAAGACAATGAGAGAAACACAGAATGGAGGAATTGTTATTTCGGGCTGGAAATTTGGGGGTCATCTTATACATGGGGGCATCTTATAGAACAGGCCTGCCCAAAGTCCGCCCTGGGGGCCAAATCCAGCCCGTCAGGCCATTCTGAGTGGCCCAAGGCTGGCTGGCCCGCCCATCCCTCCCCTTCCTTCGCCCCATGTTTTTTTAAAAAAAAAAACATCTTCTGTCAACACTGACACCGCTGGGAAGCTTGGGCGGCAGGGCGGACAGGCAGTCTGCTGCAACCGGCACCGCAGGGGAATGTGTGGGGGTGGGCAGGCCAGCGGGCCTCTGCCACTGCCAAGGAGCTTTGGGGTGGGCTGGTGGGCGAGCCGTTGCCACCGCTGGGGAGCTTGGGGAGGTGCAAGGTCGCACAGATCGCCTCTTCCACGGCTCCCTGTGCTTCCTTTGGTCCCCACCTTCCTTCTTTCCTCCCTCCCTTGGTCCCCACCTCCCTCCCTCCTTCCCTTCCTTGTTCCCCACCTTCCTTCCTTCCTCTCTTGGTTTCCACCTCCCTCCCTCCCTCCCTTGGTCCCGCCTTCCTTCCTGCAGGTGGGGTTGCAAGGGCTCAGTGGGTGGGGCTTATGGGTCAGTGGGTGGGGCTTGCAGTGGGGTGGCAGGGTCGGGGAGCAACCGGCCCCTGACACATTCTCAGCCACCAAATCTGGCCCTCCTTACAAAAAGTTTGGGCACCCCTGTTATAGAAGAAAAATATAGTATTTGTTAGATTTATATACCGTGCCATCTAGCAACAGGGCCACTCTGGACTCTGCATGACCACCACCCCTTATAAACTGTAAGTTCCCAATTTTAAGACATTTACTAGAGAAAGCCCAGAAACGTTTGTAATTTTTAAATGGAAGGGGTTTGTTTGTCCATGTGCTTATTTAACCATTTTGCTGCATTTAATTATTTGAACACATAAAACCTACTAAAAATGTTGCAGTATATTAGGCATCAGTTATTTTTTCCAGCCAGTCCTGCCCTCATTCACAATCTCCTCTCTGTTTTGCACTTCATGCAGTTTTAGTTCCAGGACCATTGAAGATACTCTGTTCATCTTGGGCCAGGAGGATATCAGTCCTTGGGGAGGGGGTGTTACTCCAAAATGTGTTCATGTTTCTGCAGACTCCACAATTCTCCTAAGACCCCATCTTGGTTGGGAGTGGTGCCCTTTTGGATCCCTAAGCAAAGGCAAGCATGCCTGCCTGTCTACTGAAAATAGCAGACAATATTGAGAATACTTGACAGCAGCATAACAACCCAATAAAGCAGAATGACAAAATAAACTGGCAGAATAAAAATGGCACATTAAAAAGGATAGCTATTTGGCATCTGAGGATGTCCAAGATGTTATTTTTGAGTGTATGCATATGCAGGGGAAAATTGTATTTATCTTTCACTTTACCTCATGGGTTGACAAGGACATAAAGTGGCTTATCAATTTTTGACGACATAACAGCTCTGTGAATATTAGAACTGAATGACTGCATTTAATCAGTGGCAATGATAAATTTTGAAGTGAAAATGCTTTGAAGTGCATAAACATCTCCCCCCAGAAATTCAGGCAGGTTTGTGGATCCATTTCTGGGAACCAGCTGTAGCAGTTTCTGTATTCAGCTAGGGCAGGTCTTTTGTAAAGCTAGAGTTTCCCAATTGTCTACTCAGGAACAACCTGTCCACATTCTTTCCTTATGAGGTTGGCTCACCACAATATACTATGGCCGTTACTTCACGAACCGCTCGCTTCGCGGCAACCCCTACACGCCCCTCCTTTTTGGCTGCGATGCCACCCCGACCACGCCCCCTTTACCGTGCTCCAACCAGGGCGAGTGGTGCCCCTGCCAGTTGCCGGGAATCTTTTCGCTTCGCATCTCGCTTCGCTCCCAACGTGACGTGTGGACTCGGGGTTTTTTTTAATTTTATTTTTTAAATATCCAAACTCTGCAAACGACCCTTTCGGCTTCCAAACTGAAGATGCTCGGTGCGGCAAGAAGCAGTAACTGCACACGCGCGCACGCGCTCCGACTCGGCAACGCGCCCTCAAGCCCGATCACCTCCGTCCCCTCGTGGGACGCCCAGGGAATTCCGCTGCTGGGCGATCCGGTCGGGTCTGCATCAGAGGGAGGACTTGAAAATCATACCGCACACCCTCCGGGAGCGAGAAGGGAATGGGGAGGGAGGAAAGATGCATCCAAAGGGGAGAGGTTGGGCAGGAGTCCCTTACCTTGCTGGCTTTCAAGTCTCCCCACGCCTTCTCTCCACCACCAGATTAGACACATAACCAGCTCTGTCGGAAATGACAGCCAAGTATTGATGCATCGATACGCTGAGGTTTTTTTTTTTTTTAAAGGATGGGAACAAGCGAACGTTGCAAAGCGGCGTCCTAATGCGAAGGGAGCACGTGAGGTAGTAATCGATTCGGTAGTAAAAATGCAGTGCGTGAGCACTGATAAACAGGGGTGGGATCGAAGGGAGACCACGTGACCACCACCGAATTCACAGTGAAGGCAAGGTCAGTTCGAAGCGAGGCACTTCGTGAAGTAACGGCCTATGTTGCCATTGAGGAAAATACAACTACTGTGAGAGCTGTCTCTAAGCTTAGAGAGAGCTGGCAGATGATGTCCGTAGCCTGTTAATCAAAACATCCTGGGGCTTCAGCCCTGCAAAACCTGGCATCATTGCAACATCACGTTTAAAGTGGGTTTTTTTCTTTCTTTCTAAAAAATCAGCATTGGCGGAGATATACTTGGACTGAAACTGTTGTGTATGGGCTGATTTAAAAGATAGGAAATTTGTTTGTTTGTTTGTTTGTTTGTTTGTTTTTACAATTTATATGCCGCCACTACCCAAAGGTCTCTCGGAGGCTTACAATCAAAGAATTAAAAAGTTAAAACATCAAATATCAATAAATAATTAAAACAATAATAAAAACCTTACACTAAAATCATTACACTAAAATTGCCATCAGAGGACCCATAGTCTATATTCTATCAATTAAAAAACTTGTGGAAGCTCGATCGGGAGGGCATTCCATAGCTTGGGGGCAGCGGTCGAGAAAGCCCTATGTCTGCAAGCCATCCCTCTCACCTCCTTGAAGGATGGCTCTTTCAAGAGGGTCCCCTGGCTCAATCTTAATTGCCGGGTAGGTTCGTAAGGAAGGAGGCGGTCCTTCAGGTATCTAGGTCCTAAGCCATTTAGGGCTTTATATGTCAAAACAAGCACTTTGAATTGGGCTCAGGCAGCAACTGGTAACCAATATAGGTTACATAGAATCGGCATGATGTGATCCCACCACTTACCAGCCGCGCCACACAATTCTGAACCAGTTGCAATCGCCGAACCATCTTCAAAGGCAGCCCCAAGTAAAGCGCATTGCAGTAATCAATACGGGATGTTACCAGTGCATGCGTAACTGTCATGAGGCTCTGCTTGTCTAGGTAGGGGCGGAGCTGGTATATTTTCCGCAGCTGAAGAAATGCACCCTTGGCCACCGAGTCTATCTGGGCTTCCAGAGGTAGACCGGCGTCCAGGAGCACCCCCAAGCAGCTGACCCTGTCCCTTAAGGGGAGTGCAACCCCATCCAGGACAGGAATATGGCCCTCTAACCTGTCAGGTGAAGCACCCATTAACAGCACTTCCGTCTTGTCTGGATTGAGTTTCAATTTATTGACCCTCATCCAGTCCATTATCTGGCCCAGACACGAGTTCAGCACAGAATCTGCCTCACCTGGATTGGTGGAGAACGAGAGGTAGAGCTGAGTATCGTCAGCATATTGCTGACTCCTCAGCCCAAACCTCCTGATGACCTCTCCCAGTGGTTCCATGTAAATGTTGAGCAGCATGGGAGACAGTATTGAGCCCTGAGGAACCACATGACATAAACGCCACGGGGCAGAGCATCTGTCCCCCAGCACAGCCTTCTGGACACGGTCAGCCAGAAAGGATCGGAACCACAGCAAAGCAGTGCCTCCAACCCCTAACCTGGCCAGCCTATCCAGAAGGACACCATGGTTGATGGTGTCGAAAGCCGCTGAGAGGTCCAGGAGTATCAACAGGGTAGCACTCCCCCTGTCTCTCTCCCGGCAGAGGTCATCATACAGGGCAACCAAGGCAGTCTCTGTACCAAAACCCGGCCTGAAACCAGATTGAAATGGATCTAGAAAATCCATTTCATCCAGCAGCGCCTAGAGTTGCCCAGCCACCACCCGCTCCAACACCTTGCCCAAATAAGGGAGGTTCGCTACTGGTCAGTAGTTAACCACCAGCCCTGGGTCCAGGTTAGGTTTTTTAAGGAATCGTCTAATCAGCACCTCTTTCAAGGTGGTGGGGACCACTCCCTCTCTTAAGGAGGCATTAACAACCTCCTGGACCCAGGTGCGAACCCCTCTGGCAGATCTTTCGATTAGCCAAGAAGGGCAAGGGTCGAGTGGCATGGTGGTAGCATGGACAGATCCAAGCATCCTGTCCACATCCTCGGGTCTGAATAATTGAAACTCATCCAATAATACTGGACCTAAGCACGGCACACTGGACACATTCCTCGATTCTGCACCAATAGTGGAGTCCAATTCCCTGCGAATCTGAGCGATTTTTATTCCCTCCCCTGAGGCTGTAGCCTCTATAAAAATGGCCCTGATTCCAAACTAGGTCTTAGCCCTTAAAGTGCTAAATGATTATTTTCAGCCAAATCTGGTCCTGTTTTACAGGTTGACTACTCAGTAATAGCATCTCAAGCCGGAGCCACCCTCAACAATCTAATGAGTCACGCACAGGAACTGGTAGCGAAACTCCGATCTCTGCAGTTTGATCTACGAGAGTTTGTTTGTCTCAAGTTCTTGGTGCTGTTCAGTTTAGGTAAGTGCTCTTGATCATTCACCTTTATTTGGAACATGATAGTGTTTCAGTCTCTTATTTCCCACCCAATGGGCTGTGGTCTGAGGGGCTTGGTCCAGCCGACCCTTTTTAAAACACTGGAGGGTCTGGAGACCAAAGGTTCATCTGAGGTACTCTTTCCTTGTGACTGCATGTCATGCAATTTAGGAAGCTGCAGCTTGAGAAACTGTCTAGTGCACTATTGCAGAATTTGACAACTGCAATTCTCTAAACATGATGAATCCCAAGTCTGGTCTGGAGATCCTCCCCGGTGATTTCCCATCCAAATATATTAACCAGGCCTGACAATGTTTCTGAAATCAGACAAGATTAGATGTGTTTAAGGTTGCAATTTCTAATAAGTGTATTCCTTATTTTTGGGCTATCCATGTGCAAGATCTGAGAAAATAGCCCCTATTCCCTTCCTTTCAATAATCCTTCCAAGTGCCTCTTATCAGTCCAATATAGTGTAGCATTCATACCTCAGCTCAGCTATACTTTCTCTGTGTCCCTGAATTTGCCAGCTAGCTGGATAGCTCAGTGTTGAGAATTCGATTCCTCCTTGGGCCTCCCACAAGTAGAGTTGGCCTGTGTAGTCTTGGGAAAGCTGTGCAGTCCCGGAGCACCACGAGAAAAGGGGACTGGGAAATCACTTCTGTGTGCTGTATATCTAGGGAAACCTGGGAAGGGTCTGTATTGACTTGATGACAATGTAAGCATTATTATGTACCAAGAAGAATGAGATGCAAATGTATTGGAAGAGTGTTTGCTTGGAAACAGGAGATATATCACTTCAGACTACAGAAGTACAACCACATGTTTAGTGTAACTTACTACACATCTTTTAAAAAACCACTGCAAACGGAAAACTAGCACAGACAGACAGACAGGCAGGCAGGCAGGCAGGCAGGCAGGCAGGCAGACAGACAGACAGACAGACAGACAGACAGACAGACAGATACTTATAACCTAGTAGCTTTAATGTAAATGTCTATTAATGCTATAAGATGTCCCTCAATTCCTGGTTCTCAATACTTGAACATGTCTTAATTGTACTCGATTGTATATTATCCCTCATTACCTTAGGTCCTTTTCCAAAGAGAAAGGCGGAGTAAAAAAATACTCTAAAGTAAATAAAATAAATAGATAGATAATTAGCATTTCTTCTAGGGCTGACTCACAACAAAATTAAAACAATGAGAATCTAACGACTCCTTTTACCAGATGTTTATTTTCTATATGTAAGACTGGGGTTTTTTTTTTTAAACAAACGTTCATTGAGTTTAATGACGCTTTCTTTTAAGTAGACTTGCATGAATTAGGATATGTCTTATGAGCCCTCAAACTGATTCTGACTTAATAGAATAGAATAGAATAGAATAGAATAGAATAGAATAGAATAGAATAGATACTTTATTGTTGTTGTACATAGTACAATGAAATTGAAAGCTTTTCCAAGTGTGGGGGGGGGGACTAAAATTAGAAAGAAAGATCCTTTTAAGTGATCCTAGTAAGATTTCAAGGGACGTGAAATACTGCACAAAGAATGGTTTTACCATTGCCACCCCCAATCCCTGTGAGTCTCTCTGGCTGACTGGAGATTGTGTCCAGGTCTACTAAGATCTGGGCCAAGCACTCTCTCCAGTATAACACATTGGCTGTCAATGCCTGAACTAGCAAAGTGTAAATAAAGATGTTGGGGCAATGAGGTTGTATTTCCTAAGATGGATCAATGTAACAAAATACAACAAGGAAGGTATCTGTGTGACATAGATGGACAGAAATCAAGTTAAATAAGTACGCTTCCAGTAGGGAACAGTTTTCAGGAATTTCATATGTATATGTATATGTATATGTATATGTATATGTATATGTATATGTGTATGTATATGTATATGTATATGTGAGCCAGTGTAGAGGATAAAGGAGTCAATATACCTGGGTTCAATTCCCTGCTTAGCCAGGGAATTGACATCCACCCGGCAGATACCTTTTGATTTGTACTCCTGTATGGAGAAGCAGGTTGGACTTGATGGCCCTTGCAGATCCCTTCCAAATTCACTATTCTATGATTCTGTGATTCACTGGCTGTGGAGCTAGAATTTGGCGGTTGAATTGTCCATTCCAGGAGATGAGCCAGCCTGTGTACTCTTGGGCAAACTGCGCATTCCCTGGGTGCCCCCAGAAGAAGGGAATGGTGAATCATTTCTGGGTTCTTTATCCCTAGAAAACTCCGAGAAAGATCAACATAATTCAGAACTGACTTGAAAGCACATAGCTAATTATTATTATACACAGTAATTTGACTAGGATACCAAACATAGACCTTTTTGTTTAGAAGAATCTGTACTGTTACAGATACCTTCTGTTACAAAACATTTAATTTATAAAGCTGAGGCTGTCTCTTCACAGATGTTAACAACAGGGGAAAGGAAAATGTGCTCTTGTAGGAATTCACCTTTTCCTACCAATTAATTGGGTGGACAGTGAGACATCTCTAACGTTTGCATGTAAGATATTTTCGCACACATTCGGCAATACCACTGAAACATCTTAGGAAGCCGTATAGCCTGCGCTGTGATGAAATATTTAAAGCACCCCTTCATACTTCAGTGGGATTTTAAATTAGCTGAGTATCTCGATTACATTTGAAAAATGCTCACGTTTACTTTAAACAGTTTTTATTTTTGATCACTCTTAAGTACTTTGCCTTCATTTATAAAATCTAATGCTCCCTGCCCTGATATTTTAAACTCTCTAGCAAGGAGATGAGGCTTTGTTTGAAATGAAGAGCAGAATGCAAATCTCAGCATTTAAAAGCTGCACCCAGCGTCTAAGGCATGTTCTCCTCTCAGTCTTCAACTCCCACTACCTGTTGGCAAGCAGGCCAGCTACCTACAGTACATCTTCTGGAGAATCCGCAAGAACGACGCGCTTTTACTCTAGCAAGATGTAATGTACTCCCTTCCAATGTCTTATGGGAAATTCGGCTCTCTACCACCAGAGACTCAGGTATGTCCCTGTAATGCAGGGACCACTGAGTCTCTGGTGCATGTGATCTTATATTGTCCTCTATACAAGGACATCCGTGATTCCCACCTAGACCCACACCTTGCTAGACTTCCTGGGCGCCAGGATGAGGTCATCTTGCATAACCTTTTGTCAGGCTTAGACAAAACCCACACTAGGCAGATTGCCATATTTATCAATTTGATAATCCAGCCTCACAGACCACAGTTACTTAACGGGCCTTCTGTTCTACAACTTTAAATATTGTTTGCTCACCCTGGATGGTCTGCAGTCATTTACGGCTGGACAAATACAATGCTTCATGGAAACACCTTCCTGTTCTCGTCCTGTTACAATACTTTTCCATTCCCTCCACCTCCCCTTCCTTTTTTTTTAAGCGATACTGATTTGGGTCCGCACACTCCCACAAATGTGTGTTTTTATTCTCTATTGTCCATTGTCTATTTTATCTCTCTATTTATTTATTTATTTATTTATGCCAATAAAGGTGTCTGACTGACTGACTAAAAGCTGGACCTCTTCATATGTTTATTCATCTCAGAAGTATATCCAGTATCCTACCTTTCTACACACACACACCCAGAATCCATATAATAGCTAACAATAAGAAAGACAGCAATATATAAACAAAGCCATAACTGACATATAACAAAGCTACAAATACTGTAATAACACAACTCTCCACACACACAAAAAAACACCAGCTGATCGCTCAATTTGTTTGGAGATGCCCTGCATGAATATAATTTTAAGTGGCTGTTTGATAAGTGGTCATGATGTAAGTGTACGAACATCCTTTGGACTTATTCACAAGGATGACCATTCACAGAACAAAGGTTTGTAAATGATTTTGTAGCTCCCTGGAAACCTTCTAAGTTAACCAACAATTTACTAAATTTACCAACAGTGTACCTTCTGGCTCTTATTGCTATCAACAGAAAATTCCCTACAGTAAGTGATATTACTGGGTTTTGACCCCTCAGCAGAAATGTGTAATGGGACTGGGCAGATCTGCTTGGTAGAACAGCCAACAGAGGAACAATGTATTGGCTGCTATTCAGGCTGTTTGGCTGCATTCTGGAATTTTTCTTCCTGATGTTTCACCAGACTCTGTGGCCGGCATCTTCAGAGACCTCTAGAACTCCATGTTGCCTGAGCTCCTTGCCCTCTGAAGATGCCAGCCACAGAGTATGGCAAAATATCAGGAAGAAAAACTTCCAGAACACAGCCAAACAGACTGAAAAACTCACAATAGCTATCGGATCCCAGCCATGAAAGCCTTCGAGAATGCAGTGGTTTGACTGCTGAATTCTAGCAAACAGATTGCAAAACAGCCAAAGGAGCTCCATTGCTTCCACCTCCTGTTGTTACAAAAATGAGACTTTGCCTCTGGAGACAAACTAATGTATCAGTTGCCTACCTGTTGTGAGGGCAAAACATTGCATGAAATTGAAGTCCAGATACCATTTAGCCAGAAATGGAAGGGTTAGTAGAAAAGACTATTAATTTAATTAGTGAGTTCAGTATCTGTCTCAATAACAATTTGTCACCAATGAATGCTTTTCTACTACCTTTCCTAACACTGCCATTTACTATGCATAGATTACTCGGGTAGATGGCTGAACAGCAGGTTCATACAAGATTTCTAAAGAACAATGTCAGCAGGTCAACGTGCAAATAGAACAATAAAATAAAATAACCCAAAGTCTTTGCTTTATGGTACTGATTGCAGTGTCAGTCCAGTGGAGTAAGCTTTTGCAGACATGCACTTTATCCAGTGTCCTTTTAATAGCCTTCTGTTTACAGATGTTGTAGCATTCCTTTATTGAAATTAAAAGTATAAGAGATAAACCAATTAGGGCTGGTTGATAAGCCCTCAGAACAAAGGGGCACTGTTTTCCACTGAATTAGCTAACTAATGTTGAATTCTTCCCGTAATTAAAATTCATGAGAGAAAATTGAGAACATTGGATAAATTGAGAAACATGAGTCTCAAAATTTAAAATAAAGCAAAATTTGAGGTTCTCTGGGAATAAATCAAGAAATTTTGAGAGAAGCCAACTAAAACTCAGTTCTATTGGAAATTATTGAGGCATACGTCCTTTTCAACTCAGAAGGACCTACGTCTGAATAAACATGCATAGTAATATGCTGTGACGTGGCATGATTTCTGGATTAGACCCCTCACAACCAATGTAAAACACATCTCCTCAGAGGTAGGTCTCCAAGATTAACACCTTTCTTTGGAAAAAAATGGAATTGCAGCCTAAAATGAAAATGCTATAGACGTTGTGGAACCCTAACATTAGAAATCAGTTCAACGCATTCATTAGGCAAATCAGAACGTCACACTATAATTGTCTTGTTTTTACATTGCATGTGTGCTGTGGCTGTAAGTAGGCATAAAAGTGAGAAGAAAGGCATGTGACCATGTGCCTGTGCTCATTTGCAGTGCTCTCCGGGCGTTTTGGATGAACAAGTTGAACCCATAACATATGTTTCATAAACAGATAAACATGTACAAATCTGGATTTATCAATGGAGAGAAACATTATTAGATCAAATACACAATTAAACCGGCACATTAGGGAGATACCTAAGCACATGGGGGGGGAGTGGTTTGTTTTGTTTTGTTCTAAGAAGACGCAGGCATAATTTGAAGAAACGTATCAACATTCATCCAGTGAGATTTTTCACATTGCTAGTTCCTGTCCGTGGCAACCCTGCTCCAGGCAAGGTTTTCCTTTTGCCCGGACTTTCCATTTGTCCTGCTAGCTTCCATTACTCCAGCTCAGCGAGGATGATTTGTCAAAGCTTCCATCTGAGCAGTCGGTAAAGTGAAATGCCAATAGGAAGAAAGTTAGACATCATTTGACCCATGTCCCGTCACTTGTCTGTCTGCCGAGCTTAATGCTAGAATAGACAGCGACGGATGGGCCCTCTTCCCTTATCACTGTCAGGACTGCAGATAAATGTACTTCATTTAAGAAATGAAGGCTTTATCAATGAGCAAATAATTGCAGAGGAACTATTGATCCCACGTCTCACTTAACAAGAGACAACGGGGACTTGTAGAAATGGTAAACATTCAATCATTATGTATGGCAAACAACGGGGTTCTTTCTGAAAGCAAAGCAAGCTTGGGGTTTTGTGCAGTCTACAGTGCCATTTCTTGCAACCACCACATGCACTCTGTGCTCACAGAAAATCTTTTACAGCTTCGAACCAAAGGGTGAGCCAGTGAGTGTCAAAGTCTGTCCCTTATTAAATTATGCCCATAAGTCAGATTTGCAATAGTTCTGATTTTCTTCCATAATTGATGCAGCAGATGATGCTCAAGGTAAAATGGGCTCTTTTCATTTTCATTTCACAAGTTTTGCTTGTTTCATTTTCTTTCTTTTTTGCCTTCAGGTATATATTCATTTTTCTACTGAGTTTCATGGAAGACCTAGAGACAAGCTTCTTTCTATAACTTGGGTATCTTCCACCCCCATGGAAAGCAGTGTTCCCCTGTTGAACGAAGGGAGAAGTGTGGTTTTTCATTTTGAGTGTGCTTAACACGAGAGTGTTATTTACATCATGGCATATTTCAAATGTGGGTCCACTATTTGCCTGAAGGACTTCTTAGGCAAAAAGCATAGGCTTGTTCCTCAGCATTACCTGGCTGCAGAGGCAGAAGTGCTGGGTGTGTTTATTAGTGTTCCACCCCAAGGAAGTATCCACCCTTACCCACTAGGTCTACCTCTGCATATGTGCTCCGAGTGCAGATAAAGCAAAACCAAGGAAAAACCAGGGGAATGAAGCCCTTACTATTGTTTATTATTTATTTGTTTACAACATTTATATCCCGCCTTTCTACCCCAAATGGACCCGTGACGGCTTTCATCGTATAACAGTATTTAAAAGCTAAAAAATGAGAAATATACACATGCCAGTATTTTAAAAAAAGAATTAAACAGGTATTACATTAAATTAGTAATAAGACCAATATTTAAACAAACTTAAAACAATGAAGATAAAAATGGCAGGATAAAAGAGAAGAGAAGAAAATTGGTAAAAATGCTCTAGAATGCTCTAACTTCTGTGACATAATCTTCCAGTTTGGAAAAATACTGATTGTATGCTGGCCAGAGAGAGACCTTATCTCATTTGTTATGTTTGAGTAACATGCATTGAAGTTTGATGCCAGCATATATGCATTTCCAGAAACATATGGGAATGCTTGGAATTCAGAAAGGCTTTTTTTACATACAGTGGAGGTGGCCATTCAATATTTACACCACAGAGAGTTGGCAGATGCAAATAATTGTACATAAAGCTGACGCTTGTCTTAATTAAAGTAGTATAATAGGTGTTGGCTAGGATTTTTTTCTAGTGAGCAAAGCAGTTTAGCAATGGCCAGATATAACTCATTTTGAAGTTCTGAGCTTAAACCAAATCAATATGTATTTATAACAAGGAAAGACGTGAATAACATTTATTGCAGGGTGGCAGCTAACAGTAATGGATGAGAGCGCTGCTAGTTAAGGACATCTTTCTTCCAAACAATCCTTCTGGCCAAATATTTGCCCTTAGAGTTTTTATGATAATTGCTCTTATTAATTACTTGATTGCGTTTTGATTCAATACCTTTCACTTTTCACAGGCAGTTCTTAGGATGGAAAAACAAAACTGTCGGTCACTGAGGGTGGCATTTTTCCAGTCTGCCTCTTGCAGTGGTTAACGTCGGGTGGCTTTGAACCATCCAATTATAAATGTGCTTTAATCATTTGTAGCAGCGGTTCTCAACCATCTGCCCTCCAGGTGTTTTGGATTGCCAGAAAATACACACCACCCTGGCCAGTGGTCAGCCCTTCTGAGAGTGGAAGTCAAAAAACCACTGGAAGTCCCAACAGCTGAGAACCACTGATGTATGGTCTGTTTGAATCCTGATTGATTGCCTGTGGTCTAGCTTTCTGGGGGCTGGGGGAGCTATGCAGGTTCCCTCCCTGCTGTCTTTCAATTGGCAAGCAAATAATTTCTTACTTAGGCAACTGATGGTCTGGCTGCTAAAGGGGGGGGTGGTCCACACTTGGGCTCTGTGTTTTAAAAAATCGAAGAGTGTTTTAATATTATACTTTGTTTAATTGACCTAAATATAATCATTAATTCCAAGTGGAACAAGACGGTTGAACCAACTGAATGTCTCTAAATATTGCTTTAATCACGTCACATTGTTGTTCTATCGCCAGCAATCATCTAGTTGCATGTGAGTCATAAGCTACCTGAAACGGAAGCAGGGACTCTTTAATTGGTAGGCCATGCCAATGCTATTATCTCGAGGATAGATTGTTGTGATGCTCTTTACATGGGGCTTCCCTTGACCCTTGTTTGGCGACTACAGTGGGTGCAGAATGCAGCAGCCAGATTGGTGGTTGGTGCAGGCAGATATGACCACATCCCCCCCTATTCTGGCTCACCTGCATTGGCTACCCATTGCCTCCTGAATAAGGTCCACTGCACTGGATTTGATTTATAAAACCCTCCAAGCCTTGGGACCAGAGTATCTGGCGAAGCATATCTCCCCAAAATCAGCTTTGACCCAGCCCACCAGAGCACTGCAGGACCTCATGCTTTGGGTCACTACCCATCAGGAGGTTTGTAAGGCTTCAGCATGGAGCTGGGCCTTCTCAGTGGCTAACCTGACTTTATGGAACCAACTTCCTAGCAAAGCATCTCCCGGTTTTTAAGAAACACCTAAAAACTGGTTATTTAAAGCCTCTTTTAGCAATCACTGAGGTTGTCTGTCAGTTTATTTGCTGCCCTACTTGTTTGTTTGCCACCATCTTGTATTCACCTGTTCTTTTCCCTTTTTATCTTTTGTATTCGTTATTCTTTGATATAGTCTACTGCCTTCTTATTTGTCTATGTTGTTCGCAGCCCAAAGTTTCCAAATGGGAAAGTAAGGCAGTTTATAAATCAAAATAATAAATAATAAATAAATATCCTTCCAGCTACACAACAGGATATTGGCCAGATGACCTAATCTGATTTGGGTTAAGAACTGATTTAGGACATGGTGCTTAAGCATTTTAACTTCAAACATTTGTGGCTGTCTTTGTTTTCATTGCAGTCCACCGTCCCACATCTGAGATGAAGAGAGGGTATAAGTAAAATAACTGTACAAAAAACAGTTTAATAAAAAGTTTAATATAGGCATTTAGCTGAGCTTCAGAGTCCGTCCTTCATGAAGAATGTTCCAAGTTCAATTTTTAGCATCTATAAATTAAAAAAAGAAGAAGATGGTCAAGTGAAAGGATTGAAAAATGGAATGGGTAACTCTGGGCCTTTTTACACGACCCCTAGGATCCGCTGGCCACTTAAATTCGGACCAGAGATCTTAGGGGTTCATCGCTCTTCCTCTGTCCCCACCCCCTCCGCACTTCCTGGTTGCTGGCTGCGTGAGGGAGCGAGAAAAAAGAAAGAAAAGCATGCCGGTTTACCTCTGTTTTGTTCCCGGCAGCATTCAGATCTCTTAAAGGGGCGGGGCGCAAAAAAAGAACAAACAGAAGCCAGGAGAGCCCCGCACTCACTATCCTTACACCGGATCAAATATTTGTCACATCCAAAAAGCAGGTACCTGAAAGCTGCGCTGGGACGCGCTAAAGTGGGCGGGGTCGCACTTAATTTCCTGTTAACTCCGGAGCTGGTGGGTAAACATTTTTAATTTCCGGAGCTGGGAGCCATTTGCCCCGGAGTTTAGGGGTCGTGTATAAACACCCTCTGATAAGTAAGGGAAGAGGGGTGAGGGGCTTCCAATCTTCCAGAGAGGCAAGCTGAGAGTGTGGGTTATTCTGACAAAAGTGTAACAAAGGGACCGAAGTGGTTTCTCTGGAGGGGAGGGAAGCAGAAAGAATTGGTTGCATGTGGGTATGCTGGAAGGGGCTTAGGGGAAAGTTGCTGTTAGAGGCCAGAGGAAGGGGTAGTCCCGTACCACTGAAAATTGCAGTACATGTAATTAAACTGGAGTAAAATGGAATCATTGTCAAACTTGACATTGTGTATTCCAATGAGAGTCACTATTGATTCAGTCCTTTTTATTTCTTCTTTGTAGTGTAAAGCAAGCTGCTTATATACTGCCCCATAGTGTTTAAAGAACTCTCTGGGCAATTTACAAGTTATTGATGCAGGCTACGCATTGTCCCTGAGCTGAGGACTCATTTTACCGACCTTGGAAGGATGGAAGGCTGAGTCAGCCTTGAGCCGGCTACCTGGGATTGATCCCCATGGCATGAGCACAGGTTTGGCTGCAGTGCATCAGTTTGGCCACTGTGCACTGGTCAGCTTCTGTACACAGGAAGAGACCCATTCTCTTCATCCTTCACTGCTTTCAGCTGTTCCTGGGAATGAAATAGGGTAACTATGCCTTCTTTAAGGCTCAACTGGTTGAGATGCATATCAGAAGCTGGTTCATTCTGCTTGCCTCCAGAGCTTTAAAAACAGTTTGTTTTCTCAACCACATTGTTCAGAAGCCCCTAGTGTCCCGACTTAGTCCAAGAAGTACTAGATCGCCGTTTAGATCATAGATCTGTTATGAACACTGTAGAAGGCTTTGGGCAGCTCACCATCAATTCTTTGCATGGGGGAGGCTGGAATCCTAGGCTGTCTTTCAATACAGTGGCACCTTGTATAAAGGAATTAATTCATTCCAAATGAAATTATGTTAAGCAATTTTTCCTTTATACAAATTTACCATAGGAATGCATTGAAAACAGAGTAATCCCATTTTATGTTGTATGGATTTGCCCCATAGGTGATTCTGTTAAGCAAATTTCCCCTATCTCCGGAATTTTTTATGTTGTACAGATTTTATGTTATACAAACTGTTTGTTACACAAGGGTCTACTGTATAAGAATTAAGAGACTGTGTATGTGATACAATGGGATGACTCTGAAATGGTGTCCCTGATACAGCTCTTGGGGAAACCTTATAGTTGCAGGACAGAAGCACAAAAGTTACTTACAAGATTCAATAAAGTCTCCGACAAGATTCAATCCAGTAAGAGCTTTACGAACAGTTGTATGGACTGGGACCAATGAGCCGCTGTTTCCACAACAGCTTTTTCTAAGAGTCTCTCAAGCCTTCCTGTGGCTAGCCACACATGCATGTGCATGATCACATGGAGAGAGTATGAATCAGCTTTTGGAACTGGCTTTTCAATTCAAGCCTTTGAACTAAGCAGAACTCAGCCCCTAGTCATTGAGAGCCACTTTAATCAAAATCTGAATTCCAATCCATGGATTTAATTAGCAATTAATGCACCGATTGGTTTCTTCTCATCAGTTAAATTCAGCCTCTTTGAAATCCCACCAGATTCTTGCTCATTTCTCTTTCTCTTCCTCCCTTTAGAGATATAAGGTGTACAGTAATAATAGCAAATTAATCCTTGTTCGATAAAGCAGACCAGTTCAGGATAAGTTTAAAAAAACAATAATAGTGAAACATTGTGTTGAGTCCTTTAGTGCTATTATGGGTGCTCGCTCTGATAGGACATATTGGACGATTATAGGCCAGGCGTGTTTTTTTTTTTTAAGCCATGGGTTTCAAGTAGCAGTAACCATTTATCAGTTCCAGAGATTATGGCATGATTTACTATCTTGCTATGGTGTATCCTCTGATTTTCTGCCTCCTATGAAACATTGTGCTTTCCTTTTCTATTGATGTATCAACTATAATAGTTACAAGAAGCTACAGAAAAATCAATAGTGGACTTTCATTACTGAGCACATAAAGTAAAAGAGGACCATGCAGTGAGAGCCTCTTGCTGTTAAATAGTCACTGACTGCAAGGTACACAATAAATGTCTGTTATTTCGGTCTAAATGAAGGATGTCTGAATTTGATGCATCAAGCATCTCAGCTTTGGGATGCAACCAGGGCTCCAAGTCAAAGTATCCTAGCTGGCAATTCTTCTCTGAGGCAGGTAACGAGAATGATCCGTTGCTTTTAGAACAAGATCTGGATCTCGGAACATTTTTTAAAGGCTAAATGGAAAGGAATATACCAAGTGACGCCTTGGTGTGCATCATGTTGCAATCCCTCTGGGGTGCTCACCTGAAATGAACTCTGCATTTCAACTGGGTCAATATTCACTATGTACCCTTTAGGTGCGGGTGAATGGTACAACAACCTGAGTGTTGTGCACTTAGATAAGCAGCAATTAGGAGGGCAGGAGAAAAAGCTTCAAGGGATTGTTATAAATGGCTTAAATTCAGGAACAGAAACTGTGTTCAGAACCAGGGATGAGGTGCCTTAGATTACAACATTTGTGTCTTCCAGCCTTACCATTAGAAAGAGGGAGGAGGTCCTTTTTTCAGGCAGCAAATTTTAATTTCTTGATTTGTGATTATCACATTCCTATTGTCAAGGATGGGGAGAAGTGTTTGTGCAGTTTTCTGCCTCATAGGGCCGAATAACATGACTGGCCTTGCATACTGTAATGTTGGCCTTGTGTAACGTTAACATGAGGGAAGCAGAATTTGCCTCAGACAGGAAAAAATCTTGAGCAGGCTTTCTTTTTTCATACCAAATTGGCAAACAATGAATGCTCGCAGCCAATTTCTTTGTTTGATTGCCGCTTTTAGGAGTGTGTGCTCATCGCTGTGGCATGCCAAACACTGAGCTAAACAGAACATGTAGTCAGCCTCTTGGTAAGTGACTTCCTTAGAGTATATAAGGGTATTAATTATGTGAGGGTGAAGGGGGAACATAGAATGGTTTGGACTGGCTGGATAGAAGCAAGGGAGGGAAGGTAGGTAGGCTGGTCGGTCAGTTGGTCAGTCTGAATGGCCTGAATGTAAAGTGGAAAGATAGATAAGAATTAAATTAGGTTTTGAAACATAACTACATTTGACCAAATATGTTTTTGTAGTAAAGGCACTTGATTACAGTTGAGCCACGTGGCATAGCCTGTTGATTGCCTGAGTGTTAGCTCTGGGAGGGGCGGGGGAGAGAATGCCAGAACAAAAGGGACAATAGCCAACATGTAGTTGTGGGCTAACGCTGAGCTTGTGTTCTGCTGTAAATAAACCACACGGACCAGTTAGTTAGCTCTTGGGAAAATGAAGAAGGCCACAGCTTTATTGACATCAGTTGGAAAAGAGACTGCAGTACTCTGGGCAAAATTGGATCGGATCCTGTTCCATCGTGAGCCCGCCTTGTGCGCCCGACAGCACCACAGGGTGGCAGCACCCTTCAACCCGTCTCCGAGAAATAACTAAGGATTTCCTCTGCTAAACTGAGTGGGGAGTCCCCAAAGAGCTGGGGCCACATGGGTTTGTCACCAGTTTACCAGGATCCTGTCCACCAGATTGCCTCCAAACCAGATAAGCTGTGACTGTACAAAGACAACATTATACAAAACAAGCAACAACAACACTGCCCTAGCAGAAACTCCATGGCGTGGTGGGTTGGTTATTAGCCGCCAGTCTAAAACTATACCGCCCGGGGTCCTACAGAGGAATCCGCCCGCCACAGGGTGGGGAGGCAGCTCGCGATTCGGGCGGGCCGGAAGGGGGTCCCAGATCTTTGACGGGTGCCATCTTTGAGCCGGAGCAGCAGAGCCCAAGCCGCAAGGGTAAGTCGGGGTGTTTAAATAAGAAGGGTTGTGGCAATGATTTGTTAAGACTATAAATGAAAAGAATGTGAAAATGCATGATTGTTCTGGTGACTTGTGGCCAAATCCTGGTCTAATAACTCAGGTAGCAAATTAGAAAGAGAGGTGGGACATTTTGTAAGTTTAGGATGTGACAGATTGACAGATTGTTGTAAATATTAATTAACACTGCAGCAGAAATCCTGATAATTGTTATTAGCGATGAAACTATACCATAAGAGGAATAACAGAATGGTGTCTCTCCATTGTGTTTTTATTTGAGAAAGCAGCAAGGCAGGGGTGTTAAATGAAGATGGGGAATGTTAAATGAACATATGCAGGTTTCCCATGTTTAAAATGTCTCAGCATAAGCATAATCAAAGTAGATTATGCTCACCTTGTAAAATTATTTTCTTTTGTAATGGTTAAAAACAATCTGCTTTCATTCTGTTTCTGTTTGGACATTTTAAACAATTAAGATCAATTTTAATTAACATTTAAACTGACATTACACACCTATTCTTAAAGCCATCTCAGAAAGAACCCTGTTCGTGATTTTACTCCTTCTGGTCTTCATGGACTAAGAGCATGGTTATGCAGATGGAATAAATTGGGTGATGGATCAGGGTTTTGTATTTGGCTGAAAATCATGTGGTAGTCACATGTTTGTATTTGCTGGTTTATGTGTCTTCTTGGGAAAACTGTGCTGGACATTAGTCAAGCATTAAAATCAATGCATTTTGAGGCTTTGTCCTGCACCTGCCAGTCCTCGTGCTGGCTGCCTCTTGTAACCACTTGCTGCTGTGGTGGTGTTTTTCTTACTAAATTGTTATTTTTTTAAAAAAATTTAGCATTCGGGAATAGTGCTAGAAGACAGATATTAAAAGAATTCAAACAAAGGTTGACACAACCCCACAGAGAGAGACAAGAGGACACCCATAGGGGATGGAGGAGAGGTAGCAACAGAGCCAGGTCTGAAGCTGACCAAACAGTTTGACTCGCACTGTGCCTCCTCTTAGAAGAACCAGTCTGTGTGGCATTGGACAAACTACACAGTCCCAGGTGCTCCCAGAAGAAAGGCATGGTAAACTACTTCTAAAATGAGCCTCGCAGCGCAGTGGTTAAATGCCTGTACTGCAGGTAAAACTGTGTTCACGACCTGGGTTCAATCCCAGGTAACAGGCTCAAGGTTCACTCAGCCTTCCATCCTTCCGAGGTCAGTAAAATGAGTACCCAGCTTGCTGGGGGGGGGGCAATGTGTAGCCTGCACACTGCAATTTAAAAATTGTAAACCGCCCAGAGACTACTTGTAGTGGTATGGGGCGGTATATAAGCAGAACACTTTGCTTTAAGTGTTCTCTACCTGGAAAACTCTGAAAACAGGTCGCATAAGTCAGAATTGACCTGAATCATCACCATCACCATTAGCATCAGCATCATCAAATACCAAGCACAGTCAGAGTCACACTACATATTTACTGGTCTTAAAGATGAGCAGGAATGCCTCAAGGATAGAGTTGGGGTGTGGCTTGCCTTTCCCAGTTGCAAGCCAACTATAAATAAGAACTTACTACGATCAACATTCCTGGGTAAAAATGAGACAAATGCTCATTGGCCAAATATGTTGGAGCACTCGACACAAATTTGTGGGTGGACTGGGGCCAGGCCTGTGTAAGTACCTTTCAAGCCTTGGCTTAACACACAATCAGGCAACAAGGCACCTTTAATATCTTTTCTTTCAATGCCTGCAGTGGGGTTGGTAGGCTGAAAAATGCTGCCTTAGGCTTTTCACAGCTCAGTTGGTCACAACTGGGCCCATGTCCATATGCCTTATTGATTGTATCTTCTCAGTTTGCTATAATCAGTATAGTGGCCGTGACTCGTGTCCCTTTACCTTGAATGTCGCCTTCAATGTAAGATGCTAGACAAGCCCTTAAAGTTGCTTCATCCAAATATATATGGGGGATTTCCTGTGATGAGGGAGACCTCTGACACTAGGGCCGCCCACTTGCACCCTGATTCAGTCCATGACCAAATAAGGACACACAGAGAAGGATTTGCTGCACCCGGTGCCTTTCAGAGATACTCAGACCTGATCCCTGCCCATGTCTGTGCTGATATTTTGTGCATTAGCAAATCTTCTGGTGGGGAAACTATCCCATTCAATGAGGAAACACACCCATCCAATCCCAAAGAAACAAAGTGGCTTGTCCTGCACCAACTAGCTGGCCATTGTTATCTACACCTTCCTCACCATCCTGGAGCACTTTTTAAGGATCTAACTTGGGTTTCAAGATCTTTTGAAAATAAAGTGCCAACATTCTGGACGGATAAACCTAAAACTACCTCCTCTACTTTCTCACTGCAGATGTTTAAATCAGGGAAAGATGGAAAATAGCCCTGAAAAAATAAAGTCCCAAACAAATGTTTGAGCAGATAAATCAATACATTGCTTCAAAGCAAAGGCAAAGTGAACAGCTCACCGAAAGCTAGGTGAAAGGGCAAAAAAAAAAAGCATTCAATCCACAATCTGTCCATGTGTCTGTTTGAGGAGCAAATGCAAGGTGGGAACAGAGTTCATATCACAGCGGGGGGGGGGAATGCTCCTACTCATACTCCCATGCTTCTGTGTACATCCGATTAAATGGTTCCCTCAACCTACAGCTTAGCATGTCTGTGTTGAATAGGGTCACTGGTACTGTAGAATTCCCAGCTCCCTGTCATGAAATAATTAACCAAGTTAACATTTTTAATCATGCTCATAAAAAGATTGAAATGCCATAATTACATGCAAAGATAATCCACATTTCAGAGACCAGGAAAAAATGCCTTTGAGCTAATATTTATAACAAGAAGTGTTCGACTGAGATCTCTTGTAATTTTCATCCTACCTGAGGCTGTTTTCCTCATTCGATTAGCTGAATTTGTCCTGAGGCAAGCCAGACATCTAGCACCAGCTAAATTCAACAACAGGAGCTTAAAATTTGGCTTAATATATCCCCACTTGGATCTGCCTGCTTAATTCTCTTTCATATGATAACACTGGTTTATTCATAGTATGGACTTGCCACCTGAACAAACTAAACCACATATCTTATTCTACTAATGCACGAAAACTTCTGGAAAGAAACGGCCAATAAAAAAATCAAAATTTAAGGCTCAAGTACAAATATTTCATAAATTGAGAACAGAATTCTCCCCAGCCCAGGGAAAGGTCTTTGATAGATTCTTGGGTTTTCCCCATTTGTTGGAGATAGATTAATTTTATAAACGTAAATAGTCTGACTCATGGGTTTTAAAGAAGTGTAGCCCTGTGTTTTAACCATAGCAATCATGTATAGAAATGGTTTTCTTCAATGTGGAAAAATATGTATTCTACTTCTTATCCTGCCACATAAAATTCACCATGCTTTAACTTTTTCCATAGACTTTTAACCCAAAAGAACCAAGAGTTTCCATATAGAAAAAAATATAATAAAAAGTAGGGGAAATTAAGAGTTGGTGAAACTTTGTGGATTCATGCAATTGGCAAGAGCTCTAATGACTATGGGAAGGTTCGGGGCTTACTTTTCAGAATGTAGTTCATGGAATCCACCAGCTAGACATGTTTATGGAGGAGTTCTCAGAAATTTAGTTCTAAATAATGACTTTTTTTCTTTCTCTGGGGAGAACCACCAATCTGTTAAGGAGGTGCTTCCCTCTTCCTTGGAAGGAGTCCTCTCCCTGTAATGCAAAAGAAGAAACACCTTTTATTGAGATGGCTGGGGGAAGGCACGTTGCTTATTTGGGGTGGGGGGTGGAGGAACGTGACATTCTCATGGTTGACCTGGTTGAATTGCAGTGCTGCAACCAAACGTCTGGTCCTCCTGACCCATTCAATCCCAACAGGTTGAGTTAGCCAGCTCAGGGTTGACATAGACTTCCTTCTTTCTTGGGCTCATCAAAGGAGTACCCAGCTCGGGGGGACAAGTTGTTTCCATATTTATGTTCCAAACCTCCCTGAAAGTGCTTTAGCATTATGGGGCAGTACAGTATATAAGTCGAAATAACAAGATTGGCCCAATATATGTTCTGTCTTGAGGAAGTACAGAAAATCCCTCCAGCCTCCAAAAGAAGACATGTGTGTGTGTGTGTTGCATTGTTACAGTCATGACCGACCCTTCGTGACCCCATGTCCATGGAGTTTTCTTGGCAGAAATACTGGAGTGGCTTGCCAGTTCCTACTCCAGGTGCCTACAGCACCTGGTATTCCCTGGTGGTCTCCCATCCAAGTACTAACCAGGGCCGACCCTGCTTAGCTTCCAAAATCAGGTGAGATCGGATGTGCTTAGGGCATCTAGGCAGCTTAAAGCAGACATAAGCAGACATACACAGTGCCATTTTTGTAGGCACATTGGCAGTAGAGATGGGCACGACTCAAAAAAATGGTGTTTCGTTTGTCGTTTGGTCGTTTAGGGCAGTGTTTTTCAACCACTGTTCCGTGGCACACTAGTGTGCCGCAAGATGTTGCCTGGTGTGCCGTGGGAAAAATTGAAAAATTACTTTATATATAGTCAATATAGGCACAGAGTTAAATTTTTAAACATTTTCTAATGGTGGTGTGCCTTGTGATTTTTTTCATGAAACAAGTGTGCCTTTGCCCCCAAAAGGTTGAAAAACACTGGTTTAGGGGTCCGTTTCGGTTTGTTTTTGCTTTCGTGACGTTTTTTGCAAAAAAAATCATTTTCGTTAGGTAACGAAACGAAAAAATGAAAACGAAAACAAAAAATTGCTGTTTCGTTAGCATTCTTTTTAGTTCAATGCATCTGCTGCAACGAAAATGAAAAACATGGCAAAGTTGGTCGTTTCAGTTTTCGTTTTCATTTTGTTTTTAAAAAAATTTCATTTCATTTTCGTTGCATAATGAAACAAAAAAACAAAAACAAAAAAATCGCTCGTTTCGTGCCCATCTCTACTTGGCAGTTTTATAAAGCACGCTAAATAAAGTGCTGCAGACCTGGGTGATGGGATAGAGTCTGCCCAAATTTGATGCCTTCAGCCAGACTACAAATGAGATTTGGGAGAAGGTCCTTTCCTGTGTGTTAAGTGAGGCTGAATTATCTACAGACATTGTTATATGCAACATAGTGAAGGTTAAACATATGGCCAGATTTTAAGGAATTACAGAAGAAGGGGTACAAAGGAAACTGGTGTGTTAGTATGATGCAGACAAAATAGATAAAGGTTACCCAGTTTTGCAATCTTCAACAAAAAAAAAAGCCTAAATGAGAATGTAGCATTGTGCAAGGTCGGATTTTTAAGGTGTCTGTTCTCCCTGGCCTATAATTTGCATTGTGTTACATTGTGCAGCCTTATCCAGAAGGTGAGTCATGGCAAATGGACTTCTGTTCTTGTAAGATCGAAATTGGAAGCCACAGTCGCACACAACTTTCCTCAGGCTGATAAAGCGACCTGGATGAGTAGTGAAAACTTTCAATCTCACAAGAAAAGAAGTCCAGTTGGCATGGCTCAACGTTCGGATAAACTCACTTGGATGACTGAGAATCTTCAAAGACACATTGTACAGCCTTCCACACTGCCTTCTGTTTTCATGCTTTGCAACGAAATGAATATTAGATAAATAAAATAAAATAAATTAAAATTAAGTGCATATAGTATCCTAGGTTAGTCACCACTTTTAATGTGTGTGTTTGGCAGAAAAATCATACAAGCATCTCTCTGCTCATTCCTGATTTAGTAAGAGTGCAATCAGACAAAAAACCAAAGCAAGGTGTCTACTTATATACTGCCCCATAGTGCTTAAAGCATTCTCTGGGTGGTTTACATGTACAATTTAATAATGCAGGTTGCACATCCCCCACCCCTCAACCACCATTGTGCTAGGTATTCATTCTACTGACCTCAGAAGGATAGAAGGCTGAGTCAACCATGAACTGGCTATCTGAGACTGAACTCCAGGTCATGGGCACAGTTATAGCTTCAGGACAGCTGTTTAACCACTGCGCCTCGAGGCTGCTACAGCTTCAGAGATACAGTATATGTTTGATCATTTGAACAGGAGCAATCTGTCTTAAAGCCATCCTCTGGCAGAGAATCACTCTAGCCAAGTCCTCCCCCCACCCCCGAAGCAGAAACCCTACAACTGAACTGAAAAGGTTCAGATTGGACACAGAGTGGGTTCAGGCTGGGGTGCATTTTCCCTATGCATTGCATGATCGTTGGGAAATAAATGGCACTAGCCTGCTCCATATGCAGTCCGAGTTTGTCCAGATGATCATAACCTAAGTATCCATTGGCCGCATTTTCATGACACACCCTGTGCTTTAGCCCACTTCACTTGGGCTAAACGTAAGGCCCACCTTGCTCTTGTCTGCGAAGACTCATCTTGGTTATTTCTTCCTGAGAGCATGTCCTGACTCTGAATCTTTGCACAGCACAGCCTGCAAAGGGTTTGTTACAGACAAGAGCTCAGAAACGCTCGTCTCAGTGCGTCGAAAGACATTGTTCCTGGTTCAGAGGGTTTCCAATCAAGTAGAGGGGAAAAGGCAGAGCCGATTTGTTGTGTTGGAAGGTGCCATTTTACATGCCTTAAAAGCAGAGAGAGGCGGAAGAGAAACATAATTTTAAATAATACACCTGGCAGGCCGATGCCATAAAATGTTGTAAAATGTGCTTTTATTTGAGTTGTGAACTGGCGTGTGACAAATTGCAGTTCTAGCTATCCTTAATAGTTAGAAGCTGAAATGGGATTCACACCAATAATCCCAGCATTCTTCTACTACATAAGCATTGTATCCTGCATTTAAAGGAAAATATCATTGAGCCTAACCTATTATTTCTGCATGAACGAAGCACCCTGGTTGTTGTAATGCACTTTAAAAAGGCAAGACTTCCCAAACAATGTATCCATTATTTGACACTCCAATGAACTTTAAAATATTTTATGTCTACAGTAAAGAGAGAGTTACAGAAAATTACTCTGTCGCATTTAGTCTTAGGTCAGTGACAAAAATGTTCAATAGTCTTCTTTGCCCCACTTATTATCTTATGATTTATTTCATTTCATTTTATTTTAATTTAATTTAATTCATTTTCCAATTCAGGATCAAGATATACCCTTTTCATTGTTCAATGAACCTCAAGAAATTGAAAGATAATCCCTCTCCTTTTTTTAGACAGAAAATGTAGACTGCTTGCAAATTGTTCTTCAACTGGACTTTCCTAATTACTTACTTAATTTTTCAAATCAGCTTAAAACTTTGTGAGGTTCTTTGCCCAACCTGTCAGGATCTCAGGGTTGTGTACAATGAAAAGCTTTGTCTAACCATACCTTTCCACCAGCCAAACAGATACCATGGTTAGGCTGAGTTCCATATTTTATTTACATCTTCTCCACATGGTCCTGGATCAGTTCCAGAAGGGTTGGAGGACTTTTTGGCCCCAGTCAGGGATGGAGGGTAGTTTACAAGGAAAAGATAAGGAAGGGGAACTCTCATGGAATGAGCCCAGATCCACTAGTGGATTTAGCCAGGGTGTTGTCATTTCCCTTTTTCCTTGGTCCTTTCCAGTGTAAAACTAACCTGCAGGATGCATTTCCCCCTTTCATGTTGGTTTCCCACCCATGTGGTATTTTTCATCCCATCATTTGAGAAACATTGCTGTGAGATATTACAGGGTTTCCGTTTTCTTCATGCCGGACATTGAGAAGTGGTTGACAGGGTCCCAAAATTGGACAAAACATGCACTTTTATAGGACAATAACAAACCACAAGCCAACATAGGTAGAAACCAACTTGGGATTATAGTTGGAGACCCAGAGGCACATAGAGGGCATCTGGTGTCTAGAAAAGGAGGAATGGGTTCTTATGTAGATGCATGGGGCCTATTCCATAGGGTAGGGGTTGATAGCCTTTCTATATGTCACAGTCCCTGAGACATGTTGGTGGTAGGAAGGACTAAAGCCAGTGGGGGGCTAAACTAGTGAAACCTACTCCGGGTGTGTCCCCCATCAGTTAATCCTCTCCTCCTCTTTCACCTTCCTTCTTAATGTCCAGCAAGCCACTGGGAAAGGAACAGAACTCTTTAACAGACTCCTAAACTGGTCATTTGCAGAGGACTTTGGAAATTAGGCGAAGATCATTTACCCCTGCAACACAGAAGAAATATTTCTGTCACAGCAGTTGTTCCCTAGACCAAAGGTTATATTCTACCAAGGAAGAACCACTCCTGGAGCCCTGATAGGCTAAGAACAATAGGTCTTGTTTGATCAGGGGGCTTGATACCTGGTATCTGAAAGGCAATTGTGGGCATTACATGACTGCTAGATAATATTATTCTGTGTCACCGTTGGGTATCACATGATGAATTATCAAGCTTCATTGCCCTCTATTACTCTGAGCAATCTCTGAATAATGAAAACCAAAAGGGGGAGGGAATGAAACTAAACACTGAGATCTACAACAGGAAAGGTCCACGAAGAATCCAATTCTGACTTAACCATTCTGCATTTATAGAGCATTTTTCACTATTTTCACGCACGAGAATGTTTGATGTAAAAACATTTGATCTCACTAGATCATTAATAGAACATCCCTGAATGAACACTAGAGGCTAGATTGGTAGGCATTTACAGGATTTGGTGAGAAAGTAGCATGGATAAGCCATTTAGAAGAAAAAATGTTCTGATCTATTTCCCCCTGGGAACTGGTTCATCAGCTATCTTTCTAACTTAAAATGCTAGATGTGGCTTCTTGTATGTAGTCTGACTCCAGCATGATTTGTAGACTATTGTAAACTCTAATCTTCAGCACTTACATCACTGGCTTCTAGTAAGTAGGACTCCTCAAAAACCTCCACAACTTTAAGCTGTGATTTTTACTGGCTAAAACCATGGCTAAAAGTGTTTATGTATAGAGTTCCCAGTGACTGTGATGCAACTGAACTGCAAGGGTGCAAACTGAAGCACTGCTGAAGCAGGTGTCAGATTACTTTAAGGCGGAGCAGTTCTAGGGGATTTCCCAGTGAAGAGGGATGACAAGAAGTGTAGTCCAGCCACATATAGAGGGCTAAGTGTTCCTTGTCTGTTTTGCACCGTTCACTTTGGGATTACTTGATGGTTCCCTGTTCAGAGATGCTGTAGTGTAAGATGACAATGAAATGATGCTGAAAGATGGGAATTGAGGTCACACTGCACTCCAGTCATTTCTGTATGATTAAGGAAACATTATGTAGTATTATCTAACGTATTTAACAGAGCACATTCCTTTGTTTAAGGGCATCTTATGCTTGGGGGTGACCAACATGGAAGCACAGGGCATGTGAATCTTTTAGAGACCGAGTGCCCAAACTCTGATTCAAAACCCACTATTTTTTTTTTTTTTGCAAAATGCCAGTACAGCAATTTAACCTGAATACAGGTGGCTGTGAAGGGGCGGTGTCGGGTGTCCACAGAAAGGGCTCCGAGTGCCACCTTTGGCACCCCTGCCATAGGTTCGCCAACACTGCTCTAGCACCTTCAAAAATTAAGAAGAAGGGCTTATTCATTTTTTTATTTAGTTATTTATTTAAATTATTTATATGCTCCCTTTCTCCCCATGATGTACTCCCCGTTTCTTTAAACATTTTCAATGTTGAAAGTTTTGCCACTAGCATGGGCTACTGGACTTTTCCAGTTTAAAAAAGAAACAGCTTTGTTTGAGAAGAAAAATCAGGAGTAATGAAGGACTCTTCATTGCAGGCCTTCAAGATCTAAGGATGGGGTGTGATCTTTGGATCTTTGCAGGTGGCCGACCTAAAGTAAGGCCTCCTTCAAGGACTGCGTAGTTCAAATTTAAATTATAGATAAAGAACCATACAAAGGAAAAACCTGGTTGAATTTTTGCCCATCAACAGTACCTACAAAACTAACCAGAAAGGACCCGATCACAGTCGTCTTCCTTAAGGTGTTCTGTTCCTTCCTGGAGGGCCGTGCTCAGCGTGTGAGCTTGGGGGGTGTCTTGTCGTCCCCCTGGACACTCTCTTGTGGGGTGCCTCAGGGATCAGCTCTCTCCCCAATGCTCTTTAACATCTACATGAGGCCGCTGGCTGAGGTCATCCGGAGTTTTGGAGCTTGCTGTCACCAGTACGCTGATGACACGCAGCTCTATCTCTCCTTTTCCACCTCTGCAGTAGAGGCCATCCAGATCCTTGATCGCTGTCTGGCTGCAGTATTGGACTGGACCAGGACTAACAGGCTCAGGCTTAACCCTGGGAAGACGTACCCGGACGGGTACTGCGGCCCTCTTCCCAGCTTGGGTGGGCCCGCCCTCCAGCTTGCAGAACGAGTGAGGAGTCTGGGTGTTTGTGCTGGATCCGGATTTGTCCCTGGATTCCCAGGTGGCTGCCGTGACCAGGCCGGCCTATTACCGTCTTAGGTTAATTGCCCAGATTCACCCGTACCTCAATGGGGACTCCCTGAGGACAGTGGTGCAGTGCTGGTCATGTTGAGGGTAGACTATTGTCACACTCTCTACATGGGGCTCCCCTTGAACCTTGTTCGGCAACTGCAGCGGGTACAGAATGCGGCGGCCAGGTTGGTGGTTGGTGCGGGCAGGTTTGACCGCATCACCCCCATTCTGGCCCGCCTGCATTGGTTGCCCGTTGCCTCCTGAATAAGATTCAAGATGTTGGTTTTGGTTTACAAAACTCTCCATGGCCTGAGCCCTGATTATCTGGCACAGCGTATCTCCCCACGATTAGAGCTGGCCCGACCCACCCGCTCCTCAATGGCTCTCTCTCTCCAGGTAGCCACCCCCAGGGAGGCCCACAGAGTAGTAACTCAGAAACGGGCCTTCTCGGTGGCCGGTCCATTGCTTTGGAACAAGCTACCCGGTGAGATACGCCAGGCTCCTTCAGGAAAGCCCTTAAAACCTGGGATGCCTTTGGCGACTGCTAATGTGGTACCAGTTTTTTTTCCTCTCCTTTTGATGGTTGTCTAGTTTTCGCCTCTTGCCAAGTACCATTTTATATTGTCTTATTGATGTTTGTTTTTAAGCTTTTGTGTGAACCGCCCAGAGTTCCTTTGGGAAATGGGAGCGGTATATAAATGCAAAAATAAATAAATATAAATAAATAAATATATCTTCCTTAAGGTGAATTACAAGAAAACCTAAAATCTGCTTGTTGTATCCATGCATGGAAGTGCATACATTTTTCCAATAATACTCCCATTGGGGTAAAGCATAAACTGCGGCCCTACAGCCTGGGAAAGCCTCCGGGGCATTGAACCTTCACTCCTCAATATTTAGCTCCCGCACTGTTGGTTATTTGTGGATATGGCTTTGTAAGAGAATGATTTCTTGCAGATCACTGCCATTTGGTCTTTGAACCACATTCACATATAGATGAGGGGAAAGGACATTGAGGGTCATAGGTTTTCTGAACACACCCTGGCAAACATCCACGCTGCGCAATGAAAATAAATTAACTTTCTTTGAAAAGTACTTTCACAGCTCCTGCCCAGTAACCACTTTTCAAAGTTAAATCTCTCATTCCCTTTCATTTTTCCTTTTCGAAATCCCCAAACCAGTGTGCACTCTCTGTAGATTAATCGTCCACCAAATTTCCGTTTTTCATGTCTCAACTATAAGAAGGGGAGGAAGTCTCTGGGAAACCGAAATATTTTTATATTTCTCCCCCTCTAAAGGCCAGACCCATTTTTTTACAAAATATGCAAACACACTCTCTTCAAGCTGAATTTTGCATGCAAAGTTTGAACTAAAATATCTGCTTTGTGATGGAGGGGGGTGGGGGATGACCCACTGAAAACTGGAATTTTAAAGGAATGCTGACAGACCTTTAGAGGAGTGACAGAGCTAACAGTGGCACCTCTGTCAAAAAAAATAGTCTTTATCTTCAGAAGTAAACTATACAGAAGAGAAATTCTGTGTTTGACAGAAATGCTACTGCAAGTGCTAGTAAAAAAAAAAAATAACATATTCTATAAGACCTCAGGGTTTACTCCAATAAGGATGGGGAAAGAGATGTGTCCCACTGTGAGCACACAGTAAGACTGTTTCATATAAAAAGTTGATAATTAGTCCCTGAGTGAATAAAGTGGAAGAGATAAGAGATGGGTACTTACTGAGGCAATACAAAACACATTCCCCCTCCCCCCCTTATAGTTTCAGAACTGAACGGCTATGCAGGAAGAAAGAGGCCATTTCCATCCATGTTAATTGTACAAGTCCTTCAGAACTTGAAAATGCTGATTTCTTATATTCTTCTTTGGCACGGAGACACTCCGTTCTCTTGTACTTGGATGTCTCAGGCACCTGGATGCATTTTTTTTTAAAGGCAGAAGGGCTTTCGGGTAAAAAAAATTGACTTGTTAAAGTTACAGATTTGATTTCCTGGCGATGCTGACATCCACTGAATTCTGCTAGCAATGCATTTATATTTTCCCCAAAATTGCCATTAGTTTTTCACAAAGGCTTGTTTTTTTTCCTGAAGGTAAATAATTTTGTATAAATAAATCAAATGCCTCTACTGCTGTTGAAGCAACCATGAACCAACGTATACTTTAAAGCATCTCTAAAGGAAGGTGGGGGTTGGTGTCTCTCTCTCTCAACTGCTTAAAATGGGGAAAGAATCAGAATTATCATTCAATATACATTTTAACTCATGGCATATTGAAGACATTGTTATGCAAAAAGCCACATCTAACAAGACACGCTTTATTGTAATTTTTGCTCTATTTTTGTAGTCTGTGTGAAAGATACTAGAAGCACTCTGGGAGATGTAATTTATTTAATATTTTCCCTTCAGTAGTATTTGTGGCAGCAAATTGCTCCTCACTACCGTACTTTTTTTATAAATCAGACTGTTAGAACACTTCTTTTAAAAAGCCATATATTTTGAACACAAAAAAGTGCATAAATTCCACTACTAAATGGGTGATGAACAGCACAACTGACTCCCCATTATGCATTTAAACTTTCAAAGTAATTTTTAGGGTGATCTTGGCCTTCTTTTGTTTTACATCAGCAAGGGTTTCCTCCATCATTTATTATCAGCAAATGCAAAAGTAATGGGATTTGCCTCAGCTCTGGTAGCATGATCTCAGAGACACCCAATACTTTCTGAATGGAAAACACCTCCAAAGCAGAACTCAATCTGTTATAAAATGTAAGCCATTGTGTTACACATACACTTTTCCTCACTACCAAGAAACTTGCTGGGCAAAGAAACCTGATAGGTGCCCTTAGCTGTAAGAGCTATAGACTTTTGAATACAAAAATGCTCAGCCCAGTAACCATTACTGGAGAAATTCCTTTATGAGAAAACAGAAGTTGAAGAAGGGGTGTGAGGAAGTAGCACAACATCACAAAGATTTACACTGGGTTCAATTCAACTTCACAACATTATTTCCCTCCCCTCTGCTTCTGTACCCATAGTTCTTCATTCCACCACCCACCACCCAAAAATCAGCTCTCCTAATGACAGTTCAGAGAACTTATACTTGACCATCCCCATTCCCAAGGATTCAGGCATAATCACAAATATTGTATAATTCCAGATATTTTCAGTGCGGTGTCTACTGCAACACAGAAGACAGCATCTAACTGTGGGCTTTCACTGCTCCTGCTCCACTATAGCCCTTCTCCTGAATATCCCAGACACAGAGAATTGATATTGGACACATACGCCAGAATTCTTATAGAACTTTATAGACCTCCGGGGGGGGGGGGACAAAAGCCTCTGTTCAGTTGTGCATGCTTGTAGTCTCCTTTGTAGACCTTAATGTTAAACATGCAAAGACCACACGCGTTTCACGTTAAGGTCTGCAAAGGGATAGGGGTGCATTGATCTGGTTTTATAGGTATGTGTATCTCACATCTCCACCATCCACCATCCATTTAATGGGTTCAGGTCTAAAAACTTAATATGCTCTGAAAACAAAGCTTGGTTGGTGGTCAATTATATAAGCTGTGTCACAGGTACTGAGGATGTATCTAGAGCAGTGGTTCCCAACCTGGGTGTCGGGACCCCTTTGGGGGTTGAATGACCATTTCACAGGGGTTGCCATGAGCCAGTGAAGAAAAATGCACAAACGGCTTGGGTCTGGAGGAGGAGGGGGAGAGGAGGGAAGTGAGTTACAGCTTGATAGGTTGGAGGGGATGTCAGTCAATAGCACCAGAGGCTGCGATTAGCTGAGGGTGCCTGTAGAGGGAAGTTCTCAATGGCACCTGCAGCAGTGGCCTGCCAAAGGGGGCTTGTGGCCTCTTCCAAGCAGGGCAAGGGGTCACCACAACATGAGGAACTGCATTAAAGGGTCACGACATTAGGGAAGGTTGAGAACCACTAATCTAGAGTGACTGGTCCTTAGTAGCATTAAACATGTCTAACCAAGTAAGAAGTATACCACTTTTATCTACTACCAGCAGCATGACAGTTTAGTGAAAATGTCTTCAGTCAAAAAGGGGGGGGCATCCCTACATCCACTGCAGTGACATCCATCAAGTGATTCAAGTCACCTAAACATCTGGACAGAATTCCATGTCTGTGCACACTTAACGCCGTGCAAGTGGAGCTGCTTTTAACATGGTCAGAGATGGAAAAGAAGCAGAAAGGGGAAGGGGAAAATTAAGAGCAGCATATAAGGGTTAAACTTATACTGAAAGCAGGAGTACCTTTTTACTTGACAGTCTGAATGGTCTTTCAGAGCAGGGGTTCATATAAGCCTTACTTCACTTACCTTGAATGAGATGAGCTACCCCCTCCTCCCAAATCAGAAAAGAAGTGTCTTTCTGCTCAGCCCCAGAACTGGAGTTGCCAACTCATTCTGCTGAGAAGGGATCCAGAAGTTCAGACTTCTGGCCCCAAACGTCTGATCTCAAGCAGCAAAACCATTGTGAGTGCAGGAGAGAGTACTTCTATTGTAAGATCATATACACCCCACCGGTTTTATTTTATTTTATTTTATTGGTTTTTTGATGTTTTTTTGTTTGGGGGGCCTGAAGTAAGGGAGCAACTAGACAGGTATTTGTCCTGCTGTCAGTGCCATGTTTCTCACGGTTCTTTTCGACATTCAGTCTGTCAGGAAAACTGCTGAATGCCAGGGAAAGAGATAGAGAAGAGTGCAGTCATAGTGACAGAGAAGGAAGGAGATGTGCTACAGTACGTGGGTCTTGAAATGCACCTTCCTGGGATAATTAAACTTTCCTGCGTGAACTTCAGCAGCAATTTAAATGCCAGGACAAACTTCTGTATGATCAGCATCCTGTCCTTTCCATCTCATTCCTCCTGCCTTCTATCGTTTGGGAAACTCTTGTGGCCCTTGAGGGAATTAGGTGCTCCATAAGGCCTTAAACAAAAAAGTCAAGCTACTAGGGCAGTAACCTGAGGCAAGAGGATGACAATTTGGCAGTAGGCTTTTTTTTTGGGGGGGGTGGTATTATTACAATGAAGCAGATGAGATTTCACAATATACTTGCAAATATTTGCTAAAGAGTTTCCCTCTGGGAATAGCCAAAAGCATTGTTCATGGCAAGAATAAGTCATGTCTCAGTTTCTGAAAAGCATCAAATGTATATGTCAATTTACTTAAAGGACAATGGATTCCGTTTGGGGGTGTGGTGGGGGGAGAGGGAAAACAGTAGTAATTGAAAAATATATTTTTGAGGGTTTCAGGTCAAGCAGGTTATTTTGGCAGTCACTGGAGTGTACCAGATGGTTCATTAGCATAAGGGTAGACAAGTCAAAGGCTTTCAGAATAATTTAGAAAATGTCAAAAAGAAACAAGAACCCTGTCATTTTTATTAGAATTAACTACAACATACCCTGGATAGCGATTTCACCTTGGGTCAGAAAAATTAATGCAGAATTATATGAATTGTGTGATATGTCGGGTTAAAGCTACGCCTTCCTCCGGGGACTCATTTTCTGGCAATATATTACAGTCCTGTATGTTAGGAATCTTCGACCTTTCCTTCTGTAAGATATGTGGAGGAGAGGGAGAAAAAGAGTTGACCTTGCTCAAAATCCATTGGTGCCTAATTGATCTGAGGTACATGCAGAATTTCAACAAGAGCCTCCACTCAAGCTAGGCTGTGATCATTTTCCCTTTTAAAAAAATCAGCAGAGGGATTTTGCTTCACATTCGGTAACATGTAAAGTGTTCTTTTGTCGAAAGGAAAAATTCAGCCATTAGGTGAAATCCTGGGCGCTTTTACATGACCTCTATAATCCGGTGACAACTTAAATTCGGACCAGAGATCGTGGGGGTTTGTTGCTCTTCCTGTGTTCCCACCCCTCCGCACTCCATTGCTCCTGTCTGCGTGACGGGAGGGAGGAAAAAAAGGAGAGAAAAATGCAGGCTCACCTCCATCTGCCGATTGAAGCAGCCCTGAGCCACCCCGTAGTGATTCCTGTCTCTTAAAGGTGCGGCGGGGACAAAAAAACAAACAGAAGGCGAGAGAGCCCAGCATTCACAGCTTTACAATTTGCATCGGATGATTTTTTTTTTACCTCCTGGAGGCCAGGTACTTGAAAAGTGCACTGGGACGTGCTTAGGTGGGTGTGGTCATACTTAATTATTTTTAAAGTCCGGAGCTGGTGGGAAAACATTTTTAAGCTCCGGATCTGGGAGCCCTTTGCCTCGGATTTTAGGGGTCGTGTAAAAGCGCCCCCTGTTTCAATAAGTAGGAATTATAATGGGGGGGTTATTTGGTTTTTAAAATGTGATTGTTCTTCTTTATTGTTGTTGATGATGATGCTGCCCTTGTTCTTGTTATTGTGATTATTGAGATTATTCAACTTCTTATTCAGATGTCAAAAACCTAGAGAACTTCCAGCTGGTGGAAGGTGTTCAAGAGCAAGTAAACGCCGCTTTGCTGGACTACACCATGTGCAACTACCCGCAGCAAACTGACAAATTCGGGCAGCTCCTCCTGCGACTCCCAGAAATCCGAGCGATCAGTATGCAGGCAGAAGAATACCTCTACTACAAACACCTGAACGGGGATGTGCCGTGTAATAACCTCCTCATTGAAATGCTGCATGCCAAGAGAGCATAAATTATATCCTTCTCCACAGCTTGTGCTTTTAAGAAAATAAAAGGGGGGCAAATACTCTCTGAACTGCTGCAAGCAATCCTAATTAAAAGAACTTGCTTTAAAAGGAACTTCGTGGGAGGGGAGGGGAATTAAAATGGTATAATAATCAAATTCTTAATAGTAATTAAAGTGATGTATCAGGGTATTTGTGTTGCAAAACTGTGAATCAAATGCTACACAGTCTCCCCACAAGAACTTGTATAGGACTTTATTGCCGGAGTGAAAAGAGACGGCAGACAGGTGCCGATACCGTGGCCTGTTCCAGACAAAATAAAACAAAAACAAAAGTAGTGACTTCTGTAATTTAAAATGTCTCCTATGACCACTACAGAGAGATGCAGGATCGAGTGTTGTCTGTTGTTTTTTCAGCCAACTGTTCGAGGGGATCTGAATGCACTACAACCCCCTTCGTTTTGGTTAGCAGGACTGAAAACTGCTCTAAAAAGGGTGAGAAAATGGCTGTCACTTTTTGCCATCCTTCCAAGGACAGAAATGTATTATTCCTTCAAAAAAAAAAAGGATGTGTGGCCCCAATCTGTATTAAAGATTTACAGTCGGCCATTTTCATTGTGTGTATACCTAGTAGCACTACCAAAATAAACAAAGAAAGCCTGGTTTTCAGGACTATCTGTGACTTGGTCCTGCAAATATAGTTAATAATATGAGAAAATACAAGCATTTGTTCCTAAGATTAGTGTGACATTCTCAAGATGTTTCCAAGGTTCATTTTTCATCATTGTGTTCATGTCATTCAGCCGGGCAGCAATGGAAGGGGAGATGGCAGTCTCCGGTGCTGCTCCAAAGCAGTTACCGTTGGACCACGTTTGCAGTGTACTGGTTCAAGCACTGCTGGAATGGGTTTCTCAAAGCTTTTAGTGCCAAATAAACTGGTGGATACAGATCAGTTTCTTCACCACCATTTGAAAATAAAACAGTATTTCGTCTCGGAGATTTCAAGCTGGAGCGTGACTGGATCCACTGCATCTGATCGGCAAAATCTAGTTGAATAGAACTACTTGGATTTCTTGAGGTCACTCAGTTCTCGTGACTTTGAAATGGACCCTACTGGTCATCCAGATTTGTGACCTCCTTCAAGGTCTGTGAGTATGTGTCCTGGCATAAAAGGCAGAAAAAATATTTTGGCTGGAAATGGTTTAGCCGAGCAGATAGCTGAAGAGCAGACCTAGACAATTTCTGATGCCCCATATGTTCTGAGGCATGGATATGAACGATCATTTTAAATCCTGTATTAAGCTATAATGCTATAGTGGAGAGCATTGTAGGAACTGACAGTCTGTAGACCAGAAGTGAAGAATGTCTCATTCTCCAGATATAGTTGGAGTCCAAGTCCCATCATTCCTAGTCAGTATAGTTCAGTGATGGCGAACCTTTAAGTGTCCAAACTGCAATTCAAAACCCACTAATTTTTTGCAAAGAGCCCACACAGCAATTTAACCTGAATACAGGTGGAATACAAGGGGCAATGTCAGGTGCCCACAGAAACTGCTCCAAGTGCTACCGTTGGCACCTGTGCCATAGGTTCGCCAACACTGGTATAGTTAAGTAGTGAAGAACAATGTCTTCAGAGGGCCTCCATCCCTCCTGTAAATGCAGGACTAGCATTCAGGTCCTCAGACATCATGGAGGCCTGTGGGCTGTAGTAGCCAGCTAAAGGTGTCAGATGCTGATGCCAAACACTGAGCACTGGGGGGGGGGGGACATTTTGCTATTGGATTGTAGTAGCAACCTGTCAAATGTAACCTGGCCTCTTCCCATGATTAACCAGGCACAGCTACAATTGTTTAATGCATATGCTCAGCTTGGAAGATTTTTGTTCATTTGGTCTGCCCTGTTCTACCAGTTTCTCTTTTGTTACTACCTCTTTGCCACACAACCCCTGCTCTGGTCTGGGAAAAGATTTTTGCTGAGTTCCCAACATTTGTTGACTACATCTCAGGGACTAAAGCTTGGCAAGGAGAGAATGCAGTGAATCAAACAGTCTTACATTCTCTTGCATGCTGATGTAGCAGCCTGCCCCACCCCCCCCACCCCGCTTCTCAGAAATCCAGGTACTTCAGCTTTAGCTAACATCTGGCTCAACTGATAGGTGCTTTAAAAAGCCAAGAAAACAAACATGCTTTTAGCTATGCAAGGAACAAAAGTAAACTCAGATTGTATAAACTGATGGGGTTGAGCAAGCTGGTTAGTTTTACTGCTAGTCAGAAGAACAATTGCCTCTCCCTTTTCGTTTCTTTCTGTTTTTTCTAAAATTTGGACAGCCGTTGGAATCAGAAAGCACACTCTAAAGCAGATTATTCCAGGAGAAACCTTTTATGCGAGGACAGAAGTGTTAATGCTGCCATGTCTATGTAGACCAAAGTCTGCTGCAGAACAAATGGTGGGAAAGGAGGAAAAAATAATTAACTTTCTATCCATAATCAGTATTATTAGAATCTAGTGCCACAGTGATAAAAGCTTTGCCTTATTTCAGAATTCTGAATGGTATCTTTACAGATGCGGATCAACCTATGATTGAGAGGGGAAAGTATTAATACTTAACATTTTTTGCAAGAAAAAAAAAGATTTATCATGTTTACATTTGTTACGTCCTGGGGGTGGGGGCGGGGTGGGGAGGGACCTGTGATGATGATGTCGATGATGATGTTGCAAACCATGATTTCCTTAATGTTGCTTTCTGATTGGTAATTTCTTTTACCAGTGCTTAATTATTGTATGTCGTGAGACACTAAAATCAAAAAAAGGGAATCTCACTTAATCCTTTACTTGTTTTATTTTCATTTTTAGATTATTGGCTGCACAATCACTTGTAGAAACTGTATAAAACTTCTGCACCCTTTGCTTTGTTTTTTGTTTTGTTTTTCATAGAGATTGCTGGCTTTTAAATAGTTTATTTATACTGTATATCACAGTTTTCATTGTAGACAATTATGATGCTAATTTATTGTTCCTTGGTTTCATCTTTATATTAAAAAATAGCCAGAATAAAAAAGCCAAATATATGTGTTTATTATAGCATGTCCAAGTTATAGTACATAGTTCAGGGACATTCAAAGGTCTTCACATTTTTCAGATCATTTGCTTGATTAAATGTCGGTAAATCTTCATGATCCTAAATGTAGTTTATTTAAAATCTGTTGTAACTTTTATGATTTTGCACCTTCCATTGATCCACCTGTACCAAAATGGTGCAGTCTTACCTGAGGATTCTGTTCTAAACAGTGGACATTGTATACCAAAGACAGCATATATTTTCTTTTGTATTATTACAGGGCACTGTATTTTATCATCATTCTTAATTTGTTCCAATTTTCTTTCTACTTGTGAATGAGAGCAACCCAGGGGTGGGAGAAGAGAGATGGAGAATGGGAGATCATTGCTCATACAAAGGTTATTTTCTGTGGCCACAAACAGGCCCTGCTACTTATATGTCTGGTCTTCCATGACCAGAGATGGAAAGAGGGGGAAATAACACCATTATGAACCAATGCATGATTGGAAACTCAGGTATCTTTCATAGTTACAAATCTCCAAGCTTTTGCTGTGAGTTCTCCAGTCACAAATGCATACTCTTACACAAAAACATGAAGAAAACAATATTATAAATACATAATGTTAGGGAAATGGTTCATAAAAATACATATATTTAGCAAAACTGCCTACAAAGTGTACATACTACACAGGATACTGGTTTTCTCAGAGAGAGAGAGAGAGAGAGTTCAGAATGAATTAATCTTAACACTGGAAAAATTCTCTAAGTTCATGATGAAGTGAACATAAAGACTTGGAGAATTAGAAACTGAGAGGAAGCAAAATTGATATAGTTACCCATACCTGTCCATTATATGGATGATATCAGGTCTTCAGTCCCAATAACTCTCAAGTACAGGATTGAAAAACTGTTTGTGACAGGAAATTCCAACTGCAGCCTCCTTTGTGGTGAAAATGTAGCTAGGAGCCAAAGAACCGCTTCTACAAAGCCAAATGGGCTTCATTCCTCTGAGTATCCATCCCACATAGCATAACCTCTTTTGAAACATGGAAGACCTTCCAAGATGAGCTTGGTTGGACATCTACCATTTGAAGCAACAGAGAGCTAGCTCAAGGTTTACAGTGCATATCAAGTAACTCTTTGCATCCTAATCGTAAACAAAAGGAACAATTCACCATAAGTTTGTCGGCTCCTGGCCCCCTGCCCAATGGTAGGGCAATTCCTTCTCTCCATCACCCTAAGGTGACAAGGGCTAGGGTGCACATGTACCTTGCATCTCTGTGGTGTCTCGAGAATTCTGCCTTGCTATCCACCAAGCCAAGGATCACTCTTACTGGCTATAATGACATCTCCTGAAAGAAATTCTGCAAAAGTCCTACCACTCATGCAAATGAGCATTGTGGAAGTACAAGAGGGCAATAGGATTTCAGCCTAAATTTAACAGCAGCTAAAATAGCTTTACCTGCAATGTTGGGAACTATGGCTTGGGGGAGGCTGCTGATATAAATATTCCAGAAAATGTCCCTGTAAAGAACCTGTCTCAGGTTCTAGCATTAATGGAAGCTTTGAGCTTGGATAAGCCTGCATGAACAACATTTCAATATTTATTTCACACCAGATACATCAAGTGCCACTGTGAGAATCTTTGGGAAACTTTCACATTACACTTTACATACACACTGGAACACTTAAAATAAAATAAAATAAAATTACATTTTCTTCAGCAGCACTTAAAGGTGACTACAATACCTTGTAATTCACACATTCTTATGGGAACTAAAGATCCCCCCACTTCCCTGGTCTCATGTCCATACAGTATTTTGAAATACTCCTCACTTTTGTTGTATTTGAAATCATCATGCCACTTAAAAGTTGAAATGGATGTAAAACCACTAGCAAAGCAATGTTTTCTGTGGACAAAACCAGACACTTAATACAAGGCAAAGAAGGATGAGTGGAATGGTAGAACACACAGCAGTCAGGTACTTCCGAAAATCCCTCTGACTGCCCAGGTTTTCAAAACTGATGTTAATTGTTAACCACTTTGTAAGGAAACATTGACAATTGCTTTATTGATTGCATATTAGTAAAAGCAAAAGAAAATACAAAGGTTTGGGCTTTGGCTGGTTTCTTATAGTTGTTCAGTGTTTGTAACCAGACAACCTGTAGTGTCTGGATATTTGTATTACCAATATGTTCTTCAGCTGCCTGGCATTTGAATCCATGCAACCCTTTTAGAATGTGCAGTTAGTTACTTGTTAAAAGTTCTCTTACTGTATCTGTAAAGTTCATGTTGTCTCATGTCAGTTCCTGCCAGGAATTTTCTCAACATCAATGGATTTTTATTTCCAGTATTTCAATAAATATTGATATGGCCATTCTGATCATTTTAAAACTGTTTTATGACAACCTCCTTGTAAAAAAGATGTTGAGTGTCTTAATATTTTTCTCCCCCAAAAATCAATTCTTCATACAGAAAGAGAAAGCAATGCTGAAGTGAGAAGGTCTATCCATGAAGATGTATGAAGCCTTTCATTTCAAACTGGGGATGAGAACATTCCATTAAGAATTAAAGAAATGACATTCCTAAAGAGATGGCCAATGGTTCCCAAACTGTTGTGTCCCCATATGTTCTTGGACTGCAGCTCCCAGGAATTCTGCCCAGCACAGCTGATGGTGAAAGCTTCTGGGAATTTTATTCTAACAACATCTGGACACCCATGGTTGGCAACCACTGAGCTATGTTGATAGCATTGTATGAAGACCAAGTCAAGTACTTGGCTCCAGCTAAAAGGATGAAAAGATGGACCTTTGGCAAGCCTTTGATGGCAAGAATAGATATTATATTGGGCAAAATAGACCAGTGATTTGATTCAGTTTAAACCACTTTGAGGAAAAGCAGAATTCAAAGTGTAAAATAATATCTGAGGTCAAAGAGCACCCAAAGCAGCACCGCTGTGATATTTCAAATACCCAAGTATAGGTTTTACCCAAAATATTTTGCTGCCCAATGCACATCAGGGAATGGCAGAGCCTTACTCCTGCCAGTCAAGCTGCATAGCGTCTCAAATTCCTTGAGTTATTTTTGGCAGGTGAGGCAGAAAATCTTAGAAGGATTTCATCACAATGCTGAAGAAATGGCTAGATCTATTTAATCGTTCCATTCAGAACGGAAGAAGAAGAGAAAAGAAAGATCTCGGAAGTGTAAAGCTGGAAGGGATCCCTATGGGCTGTTCGGTACTAATTGGTATTCTCATGGGATTGGGAACAGTGGCTGATATTACTGTTACATCCTTGGATTCCATATAATAATCACTACCATCCTCTTAGCAATGGATCATTGTCAGTCCAGGGGGCACAATGGGGAACTGAACTCCCAACCTCTGGCTCCATACCTAAAGACCTAAGTCACTAAACCAATCAGCAGTTCCATGTACTCCATTAATTACTATGGAAATTTGTTATGTCACAGTCACACACAATATGTTTAAATGATCAACTACATCCTTTTCTTGTGCAATATGAAAAATAGTATCCCACAGTATATCCTCGCACACATACCCCCAAAAAACCATAAAAATGTCAAAGCACTGTATTTTCCTTGCCCTTGCCACACCATCACCCAAAATAATTTCACTGTAAAATGACATTGGCCGTGGTGGCAGGGTGTGTCTGTTTCAACATATGGAGGTAATTTGCAAGTCTTCCCCTTTTTTTACTACGAACAGATTGTCATCTGAATCAAGTTTGTTGGTGCCTTGGTTTAGCCAGACAAGCTATTGCACTTTCCTATACCGGGCACATGTGAGTGGTTATACAGTTATTGATATGGAATTATCTCTGAGAGCAGTACTGGCCCAAGACTGCAGGGTATTAGAGATCAGCCTTTCCAACCCAGCGTGGCCATGATGCCTGAGAAAGATGGGAATTCGAGTCCAATGCAGCTGAAGGACATTGAGTGGAAGGAGATGGATGTCAGATTCTAAGTGAACAACATATTTCATAGTAGTGAAACTCTCAGCCTCATTCACACCGCCAAAACGTGATATCGCACTTTTTGAGGGAGATAGATTTCTAATATTTCAATACATCCAACACTATCTGGCATGCATGTTGGTGACCCTCAATGGTTCTTCTGCTAGCACCCAATGGTTAACACCCTATGAGATTCTGCATCTGCTGCCTGCCAATATTCAGAGCAATTAGAAGTCTATTATAGTCCTTGCATCCTAAATTTTATGTTCAGAATTAAGCAGTATAACAAAATCTGGATGATAAGACCAAGCATTTGTCCAGATTTTGAGTGTCACAAGTCTTGATTTGTGCTCTAAAATTAAGGAACCACACATTATAAAGCCAGAATGCCTAGTGTTTTTGAAGTCTGGGGTACTTTGTTGGAAATGTGACCATCACATGGAGTGTTAATAAATATAACAGTGACTTTAATTCACAGTGTGCATGTTGGTGAAATATACAGTAGCACCTTTTGCTTCGTCTTCAAATACTGTATTTCAGCTGGTTTTCTCCCCTTTCCCCTTCTCCCTTCAGCTGACAACTCCAGGTATAATCAAAATCTTTTTTCTCACTGCATCCCAACTTTCCTCTCTGAAACAGACTGTTATAGACTGGATCCTGCTTTAGGGTTAAACTGGATACAGTAACCAAAGGCTAAAATAGCATGCTGTCCCTCCAGGTGATGGGATTCACTTCCAGCTCCATGGCTGAATGCTCAGCTTGCAAATTAAGCTCAAGATTGCCTCCTGATGACCAACCACAAAACAAAGTGAGCTCTCTTGAGAGATAGAGAGGTTGGACAGAATTGTGCCAGAACAAACAAATTTATTTTATCTTAAATAAGTTCTGCTTCTAAATGTGAGTCAAAAGCCTTCATTGGTTTGACCCTTAGCCATGCTTTGAGTAGAGCCATCTATCCAAAGTTGCAGGGACAAGGCTTCCTGCATCTACCAATACAGTGGTCCCTTGTATAAATAAAGGAATTCCTTCCAAATGAAATTCTGTCAAGCAAATTTTCCTTTGTACTATAATCTGAACAATGAAAAGCTCAGACAAGAATTTAAAACCTGTTTGGGGGCACTTTTAATATTGGCTGTTAATCTTTGGCTTGCAGCCAACCTCCCAAAATGCAGAAGTAAAAGTAGAAAGGTTTAAAAGAAAACCAGTTATGATGGTGGTGAGTCTCACATTAGTATTCAGTGGTTCAAACTCAATTGCTTTAACTAAGGAGGTGGTTTTCTTGGGGTTCTTGAGGGAGGGAGGTAGGGAGGGAGTAAATTGAAGGTGAGAAATGGATGGATATAATAGTTTGCTAAAGGTGAGAAATGGACGACTCTTTGTGACCCCATGTCCAGATGGCAGGAATAATAGTTTGTTAAGGAGGGTACACCATGGTAAATCTGGGACTGAAAAAAAACCCCTCTGTCATGCCTCCTTCCCTTGTTGATGCCCTAAGCCAGTGATAAGTTTGCTTAATGGTTAATCCAGGGCTGAGAGTATATCAACTAAAATGTTTACACTGCACTAGTAAATACAGTCTCATACCACTGCAACTGCCATTATTCCATTCTCTGGAATTCTGGGATATATATATTTGGGTGAAGTGGACAGATTTTGCTACTACGGACAGATTTTTGTCTATCTGTCTCTCTTTGTTTCTGTTTCCAGCCTGCCTTTGTTCTCCTGCTTGCTCAATTTTATTAGATCTTCCATTGGGTGAGTTCTTCTTAGGTGCACTACATTTTTTTTTTTTTACAAAATACCAATCTTTCCACAATTGTAAAAACTAGGTGATTTGTTATCCATCTGTTCCTTGAGTGATTTTAATGATGTCATTGTCGATTTAGTTTGTTTTCATTTTGCTTATTAGATTCATTTTTATGTCTGGAAGTTTTTCTTCCTGACGTTTGGTGAAACGTCAAGAAGAAAAACGTCCAGAGTTTACTGTTTTTGTTTGTTTGTTTGTTTGTTGAATTATTTGTACATCACCCAGATTGGTCTTGTTGCTAGATGGCACAGTATATAGGCTTAATAAATAAATAAATAAATAAATAAATAAATATCCAAAACATCATTGTAAGAACTTTCAAGCAGAATATTCTAAAGCTCTTACCAAACTACACAGCCCAAAATTTCATAGGCTAAAGTGGCAGCCAAGTGCTACATTTGTGTACAGGAGATGCATACAGTCTGGTAGGTAACTCATGCAATCAAACCAAGCTATATATTTTTGAAAACATCCCTCAGTGGTGCACCTAAACAGACTCTTCTCCATTTCTGCAACCTTTTAAGAACTTGGGGTCCGTTGGCCACTACGGCTCTCCACAATGTCATTTCCCACCAGAGTTCCCCTTAAGGTTACTCCATCCACTAAGTCATCGCTATTAGTCAGAATCAAATAAAGGACAGCTAATATTCCAATTCCTCTGTCCGATTTTAAATAGAGGAAAAGAGTCATCAACACAACCCAGCAATTTCTTAGCAGGTCATGCATGACAGAATTTACCTTCCAACAGATATCAGGGCAGCTGTTGTGAGTTTTTGGGGTTGCTTGGCTGTGTTCTGGAAGTTTTTCTTCCTGATGTTTCACCAGACTCTGTGGCTGCCATCTTCAGAGGGCAAGGAGCTCAAGGAACTAGGAGTTCTCTCTGTGCTCTGGGCTCTCCCTGAGCAACTTGCCCTCTGAAGATGCCGGCCAGAGAGTCTGGCGAAATGTCAGGAAGAAAGACTTCCAGAACACGGCTAAACAGCTCCCAAAACGCACAACAGCTATCAGATCCTGGCCATGAAAACCAGCGTGATATCAGGGCAATTAGAAGCCTCCCATTACTACATCACAACTCAGTTGTTTCTGGTGCTTTTTCAACACATTCAGCTGCATCTTCTCCTTGATTGGGCAATTGGCATTAGACTCCAACTATCACATTCCTTTTAGTTTTCACCCCAATTATTTTATTCCAGATGCTCTCAATGGATGGCCAAGCTAATCCTCCTGTATTTCTGTTCAGGACTGGGCAATGTTGACATGCAGCATGACTCCACCTCCCTTTTTATTCTTTCTTTTTTTACCTATTTGTATCTGTCGGTCACTGTATTCCAGTCACCACACCAAGGGCCTTTTCACACGACCCCTAAGATCCGCTGGTCCCTTAAATTCGGAGCGAGGAGAGCCCGGCACTCTTATCCACATCAATTTTTTTTCACCTCCAGAGAGCAGGTACATGAAAAATGTGCTGGGTCGCGCTAAAGTGGGCGGGGTCGCACTTAATTGTCTGCAAATTCCGGAGCTGGTGGGGAAACATTTCTAAGCTCCGGAGCTGGGAGCCATTTGCAGCGCAGCTTAGGGGTCGTGTATAAACGCCCCAAGTTTCTGTTCTTCCTGCTTATTTCCCCTACTCCTGGCAATTGTTCCTACACTGCTGGATAGTTTCTGCTTTGTTTAACCCAAACTCCATAAATGGACACCCTGGAACTAGGTAGTGTGCTGTTTTGTCCGCAGGGGGCCCTTCAAGCTCTTCCCCCCCAAAATTGTTAACCCTCAAACCAGAGCGCGGGAAAATGGCTTCTCTGTTCTGTAATTCAGTTCCCAGAAGCCCCCAGCCAGCATAGACGTTGGGAGTAAGATATCACCTTCCCATCCTCTGGCTAAAGCATTCAACCTACCTCAAAATATCCTGGGTTTCTGGACAGAGAGAACTCACTCTTTATTGTTATGTTTACCACATGCCCTAAGGAGACACCTCATATTTTTTTCATGTAACACAGACAGCCCTCTTTGGGTCCCAGGGGCAGTCACTTGATATCAGAAGTAGTCCGGCTCTGTAATGAGAGTGGCATTCAGTCGGAGCAGCAGTAACTCTTAAGCAGCACATGTTGTGATCAAAGAGAATTGGGGAGGAGCATCGGTTTGGCTGGAGAACTTGAATGTGCCAGGCTGCCGAAAGCTGTTGGTGACCTCTTGCTACTGCTTGTAATGCCACCACCCTGCTCGAGTGGCTGTCAAAGCCAAACGAGGCTTTCAGAAATCAACACCAACACACACATGTGCACAAAGAAAAACACAGGGGGGTGGCAGAACTGCTCTCTTTCTTTAACTGCTCTGTTATGGGGACCGTCTGCCATGCAGACAGGAAAGGGGAATCAAAAAAAGATTAGGAATCATTTTAATTGAAAAGCAAAGGCATGTCTTGCCTTTATTCGCCCTCCTTCAAATGGCTGCTCTTTCATCTTCTCTGTGATTTTAACAACAACAAAGTCAGCAGAGGAATGTCCCATTCCTCAGGCTAAGTTGGAAAGAAGACTTAGCAGCCAAACCCTCTGGAGGAAGAAAAGAATACACTTTCCAGGTAGAGTTATCTATGCAGTTGCGGGGACAAGACTCCCTGCATCCACCAATACAGTGGTACCTTGTATAAAGGAATTAATTCCTTCCAAATGAAATTCTGTTAAGCAAATTTTCCTTTGTACAAATTTCCGATAGGAATGCATTGAAAATGGATAAATCCCTAATTGTGACAGTTTTCTATTGTACGGATCACCCCATAGGGCTAGGCAATTCTGTTAAGCAATTTTCCCCTATCTCCGGAAATTTTTTCCTTTGAGCGGATTTTCTGTTAAACAAACCACTGTTATACGAGGGTCCACTGTACATATACGACCTGTTTCTAAACCAAACCAAGGGGGAAATGTCTCCAGTGTGACTAACAGGCTATTCTAGACTTTGATTCATAAAAGCCAATTTAGAAGCTCGTTTTTGTGCAGTGGTGTAACCAAGGATGGGGCGGCGTAGGGAGGCAAATTCCCCCGGGCACAGCAATCTGAGGGTGCTGCCAAATTGACATTAGAGAACCTTGAGCACCTTACTGGAGCAGCCTCCTTTGCTCAGTAGAGGAGGGGGAGGGGGAGAGGAGGAAAGGGGCAAGCCGGTATGGCTGGGAAGGATGGGCGATCTCTCTCTCTCTCTCTCTCTCTCTCTCTCTCTCTCTCTCTCTCTCTCTCTCTCTGTGTGTGTGTGTGTGTGTGTGTGTGTGTGTGTGTGTGTGTGTGTGTGTGTGTGTGTGTGTGTGCACACACACACACACACACACACACACACACACACACACACACACACACACACACACACACACATTGGGGGGGGTTATCACATAGCAGCGCTGTCCCCAGCCATTGCTTCAAATGGGAGGGAGAGATAAGTATGCCAGGCCCATGGCTGGTTCATTTCCCTTCATTCAGCGAGATATATGTTTCAGGGAACATAAGGACAGTCTTGCTGGAACAGGCCACAGCCCATCCAGTCAGGCATTCCGTCTCACACAGCAGCTCACCATTTGCTTCAGGGAATTCCCAAGCAGATGTCTTCCACTGCTTACGATTCCCTGCAAATGACATTGAGAGATATCCTGCCTATCTCTCTAACCCGAAGGTTGTCCTTAGGCATCTGTAATGATAGCCCTGAGAGCTTTGAATCTAGTGGGTCTACCACCAAAGGCCCAAGAGGGTTCATTTAAGTAGAACAGAGACTCTCTTGATGTTCCCCTTTTCTCTCTGCTGATGTAGCCGTATTCTATGGTTCCTGAGATCCCCTGTGACTTAGGGTTGCAGCTCCAACGTCAACAGACAGGTAAATGGACAAAGGGGTTCATAGCCCAGCTTTCCATTAGCTGATGTAGCTCTCCTGCAATTAAAAACAGCCAACAGGGAAGAAATGTATCCACAACTAAAACCTATAAAAACGAAGCAAGCTTGAAGCAGCACCACAGACAATTTAACCAGTTATCATAACACACCACATTGATTGGAATGCCCATTTCTTCCCTACTGAAGAAAGGCTTTTTAAAAAAAAATAGTAATATAATCATCAGCATGTCCATCTCATCAAAATTTCACTTGCAGTGGAAGCGAAGAAAAAGGGGGGGGTCACATGAACGGTTTTACAACTGTGGGGGTGGGGAGAACAAGCACAGGGAAAAGTGCCCCCTTAAGATAATGAATTTCTTTGCAAAGACTTCGCAAAGTCTCTTTCAAATTTGACAGAAACATCAAAATAGTACTCAAATCGAATGAGGGTTCTCCGAAGCACCAGATTTTGCTTCCACACTTAGGAGGTTAAAATGCTAAAACCTGGCCTGGACCACAAGGGCATACTTGGGAAAGAAAAGCAATATGGTAACAGAACCAGAAAACCCAAAACAGAAGGAGAATGACAGCTCAAGCGCCTATGAAAAGCCTTGGCTTTAATGAAAACAGCAATCACAGAGCCCTTAGGAAGGCTCAAATCAACCAGACAAATTTCCCTGTCCCTTCGATTGGCAGTCATTTTCATCCTGACTGGGTTAGGCAAAGTTCTTAGTCCATTAGAGATTGCAGTTGTGAACGCTCTAAAAAACGTCAACTATAGAGTGTTCGTGTTAAAATGTTCCGCCTTGTCCTGAGGGGTGTATGTGAGATGAGATAGCAAGTAGCTATTTGCATGGACAAGAGAGTATTGTGCAATGCACCAATCCGTTCTGACTGCACCTGCACATGTCTGACTTGCCCCCATTCACTAGATCAATGGGCCCCACTTAGCTCTGACTGAATTTCTTGCTCCCTCCTCGTCACCTTGTCCTACATTTCCATCTCCCACAATTTTATTTTACCACTTCAACTACCTCCATCAAGCAGGGGAATTTTATTAATTTGGCAATATTCAGAAATGGCTTACTTATTAAGAAACTTCAAGGTATAGGGTTTGGAATGGTCAGGCTTTATTAGAAGACTCTAATTCAATCTAAGCAAGCCTGACCATTCACAGAGATATAAGAGTGGCCAGACTTGACTGGATCATTCTAATCAAGGCCAACTATTCTAAAGCAGTCAACACAAGCTCACCCGTGCTGCTAGCCATATCCTCATTGAGCTTGTCCCATATTCTCTCTCTCTCTCTCTCTCTCTCTCTCTCTCTCTCTCTCTCTCTCTCTCTCACACACACACACACACACACACACACACACACACACACACACACACACACACACACACACACACACACACACACACGCCGCCGCCGCCACTACTAGTGTTTTGGTTACCCTGTTTTCATGTTTTTGGACTGTTCAGACAAATACAAATCTATAAAAATATTTCAGAGTACTTTATTAGGATACAGACCAAATCAGAAGGACTACAAATTGGTAGTAATTTCTAAGACAAATTATTCAGATCACATCCAAATAGAGAGTATTTTAATGCCCAAACCTTACACTAACTTGATTTGGAAGAGATTCCCACATTTACTGAGCACCCCCACATGTTACACTGATTACCACAATCTCTCCTCCCCCCGCACCACCACCACTGCTTTCTTCCTTTAAAGCAGCCCATGAGGAAGAAAGAAATCATATACCTTCATCTGATGAAATAATGCTTTCCACCCAGAGTAGGCTGGTTGCAGTACTGGCTGCAGTACATACATACATACATACATACATACATACATACATACATACATACATACATACATACATACATACATACATACATACATACATACATACGATCTCCATAATTACATGCCATTGAATCAATTAAGACTTGTGGCAACCCTTTTCAGGCTTTTTAAGGTTTAAACTGCTCTGAAGTGGTTTACCATCCCCTTTTTCTGAGCACGCTTAGAGGCTGCAGAGCTTGACCAAGGCTACATAGGCTGACTTTTCGCCCAGAAAGTCATGGTGGGAAATCAAACTCTCATCTGCTTGCTTTGCAGCCAAGTATTCACTCACGGGACTATCCAGCCTGCACTTTTTAACCTTTAAGGGGAAAATTTCAGAAACTCCCCAAAATTTCTTTAAAATAATCCCTATATGGTGCATAAATGCCAGAGATGTTAGGAAAGGAGTGGAAAACCTCTGGTTCTACAGGTGATGTTGTTGTAGATGTCACTCCATGTTGGACTACCTTTTCCTCCAGCAGCCTAAGCCACCTGATCCACAGAGGCTATGCCTCTCCAGGTTGCCACTCCAAGGGAGGCCAGAAAGACATCCACGGGAAGCCAGGCCTTCTCAGTTGTGGCACCATCCCTATGGAATGGATTCCCAGGGGAGCTCTGCTTGCCCCCCCACCTCCCTGTGACTTTTTAAGAGCATGTTCAAAACCAGGCTGTTTCTAGAAGCCTTTAGAGGCATCCTTGGATTAACAGATGTCTAGATTTTGCCACCGTCATGATTTTCAACTTGATTCTGTTTCTGTTTGATGATTCAGTGTCCTGTTTACTTTACTATATTTAGCTTATTGTTTCCATAAGTGATGTAAATCACCTCACACTTTTACACATTATAGAAATCAATAGATGGTCAGCAGTAACTGGTCAACAGTGTGGTCAACAGCAAGTGACGGTAGAAGTACGATGAAACTTGAGCAGGCAACAGGTTTCTCAAACCCCTTTGACTTATCCCTCGTCTTCTACAGATGAGATACATGACGCCCTTTGCATCTGTTTCTCAAGAACCCGGGGCTTCTGTAAAATCTCTCTTTGGAAAAGTGACAGATCAGGAAAGGGATCTTGGTGTATTGGTGGACAGCTCCATGAAGGTGTCTACCCAATGTATGGCAGCAGTGAAGAAGGACAATTCCATGCTAGGGATTATCAAAAAGGGGATTGAAAACAAAACAGCCAACATTATAATGCCATTGTACAAAACGATAGTAAGGCCACACCTGGAGTATTGTGTACAATTCTGGTCATCGCATCTCAAAAAAGACATAGTGGAACTGGAAAAGGTGCAGAAGAGAGCGACTAAAATGATGGCTGACCTGGGGCACCTCTCTTATGATGAAAGGCTAAAACATTTGGGGCTTTTTAGTCTTGAAAAAAGGTGCCTGAGGGGGGATATGATTGAGACCTGCAAAATAATGCAGGGCATGAGTCAAGTGGATAGAGAGACACTCTTCTCCCTCTCACAAAATGCCAAAACTAGGGGATATCCACTCAAACCATGGGTTGGGAGAGTGAGAACAGACAAAAGAAAATATTTTTTTACCCAGCATGTTGTTAGTTTGTGGAACTCCCTGCTACAAGAGGTGGTAATGGCATCTAGCCTGGATGCCTTCAAAAGGAGATTGGACAGATTACTGGAGGAGAAGTCCATCACAGGTTACAAACCATGATGGAGATGTGTAATATCCAGGCTTAAAACGGGGGTACTTCAAGACCCAGATGCAGGGGAGTGGTATCAGGAGACAGAGATCTAGTCTCATGCGCTCCCATAGTCATTTGGTGGGGCCACTTTAAGATACAGGAAGCTGGACTAGATGGGCCTTTGGCCTGATCCAGCATGGCTCTTCTTATGTTATGTTCTTATGTTATGATCAGAAGCCAAACTTAAAATTTCAGCTCCTTTTTTTTTTTGCTTGCTTGCTTGTAGGCATTTTGCAACTTAGTTCAAGTTCTTTTCATTTTAATTGCGTGAATGTTATACACCCTGCCAGCAGACCTTTTCCAGTTCTATTTGCCTGTGCATCTCCAGTGCAAATATTCAGCGTCTCAACTCTAAGAAACAGTTTTACCTTCCCAAGTCTAGCAAACCTGGTTGCCCTAGGTAGTGCTCCAACACAGTATGAGAATATTTTGAGCTATATGTCATAAGAGCAATGGCGCCTTAACGATGTATTACATTAATACATCATCAGGGCTGTGGCATTCTCATGAAATATTAGTTTAATACATCTTAGGAATGCCGTAGGTTTGACAACATATTACTCAAATACATAGCAACACCTAGAAAGATCAAGATAAGTTTTGTGAAGGGTTTTGTGGGGTTTTTTTTTTTTTTTTTTTGTTTCGTTTAAATTTTGACATGCCTTCTTTTAACATTTATAAAGAATATGAGCAGAAGGATTTAATTTTGGGGAGAGACCGTACATATCTTTTGTAAGTGCAAAAAAGTTTAATTCAGAAAATGAGTGAGCACCAGCTGTTTGCAAAACAATGCTTTCTGAAGCCGACCATTTTGATACAGACCTTATACAATGGCTGATATCCTGTTGGTTAGTGTTTTAAGTTACATCAGAATAGGACCATTGAATCAGTGTGGATTTGGTGAGCCAGTTCATGCAGAGGTTCCCCTGATTCCAATGGAATTAGTTGTATCTTACTGCACCTGCTTGACAGTGCTTAAAGAGTTATTATCATAACACTGCATCAGATAGTTTGTCATTCCTGTTCCTAAATTAGGGTCATTTTTCCCAATCCAGGTCTCAAAATGCATTTTCAGCAACAACATTCTTTAGGTATTACAATGTCACACTTTGTTCTTCCTGCAAATAGCCCATAGTAGCTGAAGGAATGTTCTTATCAGGCCAGACCTGGTTAACCCTGGAAGTGCAGCTGGACTCTGCGACTGTTGTCCGGACCATTCATGAATGGTCTCTCACACTTGAACCTGTTTTGCTGTTTCCTCAGGGCACTATAGAGGAAGTGGCTTCAGAGATATGATGAGATATTTAGACATGAACAAGAGTATGTTATGACAAGGTCCAAGCTACTCCCTCATGACTATGAGCTTGTTATGACAATGAAGTCAACTGATACAATGTCCTTCACCTGAGATGTTTGGATCAGAGCTTGGATCAGTGACAATGAGCTTTTTTGTGTGACTGGGACAATACTCATGCGAAACAGATGTTACGTGTAATACAGGCAGCAAAAGCAGAACACTTTGCTTTGCTTTCTCCCCACCAGCTCAGCCTGTCACACATCCCCACCAGCTGGCCCCTCCCCATACCGGATGGAGATGTCAGCTTACAATTTTATGGTTTGCCTGCCCCTCCTGCCTCCGTCTGTCCCCCCCAGTCACCTGCCTAGCCTACCTCCCCCTGGTCTGTTGCTGCAGCATCCTCCCCACCTCCTTGCATGAGCTTGTCCAAAGTCTGGCCTGGGGGCCAAATCAGCTGAATGGTCAGACCCCAGAGATTTTCACCTCACCAAATCTGGCCCTTCTTGAAAAAGTTTGGACACCCCTGGTCTAGATGCTGGGAACATCTGATGACCCAAGAGTACAACATCAGCATAAACAGAATTCCTGGGAAATGAGAAGGTTGGTTCATCATTTCTGTAAATGTTCAAAAGTGATGATGCCAGGGTGCTACCCTGTGGGAGGTGGTTCCTTTGATTTCTCCAGGGACTATGCCTCCCTTGAAATCCAACCAAGATTTTTTGAAGAGCAAGCCAATTTCAATAATATGGCAGAAGAAAAATGTAACTAGTATATTGAAACCATCAAATACCAAAAGCTAAAGGCCAATCTCCCTACTATACCACTCATACAAAGAATGATAATAAACCATCTAGTCCCTAAAATGAACCTCTGCTAATTCCAGAAAAAGCAGACTTTAGACCTGGCAAGAGCTGGGTGGCTCAAATCTTAAATCTCAATCTTAAATCTTAATTTAAATCTTAAATATTATAGTTTGCCCTTACTCACCACTTCATTTTCATCTGCAAATCAGCAAACAGTAGGTTATCCATGAAGGATGGGGATTTGCTAAGAAATGAATATTGATGACAGAACACTATAGTCATCTCATGAGCATTTACTTGAAGTTTTGGTGCATGGTACAGTAAAGTTACTCCCTTATTTATATCTTCCACTAATGTGCATTGCACCAATGACTGTTCCTCTTCCACATTTTATTCCCAAAACAGGCTAGTATGGTGGGCTTGGCTGAAAGGCCCTGACTGGCCCAAGAAAATCAAGTAAACATTGTTATCAAAGATGGGATTTGAACTTGAATCTCCCTGTTCCAAGATCAACCCTCCACTCATTACCTTTCACTCTCCTATCCCTCTCAGATCAGTAAGTACTGTACTACATGAATGTCACCAAGGATGAAAAATATGTTTTTTTAAAAAATATCCAATCTAGCAATGAATGTGCTTGTTGTCATACAAAATACATATTTGCATGTTATGAACATAATGTTGCATTATTTGCGTAATATGTCCATTAGGCCCCCGAGCTTGGAGAATTTAGAAGAGGGTAACCCTAAGTGAGCTGGCTGGGGGGGGGGCAGGCATGGATTCTAGGAGGTCCAGCCCAAAGAAGTAATTGTCCCAAGTTCTGAGTCTGAACATAACTGACAGCACACTAGCATTCCCAAAAAAGTCACTATCCTCTACATCAGATCCATAGAAAGACAGGGAACCCAAACCCCAGTGGTTGATCCTGACCAACTTAGGGCGTTTATACACGACCCCTAAGCTCCGCTGCAAATGGCTGCAAGGTCCGGACCTTAAAAATGTTTACCCACCAGCTCCGGACTTTGCAGACAATTAAGTGCAACTCCGCCCACTTAGCACGACCAAACTGCACTTTTCTTGTACCTGCTTTTTGGATGAGACAAATATTTGATCTGGTGCAAGGATAGTGAGTGCGGGGCTCTCCTGGGTTCTGTTTGTTCTTTTTTTGCGCCCCGCCCCTTTAAGAGATCTGTATTATGCTGCCGGGAACAAAACGGAGGTAAACCAGCATTCTTTTCTTTCTTTTTTCTCCCTCCCCTCACACAGCCAGCAACCAGGAAGTGCGGAGGGGGTGGGGACAGAGGAAGAGCGATGAACCCCTAAGATCTCTGGTCCGAATTTAAGTGGCCAGCGGATCTTAGGGGTCGTGTAAAAAGGCCCTTACACACACACACACACACACACACACACACCATCCAACAAGCACTGATCTCAGGCATCACTTTGGAGGGCACACCACCCAGTGGGCCCTTGAGACACAAGGATCCTTTTTCCACTTCTTAGACTTAATCAGGATCTCTTTCGCAGATCCTCAGAGAGAGATCCACCAGCAACAATTAGAGACTGGCTTTTTGTCAGTTCTGGTCTCAGCAAATCATCCTGAAATTATGTGATGTTTTCAAGGCCATCTCTCCCCACCCACCCACCCACACACACACACACACACACTTTCTTTTTCAAAACATGACCCTCTGACTCCCAAGAACATAATAATCACCCTTTTCCCAGAAAAAAAGTGTTTCCGTTCTGTCCGTTCTTGGCCTTCCTTCCTGCTGATGCTGTATCCTCTCCTTGTTTATGGGTTGTTTTCTGCAACACACCAGTTTCTGCAGAGACCTGCCTGCTTTCCCTGTAGATGTCGGAAAGGGACATCACTCCAGCATCCCTGTTATCAGTAAGCCAAGAGTTCCTTCTATCTCCATCTGTGCTTGCTTGGCAGGCCCTACAGGAAACTCAAATTGAGCATGACATGCTGGTCAGAAGGGCTGAGGACCAATTCCGTTGCTCTGCACCTTAAAACAAATGATTGGCAAACCATAATCTCTCTGAGAAAGCCCCAAATGTGAACTTTAATACCCTTTATCTGTTCTGGGGATATTTATAGGAAATGCAACATTTACAACCAAGAGGTCTTAAAGAAAAGACTACACCACTAAGCCGAGTGTAATTGAAATCTGAAAATGAAGCAACATCCAAGAATGTTAAGAACAAACCACCAGATGAATTGTTGCAGTGTGCTTCTACTGATGTTCTTTAGGATGTATACATTCCACATTCAGTTCTTTTCCTTTACTTACTGGTCTTTAACATTTGTAGTTTACTATTCTGTTGCAAAAGTTATTTTGCTTTCTGTATCTTTTATATTGTTGGACTTTGAAACTCTTCTCACAGTCACTCTAGGTCTGGATCACAGAATCTTTAGTGTTCCAGATGTTTCAGCGGGATCTCCACCTGGTGCTCTGGATGGCTTCAGTCTCCAGAAATCCCACCCAGTATGAACCATGTTCTCAAGAACTTCAGTAGTGTGAGAAACACCTGGAAGTTCAAAACTCTACACTTAACCCAAACCTGCCCATGTCCAAAATAACTGCATCATACATGTGCTACAGGGGTGTGAGGGAATGTCTGCTAATCCCACCCTCACTTCTCCCTCTTCAATTCCTGATGTCAATCAAACACTCAGAAAGGGTTGCCTCTGTCATACCCGCAGTTCTCCAAGAGTAAGTGCTTCGTACAGTACATAAGCCTGCATGATTGGAACTCCAGGTTGTATACAGCTCCCTTGTGAATACAGCTGTGCATTTGCAGACTGCCCCAAACAGTCCAAACAATGTGAACACTGCATCAGGTAGCAGATGCTGAGGTCAATGGTGGCAGCCTCCCAAACATTTGTGGCACTTTCCCAGCTTCAGAATAGAGTGCTCTGTATATTTGCATGTAGAGATGGGCACAAAATGAAAAATGAAATGCTGTTTTATCATATCGTTACATAACAAATTACTTCATTATGTAATGAAATGGTAGGATGTGTTTTATTACAAATGAAACACATTTTTTCCTCTAGGAACAAACCGATTCATCCTAGAGGAACCAAAATGGCAGGGGACCTTCTTTGGACTCTTCCCTGTAATCCCCCAAAATTTAGAGAAGTTTGGGGTTCAGGGAGCTGAGTTATTAAACTCCAAGGGGGTCTCCCTAGGAAAAAATCATTTCTAATTGAGTCGGAAACCGATATACACCCCCCTCTCAGGCGAGCATGATTTTCTCCTAGGGGGACCACATTTAGAGGTAAATAGCTCAACCCCCTTAAAACCCCAAACTTCTCCAAATTTTGGGGGCTTACAGAGAAGAGTCCAAAGAAGCTACCCTGCCATTTTGGTACCTCTAGGCCCCAGGGGAGCCATTAACAAATCATTTTGTTTCATTTTGTTATGGAACTATAGTACTTTTAAAAATTGTTAGTAACAAAACAAAATGAAACTGCAAAAGAAACAAAACGAAATGTAATGAATTGCTGTAATTTCTTTTCATGCCCATCTCTGTTTGCATGCCCTGTATTTCCTAAAGGTGAATACCTAAAGTCTTCTCTGTGATGGTATTGCCAGTGCTAGACATAAGGCTTGATGATCCTTGAACCCAAGGACTCTGGGCCTCCTTTTTCACATCTACAGTTCTATGACTGTATGATTTCATAACTGCTGGTCCCTTTGGCTTCTTGTAAACACTGTAGAATAAAAGGAAGGATTCTCAATAGAGATGGGCATGAAGCGGGGGGGGGGTTGACAGCTCTGGGTGGTCCATGGCTACTCACAAACCACAAACCATCCCTGAACTTGGAAAAAAAACTGGATTTGTTTTTTTTTCCTGATCCATGCCTTAGAGAGGTAAAGCTAATACCTACACCCCCTCTGTCACCTACCCACCCACTCCCCATTGATCCAATTTCTGTAGGAAATGGAAGCTAGGCTCCTGCCCCTAAATATGGTGGTGGCAGAGGATGAAGAGGAAGGTACAGCCGGACCAGGTAGGAGGTAGGAGGGAAACTAGAGGAAGAGGAAGGGGCACCCAATTTACTGAAGCAAAATGAAGCGCTGAGCAGAAAAAAAGTTCAGTGGTTCATTACATTTTAGCAAAATAGGATCCAAGAACTCACCACGACCTGAACCACAAACCAGCCTGGTTTGTGGGTGTTTTCAATGTGTAGCTTGGTTCCTGCTAATCCTCACCAGATGGATCAATTATATTCTCACTCTCTGATCAAACCTGGGGTGGGGTGGGGTGGGTGCACTGTCACTGAAAAACTATCCAACTCCAGTGTGACTTGACCCATATGAATTTTGGGGAGTGGGCACACCATTTAAATTCTGTTCCAGAGTGCATGATCACTGATGTCGAACCAAAACAGATTCTCCCAACAATGCCACTTACTAATTTTAAAAATACATAGATATTCTGGTTTTCTCAAACTTCTCTGCAGCAAGGATTCCCCCCTACCCTCCGCTATCATTTAAAGTCCAGCACCATCATTTGGGCACAAGCCCATTCAGAGGCATGCCTTTCACTGACACATATTTTTAAAATCTCCAGCTTCTCCCTGATCCCCCCGTAGAGGAAAAGAAAGAAGAAGATTAGGGAACATGGAGGCAGAGATAGAGGAATAGGTTAATGATTCGTCTCTCTTTTAGAGAGGTAATTTGGATCACCCAATTTCTCTCTTTCTCACTCTCTTTCGCTTCCCCTCTCCAAGCTGCAGATTAGTACATGTCACACAACCCCCTGCACTGGCAAATGCTTCTCCAAGCTCCTGTCAAGGGCTTTGGAGGTGACAAGCAATTCCATTTGCTTCGGGACAAGATGAACAACCACGTGCCACTTGGCATAAGGCTAGTGCCATACTGCAGAGGAACAGATTAAGTAGAGACACTCTGCAGTGCAGAGAAATGTCCTCCCCGGAAACCACCCATTCCTTACACGCGGACGCAAAGACCACCCCAAATGGCACACTGCTCTTTGAAGTGACCCTCTTTGGTCCAATCCAGCCCAGGCTCTCTTGACGGTCTCATCGTACCCCATGTCAGTCATCCTCGCCCAGCGCCTTCCAAATACTTTGAATCCCTGCTCCTCTCATCAGTTGCCAGCATGGTCCATGGTCAGCAGTTATCCAATTATTTGGAAGGGCCTTCAGATGCTTCACCTTGAATGAAACATAGTCCTTTTGCAAATTTGCATCCTAGCATTAAGCAACACGAACCCATTCAGGGCAAACAGTACATGGGGGTTGGTAAGACTAGGATTCACATCAACAGTGTAAGTGCTTCTAACACTTTGCCAACCATTGAGTCTGCTTGTTGCAAACACTAAAGCATTGTAGAAGATCACCATAAGAAGACGTTGTACAGTGTTGGAGAAAATCATATATTGCCCAGTGAATGAAATCTCAAAATATAAGAATTTAATTTGATGGGTAACATTGGTCGACGCAAAGGCTCGACCAAAAAGTTCCACTGTTCTCATTCTGTTACACATTCTTACCCCGTCTTTTCCCTCTTTTTCTATGAGCTTTCCCGACCAAGTCTCGTTCAGAGAGCCACCAAAATTTATTGCAAATTTTGCAAAGCTGTTGACCTGTATCATCTTATTAAACTTTTATGAAAAATCAATGGAGTTCAATCATGTTATGGGCTGTTCCTCACACACGTGTCAGTAGTAAATGGAGAAGTCTATTTATCCCAAAGTCTGAAGGGAAGATGTAACAGCTGACGAAAGGCTTGCCTTGTAGCTACAAGCTTTGCTGTGCCAAAATCCTTAGCAAAATGACACAAAACAACCAGCCGAAAGAGGTGGTAAGCAAAGCACCATGCTTGCGATAATTTATTTCTTCCAGTTGGTACAATTCCATACAGATCTGATTCCTCAGAAATATAACAGACTGATTTAGGTCTGATTTACAATCAGTTATAAACTAAGGGAAGAATAACTGAATTATTTTCCAACTGTTCTGAACACGTAATCTCCAAGACAGTTTATATACTGTAACTACATGTACACAGATTCACAACTACTGTACTCAGTTGTGTGGGTGCTGTAGAGAATTGTACAGAAACTGGGTTTAACAAAGCAGTTTGAAAAGATGGTAGCTGGACTCACAGAAAAACAGAGAATTAGGCAGACATATTATAGAAATGTAGTTGAACCAGCAACCAACCACTGCCGTTAGCTTGAAAAATACATCAGTTATAATAAGAAGACTTGGACAAATTTGCCAAACTAAAAGTTATAGCAAATTAAGATTTAAAGCATGTGGCTGGATAGCTAAATAGTTTTTGATATCTGGCTCCAGAACCACAGGTATGGAGTTCAATTCCCTGTTATGCTTCTTATGGGTAGAGCCAGCCTGTGTGGCCATGGCCAAGGTCACAGTCCCAGGGCATACCTTGAAGATGGGAATGGAAAGCTACATACAACTGACTTGGCAGTACGTTATTATTATTATTATTATTATTATTATTATTATTATTATTATTATTATTATTATTATTATTATTATTATTATTGAAAACACAGCTGCCATGTGTTAAGCTGGAGTTGGCTTTCTCTAATGATCGAGCTCTTTCCAAGAGCCTAGGATGACTGGAGATATCTTTGTAGAATATATGCTGTGCCTAATAATGCCGTCATTTGTAATTGACCGATGTTGATCTTGTCAATGCTGAGGGTTTTCAGATGTTGACCCAGGTCTTTTGGGATTCCACCCAAGGCACCTATTATAATTGGTATTATTCTTGCTTTCTAATTCCATAGTTTTTTTATTTCTATTTCTAAGTCCCGATATTTGGTTATCTTTTCTAACTCTTTGCCGCTGACTCTTGTGTCTCCTGGTATTGCCACATCGATGATTTGAAATTTGTTCGCTTGCTTGTATACTATTGTGATGTCTGGAGTATTGTGGGCAAGGTGTCTGTCGCATTGGATTCTGAAATCCCAGAGCACCTTGATGGCTTCATTTTCAGTAATCTTTTCTGGCTGATGTTCCCATCAGTTCTTGCTTGATGGTAGGTTGAAATATTTACATATGTTCCAGTGGAGCATTGCTGGTACAGCAGTGCCCCCTGTCCATTTTGGCGCCCTAGCCAACTGTCTAGTTCGCCTTAATGGATGTGCCGGCACTGGATCTACAGTTTCATCCTTTTCTTTGCACAATTGACATTTACTATCTTTCAATGATTTATCAATTTTCACCTTTATGGCATTTGTTCTTAAGCCTTGATCTTGAGCGGCCATGATTAGTCCTTCAGTTTCTTTCTTCAATGTTGCTTTTCTTAAACAAAGCCATGTTTGTTCTTGGTTGATCTTATCATTGGTGTCTCTTATAAACTGACCACATAGTGCTTTACTGTGCCAGTTCTCTATTCAGCTTTGCATTTGTTGACTTTTAAATTCTTGCTAAGTTTCTGGATATTCCTTTATTATACCTTCAGTAACTATTGACTTAAGCACAGCATTTTCACTATGGTGGGCATAGTGAAATATTCTTTATTTTTCTTCTTTGACAGTTTGATGAACTTGCAAGAGGCCTCTGCCTCCTATTTCCTTGGCAAGTAGAGCCTACTGACATCGCTTTGTGGATGTAGTGCATGGTCTAATGTCATTGTTTTTCTCGTCTTTCTATCTAATTCTTCTAAGTCTGCTTGGGTCCAGTTTATAACACCTGCTGTGTATCGCAAGATTAGAACAGCCCATGTGCTTATAGCTTGGATGGCATTCTTTCCATTTAATTTTGATTTTAGTATCTTTCTAACTCTTCTGATGTATTTATTTATTTATTTATTTATTTATTTATTTATTATTATTATTATCATCATCATCATCATCATCATCATCATCATCATCATCATCATCATCATCATTACTACTACTACTACTACTACTACTACTACTACTACTACTACTACTTAAAGAACCACACTAAAATAAATAAATAAATAAATAACTTTATTATTAGCTGTTTTTCTGAATTTGGAAAGAAAATAGGTACTTAAGAAACAGATGATTTTTTAAAAATCCATAACCAGATTTAACCACTAACAATTAGAAGCTTTCAAAATAATCACTGGGATTGGATTTGTTTCCTGTCATTAGAAGTGAAGCCAACATTATTGCTATTGTCTGCCAACTTCCCCCCACTGTTTTACGTTAAGAATATAACTCAGACTTTCCATGCTATGGGCGGCGTGTGCCACCCTGCCATTGATGAAAGAGCTTTCTGGAGGGGCCCTTTGAAGTTCACAACAGAATTAATAAAATTAATCCGCCTCCACTCGCTAGCTTGCCAAATGTGTGTTTGTTTTCATTCCAGCTGCTTTTAGAAATGCATCAGACATCCTCATTAGAGAATAAATATAAGTCTTATGACAAAATTGATAGAGAAGAAAGGATGGGTGGGAACAATACTAATTATTAATATCTAGGACCTAATTTTTTTAAAAAAATAATGAGATCTATTTTGCATCTGGTTAAAAAAAGACATCTACAAAGAAGAAATGCTGAGTCATAAAAGAAAGAACCATATGGATTTAGATGTATTGCTGACATGGTGGCAACTCTGATGAAGCTGCGACAGAGCTGTTGCTGTTTTTAACTGGGAAGATATTTTTCACATAATTACTTGGATACATCAAACCCATCCTTCTCAGTCTCAGTGGACTAGATCTAGTCTTAGGCCATCATTCCTGTAGAACCAATGAAATAAATGGCTGTTCTGTCTATGAGTAAGCTTCAGCCAGCATGGCAAGTAATGGTGATTGATGTTGTAGTAGACTTACAGCAATCCTTAGGGGGCTTTTCAACGTGAGCTCTTTAAAGAGTGGCTTTACCAGTTCTACAACCACAATGAATTTCCATAGCTGAGCAGGGGTTCAGTAATCCGCCTCATAAAACCTAGCCCATCATTCTGTCTGTTGTGTAGCATTCCAAACTGCACTGAACAGGCTGGTCTGGGAAATGCCAGCCTCCTGTTCCTTAATGCTCTGCAGGAGGGACTGGCCCTGCCAGTCAATGGATTTTGAAATCTTGAAAGGATCAGAAATTGCCAGTTATTTAGCTGGAGATGGCTATATTTCTATATATGCCTAACAGAAAGGGAAAGGGTGAAAATTAATTGCTACTGAGTTCTAGCTACATGGGTAGCTCAGTTAGGCTGCTGGGGACAGAGCCAGAGGGGTGGAGTTTGCTACCTCACAATACATCCCAGAAGAGTCAGCCTGTGTGGCTTTGGGCAAGTTGCATAGTCCCGGGAAGCCCCCATACTGACTACTGTCTGTCTAGGAAATCCTTCAAGGGGTGGCTTTAAGAAAGAACAGACTTGACAGCACTCAATTCTCAATTATTGTTGCTGTGTCAATTTGGATGCCAACGCACAGGGATGCTTCTTTCAGCTTCATGTAACTTGTCTGTCTCTTCCTAGTAAGCACCTTGATTTCGTCAGGTATGAGATACTAATTTTTGCCCTTTCTTGAGCCTCTTCTACAAATATATGAGCCACTGGGGTGGGAGCAGGGCTTGGCAAAGTCACTTTTCGGACTGCAGCTCCAAAATCCTAGGGGATTCTGGGAACTGTCACTTGAAACAAAAAATGTTCCCACCTCCATCACTAGAAAGGAGCTCATCCTTTTGATCTGATGCAGTGTTCCTGGATGAGAACAAATTAACACAAAGTGCTGCTAGTACAGTGGCCTAAGGCTTTGGGGCAAGTGTGAAAAAGAATGAAAGGGGGTCCCAGAGAGGCGATTATGATGGGCTTCCCCAGGGCACCGAAGCCCTAAGACTCCAGGTGCTGATAGGAGCCTCCTACTTGGAGCTCTCTTCTAGTTTCTACATAGCCTTTAATTGGTTCTGTAAGTTCTTCAATGCTGCTGTTGACTATTGTTATATACTGTTTCATTGTTGCAGCGCATTGCTGATCATGTTGTAAACCAGCCTGGTCAAGTTGTCTAATTGAACAGGCTTACATAAATCTTCCAGAGAAATAAATGAACAAGTCTGAAACTTGTGGGCACGACATTAATAATGGGCTGGAGTTCTCTTTCTGTTTTGGTCTTCTTTTCTTCTCTATTTTTATTTTTTTTTACTTTTTCAATTTCTGCCTGTCCACATTACCTTGCCCTTTTTATTGCATCATTTCAGGGCAGACACTATATGTCAATTACACGGTGTGGAATACACCGGTTGGACTAATAAAAACCTTCACAGTTTAATTTCCTCTTTTTTATATAAATCAAAGTGGCATTAGAGATCTCCTCCCCCACAAAAAGTTACAGTCCTATCACAAAAAATGCCAAGAGAAAAAAAAGCTGCATGTATTTTTGCCTTCAATCCATTTAAGGAGAAGATTTAAAAAATAGAACTTTTGTTGAGTAATTAAGGGGAGCAGATACTAAACTGATGGGCTCTGCTTTATGCCCATGCTTGTTTATTTGTTTAGTTTCTTTTGATTGTGGTATATCATTATAATTAGAAATAATAAAGGAAATATTAAAAGCAGTCTTTCTGTCTGGTGAATATTACTTTTTTATTACAGTCATATTACTTCAATACCTGAAAAACCATCTATATTCAGAACATGCAGAATTATTTAAATTTGATTATTACTTAATGTTTTAATCTGCTATATCTCAAGTGATCAATCAAAAATTATTGAAACAAAGGATAACCCTAACATTTGTATTTGAATGCCACTCTATATTCATTAGAAGCATCTTTTTAGATTACATTATAGTCATTAAGTCTGAATAATTATTCTTTTCTGAAGCATTCCTAAACACAAGGGTTGCAATCAGAATGGTCCCTGAGGTCCGGTGCACACCTGGGTCTTCCCTCTAATATGATGGAATCTTTATTGGGCAAGCATGAATTCCCCATTGTGAAGCCTGCAGTTGTCTACTTTTCAGAAAGCAACACACACATAGGAAAGGAGCTGTGGATTGTGAATTTCACATGAAATGCCTATTGGTTGGCTTCAATGGAGCTTACCTCAAATGTGCAATCTGGGTGCACAAAACAACTTCTTTTCACTCTGGAATGTGCTGTGCTTGTGATTAAAAGGATGTATCCACTGTTTGCCAAAGGCACAAACTGAAATGTGACGCACCACCACAAAGAGAGTGTGAGTACTCCAGTCTGTATCACAACCAGCAAGGTACTTAGTTATCAGTCTTTCCTTTATTATTGTTTGAAACATCATAAATGCCACAGCAAAAGAATATGAAAGAACAGTCAATTAATCAGTCTAACAGAACAATCAACTAAGTATTTCTGCTACAGAGCCATCTCCGTTATAGTTCCATTACATCTCCCTTGTATGATTGCATTGACATTATGTTTTCAATGTTAATCTCCATCCCCATAACCTTTGGATCGTCTACCGCCCATGATTACATGGAATTTTCACTCCTTCTTTAACTGCTCACGTTCTCTTGAAGCTTTAATGTTGTCATTTAATGCTGTAAGATGCCTCTGTTCTCAAACGTAAATGTGTCTTACTTGTACTGGATTGTATATTGTCCCTCATTACTGTAAGCCCCCTTGGGTCCTTTTCCAAGGAGAAAAGTGGGGTAAAACTACTCTCAATAAATTAATTAATTAATTAATTTGGGATGTTATTTTATTTATATGACGAGAATTTCAGTTATAAACTAATTGGTTTTTTAAAAAAACAAAGTAAAATGCATTTGCATATGAGCAAGAAAAATACATTTTCAAGAGGTTAGAAAGAATTATTATATATTCAAGGGGATGTTGAGTTCTTCAGGATTTTCTGCAAGATGTACTTACAATATCCATTAAAGATTTTTTGCATCCACCGTTATTACTAATGAATCTCTAAAAACTGAACAAAAGAACCCGAAATGATCAAAATGTTTACAAATAAATTTGAACTATGAACATACTACACATGTCAGCATCATACCTAGATATGGCATCTTGCTGAAATTGCAACTGCATTTAAGGATTTACAGGTGCCATTCCATAAGGCACCTGTAAATCCTTTAAATAATTGATCACCCTTCCCAAATCAATAAATATTTTAGTGCTGATGCGTTAAATCAAAGTTCTGGTTGGTGCAAAGCAACAGGAGCTGAGTTGGCCCCAGAGTTTTATGAAGGCCCTTCCATGACCAAGAGATCTGCAATGAACCCTCCTTTTGGGGTGGGGTGGGGTGTGTCCTATGGAACTGGAGCACCAATGCAGATCCAGTGTAATCGGGGAAGCACTGGGATTGTTGGGGATTTTTGGGGGGGGGGTCTGTTTGTTTTTTTGTTCTGCCATATTTTTTACCTATGCATACTTTGGGCCTTTGTACACGACCCCTAAACTCCACCGCAAATGGCTGCCAGCTCCGGAGATTACAATTGTTTCCCCACCAGCTCCGGAGTTTGCAGAAAATTAAGTGCGACCACGCCCACCTAAGCGCGTCCCAGCGCACTTTTCATGTACCTGCTCTCGGAGGGTGAAAATCCCTGATGCGGATTTAAGGGAGTGAGTGCCGGGCTCTCCTCCTGTTGGGTTTTTTTGCCTCCTGCCCCTTTAAGAGAAGGAATCAGGATGACGACGGGGCTCCGGGTGGCTTCGGAGGTGAGCCTGCATTTTTCCTCTCTTTTTTTCTCCCTCCCGTCACGCAGACAGGAGCAAGGAAGTGCGGAGGGGTGGGGACGTAGGAAGAGCAACAAACCCCCAAGATCTCTGGTCCGAATTTAAGTGGCCAGCGGATCTTAGGGGTCATGTGAAAAGGCCCTTAAATACACTTTCCCATCCTTTATTTTATCTGAAGCTACCTCCTGCTCTTCTCTCTTCTTTAAACAGAGACAGGCAAACTTACACTGCTTCTCTATGGTGGCTGAGCAAACTTACACACCAAGAAGCCAGCTTTGGGGCTTTCTGTAGTCAGGTTTATGGTTTTTTCCTGGCACTCTGAATGGTCTTCCTGAAGCAACTATACTACTACTCTCCATTGTGATCTGATTATGAGGTTCAGGAGGAGTTGCTCTTGCCAATGGCCATGAGCATAGAATAACCCTGCTGCCCTCTGCTAATAAGAATAACAAATATCCCTCGAATCATTGCCTATTATGTGTCATTTTTATGAATCTATATGATCGCATGTTGTCGTTCAGTTGTTCAGTCATGTCTGACTTTGTGACCTCATGGACCAGAGCACGCCAGGCCCTCCTGTCTTCCACTGACTCCCAGAGTTTGGTCAAATCCACATTGGTTGCATCAATGACACCGTCCAATCATCTCATTCTCTGCCATCCCCTTTTTCTTTTGTCTTCAATCTTTCCCAACATCAGGGACTTTTCCAAGGACTCCTCTCTCCTCATGAGGTGGCCAAAGTACTGGAGCCACGGCTTCAAAATCTGCCCTTCCAGTGAACATTCAGGGTTGATTTCTTTCAGGATGGATAGGTTTGATCTCCTTGCAGTCCAGGGGACTCTGAAGACTCTCCTCCAGCACCACAGCTCAAAAGCATCCATTATGTAGTGATCAGCCTTCTTTATAGTCCAGCGCTCACTTCCATACATCACTACTGGAAAAAACATAGCTTTGACTATCTGGACCTTTGCTGGCAAAGTGATGTCTCTGCTCTTTAAGATGCTGCCTAGGTTTGCCATTGCTTTCCTCCCAAGAAGCAGGCCTCTTTTTATTTCGTTGCTGCAGTCGCCATCTGCAGTGATCAAGGAGCCCAAGAAAATAAACTCTGTCATTGCCTCCATTTCTTCCCCTTCTATTTGCCAGGAGGTGATGGGACCAGTGGCCATGATCTTAGTTTTTTATCACATAGGCTTTGTGTTTGTAACCATTTATAAGCTTGAGTCATTGCATTAATTGACACTATGTTTTCAATGTTCATTTCCATCACTCATAACTTTTACATGGAATTTTACTCTTTTTAACTGCTCACGTTCTCTTGTAGCTTTAATGTAATATTGTCTTTTAATGCTGTAAGATGTCCCTCAATTCCCTGTTCTCAATACTTGAACATGTCTTAATCATACTGGAATGTATATTGTCCCTTGTTAGTGTAAGCCACCTTGGGTCCATTTCCAAAGAGAAAGGCCAGGTAGAAATACTCTAAAATAAATAAATATTGGTGCTGCTGCTTCTCCTCCTCTTTCTCATTTTTCCATCACTTGCAAAGAACTAGTGAGAAAGGAGGCACTGCTGTCTTAGATCCCAGTTATCTACCTTGGATCTCATTTCTGACATGAATAAAATAAATGATTTTTTTAAAAAAAGGAATCTCCCTTCCTCCTTCTCAACACCAACACTGCTTGGGTTAAAGAGTGGAGGGCTAGTGTACAGGGTGGCTGCTCTTGATAAACGGGAGTGCATCTATGGCCCTTTGTACACGACACCAAAACTCCGCAGCAAATGGCTGCCAGCTCCGGAGCTTACAATTGTTTCCCCACCAGCTCCGGAGTTTGCAGGAAATTAAGTGCGACCACGCCCAGCGCACTTTTCTTGTACCTGCTCTAGAAGGGTGAAAATCCCCAGGTCTGGATTTAATCTGGTGAGTGCGGGGCTCTCCTCGCTTCTGGTTGTTTTTTTTTTGCCTCCCGCCCCTTTAAGAGAAGGGGCGGGAGGCAAAAAAAAAAACAGAAGAGAAGGAATCAGGATGATGGTGAGCCTGCATTTTTTCCTCTCTTTCTTCCTCCCTCCCCTCACACAGACAGGATCAAGGAAGTGCGGAGGGGTGGGGATGCAGAAAGAGCAACGAACCCCCAAGATCCCTGGTCCGAATTTAAGTGGCCAGCGGATTTTAGGGGTTGTGTGAAAAGGCCCTATAAGGCTCTGCTGAGGTCAGGGGTGGAGTCTCTACAATTGGCCAACTGTGCTTATTATTGTTGTTATAGCTTGAAGGGTCTCTGGATCACTGAGTCCAGCGCCTGTCAAGGAGGCACAGTGGGGAATCAAACTCCCAACCTCTGGCTCCACAAATAGATACCAAAACCACTGAGCTATCCAGAAGTTCACAAGCTGGAAACAGGAAACAGGTAGATTTAGCATTGATACCCATCCATCCAAGTCATGGCAGATACGGTGCAAACAGAAATCACTACATCGGTATATTTTACTCCCAACAGCCATGCCAATCAACACGAATGAACCTTTCATATTTATATGGAAACAAAAATACACAAAAGAGTCTCTTCTTTTCCCATTTTCATGCTCTTTCGTTGATTCCCAAAATAGAGCTTCCTAAACATGAATTCTTGGTCTTACTGGAAAAGAGTACAGTATATGGAGATTTTGAGCTTTTTCTTGTTCCCTTTCTTTAATCTATCTTTCACCTTTCATCTGTCAAATTACCCAATAAATGTTTGGATAAGCAGTGAAATGTTTCTCTCTCTCAAGAAAAAAGAAGTCCAGTAGCCATGACTCAACTTCCAGATAAACTCACCTGGATGACTGAGAATCTTCACAGAAATACCCAATAAATGTTTCATCCAGTAGTATAACAAGAGCTGATATCAGCAGCCAATCAGAACATCTAAATATGGAGAAATGGGAATTTTGAACCTGTAAAGGGACCTTGATTGGCTGGAAATCAATGAGGCGTGGTTTTGTTTTGTTTTGTTTTGTTTTGATTTTGTTTTGTGTGTGCATTTTGTTTGTTTGTTTGTTTGTTTGTGTTTGTGTTTGTTTTCCTTCTGGGCTTTCTCATACTCCCCATATTAATCCATTCTGGTTCCAACTCTTTAATAGTACTGTAAAATGATGTGGAATATAAATCAGTATGCATGTTCACTTTAACTTAAATCAATTTCTTTCTGCTAATTAAAATCTGTTTGGCGGTGCTACACTGATATCAACTCATTTCCTTTCTGTTTTAGGAGCATGCTGTTCTTAATGATTTTAACTTAATTTAATTTTTTTCAAAAAAAGAAATGACACACTGCTAAATTAAGTACCTCTGAAGCACCACCTGGTGTCATAATAGTCACTAGAAACCACAGGAGAAACACTGGAGAGGTGAACTCCAACCAATTAATGATTGGGGAAATGGGACCTGGGGTGAGAGGTTTCCAGTGGGTTCAGTGGATAAGGGAGCCAGTGCTAGATCCTCATTCCTTGCAACATGCTCCTCAATACAGTAGGACCCCAGTATCCACTGGGGATTGGTTCCAGACCTTCCCATGGATAATGAAAATCGTGGATAAGAGTGAACACGCAAAAGCCCCAAAAACTTCTGTTTTGTGACAGTAGCTTGCTTTATGGCTGCTGTTTTGTGACAGCAGCTTGCTTTGCAGCTGCTGAATTATTTATTTAATTTTCCCCTGCCAACCGTGGATAACTGAATCAGTGGATAATGAATCAGTGGATACGGGGGTCCTACTGTACTGCTTCCACAGGGAGGGGGAAAGGCCCACAAGTCACATTCACATTCTCACTTAGCCACCTGACACCATCATCCCCAGCAGGGGGAATCCCCTAGTGCTGCTCAGCTGTCTATCAGACCTCCTGCATTCTTTATCTGCCAGCCATCCTCTGAGCCCTTCTGCCTACTGATGCACCGCTCAACTGCTGGGTGGACTGTAGTGGCTGCCTGGGTCAGCAGGCTAGTTGGTCGCTTTGCGGTGTGATGCTCCTGGCATGTGGCCCATCGTCCATGCCCTGGTGCACCTGCTGTGCACCCCTTCGATGACCGCTGGTCTTTTGCTTTTTCATCAGTTCCTTCATTGGCTGACTGGAGAGAATGGGGTAGGTGGCTGCAGTGCCCAACATATTGATGAAAGGATGCAGCAATGAATGCTTTAAGAAATATTTTTTTAAAAAAAAATTAAAGGGAAAATGGCAGCACTCCTGACACTCAAAATCCACATAGGCACAAATTAAAACAGCAGTAGCAGCCTTGACATCCATAAAACAGTGTTCGTTTGCTTGCTTGCTTGCTTGCTTGCTTGCTTGCTTGCTTGTGCCTCTCCTTTCTCTTTTAAAAGAACCCAAATTAAAAAGACAACACTGTATTACAAAGCAAAAAACAATGAGCAAGCAATTTTTTTTTAAAAAAAATAAAGCATTATATTTGAAATGGTAAATAAAAATCAATACGAAAACAATTTAAAACAACAGAGAACAACAATCTTTTTTTAAAAAAAAATACCCTCTCAGACCTCAACAGTTATTAAGGGAAGGTCTGCCTGAAGAGGAAGATATTTGCCTGTTTTCAGAAGGACAGCAAAGATGGGCCCAGCCTCGCTACCTGTGGGGTTACGTTCTAGAGCTTGAAGCAGTGACAGAGAAGGTCTTCTCCTGTATCTCCACCATGCACACCAGTGAGTAGACATGGGCACGACTCGGCGAAATTGTCATTTCCGTTTTCAGTTATCGTTTCCGTTACGTAACGGAAACGGTAACGATAATTAAGCTGTCAGAATTCGAACTCGAACCGAAAAAAGAAAAATTTGGTCGGGTTTTTCGTTTTCGTTTGTGGCATCGCGGCGATCGCGCAATGTGAAGCACAGAAAAAGTTTTTAAAAGTTTTTTTTAAAAAAACCCGACTCCCGGCCAAAAAAGCAGGCGAAAATATGCCTGCCTGAGGCTTTGCCACCTACCAGATGGTTGGCTTCTGGGGGGTCCCCAGCCTTTCCCCCCCTCTTCTCCTGTCCTGGGCTGCTTGCACCAGGCTGGGGGGGGGTCATCCTCGTTGTCTCGCCATGCCATGCGGTGGGGGGGATCCAAAATGGCGACCGCAATATTTCTTTTGAAATCATGGTCAAAAAACACACCAAATCACCACAGAAACATGTGAAATTTATTTATTTTAAATGCCTGAATTTTAATAGTAGCAGCAGTGGGTTTTTTATAGCAATAAAACGCTGTATTGATTTTATTTTATTTTATTTTATTTTTTATTTTTTTAGACCTGCCCATTTGGGCTGGGCATGGGATGGGACCATGCAAATTTTTTGAACCATTCCACCAATGGCATCGCCAGGTTTTTGACTGACACTTCTGGATGTCTCGGAGGGCATAAAAATCCGAGGCACCTTCCAGAAATCACAGTCGGGTGTATGGATGTGGTTGAGGGAGGAGGGCTGGCTGCTCGTGCTGGTGTGATCCAATCGAGATTGAGGAGGGAGGCTGGAGGCTTTAGGATTTAAGTTAGGCAGGCAGGGAGGGAATTGAATTTAGAAAATAATTTCTTTGATTCCCTGTAGCTTTGTCTCCTGAAGGGAATAGCAGTTTATTCTTTATTTCTTCTCTGGCAGTGTGTGAGGATTTTTTCCTGATATTGGATAAAGGGGGAGGTTCGACTGGGAGTGGGAGGTGTGGATTTATTTTAAATATATATTATATACTACCATTTATTTTCTATTTTCCCAACTTCAATGTGCTTGCACACACACACATTTGGGGTGCAAGCCAAGAACAGAACCTCTGTGATATCCTAACTGCCCACTCGCCCGCCCGCCCACGCCACCACCCACCTGCAGCCCGTGCCGCCACCCGCCCACTCGCCTGCCTGCGGCCACCGCCTGCCCACTCACCTGCCTGCACCACCACCCTGCCACTGTCGCAGCCTGCCCATGGCCCCCCGCCACCGCCGCCCGCCCGCACCTCCCCTCGCTGCCCGCCCTCCCCTCCCCGCCCGCCGCCTAGGGTGCAAAAACACCTAGTACCTGCCCTGATTGCGGGACGCCCCTATGCTCTGGGAAGTCAAATAGCGCGGTGGAAACGACAAACGACAAACGAAACGACAAATTTTTGAAAAATTTCAACGACAAACGGAAATGACCCGAAACGGACCCGTTCCGACAAACGACAACTCGAAACGTCATTTTTTCTAGTCGTGCCCATCTCTACCTGTGAGAGTGGTGGGACTGAGAGAAAAACTTCCTCTGATGGTCTTAAAACCCAGGCAGTCTCACAGATGGAGATGTAATTTAGATAACTTGGATCTAAGCCATTTAGGGCTTCATAGATTAAAACCAGCACTTTGAATTGTGCCCGGAAACATATTGGCAGCCAGTGGAGCTGCTGTAACAGGGTTACACAATCCCTGCAACCAGCCCCAGTCAGCCATCTGGCAGATGCATTTTGGACCCTCTGGAATTTATGAACACTTTCCAAAGGCAGCCCTACATAAATGCATTGCAGTGATCCAGTCACGATGCATTGAATTAAATCAGTTTAGAAGTGCAGTCTTTTTTAAAAAACCCTGCTAGCCAGTTGAATAAAAATGTCAATTTGCAGCCTAAATAAATTGATTTGACCCATGTATTGTGAGCTCAGGAAGTTATAAATCTATTTCAGAAAGGTTAAAATTGATTCAACTGCTGTTCTTATTGCCAACAGACCTGAGCCCTCAGTCATTGCTTGGAAATACGGGAGCTCCTGAAGCCATCCAGCTTGGATTCTGCTGCCCTCTATCTGACTGCTCATACTGTACTGCTGTGCCTCCATTCTGGATCCCTTGCTTTCTTGCCTTTCCCTTTGACTTTTGTTACTATTCCCTCCCACTAACACTAGCCATCCTGCCCATGGCAGCATGTGTCCTTGGGGTTTATATTTTATTATATGTATTCATGTTAACAAAAAGGATTCCGTGAATATTTTGTTGTTTCCATGTTTCCCTGTTATTATCACTTGTCCATCAAATCATTGCAAAAAAAATGCATTGATTAGTGTCGTGAGAGCGATTGTCACCACCCACACTTGGGAGAATTCTCACCTTTCTCCTTTTGCTTTTCTTGGATTACTTTTTGCTGGTCTCTGCTTGGTTTTCATGCCGCTGCCCGCTGGACTCATAGAAGAGAAAAGAAGGCATCAAATGATGGGAGAAGAGATCGGGATTGGGGGGCATTCTGTTTATTTTTGGTTTTTCACTTTCATTTGCTTGCTTGCTTTTTTGTTTTTAGAAGAAGGGAGCTTTGTGTGGTTTTGGGGAGGTGTTGCTATTTTTCCCTTCCGTCTCCATGGTGGTACTTTTACTGTTGGATTGGTTTTTTTTAAAAAAAATGTTATTCAATTAATCTATTGCATATTTATTCTGTTAAAGGCATATATTTTGTGCTGTTCAGCAGATTGTTTCATTTGCTTCTGTGGGTGTGTGGGTTGTGGATGGGCACCAGCTTGCAAAGGTCAGAGGATTTTTTTTTCTTTCTCGTGTAATGTTGCTTAGTTTTGGAGTAGATTGACATTCTGTTGCCTTGCCCGTCCTTTTTTAGGTAGTAGATTTTAGTGATTCATTAAGGCTTTTGGACTACCAGTGCCAGGAAACATAATTGGGGAGAATTAATAACACGGTTCCTGTGAAATAATGTTCACTTTTTTAAAAAAGGTTCTGCAGAACTAATCCAAGGTGGCATTAAAAATGTCTCCTGATCCATGCCTGTGATAAAAAGATCTGGGTTAATCCATAACCTCCTTCTATTTATTTCTTACCTATAGCACCCCACCTATCTTCCTAGGCCAGTGGTTCTCAACCTGTGGGTCTCCAGATGTTCCTGAACTGCAACTCCCAGAAATCCCTTCCAGCACAGTGAGTGGTGGAAGCTTCTGGGAGTTGCAGTCCAGGAACATCTGGGGACCCCCAGATTGAGAACCACTGTCCTAGGCTCTGAATCTTGGGTCCCCCACTCCCATAAATCCTGGCCAGTACAGCTGGTGGCGAAGGCTTGAGGGTAGTTTTAGTCCAACAACATCTGGGGACCAAAAGTTCGGAACCACTGCCCTAGAAACTCAATGGAGCCTGCTCGCTGGGGTTGGGAGAAGGTTTCAGACTTCCTTAGAACTCCATTATGTGTCTCCAGTTCACAGGAGATGCTTTAGGGTTTCCCTCCCATGGAAGATGTGTGTGTCAAGATACTGTTCGATTCAAGTGGCCTACAGACCAAAACCAAAAATAAATGTATTTTTTAAAAAAAGCCAGCCCTTGTGCAGCTGAATTAGCTACTTCGATCAAGTCTCTTCTGTATATAGTGCTTCATTTGGCATTTCCACTGTGGACAGCTGAATTATTTATTCAGAAATTGGTTCCTGTACCTTTGCCAGAGGCTATTTACACTGCATAATGGGTCAGGGCTTCAAATGTCACACCTTTGCTCGCTAGCAGAATTGCCCTCATCTTTAACATACACAGTGGAAATATTTGGCCATATGTACAATCCTTGATGACAGCATGAATTTCAACATCTGACTTTTTGCTGCAGTTCTAATAACAGCTCAAAAATCAGAGACATTTTGCTGTGTTAGGTGGAGTGGAATTTGCTCCGTTGTCTCTCATTAATCAGCCAATTCCAGCTTACACTTTTCTTTCTTTGTTGCCCATTCCCAGTGTTTTGACTCAAGATCAAAATCATATTCTCAAAAATGAATATCCAACATTAAATAAGAGTTGCATACAGCAAAGGAAGAGAAAGAAGGAAGGGGCTGGTTTACAGGGGAATCATGAACTAATGAAGTTATGCAAAATTATGCCAGAAAATTAGATGAAACAAAAAGAACATCACCTCAAGTCAAGACTGACATGTTTTAATTGTCACAGCCTTTTGTGGATTGGAGTTCACTTTATCAGATGCAAGTGGCTCAGTAGACATTATTCCTTGGGCAGCAATTTAGACTGTAAATGTGTTAAGTCAGTGACTTCGCTCTTCTGCTTATACTCCTTGTACCCTGTGCTACTCTGTTGGTAGTAACAGGGGAGGTCATCACCACCACTTAGTGAAGGGAGTATCAGAAAGCAGAGACATAACTGTGTGGTCACCTCTGCATGGTGTAAGCAAAAATTAAACTACATGCGTGATACACTACATAAATAAATCGTTGAATACCTGAAATAGATTTATTTTCTTTTCTACAGTTTACGAAACTCCCATAAACAGAATAGCATGTCTATCTCTTAATTGTATCTTAAGCTGCAACACAACCACAGGCCTGCCTATAGGAAACCTCTCTAAGAAATTGTAAACCTAGACACATGATACAAGATGCCCCTTTCAATGGCATGTTATCAAAGTTAGTTATAGTACATTGCTGTTTCCTAACATTCTCTGCCTTTAGCTTATGCAGCACTGAGTATGCATTCGGTAAGACAGGAATTAACAAAATTCCAGCAGTGTGCTTAAACGATAAGGACCCATTTGAAGGAAGGGATCTCCAAGGGAGTACGGAAAAACCTGCAGCTGAAGGCAAGCAAGTCCGGATATGTAACTCAGCATGAGCATAAACAGGAAGTGGAGCAGCTTGCGTTTGGATTGACACTCTGGCTCCAAGGGCCCATCTGAAGGCATAAGGGTTGACCTCTGTCAAGAGAAAATATTGAGGCTTTGCAACAGTCGGTGTGATCCTGACACCTGGCAGGCACTACCAACCTTATTATAAATAACAAACATCAGCAAGAGAAGCTGGTCCTCACAAAACATGGGGAGTGGATATAATATTGCACTTACTATTTCTGCTTTATTTCATGGAGCCATTAAGCCATTAAATCAGAGCTTAGAAATGTTTCTTTTTTGAGGGGAGACAACATCCTGAATCCCCCAGTCACTAGCGTAGTAGTAGTAGTAGTAGTAGTAGTAGTAGTAGTAGTAGTAGTAGTAGTAGTAGTAGTAGTAACAACAAGCCCAATGAATGGTCAATTAAATTATAAAACAGAATAATTATAATAATTAAAAATAGAGATGGGCACGACTCAAAAAAATGGTGTTTCGTTTGTCGTTTGGTCGTTTAGGGGGTCCGTTTCGGTTCATTTTCATTTTCGTGACTTTTTTGCAAAAAAAAATCATTTTTGTTTCGTTAGGTAACAAAACAAAAAAATGAAAACAAAAACAAAAAATTGCTGTATCATTAGCACTTTTTAGTTCAATGCATCTGCTGCAATGAAAACGAAAAACACAGCAAATTTGGTCGTTTTGTTTTCATTTTCGTTTTGTTTTTAAAAAATTCGTTTCATTTTCGTTGCATAACGAAATGAAAAAATGAAAAAAAATGAAAAATCGCTCGTTTCGTGCCCATCTCTAATTAAAAATAATAATAAAAACAGCAGTAGTCCCCAAAGGGTAACATTTCTCATCAGTGCTTCCACTCCTGATGATCCCCCACAAGAGATTACAGTGTCTGGCGACATGAATCAGAATCAGAATCAGAATCCTTTTATTGGCCAAATGTGGTTGGACACACCCAGAATTTGTTTTGGTAAAAAATGCTCTCCATATATAAGAAGGAAATATAAGAATCATATATTCAACAATAAAAAAACACAGTACAACAATACAATATAACCTATTATTTAAAAAGGAAGAAAAGAAGTAAAAATTAATTATTCAACAGCTTGATAGCACTTGGAAAGAAACTATCTTTATATCTAGTTGTCCTAGTATGCAATGCTCTAAAACATCGCCATGAAGGTAACAATTGAAACAGATTATGTCCAGGATGGGTGGAATCTGTATATATTTTCATCACCCTCTTTTTAGCTCATGTGGTATACAATTCCACAATAGACGGCAAATTAGTAGCAATAATTTTTTCTGCAGTTCCAATTATCCGTTGAAGTCTATGTCTGTCCTGCTTAGTCACAGAACTAAACCAGACAGTTATAGAGGAACAGATGATAGATTCAATAACACCTCTATAAAATGCCCTACTAGAGGGGAAATAAGAAGCAGGTGAGGATACAGGTGGTAGACAAAATGACAATGGTGTGTTAACACAAGAATGGTCCTGGCCAAGCTGTTAGAGAATGATTGTTAATATATGTAGCGTGTTAAGAAACCATAATCTGTATTTAAACCCTCAGAGATGCATTTGAACTCGTTTGTGTAGCCTGTCTCTAGTGTCTCCTTCTCAAGTCTCTCTCTGAAATGTTGGCATGAGGAACCTGCCTGCTCAGTTCTGTTCTCTACATCAGGACAATGGCCGGGGCAGAACGGACATTTGCCAAGAGGATCTGCTCAGTGGATGGATACAGCAGAAAAGAATAACCGAAAATATTGGAGAGTAAGCAATGAGCATACAATGAGCCATTTCCTGCTGTTCTACTGCCTCCGAGCCCATCCAGCAAAAGCATTTTCATACCGCTATTTTAACACATGAGGAACAATAGTTTACAAAACCATTCTGCGGGTAGAGGATGGAGCTAAGCAGCTCTGAGGTGACACAATATAAACCTCGCCACATGAAATGCTGGAAGTTGATGTAAACAGCTTTTAATAGCATTGAACATTTGTTCACTTTGTTTAGCCCATCTGGATGTTCCATTGTGTGCTCCGTTCAACGCCCGCTCTGCCGCCGGGTGACAGTTGATATATGTTAAGTACAAGAAGAGTGCCGCAGCCCATTTGGGGGACCCTCAAGAGAACATTTACTGTTTTGTGAAATATTCTGTCAAGCAGCTTTACAGCATCGCCTGCATCCTTTGTGGCGCTGTGCCAAAGTCCTCTGGTTTGCTTGCTGGCTTGCTGGCTTTACGAATCAGAGAATTGTTGGGCTCTGACTGTTTGTAAGGTTAGACAAACTCTATGCCAAAGCCCTCTGACGAAAATTTGCAGAGTATCGGCTGACAGGAATAACAGAATAAAGAGAGCCACTCGTACCGAGAGGTTTGTTTAGCTCATTTGCCAGGTAACCTGGCCAACAAATCAAGCTGTCAAAAAGCAATAAAAGAACTACTTAGTCATAAAATGAAGGGGAGGGGGATAATATCCTGAAATCTTTAGGCAGTTCCATCTGCATAAAACAAGACTGCGTGCTGCATTTTAATAATAGAGACTAGGGCATGGAATCAAACCCTGAAATTCTGGCTGAGAATCCATTTTCAGGCGGAGCAGTTGGGTTATATATACCATATGCTATCTGATTCCTATACGAGCAAGTGGTCACAGATAATCCAACATAAAGTTAGATCTATTGGAATGCCTCTCGAGTCCATTCTAATGTTAAATCAACATCAGGCCTATCGAACCCTTAGTCAGCGAATTGATGACATCAAGAGACAAGAACTGACTGCCACAGCAAATAGAACCTGCTCACCCCAGGCACACAGTATTCTACCAGGGAATCAGAAACAAGCAAATTATTTATCCTTGTTAGGAACTCCACAAGCCTGCAGAGCATTTTGTTTGGCAAGACTCAATGTGCTCCCTTCAGCTATGCTTAAGGGTAGATATAATGGAACCCCACGCCAAGAACGTTTATGTCCCTGTGGAGCTGGGGTACCCGAATTTTTAACTCATATTCTTTTATACTGTACCTTTTACAAAGAAATTAGAAGAGACCTGATTTATCCTTTAATTTTTAAATTTCAAAGTTGTCCAGATAAGATCTTGGTAGAGTACTGCCTTTCAGACAAGAACTCATATATAACTACCCAGGTGGCTAAATTCCTCTTGGCAGCAATTCATAGAAGGGCTACGATAGTGGCAGATAAATGACACTGTAATCTACTGTTGGCAATGTTATGATATAGTTTTATTCTGTGTATTACTGGTTGCCCGTTGCCTCCCGAATAAGGTTCAAGGTGTTGGTTTTGGCTTACAAAACCCTCCATGGCTTGGCCCCTGTCTATCTGGCAGAGCGGCTTCACCGACAATCAGATCGAGCCCGACCCACCCGGTCATCATTGGCCCTCTCGCTTCAGACAGTCCCCCCGAGAGAGGCCTGCAAAACGAGTACTCGCGGGCAGGCCTTCTTGGTGGTGGTGCCGCTTCTATGGAATAACCTACCCAGCGAGTTGAGGCAGGCTTCATCGTTGGCATCCTTTAGGAAAGGTCTGAAGACCCTCCTTTTTAGGGATGCCTTCAATAATGACTAGAGTTTTTTTCCTTGTCCCATATGCTGTAAGTTTGTCCCTGCCGCTGCTGCAGTCTTTGCCTTTTTGTGGTTTTTATGTGAACCACCCTGAGTTCCCGCTCGGGAAGTAGGAGCAGTATATAAGTGTGAATAAATAAATAAATAAATAAATAAATAAATAAATAAATAAATAAATATTGTTCTGTTTAAACTGTTTTCGGGTCACATGACCGTAATAAACTTATTTATTATAATAATACGTATTGTCATTGTGCAATCATGGAATCCCAGTACTTGTGGCCATCCATTACATTTAAGAAAGGAAACAAGTGGCCTGAGGGCTTCCTTCTTATCATCAGAAAGATACCACCACCAAATTCCTTTATTGTACCAACCACCTCTTCCATACCTCTGTTCTACTTTGGGGTTGAAAAACCATGTGGGCCAGTCTGACCTATCTGCTGAATTTAAGGACTACCTACCAACCTAGAGTCACAACCTAACAAAATTAGCATTATGGAGCAATTGTTATAGTATCGTGGACATACGACATTGACCTCTTGCCCTTCATGGAAGTGCATCGAGAGTACAGGCACAATCAGCTCTAAGTCATCTTCTCAGAACATGTTTTTAGGATCAAAGGCCCTAGAATCCCACCATGGAATGATAGCTGAGATTTACAGCCCCACACAGTCACTTTTTAAACACTGCCACCATCTACAAAACTTCTTCCCAACTCACTGTAGGATCTTAAAAGCCCTGGTTTCACCAAAGCCTGTCCACCATATGTATGCATATGTGAAGGCCTGGATGTGTGTTGGGGGGGGCTCTCTCTTATTTATTTATTCAGAATTCCTGGCTCTATGAAACTCCAAACATTTGCCTGCAGGACTCTATTCATAGCTACAAATGAACACCTGCATATTGTGAAGATCTGTAGTTCTAGTTCTCCTACCTAACTCATGCAGATATGGAAACTGGAGCACATACTTTTAACAATAATTAAAATAATTACTTTCAGTGGTAAATTGTGGATTCTGTAATTCATAAACAGTATAGTTAGGAAGCATGACACTAATTGAAGAAACAGACATGTGCCATGCTTTGTAGAAGACAGTCCTCTGATTGATTAGATGTCTGGTTGAAGTCAAGTTTCATGAAGTAAAACCCTACAAAATGACCTTCTAAGTGGCCCATCCACAGTGAAGACTAGGCTAGCAGGCTGAGCAGACACAGAGGCCACCTGGTCATAGTCTTCCTTGCCATTGTGTGAACAATTTCTTTTCTATTTAAATCACAATAACTATTTTTAGCTGTGCACCTTTGGGCGCTTTTACATGACCCCTAAGATCCGCTGGCCACTTAAATTCGGACCAAAGATCTTGGGGGTTCGTCGCTCTTCCTGTGTTCCCACCCCCTCCGCACTTCCTTGCTCCCGTCTGCATGAGGAGAGGGAGAAAAAAAGGGAGAAAAGAATGCAGGCTCACCTCCAGTCTGCCAGTGGAAGCCGCCCCGAGCCTGTCTCGTTGTGATTCCTGTCTCTTAAAGGGGTGGCGGGGACAAACAAACAAACAAACACAAGTTGAGGAGAGCCCGGCACTCACTGCTTTATATCCACATCAGAAATTTTTTCCCCTTGGAGACCAGGTACTTTTAAAATGCGCTGGGATGCGCTTAGGTGGGCGTGGTCGCACTTAATTTTCTTTAAATTGCAGAGCTGGTGGGAAAACAATTTTAAGCTCCGCATCTGGGAGCCCTTTGCGTCGGATTTTAGGGGTCGTGTAAAAGCACCCTAAGTGGGCATTACAGACAAAATTACACAAAGTCACTGTAATGATGAAAACTATGATACGCGCTTATATCACTATATTAAGAAAGAAATACCAGTTAAATCAACAAACAAAATGAAAGTTCTCATCCATAGCTGGAACCATTCTTGGGATGCACCTCTGCATACTCTTTGAAGGTGAAATCGTCCATATTGCCTCTGATCCTTTTTTCAAGTAGAAAGGTGGGGCAAAATACTAAAAATCAATAAATCTAGTACCAAGAGACGTGGGAAGATGAGCATTGCACTGCACAATGCCATGCTTTCTCCATCCATCTCTGGGTCACTTGTGGCATGCATTGGTGCCTCATCTTCTCAGACTGTCTACTCTAAACTCACAGGGACTGGACCACGAGAGGACCATACAAGGTTTTAGTTGCTTCTAACTACCTTATTCTGTTATTTTAATTTCTGTACAGCAATTAAAGTAAGACAAGCTTAAATATTCCATTTACTTATGAGACAGTTGTTCTGTGAACAGTTGTTCCACACGTCACTATATCGCTCCAAAACTCAACCCCGTGCTTGATCCTCTTATTCTCTCTCTCTCTCCCTCCCTCCCTCCCTCTCCCTCCCTCCCTCCCTCTCCCTCTCCTTTTCTCTTTCTCTCCCCCCCTTCTTTCCTCTTCTGTGCATGACCATGAAGTCAGATTCACGCCACAGGCACTGCTGTCAGAGCCTTAATCATATATGACACTCTGTTAGATTTTTAATACTAGATGGTCTTTAAGAAACCAAACAACACTGCACAGACACAGTGTGTGTGTGTGTGCGTGCGTGTGTTGTGTCATTACAGTTGTGACCGACTCTTCGTGACCCCATGTCCATATGCCTAATTGTATGTGTAGAGTGACAAATATGATTAGGCTGTTTCATATTAGGCAGTATATATAATGTATTATTAAGGCTGCAATCAAAATACTTTTATGAAAATCCATCATGACCAATATACCTGATAAAAACACTTGAGGTAAATTAAGCTTGCCTCCCCATTAATATGACTTTAGAGATCTCCACGTCAGCCTTTCATGGCACAGGAAGTTAAAGAACTGAAGAAATCTATAGAAGTAGGATTTTTTTAAAAAAAGAAATCTGGCAAAATGGCCATTGTTTTCGTATAAATTAAATTATTAGATGTTTGGCTTAATTAGGACTAAGTTTATCCTCATGCCAGTCACTTGCCTTTCTGGATTACCTTCCTATAATAAAAGTGGAAGTGTATTCTGTGACACAAAAGTTCTTCAACAGCTGATAGATGTCAGTGCTGTAAAACCGAATGCCACCTCATTGGTGGTGGGATGTGTCAGGTTTGGGGTTTTGTTTTGTTTTTAAAGTGAATATGCTAATTCTGCTGATTAAGATATTGTTTTCCCCTCTTGTGCCCTATTCATTATGCAAGGCTGCAGAATATGAAGTGTGGTGTGTGATCCGGGCAATCTAATGATCTCCCACACCTGCTCATCTGGTACAATTTTAATTAACACTCCAAGGAGGTTTGTCAAGAGTAATCAAAAACATTGTCGCTTATAAAGCTGTGGCAAGAAATCAATAGTTTTCATCAGAAAAGGTAAGGTCTGGCATAACTGAACCATTTAATTGCTTCATTCCAATAAACAAAACCAAACAAAAACAAAAAAAAACCCTGCACATTTTAATGACTTGATCCTGGAGATCAATATCAAGCCGGCATATCGCATTAAACAGCAACATGTGGTGGGACGTTCGCAGTCATTTCCATTCAGAAGGCTGCATTCCTCTTTTTTATTTCCATCCCGAATGGCGATGGGTTGCTGAGCCCATGCAGCGCGATGATTTATATCAAATGAGTGACCTCTAGGGCTGTAAGACCGAACGGGTGACTAGTTCTCAATGGTAAGCTACTGGCACTTGACAAAGTGCCTGGAGCAAAATGAATTTACTTCTCTTTTCCTCAATCATCAACAGGCACTGCCCTGACCCCCATTCTGCCTCCTATAACAAGATCCCCTGTCTGGGACTGAAAAATTTACTGTCATCTCTACTTCTCAGGGAGCTCAAGTGAATACTTCTGTCACCTTCAGTGAACTGAGTCTGTAAAAGATTTAACTAAACACCAGTCACAGTTTAAAAACTAAGTAAGTACATCTCGTATAACAAAGATAACCTTTGAGCCCTGTCCCTCCTTAAAAGCCACTTTGCAACTAGCAGGGCTGGCAACGGCAGAGCTGTTATTACAGCTTTGTTCTGCCATTCTGTACAGAGGGAAATGCTTCGTGTCTCTGGTGGTTACTCTAGAGTAAATACACTGGCAAAAATGAGAATGCCCCTGTGTCAGTTGATTGAGGACTGCAGCCCTGATTTGTCAGTTCTTCCGTTGGAAGATTAATTTGAGATTTATTCGTTGTACTGTACGTTTTGTAACGATAAAGCAGAATAAACACCTTTTCATTTTTTTGTCTCCCAGAGGCTATAGCGCAAGGATTATTTGCTGAAGATACTGTAGCATTTTTTAATTACACATATACCTATCTCATGCCTCAGGATGCAAATCCAGCGCTGATAGTCCTTCCAGAATTCTTGAAAATATGGATACAGTAAGCAAAGAAATGCAGAATGTTAAAAATTCAAAGCTCCTTTCTCAGCAGTAACTTCATTTCAGATACCAGAACTACTGCAGAGAGCAGGTATTTGACAACTGTTTCTTAACGGGATTTGGATTACATAAACTGATACAGAACATGTTGAAACAAATTAAGGCAGGAATGCCAGCTCTAATTGAAATATTTGAATTCACATATAAGAAGCCATTAATTCTAAATATTAAAAATAAACGTGGCTTAGCCTTCTCGAAATTAAAGCAACCAAAAATAAAGATTTTACAAAATGAAATAAAATGCAAAAAATTTATATAGCATGTGGCATATCCAAAATATGCCAAGCAGCGACCCTTGAAAATGCACAACCATGGAAATTATATTCTGATTATCTTTGAATTAGAAGTTGTTGTGACTCTCAAATTTATCAGTGGTTCATTTCCCCCCAATTTCAACAAGTAATAGAAGAGAGTACATAAAAGCTAGCCACACATGTAAAACCCATCTCTCTCTCTCGTTCTTGAACTACTACAAATATAGTGTGTGTTTGTTAATCATTTTAACTAGGCTGTTAAAAGTGATAAAAATTAAAAATTTCAGGACCTCCCTACATCAACAATAAGGCAATTAAACAAGTGACACTTGATGTTTTATTCCAGCCTCTCTGCAAAGCCTTGCACCAAATTTTCACTCCCTCTTTAATTTTCAATTCTTCTGCCCTCCCTGCTTCATAGCTCCTAGGCTACTGGCTTTTACAATCTGTCCCTAGAGAGCCAGGAGTTATTACCCCTGTCGATGGAAGAGAAAGGGATGTTATTCCCTTGTCACCCTCGCTGGCTCCAGCAGATTCCTAGCTCTGATCTATAGCCTTCATTGGAGAAAAGCATCCGACGCGCTGTTAGTTCTCAGCCCTGTCAGATCCATCTACCTGTGCTCCTGGCATTTACTTACTGGAGCCCGGATGACACCCGGAGCCGTCGCCGGAGTCAGAGCAAAGGATTACAGAAGCAAAAACTCTACACAGAACACTTTTCTTTGGCCTCGGTAATAGGAACGTCAGTTGCACAACCCATACTAATTTATCAGGGAAGACACATAGGGGGCATGTTAATTCCACAAAACATCATCCGACACTAACTCTCGGCTACCTGGAAAACTGCTTCATCTCAGTGCTCCCCTCCACCTCTTGGAACAATGTGTTTCTTGGGACAGCCCTGATTCTTTCAAAGGCTCCCAAAAGTCAAACCATTTCAAGTAAAACTTCCTATGTTATTGTTACTTAAAACACGTGCCAAGACGTACACTCTGCTTTAGGAATGTACTGCATTGAATGTTAACACTTGTTGTGTCAAACATTCCTATACGCATGTGGCAACCCCTTCTGAATTTCAGGAGCCCTCTAAAACCACTCTCTACTTCCCACTTTTCAAGAAACAGTTGAAAAGATGAAAGCCAACACTTTGTCAGCATTATCTCTGAGTTTTCAGGCTTTTAGGGTCAAAACCCAACAGAAGAAAAACCATGTGCATCGGACAGTTTCCTTGTTCTTTCTCCGGTCATGACAGTATCCATGCCGCCAGGTGAGCAATTTGGAAAAGAGTGGCAGGTTAAGTGTTGGCATTTTATTTGCAGCTTCATGTGGTGCCTGCAGTTTGTTTGACTAGGTGAGATTTTCCTGGCCTGGGGTGATGATTTCTCCAACCCTCAATTATTCCTCCCAGTCTTTAAATTTAAAAAGAGCCCCACCTCTCTTTCCTTGTCTAGTGTCAGTGATTTGTTTGCTGTTGATCTGTTCAGTTGGTTGCTAAGTCTGTGGGCAGTAAAGAAGGAAGCATGTGCTAGAGGGTGTAAAGTAAATAAATGGTTTTTATTCTTTTCCCTACATTTCCTTGTGCATTTGCCCTGATATTATTGTATGGAGCAAAAGGATTCTGGCCTAAGAGTCAAATGAGGCTAAACATTACAGATTGCATGTAATCTGAAGAAAACACTCCATAAGAGCTCAAGGAAGTCAGATTAACAAAGCAGGAGCTTTTTGTGATTGGTCATTAGGAAATATAAGCAGGAGCTTTGTGTACAAGCATGATTGCACAGCCAGGAATCACTTCTCTTGGACAGTAACATGATCTCAATTTTAAATGATGTACTGTCTATAAAATGACTCTGCTATGCCTCTTTTCTTTTGTCTGCTTTAATCATGCTCAGATTAAGGAGTTTTAGAGCCCTTTTGGAAAGGAAGTTGTTCCAATGTTGGCCAACCCAGGTGCTCATGGACTGAAACTCCCAAAGCTTCCCTCCTCCTTAACAATAGATTTCTTATTTCTTCCCACTTCTTTCAAAGGCTCAGAACAGTTGGCCAACTATTTAAAGCAAAACATCATAATGTTCTGTCTTAACTGTTCCAGATAGGGAACCCTCATTGGTATATTTGCCTAAGCCATGAAGAAATATTCTGACCCACTGAAGTCACCTGAGCTTCAGTTGACAGTGACCGATCTAAGGCACTCCCAAAGTTCAACCCAGATTCTTTAGAACAAGTAGAACGCCATTTAACCAGATAGATGAATGATGCATTTTTTTTTCATGGATAAACATATGTAGTAATATGCCAACCATTTTTTTAAAAAAGCAATTTGAGTAGTAAGAAAAAAATAATTGCATTTTGTATGCAAGTGTATGAGAAGAACCTTCCAGTAATTGACAAAGGTCCTTACAGCCAAATGTTGCAAAAATATTTTAAATGCATACACAAACAAAATCATTTCAGCTGGAAAGGGACACCAAGTACAGGGTGCATAAAAACAAAAACAAATCTGATTAATTCCTGGAGAATGGTGCAAGGCCCTTTAAACCTTGGAAATGAAACAAAAATGCATTCTAAATATTAGAAGAATCCCAGTAGCATAGCCCTTCTACAAGGTCATTACACAGTCTAAGTATTACCAATTGATCATTTTATATAAATTTAGAATGGTAATCATTAAACAATACTCTGAACTATGGAATTATTATTCATTTACATGCCTCCGTGCCACCCTTCACTTTTCATCGGCAGTATCTGGCTGTAAGTTTTAACACAATGCATCTGAGTCCTAAATTATCAAGTCTATCCACAACCAGAAGGTCTCCTTTGTTGGTCTATTAAGATATCTATATTAGAACAAGATTGTTTTGCAGCTCTCCATCTAGACTCCCACATGGCAAGCGGAAAAGTTGGGATGGAAGAAGACTCAAGGATGGGGAGGGGGGTGAGGTGGTTCCAAGAAGAACAAAGAAGTGGAAACAAAGCAAATCTTACTTTGAAAAGAATGGGGCAGATCCTGTTGCCAGGATTGACATTTGTTGGTAAAATCAAGCCTTCAAGGCTCAGAAAATTAAAACCAGAATTTAATGGAATGTATGGTAAAAAGACAGAATGGAAACCAATGAGGAGAAGAAGGAAGATAATAAAGAGGGAGACTATGATCAAAACAGATAGGTTTTATAGAAATACATGAGATAAAGGGACAAAAGCACATCATCTTAGATGGTAAAAAGGTAAAGGTAAAGGTTGCCCCCACACATGCACGCTAGTCGTGTCTGACTCTAGGGGCGGTGCTCATCTCCGTATTCAAACTGAAGAGCCAGTGCTGTGCAAGTCCATGGCCACGTGGCCAGCATGGCTGCAAGCAAACACTGTTTTACCTTAGTGCTTTTTATGGCAGTACCTATTTATCTACTTGCATTTACATGCTTTCAAACAGGTAGGTTGGCAGGAGATGGGGTTAACAGCGGAGCTCACTGTGCTGCGTGGCACCTGGGATTCGAACTGCTGAGCTGCCGACCTTGCAGCTGACAATTTTCAGTGTTCTTGTCTGCTGAGCCACCATGCCCATCTTAGATGAGATAGTATCAGTTTGTTCCGAAGAAAGTAAAAAAAGCAGAAGCAGAGCTTGGAGAGCTGTGAATATTATAGTTTTTAAAAGTGTAACTTGCTAATCATAAACCTTATTAAGGGCGCTTTTACACAACCCCTAAAATCCGAGGCAAAGGGAGCTTAAAATTGTTTTCCCACCAGCTCCGGACTTTACAAAAAATTAAGTACGACCACGCCCACCTAAGCGCGTCCCAGCGCATTTTCCAAGTACCTGGTCTCCGAAGGTGAAAAATTTCTGATGCGGGTTGCAAGGCAGTGAATGCCGGGCTCTCCTGCCTTCTGTTTGGTTTTTTTTTTTTTTGCCCCCCCCGCCCCTTTAAGAGACTGGAATACTTCCCGGGGCAGCTCCCCACGGCAGAGTGGAGGTGAGCCTGCATTCTTTTCTCCCTTTTTTTCTCCCTCCTCTCACGCAGACAGGAGCAAGGGAGTGCGGAGGGATGGGAACACAGCAAGAGGATCAAACCCCCAAGATCTCTGGTCTGAATTTAAGTTGCCAGCGGATCTTTGGGGTCATGTAAAAGCGCCCTAACCTGTCTCCAGTACTGACTTTAAAAGCTGTGCTTGTTGGAGCTCCCAAGAAATCTTCAGATAGAAACTGACCTGCAATCCATATTTTTGAGTACATATTTGAAAGGTTTGGTGATCAGGGGGCTGAGTTATTAAGCTCCAAAGGGGTGCCAGTAGTTAATTGAAAGAGTATGTAAGCCATGCACCAGCAATTTAGGGGTTAATTTAACCACCAGCTTAATAACTCAGCCCCCTGATCATCAAACCTTTCCAAATATGTACTCAAAAATATGGATTGCAGCCATGTATTGGCATGGAAATGGCAGAGGTAGCTTCCTCAAGCAATTCTAGGTAAGCCCCCAACATTTGGAAAAGTTTGGGGGTTAGGGGGCTGAGTTATTAAGCTCCAAAGGGGGTGCTCCCAGGAAACAATCATTAAGTGAGAAAGCTTGCTCAAACAATTCCCTTAATCATGAAATAATGATTTCCTAGGGGCACCCCCTTTGGAGCTTAATAACTCAGCCCCCTGACCCCCCCCAAACCTTTCCAAATTTGGGGGGCTTACAGGGAAGAGTTTGAGTTCCCCTGCCATTGATTCCTCTAGGATGAATTGTTTCGTTCTAGAGGGAGGAAATGATGTTTCATTACAAAATGAAGCAAAATGCATCCTACCATTTCGTTATGTAATGAAGTAATTTGTTACCTAACAAAATGATGAAAGAGTGTTTCATTTTTCATTTCTTGCCCATCTCTAGTATTGAGCTATGCCCAACAAACTCAGAGGACACATGGTATTTTAAGGCAAGACAGCACAATCTATCAGGGATCTAATGCAACGTCAGACCAAACAAAATTAATTAGATTTCATAGAAAGCATCCTGTATTAATGTAACATGGATTGAAGAATTTGCTCCAATTACAAGTGCTGAAGAAGAAGAAAGAGAAATCTTTTAGCGCACGTGTCCAGAAAAAGGCTGTGAAATGAACCAGTTCTTCATGCCCATCTCTAAAGCCAAGGTTTACCTAGCAAAGGGCAGCCTAAATGTTGACAACACCAATGGCAGCAGTCAAGATGGTCTACCAGATACCCTCTTCTACACACTGCTGAACAGGTGTTTAGGGTTTTCCCAGTCTTGCCTTTCCACTCAGCTGGGAAACACTGAACACCTTTTCTGCTGAAAAACAAACTGCTATGAACCGCCGAACCGGCATTTTGTGCCCATCTTTACCTGGCATCCATTTTTTTCTTTACTGGCAATGCTGGCACAATACAGTATTGTGCTGCAATGTCAGGCTATTTCTTGCCTTTTTTGAATTATGGGTACCGAAGTACAATATTCCACATTCAGAAACCGTAGGGTTATTTATTTATATATTTGTTTTCGTAGATTTTCACGGGTATAGGTATGCATGTTAGGGTGGATTCGGGTTTCTTCCCGTGTAGAAATCTGGTTGTTTTGGCGACGTTTCGACGAGGTCTCACTCGTCATCTTCAGGCTGGTGTTCTGGCTTCTTTCTTCTTGAAGCAAAGCGTGGTCTCAGTTGAAGTCCTTCTATAAATACTGCTGGGGGGGTGTGGTTTGCTTGCTCTGTTGCTGATTGTAGGTTCCTTTGTTCCTTTGTTCTTTTGTGATCTGCTGTGTGGCTGAGACGATCGTTAAGGGATTAACTGCTGGTGGCTGTTTAGATGGCTGTTTAGATGCTGGTGGGTTAGATGGCTGGTAGGTTCTGGCAGTATCCTGGGCTTTGGTGGAGTGGGGTCCTGTGTCTTGTGAATTCATTTTGGTCTGGCTACGTGTCTGTGGTCTCCCAATGTTTTTTGGGGTGTGTGAGTGTGCTCCATGTGGTGACTGGAGTGGGGTGCCGCAGTAGATGGTGCAGTCGTGGTTTTGTTATTGGATGGTGGTTTCGTTTCATCTGTGGGAAGGGTCTGGGTTTGTGTTTGGTGTGGATGGAAGGTGGTGGCATCTTGTGTCCTTTTGGACCTGGTGTCAGTCTTTGTGACAGAGGCTCGTCTGTTGACCAGGGCTAGTTTCAGATGTCAGGCAAGCGGGAGGTGTCATCACGTTTATTCATGTTGTTTGGGTGTTTCTCTATTTCAATGGCTTCCATGATTATTCGACTGTTGAAGTGTTCAGTTTTGGAGATGAGTTTGGTTCTTTCAAAGTCAATTTCATGACCTGTTGTTTTTATGTGCTGGAAGAGAGAGGAAGATTTTTCTTCTTTTTGACTGCGTTCTTGTGTTCTGCGATGCGTGCGCTTATTCTCCTGTTTGTCTGTCCGAAGTATGTGGCTGGACAGACTTTGCATGGTATTTCGTAGACTCCTTGGTTTTCTAGCTCAATCTTGTCTTTGGGGTTTCTTAAAATGTTGGCTATTTTTTGGTCGGTGCAAAAGGCTGTCTTGATATTGTGTTTGTGGAGAATTTTGCTGATTTTGTCTGTGGTGCCTTTGATGTAAGGGAGGAGGGCGGTGCCGTTGTTCTCTTCTGTTTCTTGGTTCTTGGGGGGTGTTTCCTTTTGGATTAGTTTGGTGATGGTGTTTTTTTGGAATCCGTTCGCAATTAAAACATTCGAGAGAGTGTGTAATTCAGTTTTTAGGTGGTCTTTGTCAGCGAGGCGTTTGGTTCTGGAGATGAGGGTTTTTGCTACGGAGTTGATCTGTGCAGGGTGGTGGTGTGATTGTGCATTTAAGTAGCGGTTTGTATGTGTTTTTTTCTGGTAGATGGTATGTCCTAAGGAGCCGTCGGGTTTTTGTAGATTAGGACGTCCAGGAAGGGAAGTTGGTTGTTGGCTTCTATTTCCATAGTGAATTGTATTTTGGGGTGTAGGCTGTTGAGATGTGTGAGGAAGTTGTTCAGTTTATCTTTCCCGTGTGGCCAGATAACAAAGGTGTCGTCAACATATCTGAGCCAGAGTTTGGGTTTATGTTCGGACTTCTGTAACGCGTTGGTTTCAAAGTGTTCCATATATAGGTTTGCGATGACCGGTGAGAGGGGTGATCCCATGGGTGCTCCTTCTATCTGTTTGTATCTTTGTCCATTGTGGATGAAGTATGTGTTGGTTAGGCAGTGGTTGGTCAGATCTAGGATGTGCTTGGGGGTTGTATTTGTTGTGGATAGCTGTCAAGGCTTCTTGAATGGGCACTTGTGTGAAGAGCGAAACAACATCGAAGCTCACGAGTAGGTCATTGGGTTGTAGGTCTTGTTTCTTTATAATTTCTATGAAGTGGATCGAGTTTTGTACGTATGAAGTGATGGATTCTGCATAGGGCTGGAGTTGTTTGGCAAGAAATTTGGCGAGGTTTTGTAGAGGTGAGCCTATGGAGCTGACTATGGGTCTGAGAGGTGTTCCTTCTTTGTGAATCTTGGGAGGCCGTAGAGCTTGGGGCATCTGGATGATTTCTCTCTGGGGATGATGCTTGGCTTGATTTCTTCACTTAAGGGAGAGGCTTTTATTTTGGCTTTGGTGGTTTTTTTCCAGGTAGGTGGTGGGGTCTGTGTTCAAAGGTATGTAAGCAGGGTCTTGTAAGTAGGTTGGATAATTTGGCTTGGTAGTCGGATGTGTTCATCACCACTGTGGCATTGCCTTTGTCTGCTGGGAGAATGATTATGTTGTGGTCTTTCCTCAGGTTGGTGAGGGCTTTTGTTCTTCTTTGTGTAAATTGCTTCTGGGTGGTTTGCTGGAGCAGAGGACATTGGTGACTTCGAGTCTGATTTTGTTGGCTTCATCTGGGTTGATTTTGGTTAGGCTGGCTTCCACTCCGCATATGATGTTTTCGGTGGGGATGTGTCTGGGGGCGACTGCAAAGTTGAATCCTTTGGAAAGGACTTTGGTCTCTGCGATGGTGAGTGTCCTGTCTGATATGTTGTGAACTGTTTGTTTCATGGGTTGTTGTGTGGGGGTTGGGCTTCTGGCGTTTTTCCAGTTTGTGGAGTTTGTTGGTGTGTGTGTCTGTCTTGTGGGAGGTCTCTGTTTCAGCTCTCCAGGCGGCGAGTTGCTTGGATTTGTTCCAGAGTGTTGGGTGGATTTTGTTGCTGAGTTTGAGGTGGAGAGTGAGTAGATCTCTGTTGGTTTGATCTAGTAGGTATCTTTTCCTGTGTAGTTCGCTTCTGATTAGGGCTAGTTCTGTTCTTTTCAGGATCCTTTCGCTGGATGGAGTTTTTGAGTGGAATTTCAGTTGGAAGCTTGTGGGGATCACATTTTTGTCTCGGCAGTTGCGTAGGAATGCAATGTCACATAAGATGGTGGCTCTTCGGACTTCTAGTTTCTCGTAGGTTCTGGTCAGCTGGAAGGTTTCCTCCCGTAGAGGTCGGATATTTGTTTTCGTAGATTTTCACGGGTATAGGTATGCATGTTAGGGTGGATTCGGGTTTCTTCCCGTGTAGAAATCTGGTTCCAAACGAGGTCTCACTCGTCATCTTCAGGCTGGTGTTCTGGCTTCTTTCTTCTTGAAGCAAAGTGTGGTCTCAGTTGAAGTCCTTCTATAAATACTGCTGGGGGTGTGGTTTGCTTGCTCTGTTGCTGATTGTAGGTTCCTTTGTTCCTTTGTTCTTTTGTGATCTGCTGTGTGGCTGAGACGATCGTTAAGGGATTAACTGCTGGTGGCTGTTTAGATGGCTGTTTAGATGCTGGTGGGTTAGATGGCTGGTAGGTTCTGGCAGTATCCTGGGCTTTGGTGGAGTGGGGTCCTGTGTCTTGTGAATTCATTTTGGTCTGGCTACGTGTCTGTGGTCTCCCAATGTTTTTTTGGGGTGTGTGAGTGTGCTCCATGTGGTGACTGGAGTGGGGTACCCGTGAAAATCTACGAAAACAAATATCCGACCTCTACGGGGAGGAAACCTTCCAGCTGACCAGAACCTACGAGAAACTAGAAGTCCGAAGAGCCACCATCTTATGTGACATTGCATTCCTACGCAACTGCCGAGACAAAAATGTGATCCCCACAAGCTTCCAACTGAAATTCCACTCAAAAACTCCATCCAGCGAAAGGATCCTGAAAAGAACAGAACTAGCCCTAATCAGAAGCGAACTACACAGGAAAAGATACCTACTAGATCAAACCAACAGAGATCTACTCACTCTCCACCTCAAACTCAGCAACAAAATCCACCCAACACTCTGGAACAAATCCAAGCAACTCGCCGCCTGAGAGCTGAAACAGAGACCTCCCACAAGACAGACACACACACCAACAAACTCCACAAACTGGAAAACGCCAGAAGCCCAACCCCCACACAACAACCCATGAAACAAACAGTTCACAACATATCAGACAGGACACTCACCATCGCAGAGACCAAAGTCCTTTCCAAAGGATTCAACTTTGCAGTCGCCCCCAGACACATCCCCACCGAAAACATCATATGCGGAGTGGAAGCCAGCCTAACCAAAATCAACCCAGATGAAGCCAACAAAATCAGACTCGAAGTCACCAATGTCCTCTGCTCCAGCAAACCACCCAGAAGCAATTTACACAAAGAAGAACAAAAAGCCCTCACCAACCTGAGGAAAGACCACAACATATCATTCTCCCAGCAGACAAAGGCAATGCCACAGTGGTGATGAACACATCCGACTACCAAGCCAAATTATCCAACCTACTACAAGACCCTGCTTACATACCTTTGAACACAGACCCCACCACCTACCTGGAAAAAACCACCAAAGCCAAAATAAAAGCCTCTCCCTTAAGTGAAGAAATCAAGCCAAGCATCATCCCCAGAGAGAAATCATCCAGATGCCCCAAGCTCTACGGCCTCCCAAGATTCACAAAGAAGGAACACCTCTCAGACCCATAGTCAGCTCCATAGGCTCACCTCTACAAAACCTCGCCAAATTTCTTGCCAAACAACTCCAGCCCTATGCAGAATCCATCACTTCATACGTACAAAACTCGTTTTCCACTTCATAGAAATTATAAAGAAACAAGACCTACAACCCAATGACCTACTCGTGAGCTTCGATGTTGTTTCGCTCTTCACACAAGTGCCCATTCAAGAAGCCTTGACAGCTATCCACAACAAATACAACCCCCAAGCACATCCTAGATCTGACCAACCACTGCCTAACCAACACATACTTCATCCACAATGGACAAAGATACAAACAGATAGAAGGAGCACCCATGGGATCACCCTCTCACCGGTCATCGCAAACCTATATATGGAACACTTTGAAACCAACGCGTTACAGAAGTCCGAACATAAACCCAAACTCTGGCTCAGATATGTTGACGACACCTTTGTTATCTGGCCACACGGGAAAGATAAACTGAACAACTTCCTCACACATCTCAACAGCCTACACCCCAAAATACAATTCACTATGGAAATAGAAGCCAACAACCAACTTCCCTTCCTGGACGTCCTAATCTACAAAAACCCGACGGCTCCTTAGGACATACCATCTACCAGAAAAAACACATACAAACCGCTACTTAAATGCACAATCACACCACCACCCTGCACAGATCAACTCCGTAGCAAAAACCCTCATCTCCAGAACCAAACGCCTCGCTGACAAAGACCACCTAAAAACTGAATTACACACTCTCTCGAATGTTTTAATTGCGAACGGATTCCAAAAAAACACCATCACCAAACTAATCCAAAAGGAAACACCCCCAAGAACCAAGAAACAGAAGAGAACAACGGCACCGCCCTCCTCCCTTACATCAAAGGCACCACAGACAAAATCAGCAAAATTCTCCACAAACACAATATCAAGACAGCCTTTGCACCGACCAAAAAATAGCCAACATTTTAAGAAACCCCAAAGACAAGATTGAGCTAGAAAACCAAGGAGTCTACGAAATACCATGCAAAGTCTGTCCAGCCACATACATCGGACAGACAAACAGGAGAATAAGCGCACGCATCGCAGAACACAAGAACGCAGTCAAAAAAGAAGAAAATCTTCCTCTCTCTTCCAGCACATAAAAACAACAGGTCATGAAATTGACTTTGAAAGAACCAAACTCATCTCCAAAACTGAACACTTCAACAGTCGAATAATCATGGAAGCCATTGAAATAGAGAAACACCCAAACAACATGAATAAACGTGATGACACCTCCCGCTTGCCTGACATCTGAAACTAGCCCTGGTCAACAGACGAGCCTCTGTCACAAAGACTGACACCAGGTCCAAAAGGACACAAGATGCCACCACCTTCCATCCACACCAAACACAAACCCAGACCCTTCCCACAGATGAAACGAAACCACCATCCAATAACAAAACCACGACTGCACCATCTACTGCGGCACCCCACTCCAGTCACCACATGGAGCACACTCACACACCCCAAAAAAACATTGGGAGACCACAGACACGTAGCCAGACCAAAATGAATTCACAAGACACAGGACCCCACTCCACCAAAGCCCAGGATACTGCCAGAACCTACCAGCCATCTAACCCACCAGCATCTAAACAGCCATCTAAACAGCCACCAGCAGTTAATCCCTTAACGATCGTCTCAGCCACACAGCAGATCACAAAAGAACAAAGGAACAAAGGAACCTACAATCAGCAACAGAGCAAGCAAACCACACACACCCCCAGCAGTATTTATAGAAGGACTTCAACTGAGACCACACTTTGCTTCAAGAAGAAAGAAGCCAGAACACCAGCCTGAAGATGACGAAACGTCGCCAAAACAACCAGATTTCTACACGGGAAGAAACCCGAATCCACCCTAACATGCATACCTATACCCGTGAAAATCTACGAAAATATATATATATATATATATATATATATATATATATATATATATATATATATATATATATATATATATATATATATATATATATATATATATATATATATATATATATATATATATATATATATATATATATATATATATGCATGTTAGGTGGATTCGGGTTTCTTCCCGTGTAGAAATCTGGTTGTTTTGGCGACGTTTCGACGAGGTCTCACTCGTCATCTTCAGGCTGGTGTAGTACTTGGATGGGAGACCACCAGGGAATACCAGATGCTGTGGGTGCCTGGAGTAGGAACTGGCAAACGACTTCAGTATTCCTGCCAAGAAAACTCCATGGTCATGGGGTCACAAAGAGTCGGTCACGAATGTAACAACACAACACTTTTTATTTATTTATTTATTTATTTATTTATTTATTTATTTATTTATTTATTTATTTTGAAGAATTGAGTAAGTTCATGAATGAAATTCCAAGTGAATATGAACATAAAAACCACTCCTGGAAGGCATGTTTTCTCCTCTGCTGCGAAACAGCAAGCACAGTGTGTAGATCTGTGCTGCAGCATTTTGCACATCCACTTAGTTGCTATATTGTTCAAGTAGAAGTATTGGTACCAGTGACGGATAATTGTGGAGGCCTGGCTGCTTTATGGTTAATTTGCACAGTTGCAGACACAGGCAATGGCATGCTAAATATAGAAAAATTCATTTTAGCAGGTTCGCATCATTCACTTCTTGCCCTATTTATCCGTTTTTGGTTTTTGCTTTTACTTTCTACCCTTTCTACCCAGCAGAGGAAACTTACATGTCCTCAACTCACAAGGATAACAAAAAGCATTTCAGAAAAAAATGGAAGCCAAAGGACAATGCCCAAATTATGATTTATTCAACTCTTAAAATAATCACAAAATTTGGAGCAGCTGTCTCATCCTAACAGCTACCAGGGTGGCTAATATTTAAAGAGGATATCTCAACCTGTTAGATTAAATCTTGGGCACAGCCTCAAAAATCCTTACACCAATCCTGTAAGGCAGACCAGCAATATGATTACAGGCCAGAGTGCCTTGAAGTAATTTGATCCAGGCAAAAAGAAGTTGAGCCGTGTGGCCATCACAAACACAATTACAAAATTAGGTTATAGGCGATGCCTTCATAGGCCACTATTAAAAATAAAAAAGAACATTGCAAGCTTTCAAGTGCAGTCAATCACCCTTCTTCAAAGCAGGTCCCAGAAGTTCAGACATGGTGAAAGATGTTCTTCACCAGATTACTTTTAAAGTCCTTATTTAGATGATGTTCTTAAAATCCGTGGCTAGATGTTGTTGTAGCCAGCAGGACAGGATTCTTGTTGGAGGCAAGCAGAGCAGTTGTAAAAGGCTGTTTCTTAACTCACACCCCCATTCTTCAAACAAAGAAACATGGGTCATATACCATGAGTCTGTGATTGGCATGAGATTAGAATAGGGAATGTCAAAGCTCACGAGTCACAACCCCATATGCACCCACTACATTATACCAGTTTTCCACCCTATAATTGCATATCTTGAGGACTGTTGATGCTCTGACTCAAAGCTGGCAGTAAGTGCCAGATGGTGCCCGAGGACTTGCTGAATTTCACTGAACAGCTGGAACCGCTTCCTGAAAGTGAAGTGCCATAAGAGGACCCTACTAGAAGCCTCTAGATGTCTTCGCAGAAGTCAGTCCCACTGAATACAGGTGGGGTTCATCCCTAGAAAAGTGTGCAGAGTCCTGGCGGACGGCAGGGCTGCAAAGACCGAGCAGAGGAAATTCATTAGCACAAAAGTACTGGCTGGCATCCCTTGCTTTCTAGCAAATGCCAAGCCCCGGGGTCCCCAGTTTGATGCTACTGGACTATGTGGGCTCCTCTCTGACATCAGCTGCATATGTGAATAAACAGGCCATTTTGGTTTATTATGATTCTTGCATTCATTTCACACATTCATATGCAATGTTTTCTGCTAAAAGTACACTGAGAGGGGGGGAAATAAAATCAGAACAAAAAAATTAAAAAACTAAAAGTCCATTTAAAAAAAACACATGGATATGTTTCATGACTATTCTCTGTAAAAGACATAGACTTCCCTTCCTGACTGGTATAAACTACACCTTTTCATTGGAGATAATAAGAGGGAAATTAAAATAAAATGTGTGTTCTCTGAATGTTAATCTGTTTTTCCTCCAACAATATGACTCCCTTAGACAGCTGTGCCTTAGCAATCAGACTTTCCAATGAAACTTTGGTCTACCTTTCAAATGAACAATCTCAAAAGACAGACATGCGGAATGGGAAATATGGAGGTGAGAAAAGGCCTTTGCTTCAACAAACAGACATATTTCATTGCTTCAGGGAGCACCTCTTCTACAAACATATTTAATACATCATTTAGCTTGACAGTAAGTGGCATGGTGGCTCAGCAGACTAAGGTTCCAAAAACTGTTGTCTGCAAAGTCAGCAGCTCAGTGGTTCGAATCCCAGATGCCATGCAGCAGAGCGAGCTCCTGCTGTTAACCCCAGCTCCTGCCAACCTAGCAGTTCGAAAGCATGTACAGTAAATGCAAGTAGATAAATAGATACTGCCACAAAAAGCGGGAAGGTAAAAACAGTGTTTCCTTGCAGCCATGCCGGGCACGTGGCCATGGACTTGCACAACACTGGCTCTTCGGCTTGAATATGGAGATGAGCACCACCCCTAGAGTCAGACAATCTTCGTTTGCTCCTAAACAAATGTTTTCCTTCATAATTGGCATTTTTCAATAGCATCGTCAAATGTTTTAGCCTCATTTCTCCCCTTGTACATTGTTGTCTTTAAAATAGTTCAATGGTTTAGGTAGAGGTTGGGAGTTCAGTTCCCACTGTACCTCTTTGACAGGAGTTAGACTTGCTGATACTTCACATCCATCTCATCGCTGTTCGTGGTCCTGCTGGGGACCGGTACGAAGAAATCTAACCGCACGTCCATTGCGGGACGAAGGGAGTTCATCCCGACCACGCCCACTGAACTGTGATCTAAGCGGGATGAGAGATTCCCCTCCCTGGCCTCGGGAATCTCCTCATCTCGCTTTTTGTTCCAATATGAGAGCCCGTGAGGTCAGTCTCCTCCCGCAACGTGCCATTCTCCATCTAGTGGTAGGAGTGCGAACTGCCATTCATCAGTACATTCCCTATGGGGTCAGCAACGCAGTGCAGAGAGATTAAAAGACAAATGCCTCGAACTCAGCTCCATAACGCATTGAAGGCAAGGCTTCGGAGAATCGAAACATTGAAAAACGGAAGGTCGGGCCGGAAAAAAAAAACAGAGAACAAAGGCATGGAATTTCACATCTCATCATGGAACGAGGATGTGCAGTAACAGTCATGCTGGTATCATCCCTCACGCCCGTGAGTACACGGGAACAGGGACAGAACCGCAAGAAGATCACGTGGCTGCAACCGACATCAACATGCAACGAACTTCCTCCCGGGACGAGAGTGGACGTGAAGTAACCGTCACTCCCTTCCTACTCTGCAGTTCCATGATTATATTATTCATTCTCTCCGTGAGTTGGTCTAGTTAGGTGTGTAAGTTACCTTTTGCCTCATTAGAAAGCCACCACAATAACAGGGGTCCCATACCAGAATGCGAAGTTCTTCAAATTGAATTCCCACTCTAGCAAAAAATAATGTATTGTCATAATAGTCCTTAACTCATTAAAAATAGAAGGCCAAAGGGTTTATAACATGATTTCATCCTGTTGGAGTTGTGGCTGTATGGTGATTTTATATAGACACACAGGCTTCTTTAAGAAGATGATTTCTTAAGATTTATGCTGACTTCCACATATCTTCTTTTCCATTCTCCAAGATGTCAAGAAAAAGGAAGTTAATTAACTATTTTTAGTCTGATTGGCGGCAACAATATTTTCTCAGATTTAGAAATTAGACTACATTCTCACTGAAGAACAGGATTTAAGGGTGCCAGAATTTCCTTTTGTGTCACCCTCATAATTTAGCAATAGTATCTTTACACAGCCTTGCACAGATATGCCATTTAGATAAGATGCAGGCAGAAATGTGTGTAAATGTCTCCAGTTTGACAAATCACACCAGACAAGCGCAAAAATGGTCATGAGTTCCAAAATTCAGTATCTGGATTCTCTCAACTTTCTTACAATGGGCAGAGTGACTTAGGCAACGCCACTTAAGAGCACATACTGTCAGCAGTGCTTAAAACAAGGAGATTTTTCTAGGCCTTAATAAAATGAAGGGACCTTGAAAATGGATATTCAGCATAGCATCTTCCTCTGGTCTCTTAAATAGTTCCAATGATTCTGCGTCAAAAGCTCCATACAAGTAGAATATGATCAGTAAAAAGAAAAGGTCCCTGTTATGATGAAGTGTACCTTGAATTATAACACCTGCAGAGGATAAGGGACAACGTCCATCATACCCTTCTAATGAACCTCTAAGAGCATATGGCTAGCCATACGGTGTTGTACTGGATGCACTAACAAGGCAGTTTTAATGGTCTTAGGACTGACTTTGTTTCCAAAAACTGGTTGGTCACAGACAATCCTGCAGACCTGGTAAAATGCTGACAAAGGAAGGAAATCTAATGTTGACATTGGCTTGCATGTTGTGGTTCCATAAAGAATCAGGATATATAAACCCCACTGTATCTATTCTCTTCTGTGTCCTCCTTATGTTGTATATTTCGGGGAACTGGACTTTCAACTGTTCTTTGTTTGGACTTTTGGGAATTACTGCCCCACAGCTCAGAAGAATTACTTTCAGTTATGACAACACCCAGAATCCCCAGAATAGAATGTCCAGTGGTCATACTGGATAGGGGAATATGGGAGCTGTAGTCCAAAATTGACTAAAGAATGGATAACTAAAGTAGGAAATTGCAGAAAACTAGATTTGAATAAATTGTAGAAAGAAGAAGCAGGATGGAGAATAAAGAACTTAGAAAAGGTATAGTAAATGGGATATATAGATTATTAAGAGGAATATAGAGAATAAGTTAAAAGAGATATGCAAGAATACATTAATAAAGAAATAAAAAGGAAGAATGGGAAAATGTGGAATAAAATAATAGTGAAAAACATGTCAGTGAGAGTAAAAGAAAACTGTTACAAAGTACTGTATATTGGAGATGGTAGTTAACACTTATGAAGTTAAGTATAATAAATAAAGAAATAGTTCTAATATGTGGGAGGTATAAAAAACAAAAAGGAACAGACCTGCATATGTGGTGGTTGTTTGAGATAAGAAAGAAGGAATGGACATTGATCTTTAAAGAAATTTAAGAAATAATAGGGAAAAGGATTAAAATGTCTGCACAAATAGTATTGTTAAATATGGATCTGAACACACAATTGAAGAAAGAGAAGGTAGAGTTGGTAATTATAATGATAACGGTGGCAAGGTTAATTTTTGCTAATCAAATAACATTGGAGGAATGGTATAGGGCAGTGATGGCGAACCTTTTAGAAACCGAGTGCCCAAACTGCAATTCAAAACCCACTAATTTTTTTGCAAAGTGCCAATACAATAATTTAACCTGTATACAGGTGGCTGTGAAGGGGTGATGTCAGGTGCCCACAGAAAGGGCTCTGAGTGCCACCTTTGGCACCCGTGCCATAAGTTCGCCATCACTGGTATAGGGAGTTATGGAATATGGCTATTGATGATAAATTGGCATGTGAAAGTAAAATTAGGAAGGGATTGAAAAAAAAATCTAATGATTTTAATGGAATATGGGATAAATTGTTGGCATATATATTTCAAAAAACTAAAGGGTACACATCAGAAGACTCAATGTATTTTTGAAGAGAAATTGGATGGTCAATATCTTAAGACTTGTGTAAGCTTGGTTTAAGTCCCAAGTGGGAGGTGGGTTGCATGGGGATTGTTTTGTTTTGTTGTGTTGTGTGTGTGTGTTCTTCCTTTGTGTATATCTTGTTTTTAAAAACCTAAAAAATAAAACTAGTAGGCAACATGGACAGCAGACATTTGAGCTGAGGGATTCTGGAGTTGTAGTCAAAAACAGCAACCTATCAAAGGTCTGGGTAAAACCTGGGAGCTATATTGATTAATACACACATGCATCGTTAGTTAGCTACCTGTATTGCCAGGATGTTTATGTTCATCAGGCTTTGAAAGTTTATGTCCAGATTTATTAACAGAACAATCATTGTCCAGCCCTCTTCCCGGCCACATGCACAGTGCAAATACTCTTGAAGGAGAACCATTTTCTCTTTTCCATCCAAGAAGCCAACTGGAATCAGCAAAAGCTCAGGCAAAAATGAATCTTTTAGTTAGAGGTGACATGGTACCTTACTTGCTGCTGCTTCTTTTGTGGAAATAGAAAATGTTTTTGAAAACTGATGCAAACCCTTGACAAGTAAAAGAAAACTGAGAAAGATCATCAGGTGACATGGGGGAATGGCATTTCTAATGATTAACTACTGTACCTGAAACTAGCTATAAACTAGCTATAAACTAGTTTCATTAGAAAAGCCCAACTGATTTTATCCTAGTTTATTCATCATTATGAAATACTTCCCTTTGGTTGCTCCACTCCGGTTACAATATTTGTCATATTACCTACCTGCCAGCATCCTTCTCATAATCAGAAATATTGTTTTTAAAAAAGCACTATGAGAACTATTTTCTGGTGCAAAAGGTTAATATCAAGGGGCTTCCCAGCCACTGTCTTTTTATTTTTATATATCAACTTTATTTCAAACTGTATTCCTGATGAATACTTTGACGCAAGAATGGCAGGAGAAAGCAGAGGGTGTTTGTCAGCCTGACTGTCGAGGAAAGTCAAAGGCAGATCCGTAAGAGAAGAAAGATTATCGCATTAGGCAGAACAAAAAAAAAGATTAACTTACGAGAGCAGGAAGGGGAGTGCAGGAAAGAGGCTGGGGGCTCACAGAGACTGGTGAGGGGCTACAAAAGATTTTTTCCTCAGGATCACCAGTTCATAGACAGCCTATATCAGCTGCTGTGACTGAACGCCATTAGCATCTGATGGACTTCGGATGCCCTCCAAGGAAACAAATGGGGAGTTTGCATAAGGGTTAAATCAGACTTCTGCGAAAATCAGAATTTTGCACAAAACCTGAAATGTTATCCATTATTGCACTCTAACTGAAAGTTGAAACCCTCTCTCTCTCTCTCTCTTTTTTGTCAAGACAGTATTGTATATTCACTCATCATCATTTACAACAATGTTACTGTTTGCCACATCTTTCAAATACTTGTTCTGTGTAGAATGGATCTAGCAACATAAAGCAAGTTTTTAGGTTATAGAAATCCTGACATAGCAGAAAGGTAAGGAACCTGAGGCTATCCAGATGTTGATGGACTCTGAATCCTATCAGCTCCACCAGCAAATGGCCAGGTAGTTACTATCCAACACAGTGGTTCTCAACCTGTGGGTCCCCAGATGTTCCTGAACTGCAACTCCCAGAAATCCTTTCCAGCACAGTGAGTGGTAGAGGCTTCTGGGAGTTGAAGTCCAGGAACATCTGGGGACCCACAGGTTGAGAACCACTGATCTAACATCTAGAATGCCACTCTTGATATAAGAGGGCTGAAGCATGCACATCAAACAGCAAAGGGTATACACCAAGAGTCCTTTACTGTGTTCATGGCTCACACATGCTTAGCTGTGAGTCAGCACTGTTGATCTCAGCTGGATTTATTTCAAAGGCACTCTTGTCATGCATACAAAGACAAGCCACTTTGCTCTGCATAATTTTAAGTCTAAAATGCATTAACCCAAACATGGATGAGGAATTTATTTATTTATTTATTTATTTATTGCATTTATACCCCGCTTATCTACAATATATACTCTAAGCGGCTTACAAAACATCGGGCCTCAATAGCCATAAATTACAAAAAAGAAACCAAAAATAAAACAAATAAAAATAACACTAAGCAAAGTTAAAACCTGAGGAACACTCAGAGTTAGAGATGGGCACGACCAGGAAAAATGACGTTTCGAGTTTTCGATTGTCGGGACGGGTCCGTTTCGGTTCGTTTCCGTTTGTTGAGGAAATTTTCAAAAATTTGTCGTTTCCGTTTGTCGTTTGTCATTTGGGTTGGGGTTGGGGTTGGGGTAAGTGGGCTCTGAGAGGCACCTTCTTTGACGTCTGACCCACTAAGAAGGGAAGCAAGGGAAGCATTTTGCGGAGCCGCCACATACCATACATTTACATTACGTTATGTTAGGGTGGGGTGGCAGAGGCACCTCTCTGGGTGCCTCTGACTCAGTAAGAAGGGAAGCATAGTAGCGTACTGCCGTACAGGTTAGGGAATGGGATAGGGGATAGTGGGCTCTGTGAGGCACCTCTCTGTGGGCCTCACTTTGACTCACTAAGAAGGGGAGCGTACTAGCATACTGACGTACAGGTTAGGGAATGGGATAGGGGATAGTGGGCTGTGGGAGGCACCTCTCTGGGTACCTGGGACCCACTAAGAAGAAAAGTGTACTTGCGTACGGATCTGGGTTAGGGTTGGGGTTAGGGTAAGGACTAGGCTTAGGGTTACGGTTAAGGTTAGGGTGGGTTAGTGGGCTGCACCTCTGGGTGCCTCTGACCCACTAAGAAGGACAGCGTACTGGCGTATGGGTTAGGGTTGGGTTAGGGTTAGGGTTAGGGTTAGGGTTTGTGGGCTTTTAATGCCCTCTCTGGCACACCCAGAAGTCTCAGTCAAAACCTCGCCATGCGATTGGTGGAATGGGTCCAAAATTTGCATGGTCCCATCCCATGGCCAGCGCATCATTGCGCATGCACAGGTGTAAAAAAATAAAAATAAAAATAAAATAAAATAAAATCAATGGAGCCATTTTATTGCAGGAAAAACCCACTGCTGCTACTATAAAAATCTGGCATTTAAAATACCTAATTTTCAAATGTTTCTGTGGTGCTTTGGTGGGTTTTTGGACCACGATTTAAAAATAAATATTGTGGTCGCCATTTTGGATCCCCCCCACTGCATGGCAAATGGAGATTACGAGGATGCCCCCCCCAGCCTGGTACCAGGGGGAGGCATGGGACCCCCCCTGAAGCCACCCCTCAGTAGGTGCCCTCACTGAGGCAGGCATATTTTCGCCTGCTTTTATGGCCAGGAATCGGGTTGTTTTTTTTTTTAACTTTTTTTCTGTGCTGCTTGGCATCGCGCAATCGCCGTGATGCCATGAACGACAATGAAAAATCAGACCCAATTTTTCTTTTTCGGTTCGAGTTCGAGTTGGAGAGGAGTAATTCTCGTTACCATTACCCGTTATGTAACGAGAACGAGAACCGAAAATGGAAACGAGAATTTCGCCTAGTTGTGCCCATGTCTACTCAGAGTCTTTAGCTGAAGCCAATAATTGGCTCCAGTAAAGGAATGGTATGATTAATGAACTCTGAATGGAGAGCAGGATTTTCTGTAAATAATTACAGTGCAAGGGATTTTCAAACTGAAGATTTAGTTTCATTTTGGTTCATAATAAACAAATGCACTCATTATATTTATTTATCATGACATTATGACATCTACACTGTTACTTCACCAACATTTTTCCTGATTTTTTTATCAGCATTGCAACTTAAAACATTACTTGCGCCCTTGTTTCCCGTATTATTTATTCTGAAGTCTGCACCGATCATTAACAAGCCTGCAAAATCTCTTGTTGGAATTTGTTAACCAGATGAAAGTTTGGCAGAGGAATAATACAGGATAAAGGTTGATAATTGCATGCGTGCTTACACTTATGCATGCATGGGGACACATTCAAGCATACATTTAAAATAAATGTGCTGCTCCATAACACATAAGTAGAAGAAATATCACAGAAACAGAATAAAGAAGGTTTCTTAGCTGTAGTCAGACTCATGTATTCTAAAAGCCATTTTAAACCCCTAGTTAGATTAGCACTGGTTGGATACACAGATGTCTGTAATCCTGTTCTGGAACTGTGGATAGCTCTAAGAGGGGGCACACTTACGTGTCACCATTTCCACCCTATCTAGAAAAAAAGGAAGACATGTTTTTAGCCCTTTCATGCCTGACATTATGTCCTAAATAAAACATTCTGGCTGACCAGAATATTGTGGATTCTGTGAGGGCAAGCTGGTCTTCTCAAGATTTCTACCCTTATAAAACACAAGTTTTCTTTCTGTAACTCATTTTGTACTTTTGTTTTCTCCTTAGTATCTTGGAAGAAAGAGCAATCTGTGATGCACCTAAGTGGTCAAACATCCACCATAGACCCAGACGATATATAAAATTATAACTGTAGCTCCAACAGTAAAGTAATATTCTGTTCAGATATATAATATCCAGATTATTTTTTAAAAAAAGTAAGAAGGTTTATAAAGTTTCCCACCTTGCCTTTGACAGCCAGAGTAGCTGCTGCAATATTAATTTTTCATTTTAAAAAATAATGGCAACAGGAGTTCCAAATAGGACTGAGACTGCAGTGTGTAGGAAGAGGGGATACCCCCCACCCCAACTTTCATTCTCTCTAATGTAGAGTCAGGTCTGTAACTAGAAGGTGGACACATGTCCAGCAACCAAATGCATGCCTGACCACTTTTTCATAGAGTCCTGAACATCAGAGCAAGCTGTAGAATCGATTTATTAAGCTCTTTGTGAGCCATGCTTGGTATCAAGAGCTTGGCATAATATAGCAACTGCTGGAGGATGATCCATGCCGGCACCATCTTTGAAAGACACCCATTTTAGTTTGGCAGCACTCAGTTTAAATATTGGGCAAAAGATGGGATGGATGCAGGATCTAGCCTGCATTTGAAAAAAGAAGTACAGTGGTACCTCTGATAACGAATTTAATTCGTTCTCCGAGACAATTCATTATCCAAAGTGTGGTTTCCCATTGAAATGAATGGGAAACCGATTAATCCATTCTGGAGGTCTGAAAAAAGGCAGAAAAGCTGAGGTGGTGGTGATGTTCAGATCTCTTTATAAAGTGCCATTTAAAAGCTTGCAGTGCTGGAAACCACCACCACCACCCCCGAACCACCCCCCACAGTGCAATGCAAATATAGATAAAAGAATCAGCAAGACTAGCCCAGCCTTTTCCTGCTAAAATGCAATGGAAAGCAGTTCAGAGATCAAGAAAACCAAGCTCCAAAAAACCCACCCAATTGTTCCCACCAAACACAGAGAGAAAAAAAGCCAGCACAATTGTCTGCAAACCTCCTCAGCTCACCCTCTTTTTTGCGATAGAAAGCAATAGAAAGACAGAAAACACCATGGAAAAAATATGCTCTAACTCCTCCCACCCCTCCACAAACTATGGGGGGTGCAATGCATCCTGGGTATACTTTTTTTGCAAGGCATGATGAAACATTTGTTATCCGAGGCAGCGCATAGGGAACATTCATTATCCGAGGCAGCCCTATACCCACAAATTTCCATTTGCTATCTGAAACATTCATTATGAGAGGTATTCGTTATCCGAGGTATTACTGTATTTAGTGGAAGTATAACCATCTTTGTTTACTCAGAATGCCTCATGACTCTGAAATTTGAAAGCCGAGAGGCATTTATGAAGAAGATGCTAGCTCAGTCTTGGGTAACCTAGGTGTTCTTGGACTGCAGTTCCCAGCAACCCTGTCTAGCACAGCTAATGGTGAAGGCTTCTGGGAACTGCAGTCCAAGAAACAGATTACCCAAGGATGGAAACCACAGCACTAGTTGGAGTTCACTTGGTGCTTTTCTTCTCAGTGTTGAGCTGAGACTCCCACCTCCACTGCTGACTTTCAGCAGAATGAAATTGGTGGTGGCCAAGGATACCTCACACAGAATTCCCTCACACCTGGCACTATTGGGAACTGCTGGAGAGAGCTGGCAAGAGGCATTTGTAAGGTTGTAAGGCTCTGTTTCTTCAAAAGTACATAAACAGTACTGAGTCACACTCCTTATCCTGTGGAGGAAACACTATAGCAGCTATAGGTCACATGCTTAATGACAATGAGAAAAATCTCAGGCTGAAACCCTTAAGCCCTACCAGTCTATGTTGACTACTCTGAACTCCATGAACCAATAGTCTGATACAGTATAAGAGCAACTGGGAAGCTTTCAGTGTTTCAGCGTTTCTGTCTCATGAGTTTTAATGAGTCCATTTTCGTCAATGCCTGGCACACACTGTCTTACTCTGGGAAACCCCAGAGACACGGCTGCAGTTGCATTGTTCCTGCTTGGTAAATGGAGCAATTTCAGTCACTGGCAAACACTTCAAGAGCACTAAATTCATTTAAAACTTGACATGTGCCATCATCTGTCACAGGCATCATTACAAGTAGCATTATCTATCTCTCCACACTCCAGTCTATTCAAATGCTCTCCCATTTACCATGAAAATAGTTCCTTCCAAAGAAAGTCCATTCTCAAAAACACTGTTTTATTAAATGAATAAAGCAGCAGTGAGAACTTATTTCTACTATATTCATTTTTCCCTTAACCAGATTATGTATTCTACAACCTAGAGGAAATTCACGGAACTCTTGATTTGGAAAGAAGCACTTCACTTTTCGAGTGCTCTAGAAAGATTTGCAAAACTGCTCTGAGATTTCCCTTTTTATTCTACTAATGAAGGAATCTTCAACTGAAAAAACACATGATAACTTATATGCTCATTTAACTGTACCTTCCACATTCTTCATTGATATCCATTTCCTCATTTGCACTTTATTTTTCCTTATCTTTAACACCACACATTTATCCCTCTGTGTGGAAGATTTATTCCACCTAATGTCACCATTTTGTTATTATTATGTGGCCTCAAATCACTTCTGTCCTATGAAGACCCTCACGGGGTTTTCAGGGTCTATCAGATGTTCAAGAAATGGAGACTACCCTTTCCATCACCAGTGAGTTTCCATAGTTAAGCTGGGATTTGAACCGAGGCCTCCTGAGACCTAGTATAATGCTTTTTTCAATATACCACTTGGACCCTCAGATGTAGCTATTTGGAAAATTATAAAAATGACATCACATTAGACCTGGGTTCAATTTCCTCAACAGCCAGGGCTGAAACTGACCACCCCCTCCACTACCCATAATGTCTGAGGGATCAGTTTAAGGGAGCTGGAGGCAAAGACATGATCAGGATTAGCTCAGATGCCAGAGCTTTGAGCTTTCCCCTGGACAACAGAGTTTCAGGTCACCCAATGTGTTCATAGATCATAGATTTCTGCTGTAACCAATCAAGCTGCAGCTCTGTCTTTTCTAAAGATTGTGGGCTGCTGTGTTCAAAGATTACAGCTTGAGACCAGCTCAGCTTTAGGAGCATTATGATATCCACTTGTGACATAACAACCATGCAGAGTCATTCCATTGTTTTGAGGTGGAGGAGACTTGCCACTTACCTAAACTGGGGTAATCTGCCATGCACTGCAAAATGATGGTCCTGGACACAGTAATGCAGGAGAAAAAAATCCCTCGGCTACCACCTGATCCGTGGTAGAAGCAATTTCTAGAATGGAGAGGAGCAACTCAAGAAAGCAAGATTCTGCACTCCTCAATCCCAGTTTCAACCCCCCACCAGGAAGTATGGGTAGCTCTTCCTCTCACTGTTTTGAGCATTTCTAGGACAGAACTAAACTTTTCTTAACTCCTTACCCTTCATCAATAACACCAAGGAATTATTCAATTTACATTGATAGGCTAATGAATTCCTCTTTAAAATCAGCATTCCAAATTTGATACTCTTTCTGTAAAGTGTATATGCAGTAGTCAGAAATGTGTTTGAAAGTAAAAAAAAAATGATGATACATGAACAATTTCACAGGGAAAGGATCCTATCTCGATTTAAAGCTGCCTCAATTTTTCTGGCTCCGTCTTCTATTCTCCAGAGCTCCCTTTGTCCTGGTAGCCACAACATTTTTTCCTAAAGCTTTTTCATCACAGTAGATTTCAGTTACTGGTTCACAGTTAATTCCGGCAAAGTGAAGCAAATGGACCAGACTCAATCGTCTGGAACCATTTCCTTCAGTGTCCACTTCCCTTGGGGATACTCTACATGCTGTAAAATCAGTCTACTTACCCTACTGTGACAAGATCCAGAAAGCAGCTTCTATATAGACCCCACCCCACCCCCCATCCCCATTACATTTTATCTCCAGCCTTTCTGAGTCCATTAAATTCTCTTGAAGGGATGTGCAGCCTTTAATCCTCTCACACACCTGCTAAGCTTTGAGAAAGCTTTGTTTCCTCAGAGTAATTTTTCCCCATAGCAAATTAATGCTAGTATTATTTACAGGCTAAGAAACAAACATACAAAACAAACAGCAAGTCCCTGGCGAAACTGCCAGCCCTGCCACAAACATGGCAGACCTGACCCAAGGCATTCTGCTGCCTGAGGTGAAGTTGCAGACGGCACCTCTCCATCCCCTGTCAAGGTACATGTAGAAAACTGTCTCCTTTGGACCATAACTGCCAGAACTGGTCCAACTATCATGGCTACTGGCAATCTAGGCTGGTGATTGACCGAAAAAAGTAACTTTTCCAACCTCTGACTGAATCCTTAGGGATTTATTAATTCAATTCCCCAATTAATTCAATGGATTTACTCTAGTTGTGACTTACTACAGGATTTCAGCTAATATCAGGCAACTGCAACCCTTTTATTAGTTATTCTTTTTAAAAATATTACTGTCCCTCTCTTGATTTTCCTCAGCTTATGTATTAGCAATTCTGGAATACAGTCCTCCTGGCAGGCTCCACCACTCTATTAATTCTATAAACATTTCAACATCCTATGTCACCCTTTGGTCAGCCTTTGACAGGAACTCATGCTACCTTCAAAAACATTGCAAACTTTGTTTCGAAGCCGACACACTATTGCTGCTTTGTATAGTGCAGAAACAAATCCAGATATGTGGAAAAATATGTAGAGGTGCTCTGATATACAGTACAGCTTTCTGTCATCACCTCTAGAAATTTTATCTTGCAGTTAAATTTAAAAAGAAAAGGAGAGAAAGAAGAAACAGCTGTCCAAGAGTAACTTCTGGAAAGGTCTTTTGGTCCTACCCATATGTAACTTAGATCTGTTGCTATTAACATTACCGTGATCTAACCTCAATGGCTAAGCACCCTGGTCGCTCAGCAGTTGTGTGTGTGTTGCCTTGCCATTTAGGAAACTCACGTTCATTCATCATCAGGGCTTCGCTCCCAGGTCAAGTGGGGTTGACGCTAAAAAGGAAACAAGTTCATTCAGCCCCACTGGGAGAGTGTGTTTCACACTGCGAGTTGAGAGTGTCCTCGGATTTTCAACAAGTACCATATACTTTATTATCGCTCTCTCTAGAGCGTGGCTGGTGGTGGGGGACAGATTATCTCTTCATATAAAGGTGTTTTTGTTGTTGCTGCTCTTTCTTTGAGAAGAACCATTTCCTGCCTTAGTAAAAATGTTTTTGTGCAATATTGACGGTAAAAGGTAAATCACAGGAAGAAGAAGGAAGTCACATACAGAGAGGGGGAGAGAAATATAGCTACATTCACAGTTCAGGAAAACTGTGGAAAGTAAAGGTGCTATTGTGTATATGTAGTTCATCCATCTAAATATGTAAGTATGGTTTTGAACAAACCCCACGCTAAGACCTAGGACAACTACAGACAATGAAGGACGGGAAGCCTGAATCTTTGACAGTGCTTGTCAGGCAAATTGGGAACCACCTTTCCCATTTGTTCTTTCATGATAAATTGTTGTTTTCTGCTTGTTTTCTTGATTTTATCAAAGGTGCAAGAGCCCTGTCCTCCCGTACATTATTAAAAGTGTGTCTGTGTACAGTATAGTAGTTGGGAAAACTACAGTACAGGTATATGAAAAATATACTAGCCAGCTCTTGGAGATTTTACCTTTCTACTGGGATGTAACATAGGTCATTGAAAACCCAGAATACAATCTTCAAATTAAGTCAGTTTTATAAAATGTTCACCAGCCAGCGCCAGCCTCAGTCTAAACATACTTGGACAGCTTGAAATGAAAGTCATCAAAAGTCATCTAACAATTATACTAAAAAGCAAAATGGCTACAGAAAAATGTGAAATTGTTATTTCTTGTCAAATTAATGATTCGAAGACAGTGGATTAAAGTGGTTTTGGCCATCTTTTCCTACTAATTTTACAATGGAAAATGGTTTCCACATACATTCTCCCCCCCCCCCCAAATACAATCATATTTAAGCACAGCCAGGGAAATTACCATTTGGACTACAGCTCCCAGAATTCCACAGCCAACATGGCTGTTGAGAGCTTCTGGGAGTTGTAGCCCCCAAAAGCAACTTTTTACATCCCTGCAGAGAAGGTACTGTCAGTACATAATTCTGTATAGATCACACTACATAACTGTTTAAAAAGTGACACCTCTCAGAAATTACCTAATAATATTTTTTGAATAATTGAAGAGGTTTATCTCAGAAATTACCTAATAATATTTTTGAATAATTGAAGAGGTTTATCTCACTACTTTTAGCCTTCCCTTCCTAACACTTTGATAGAAACCTTGTTTGATCAGTGACTTTTTACAAAATATTATTGTTATATACACCTACCGAAAAAAGCAGAAATAATCAGAGAGAGTAATGACAGTGGAGATAGTGCTGCCATCTTTTGGTCATTGGTACTAATAGTGTTACTAGTAGAAGACATTCAAAGGGAAAAAACTATTCTCTCACATTCATTAAAATACATGGTTTGGGCAATTTAAACACCAAACAGGTAGGAAGGAACTGTTTTTAGTTAATTATCCCGGAAACAGAGTTACAGTGAACGACATCTCTAGCAAGTAAAGGAGTTCTAAGATCCAAGAGACCCATAAGAAAGCCTACAATGAAGTTCACTGAGGCTGTAGGGACATTTAAAGGACACTGCTGAAAAACATGAGGGCTGTGAACACCTTTCAGCACACTCTTGCCAATAGCATCTCACCATCAGCTGATCCTTATACAGGAGCATATGGGGGGGGCAGAAGGGTACACCTGCCCTGGGCAGAGCAATCTGGGGGCACCAGGAAGGGCAGGAGGAGGAGGAAGCCCTGCAACCTCCCACTAGCAGTTCTCCTTTCCCCTAGATAAGGCCAAGCGATCCTTAGTGGGGGGGAGAGGCTCCCTGGGCGTGGCAGCCAGGGCGCTCCTCCATCCGGCCGCTTGCCCGCCCAGCGCTGCGGGTGGAGCAAAGGCAGCGCCCATCCTGCCGGGGAGCCCGGCGCGCGCCCTCGGCCTCTGGAGAACGAGCGAGTGAGTGAGCAAGAGCACAGGGGCCATGCTGGGTGGGTGAGACATGGTTGCTGGGGGGAGGGCACAAAAACTCATTTTTGTCCCTGGGAGCTCCAAACTCTAGATATGCCTCTGTCCTTACACCTTGGAAGCACCACCAGATTGCTTCTGCATTGAAGAACAATGATGTACATGTGTGAAGTGTCTCCACTAGACAAAATGTTATTTGAATCCCCAGTGAGTAACATAAACATATGATGTTAATTAATTTGGGGTAAGCCATTCACACCTACAAGACATTTTTGCTCTCACAAATCAAAACAGGATGAACAAGCATGAGTGGCCCACCTTCTCATAACTGTTTGTTTGTTTGTTTGTTTGTTTAGATAAATAATTACCTACCTTTCTCTTTTAACAGGTCCAAAGGCAACTTACATAATTAACATACAATATTAAACCTAAAAACAGTGAGCATACAAATACTAGAAAGGATAAAACACCACAGTAGAAATATAAGCAAAAACAAAGACACATTCAATACAGGAAAGTACAACAATCCATTAAAAAAAAACTCTATTCAGGCAGCTAGTCATTCAAGGAAAGCTTGCCTCAAGAGAAAGGTTAACATAAAAGAAAAGATAGTAGAGTGGAATAAAAATCAGTTCTTTAGATTAAAACCTCTCTCCCTCCCTCCCTCCCTCTCTCTCCCTCTCTCTCTCTCTCTCTCTCTCTCTCTCTCTCTCTCTCTCTCTCTCTCTCTCTCTCTCTCTCTCTTTGTATTTAGCAGATGTGAATTTTAAGATTAGCAAAACCTAAAGAAGTGACAAGGGAGAGCTGGATTTTAGATTTTCCAGTTCCAAAATGTAATCTCTTCCTCACTTTCTCTTTTAATCACTACCTGAACCTTACTTGAAACAGCCCATATTTTTAAAATGATAATATTGGCACTAGTACATATTTCTTTTGTACTTGTGAAAGAAGTACTTGTGAAAGAAAGAAGTACTTGTGAAAGAAAGAAAGAAAGAAAGAAAGAAAGAAAGAAAGAAAGAAAGAAAGAAAGAAAGAAAGAAAGAAAGAAAGAAAGAAAGAAAGCTGGCCCATAAAACTCTAGCCAAGAGGTGTCCAGAGTCTTGATTTTCTGCATTCTTCCTCTCAAGTCTTATTCAGAAGTAATACCTCGAAATAAGTAAAGTTTGGTGTAGCACTAATCTCCCTTCCTTGCACTGTCACTTATGGAAACCCTGTAAACTTGTTCAGAAGAATGTGGTTACAAGCGCTACTGCAGATTTTCACTGGAAACAAATGAAAGTGCCGAGTGCCTGGATAAAGTGCAGATTGGTGCCAAGCTTACCTGTGATCTCCATCACCACTACTGTTATTCAAGCCTTAGGCAGTTTCAAGCAAAAACATTTTGCTGCCTGCGGCAGGGCAGCAAATATTGCCCAATCCTGTCACTCAGGTCACAGTGAAGAGTTACCAAAGCTAGCCAAGTTATTTTGGCAAACAAGAGAAGAAAAGCCAACAAGCACCTCTTCCTGTTTTTAGCAGAAAGTATATAATAATAAACTTTGTTGTTCTGTCATGCTACCCAAGGCCTGGCTAGGACCTTTAGAGTTTAAACGCTGAAAAGATTATGGGCCCCATACAAATATAATGTGTGGTAGCTCCCACAGCTTAAAAATGTATAAAACAAATATTGTATGCATGAAAACATGGTGATTTAATTGTATACCACCCATCTGGCTGTATGTATGATTTTGTATATTATACACAAAATCTTGAATATAAATTACTGGCTTTCAGTCAAATCTTGTTCTTTCATGCTTTGATGAATGTAGACATGTTTTGCCAGAATCTATCAAATGAAAAGCTCCAAAAGCTTTAAAAATGCTTTCTGGGTATTTTTAATAGTGGGTGTTATATTTTTGGCTTGCACATATAGTGCGGAGGCCATAGGTCCAAAAGACCAGCAGCCCTTTTCATTCTTATCCCAACCCAACCTCCCATAATACAGAAGTTTTTTAAAAAAATAAACACACCAAGCAATGGTGGTGGTGGTGGTGGTGGTGGTGGTGGTGGCTGGTCATTCGCACAAAACATAAGTTTTCTTGCTTGGGGAGTCTTTATGCTTTTAAGTTTTAACTGCTTCATGCTCGGTTACTTAAGGTAGGGAGGTGTTTTCTTGGGACTCCTGTGGAAGGAAGAGAGAGAGAGAGAGAGAGAGAGAGAGAGACTGGAAGATGAGGGATGGACAATGGTGGAGTCCATGATGCATGGTAAATCCAGCACTAAAAACACCTCTGTGGTGCCCCCTTCCATCACTGATGCCCTATGTGCTTATTTTACTTAATAGTTAATCCAGGACTAGATCCTCAGGCATTAGGTAACTTCGGGGCCAGATTTAGATGAAGAGAGGTCCTAGGCTACTCCACTTCTGAGGCCCCTCCCAATCCCCCCCCCGACGACTAGAAGGAAATGGAACAGTGTTATAAACAACACTGAGTGAAGCCAAGGATATTGATGGGTATTCAAAATTCTGCAATTCACAATTTATCCTCTAAAGGACATAAGATATTATTGTTGTATACCATAGTGATTGGAAAAAATGCATAAATGTTAAAATTAACATTGAAAAGCTTTTAAAATATAAGTCGACCCTCATATAACAAGCGGTTTGTTTAAAAGAAAATCCGCTTAAAGGAAAAAATTTCCAGAGATAGGCGGAAATCGCTTAACAGCATCACCTATGGGGCAAATCAGTACAACAGAAAAATTGTCGCGATTAGGGATTAATCCGTTTTCAATGCATTCCTGTGGGAAATTTGTACAAAGGCAATTTTGCTTAACAGAATTTCATTTGGAACAAATTAATTCCTTTATACAAGGTACCACTATAAATCTTTTGTGGAATAAGCATTGATTTATAGGAAAATGAACTTGTAATGTTACTCTTTAAAAAAAACTTTTTCAAATTTACAAATTATACTCCTTGGGAAGTGTCATATGGGCTTCTGTCAGTCTTCAGTGGTTGCCAGCACTCTCTGGCTTCCCTATGCATTTCTTGAGAGGGGCAGTGAGATCCCTCTGGCTGACTCCTGGGGCTTTCGATTTTTCCTGGAGAGTTGACATTTGCACATTTTGGGACTCTTTTGAGGTTCAGTTATCAACCTGCAGCCTGGTTCCTGCCTTCTACAGGTAGTTCCGGATCCCTCAAGCATCCCTTCCCACTGCTGCCTTCCCTGATCCCCAAGGCCACTCTCTGCCTGTGGGCAATCTGCAGCAAGAGCCTCCTGGCCTTTCTGATGGTTGCAGAATGACTTCTCCCCCCCCACACACACACAACACCATGCTGGCTGGAGCATTTATATCTTCTGACTCCACCCCTGGCTTTCATGCACTTTTGGGCCATAGAGGCATCTGAGATTTGTAGGCCTATCCTGGAGTTTTACCCTACTTCCTAGGGTGGGTGGCCATTTTAACTAAACTACACAACCTAAACTAAAACAAACATAAGATGGAGTCTATTCTGTCACATCCAGCAAGCCAACCCTATAACACAGCATAATTTCCCAATCTAAACATTTTCAGAAGTTTATAAACTCCCCAAATGGCCAAAAGGATTCAAATTAATTTTCGCCAAGACATATACAATTAGGTGGCTGCAAAATGATGCAAAAACAGGTGAATAATTAACTACAGTAATACCTCAGTTTGTGAGCACCTTGGTGTACAAGCATTTCGCAAGACGAGCAAAGATGTTCGTAAAATTTTGCTGTGCTATATGAGCCATTACTCCCTCCACCACCACTGTGGCAAGGGGGTGACAGCTGTGTAGGCCAGGGTGTCCGTCTCGCCTACATATTCTGGGTCTCCTCATCATCATTTTGGCCCTCACTGCAGGACTGGTGGAGACCTCTAGACCCAGCCACAGACCTTCAGCCCTCACTGTGCCATTAACGGAGACCCTTGCTTCAGCACTGGTGAAGATTCTTGCCACAGAGACCTCTGGCCCTTGCTATGGCACCAGTGGAGGTCTGTGGACCCAGCCACAAGCCTTCGGCCCTGGCTGAACACCAGCAGATGTCCCACCCACTAAGGCCTCTGGATTCAGCTGTGGAAGCCTCTGGACCTCACCATGGCACCAAGAGAGGCCTCTGGATCTGGCCACAGGCCTTGCCATGGCACAGGTGGAGGTCCCAGCTGTGGTGGCCTCCAGCCCTGGCTATGGTCCCAGTGGAGGTCCCGACTGCGGGTGCCTCTGGACCCAGTTGCCACAGGCTTTCAGCCTCCCACATACACACAGCACCGGTAGACACCTTGGTTGTGGAGGCCTCTGATGTTCGCTGTCGTACTGGCAGCCACAGTAGTGAAGAACCACAGCACTGGCAAGAGGCCCCTGAAATGATTGGCTAAGTTTCCATTCATTCCTATGGGAAATTTGTTTTAATATTAGAGTATTTTGGTTTACGAACATATTTCCAGAACAAATTATACTTGTAAACCAAGGTACTACTACATAATTTCTTATCTAATAATTCTAGCAGCAGTAAACCCCAGGCGCGCACACACACACAAACACACATGCACACTCACTCACTCACACACACACACACACACACACACACACACACACACACACACACACACACACACACACACACACACACACACACACACTTGCTACAAGCTCCATGGAGGGCAGAAATGATTCGGAAACTGACTCCAGCAACATTTCCACCCTGCCAGAAAAAAAAAGCCTGGTGTTGGAGAGCCTACCTGCTTTTTTGCCTTTAGGACTGAGCCTGTAATCTATCTAGTTGAATTGTTTTAAAATTGTCCTGGATGAAGATAAATTGAATCAGAGACACATTTTTGTGATCTGAGTAAAAAAAGATGCAAAATTTGCTGAAAGAAAGAGGAGCCGTGGATCAACAGCACTTCAAGCTCTGTGTGGGGGAAACATAGTACAGATCTAAAATAATGTTTACTTAAATGCAAAGGTTTAAAAAACTGAGACCATCGCTTCCTGTAAAGACTTAATCCAGTCAGGAATACGTTTGCTCCATGGCTTCAGATCAAAAATGTATCTGAGTGCAAGAAGGAAATATGGCCAAGTCAGCCTCCTTGTCTAACATGTTTTACATGCTCTACATAGTTTAAAAATATGTGGCTTATTAATGATTGGTTTTGCTTCCTCCCCAATAAACTTTTTATTATTATTATTAACACGACACTCCTTTACAGATATGGGTGTCACACAATTCCATACCGTGCATGTATCCTTTATGATGTTTAATATAAAAGATAGCCCGATATTTATATCCCTCACAATAAGAGAATGGATTGTTTTAAGGTTATCCGGTCCAGCTGTGATAAAGAAAGAAGAGCCTTACAAAATGATAAATATTTTCATTAAAAAACTTTAAAACTAAAAGTTCAAAGATATGTTCTCTTCTCTTATATCTTGTCAAAACATGACTTAGGGCCCAAAACTAATCTACTTTCAATTTTATTCCATATTTCAGTGCTGTCATAGTACTCAGCAGAGAGTATTGGAATACGATCATTTTTTATTTTGTTGATGTTACCGACAGCTTTATTTCACAAAGCAATCTTATACTATGTCTACCAGTGGCAGGTCACAGGGGTCAAATAGTCTATCCTTACAGGTAGAGAGCTTATTAAATGGCATGCCTATTAAACCCAATGGACAACATAAAGAAACATTTCAGCAAAATATTTTTAACATAGTTCAATGGAAATACGAGAGGAAAGCACAGTAAATAATATAAAATGATGCCAGTATGAAACTTACATTGCAAGAGGGGGTAGAATAAGAAGGGGGTCATCAAAAATAATCCTGCACCTAAAATGTTTAAAATGAAATGAGGTTGTAAGGAAAGATATTTTTCAGAAAGGCTCATGTCAGTCATACATATGTCCCCTCTGTGAGTTGCACTGATTTTTTAGATGACTTGATGCCTGACTCTTAAAAATGCTTATTTTTAAACAAATCAGGCTGGCCACATTTATTTCTAGGGTTGTATATACTGTAATGTTGTTTTTTCATTACATTAAGCTCTCCAGTTGAGGGAGCTATGCATCGTACCACTTACCAATGCCTGATTCCTTCGTCACCATTATAGAAGTGGAAAGGTCCCTATGGATTATCAAGCCCAGCCCTTGTCAGGGAAGCACTGTGGGGAACTGAACTCCCAACCTCAGACTCTGCAGCCAGATACCTAAACCACTGAACTATCCAGTAGGTCAGGAAAGGACATAGCCCATTTTATAACATGGTACTAGGATGGGAATGTCCTTACTGGAGATGTTCCATTGGCTTTTCTCTGCCTCTCTAATATTTAGCAAGCACTAATATATGTTTCACCAAAGCTTTTAGCATGGTCTAAACCAGTGGTTCTCGACCTGTGGGTCCCCAGATGTTCCTGGACTGCAACTCCCAGAAGTCTTCATCACTAGCTGAGCTGGCCAGGATTTCTGGGAGTTGCAGTCCAGGAGCATCTGGGGACCCACAGGTTGAGTACCACTGGTTTAAACTAAGTGAGATGATGGATATCCAGTACAAGTGTGGTGCAACCATTTGCAATGAGGTCCCTGGCGTGTTTGAAGGGGGGCAGATTGGAAACAATTCTTCACACACCAACTTACAAGGTTCATTATGTGACACACAATACTGATTCAGCCTCTATTCCTTTCATACTGTGACCTTTTTATGGCCCTGGCCAGAAAAAAAAAGGTTGAGAATGGCTGATGCAGTGCATAGAGTGATGGACTAGGCCTCAGGAGGACCGGGTACAAATCCCCACTCAGCCATGAAGACTTACTGGGGTGTGTGGAACTAGTAAAACTGCTCCTAGAAATCTCACTTACCTTGAAAGCTCTGTATGTCAGTTTTACCTTGATGGCATATAGCAAGATAAGGTGAACTCTGGCACCATGGTTACTCTGGCCGAAGAGTTGTTTCTCTCCGAGAGGTGTGCCCTGGACACATTTATGTCACCTATGTCCTACAGCCTCTTTAGAACTGAGTGGCGGACCCTGGGGATATTTGGATCTTGCTGTGGTTGAGTTGGAGGAGGTGGTTGCTGAGATCAGTCCTCTGATCTTCCATCTATAGTACAGACTGTTGTTGCTGTTTACCATCTTCTTGGCCTGTCTCCAGCCTCCCCCCCATGTATTCCATCCATTCCGTGGTTTTGTGCCCATGTTATATTTTTATCTTTTATTTTATTATTATTTTTATTTACTTACTTTGTATGCTTTACTGTTCTAGGTGAATTGCATATTGTTTATTAGCTTTATTTTTAGTTGTTACTGTTGTATTTATATTTTTCCTTCTTTTTTTTACCGCCATGTTTGCAGGGACTCATATTCCGACTGTGTCGGTCCATGGATGGTACGCTTGGAGTCGAGGGGTTAGTCAGGTCAGAAGAACTCCGGTCAGCCATCTCGTGCCTGTCCCACGTTCTGACCCCTCGGCTCACTGCCACGTGTCCCGGAGCCATCCCACCAGTGCCTCCAACCTTTCCTGTCTCCTTATGAATGCCAGGTCAGTCCACAATAAGATCCCCATCATTTATGACTCCATCACTGATGGGAGGGCTGACCTGGCCTGCATTACCGAGACCTGGGTAGGTGCAGAGGGGAGGGCTTCGCTCACCCAGCTGTGCCCACCTGGGTTTCTGGTTCAGGGAGTGGGAAGGTTGAAGGGTCAGAAGGGGGGTCGCCATCGTCTACAGGGACTCACTTCATGTCAGCAGGGCCTCAACATTGGTTAGTCAAGGGTTAGAATGCCTTCACCTGTTGGTAGGACAGCGGGATACATTTGGCATTGTGCTGGGCTACCGTGCTCCCCACAACCCAGTGCAATCCCTCCCAGAGCTCTCGGAGTTCATCGCAGCTGTACTTTTGAAGTCCCCTCGCCTGTTGGTTGTTGGGGACTTCAACGTGCAGGCTGGCGGTGAACTTTCTGGTGCAGCTCTGGAATTCATGGAGTCCATGGCCTCCATGAGCCTATCCCAGCATATTTTATGCCCCACTCACAGGTCAGGGCATACCCTTGACTTGGTATTTACCTCCACGCTGGGGGATTCTAATCTGGAGGTGGGGGACATTGCTTCTCTACCTGTGTCATGGTCAGACCATCACCTGCTGTCCTTCTCCCTTTCGATCGCAGCTCCCCCTGCGGGGACCCTCAGCCTCCTGTTTTGGCCCACGCCCGGAGGCTCCTGGACCCTGCCCGGTTCCGGGATGCCTTCAGGGAGCTTCCTGCTGGCTTGACTGATGCTCTGGCTGAGGCTGAGGCTGACCAATGGCTTGAAACAGCTGTCTGCACCATCGACCAGATCGCCCCCAAGCGCCTTCTCCGTAGCAGAGCTCGACCTTCGCCATCGTTTACAGCGGAGCTGAGAGCGATGAAGCAGGAACGGAGAAGGCTGGAGAGCAGCTGGAGAAGAAGCCGGACGGCAATTAATAAGACTGCAGTTGTTATCCAGACTAGGCGCTATTCCCGAGCGATCAGGGAGACTAAGACATCCTATTACTCCCTGAGAATTGGTGAGGCCTCGAACTGCCAGGCAGAGCTCTTCCTGGTGGTTCGGGACCTCACCAATCCTAGTCTGGCGAGGCCTCCTCCTACTGAGTTCAGTAGTGAGAATTTTGCAGTCTTTTTTCTATCCAAAATAGAGGCCATCCGGGCTGGTTTCGACTCCGGTTGTACTAGCCCTCCCCCGCCATCCCCTGCCGCTGTGGCCCCTCACTCTCCTCAGTTGGATGAGCTTGGGCCTGTTTCCTCTTTGGAGGCCTCCAGGGTGATTGCCCACTGCCTGGCCCCGTCCACCCCCTTCGATCCTTGCCCTGCCTGGCTGATGAAAGCTGCCGGAGGGAGTATGCCAGAATGGGCGTCTGCCATCGTGACCGCCTCCTTCAGCGAGGGGGTCTTTCCCTCCCATCTGAAGGAGACGGTGGTCAAGCCCATTCTTAAAAAACCTTGCCTGGCATCGGACCAATTGGCGAACTATCATCCGATTGCCAAAGTCCCTTTTATGGGCAAGGTTATCGAGAGGGTGGCCGCGACCCGGATTCAGTCTTATCTGGAGGAACAGCAGTGCCTTGACCCATGCCAATCTGGGTTCAGGCCTTGCCGGGGGACTGAAACAGCTTTGGTCGCGCTGCAAGATGACCTAATCCAGGCAGCCAACAGGGGTTGCTCTACCATGTTGGTTCTCCTGGATTTGTCAGCGGCCATCGATACCGTTGACCACAGTATCTTACTGGACTGGATCTCTGAGGTGGGAATCGGGGGCACTGCTCGCAGTTGGCTCCGGTCCTTCTTGGAGGGCCGTCCCCAGTATGTGTAACATGGTGGAGAGTTGTCGGTCCCGTGGATACTCCCTTGTGGGGTTCCGCAGGACTCGTCTCTCTCCCCCATGCTGTTTAACATCTATGTGAGGCCGCTGGCTGGGGTCATTAGGAGATTTGGAGTCTGCTGTCATCAGTATGCTGATGACACGCAGCTCAATCTCTCCTTTTCCACCTCTGCCCTCTGTTCAGACTCTCGATCAATGCCTGGATGTGGTTTTGACATGGACCAGGGCCAACAGGCTCAAGCTCAACCCTGAGAAGACAGAGGTTATGTTCTTTGGGAGTTCTCCATCTGGATATGGAGGCCCTCTCCCTTGTCTGGAGGGAGTTTCTCTCCAGCTGGCAGATAGGGTTCGGAATCTGGGCGTGGTTCTGGATCCGGCGCTTACCTTGGAAGCCCAGGTGGCTGCCATGACCAGAACTGCATTTTACCATCTTCGTCAAATTGCCCAGATCTGCCCATATCTGGATGGCGACTCTCTGAGAACTGTGGTCCAAGCGCTGGTGATCTTGAGGTTGGACTACTGCAATGCTCTTTACATGGGGTTGCCCTTGACTCTCTCCGGCATTTGCAGTGGGTACAAAATGGGGCAGCCAGGCTGGTGGCGGGTGTGAGTTGCCATGACCACATCACCCCAGTCCTGGCTCGCCTGCATTGGTTGCCCGTTGCATCCTGGATCAGATTCAAGGTCCTGGTTTTAGTTTATAAAACCCTCCATGGCTTGGAGACGGACTACCTGTCATAGCGGATCGTCCAGCGATCAACCTCGGCCCGCCCAGTTCGGCAGTCGCGGGCGCACTCACTTCGGGTTGCCACCCCTAGGGAGGCCCGGAAGACATCTACTCGTAACCGGGCCTTCTTGGTGGCTGGCCCGTCCCTTTGGAACAGCCTTCCAAGCGAAGTGCGCTCTGCAGAGTCCCTGCTGGCCTTCCACAAAGCGTTAAAAACTCTGCTTTTTTGCGAGGCCTTTGGCGATTTAGAGTAGGTCCCCCCCCCACACCATCTATGTCCTTGCTTGTCTCTGTTGTCACTGAGCTTTGTGTATTTTGACGCCAGGGCGCTAAAGCTGTTTTAAAGTTGTTGATTTATATTGTTGCTATTGTTTTTCTCTATTGTGTCATTAGCTGAATTGGTCAGCCTCTGTAAGCTGCCCAGAGTTCCTATGGGAAGATGGGTGGGGTATAAATTCAATAAATAAATAAATAAATAAATAAATAAATAAATAAATAAATAAATAAATAAATAGTTTTATTTTACTTTTAACGTGTGATATTTTACTTGTTGGAATTCTGATTAAAATATGAAAGCTTTTGTTGTTTATTTTATTAATCTTCACAAAGCCTTCACAAATGTGGGATATGCCTTTTTAAAGGACTTCTAAATTCACAATAAAGGGGGAAATATTTTGTTTGGCTGAAATCCAATAGGTGCTTTCCATCAACAGAGATTTATCCTGCTGCAAAAAAGGGAGCAGGTGGTTCCACTGCTTTCCCTTGTGGCCCCTACATCTGCCCTAGAGAAAGGGTGGCATGAAAAAAATTGTTCTGTACAATCAAAATCCACCAATGCAACACTGGATGTTCACCCACTCTTTCATTCATGCATTTGTTTCTCTGTTGCTACGGGTTCAGGCTTGTCGTTTAGCAGTTTGTTGCTGAAATCCAGCAGTGTATTTTTGGGAGGAGAACTAAAGGATTTTTATTTATTTATTTATTTATATTTCTATACCCCCCTTAGTGCAAAATGCACTACCTGGGGCAGTTACCAAATCAGCTTTGAAGGCTGCATGTCAGACATGTGCTCTGCTACCCTGCTTTACCTCAACACCATGTTTCAAATGCAAGAGGCATTTCTAATTCTTGAACTGACTCCTGAGGGTTTTCATCAGTCTTGGGTTCTGCTAAAACAAATGGGGCTGAAATTGGTCTCGAGTCTCGACCAAATTTTCAGATTTCAGTGAAATATGGATGTGACCCACTGTTTATAGTTCAGTCTGAAAAAGCACAGGGCAAAACAAAAGAGGACAACCCACCCAAATGAAACACATCCAATAGAGGTGAATGGGAAAGTCCACTTTTTAAAAAACTAGCAAATCTTAAAGTAACTTTCATTCTAGACAAACATTAGCTTGGAAAAAAAATAGTTTTCACTAAGCAATGTTGTTGCATGTCTTTATTTTTGGAGTTTGCACATTTACAGGAAAATGCCTTATACTGCTTCCATTGATCTATGAGGCTCAGTATTATCTGTGCTGATCAGAAGCTGCATTCTAAAGACTGCACATCTTCCCCTCTTTATCCAGAAGTGCCATAGATTAAGCTTGTTAACACCTACATTCAAACCATCCTCAGTCTAGTCCACTGACTTATTTGGGTTTTTCCAAAGGAAAATATGTGTTGATACTCATACATATTTGTATCTATCTCTTTGCTTGCCTTGTTCTTTTATCCATCTAGTCCTGATAGTGAGGGAGGTGCAGCTCAGTCTTAGAAGCTACAGTGTTCAATTCATGACATCTACGGGTAGGATTCAGGAAGAACTCTGCCTCAAATCCTGTCAAGCCATTGTTACACCACATGGGCAATATTGAATGTAGACCCACCAAGGATCTGACCCCCCCTCTATGAAAGAGTTTCCCATGTTCCTGTCATACATCCCATCTCCCAATTTCTACACTACGGTTCTATAGCCCCAATAACAATCACCTCAAAACTGCGGGCAGGAAGCGACCCTATGGATCATCAAGTCTGGCTGATGTCAAGGAAGCACCATGGGAACTGAACTCCCAACCGCTTGCTCCACAGCCAAACCACTAAACCACTGAGCTAGTTAGCAGTTCAGTAAAAGAAGTATGGTAGGTTACAAGGTAAGACATATACAGCATGGGATTCATATTCTCAGAAAGAGACTTGTAGCACATTGCCTTCAAACCGAACCCTTCTGTGCTTTTCTTTTTTTATCTAGTCCAACTGCAGTAAGATGCAACCAAAATCAAGATAGCAAATATAGCAGAAATTGGTAAAGTGGCATTTTAATAGCCTGCTCACAAATTCCTGCGTTGGCTATTGTGTGTTACTTTTTTTTTCTTTTGAGGTCTCTCCTATGTATCCTATTGGGGTCTACCTTTTTGGTCAGTGGATTCATCTGCTGAGATAATTAATAAAATACAGAAACCTAAAACATGAGTTGTTAAAGTTCACAATTGCTTTCCCGTACGGCTCCACTCTGAATGCACTGTCCTTGCTTTAACACACGGTAAATCATATCCCTAAATGTATTTGCACCCAATCATTTTTTAAAAGTCACAATCTTTGTAGTGTCAACTTGTCAAGGGTCAAAGGGAAGAACAGGCAAGATTCCCAAATCAATCTGCTTGTAGAAACTGTCTCATTTCATTTCAAATTACCTGCTGGGGCCGAAGCAGCTGGCTAGGGACAAACTGCCTTCCTCCATAAACCATGACAGCACAGGTCGAACTTCTGTGATCATTCATAAGGGGCAAGTCAAGCTGAGGCTGTCATTAACTACTTTTAAACTGCTGCACAGGGTTAAGTGATCTCACAAGGCAGCAGCAGATATAAATACTATTCAGACAGTTTAATGTCAAGAGACAACTCCTCTGGGATTAAAACTGTGTAACCCAATAGTGCAGTTGTCCGATGGAAGGATTAAGGAACTTTCGGAGGTGAATTTCTTTTGAGTTCCAACTTTGCATGTGCTTTGCATAGTTATTCCAATGTCAAAGACAAGACACAATTCAATCCCGTGTTTTCCCCACCAAAAGCAGTAAGTGCCTCATATGGCCACGTCTCACCTCCTTTGGGATGGAAGCATCTGAAGGTGGTTTGTTTTGCCTCCTTTTGAGTCCGAAATAAGTTGTTTAGACTGGAGGACACAAGTGCTATTATGTGGCAACTCATTTTCACATTCCATGGATAAAGACTTGGTGGGATGTTCCATCTAATATGTACTTCAGATGCTCCATCCTTTTAAGCTTTTCAAACACTCCAGCCATGTAAAGAATGACCAGGTTCTTCCATTGGCTCTGAGTCTCAGGCTGATCCATTGTTCTTCTGGGTCAGGACATTGCTTTGTTGAAGGCCCACTTTGGATATCCACAGGCCTTGAGTGCTGTCTTCAGGTGCCTGTCTTCCTTCTTCTTGGCTTCTGTGGAGGTGCGGATGCTCTCTGCTCTGTGGCTTAGGGTCCTGATGACTCCTAATTTGTGTTGTAATGGGTGGTGGGAGTCAAACAGTAAGTTCTGATTTGTGTGGGTGGGTTTCCTGTGAACTTCTATTCCCAAGTTATGGTTGGGTTCATTGATAACTGCACAGTCCAGGAAAGCCAGCCTATTGTCTTGGGTGTCTTCCCTAGTGAACATAATGATGTCTCTGTTCACCAGCATTCCCACTACTTAAGCAGCCTCAAGCAAGACCAGATATGCCTGCTCCTGGACCTGTGTCTGAACACTACATATTTCATGTACAGAGGAGACTTCTACAGACAGAAGCATGGTTGTGCCATGGGTTCCCCAGTGTCACCCACTGTTGCTAACCTATACATGGAAGAAGTGGAGAAGAAGGCACTCAACACCTTCCCACAGATGACACCATCCCACTGGTTCAGGTATGTAGATGACACCTGGGTGAAAATCAAGACTCGGGAAGTGCAGGCCTTTACAGACCACATCAATGTGTTGGACCCAAATATTAAGTTCACTAGGGAAGACAGAGCTAGAGAGAAAACTGTCGGCTGCTACTGAGTTGATTGATATTCAATGCAGCTCCGACCCAGCCAAAACTTCTCAAATGCAGCCTGTATTCAACACCTGCATCATCACAAACACAAGGAACTGCCATCTTGCTTCTTCCTTTGCTTGCTGTTACCTGTCCTCTTTTCCAGTCAGTGACTTCACAGCGACTTGGGCTGTTTCACACAATGCAAGCCTGGTATGGGATTTAAAAAGTGCGCACTGGTGCCATTTTTAAACTTCATCAGGACCGTGGGGATTTGTAGTTTCCAAGAAAAGGGGATCAAACAGATTTATATTTTCATTTGCCAGCAGGTCTGTGAGCTCCTGCAGGTGACATCTTAGGAACACAGCCATGTCATTTTGAACATGACAAAGGCTTGAAACAAATGCCTACTAATTGTTGTTGTTCAGTCGTTAAGTCATGTCTGACTCTTCGTGACCCCATGGACTAGAGCAGTGGTTCTCAACCTGTGGGTCCCCAGATGTTCCTGAACTGCAACTCCCAGAAATACCTTCCAGCACAGGAAGTGGTGGAGGCTTCTGTGAGTTGCAGTCCAGGAACATCTGGGGAACCACAGGTTGAGAACCACTGGACTAGAGCATGGACTATCTTCTACTGCCTACCGGAAATTGTTCAAATCCATGTTGATTGCATCAATGATACCATCCAACCACCTTATTCTCTGCTGTCCCCTTTTCCTTTTGCCTTAAATCTTTCCCAACTTCAGGGACTTTTCAAAGGAGTCCTTTCTCCTCACAAGGTGGCCAACGTATTGGAGCTTCAAATTTTGTCCTCCCAGTGAACATTCAAGGTTGATTTCTTTCAGGATGGATAGCTTTGATCTCCTTGCAGCCCAGGGAACTCTCAATTAGGGATGAACAGATTGCTAATAGTTCTGTGGTATTGACAATCAAAACCCCTATGAGTTTCATGAACCCCTGTATATATTTTTCATTGAACACACATGATCATTGTTTCAAATGCACCTACCATTCCTTTATATTCATGCAGAGTCCGTTGGGTTGCGTCTCTGGAAAGAATGTTTCCACAACAATGTATGTGCAATGGATTGCTTGAGTTAAACGACTGGCGTTGAAGTGGTATTCCATACTAATAATAATCAGACCTGTGGCTCCAGAATGCCATCCATGGAGATCTTCAGAGAAGTTGAGAAGTTGAGAAGTTTCCATGGGGGCCATTTTATTTGCATTAATCAAGCTATTTCATGAGTGAACATGCAGGGGGAAAGGAATGCCTTAGGACAGACACACTTCTTCTCTATGAAGAAAAGAGGTGGGGACACACTATTTAAGAAAGTTGTATGAAAGCTGCCACTTTAATAATGACCAGAATGTTTTGTTTTGTTGTCAGGGAGAAACGGCATGCTTGGAAGAACTCTAGGCGTAATGTAGTCACGATTAAAATGCAAAAAAGGGAAGGAATCCGACATGATCAGTGAAATAATTTTTATAAAAGAATGTACCCCACGTTGGATTGGATCCACCCTTAGGCATCTGTGAAATGGATCCACTAAAATCAATGGAACTTTGGTTAGAATCAATAGATATCAACAGGCCGGGTCTGAATCCAACCACTGCATATCTCTATGAACTGTTCTGTAAACTCAGAGGCTGCATCAACACTTTCAGAAAGGACCAAAGTGGCTTTGCAGTGACTTGGGCTGTTTCACACAAGGCAATCCTTGGTATGTGTATTAAAAAGTGCACACTAGTGCCATCTTTAAACTTCATCGGGGCTGTGGGGATTTGTATTTTCTAAGAAAAAAGGATCAAACATATTTCTGTTTTCAGTTTCAAGCAGGTCTGTGAGCTCCTCCAGGTGACCTCTAAGACTGCTGCATCACTTGATACACCTCATTTAAATATATCTCATCCACACTGAAAACATTGGTCTCCCCCCCCATAGCTCTTGCTCACATACAGAGCCTACATACAAGCAGCAGTCTCGCTCTTTCAAACATGTGGCTTCCCATGTGGAAGAAAACCAATGGAGAGGGGAAGAGCTATTTGCTCCCGTTCAAGCGTGTTCATAACAATCAGGTAGGTAACAATGTAATAGAGCTTATAGTCTTCCTCTTCCATGATTTCTCAAGATCCCATTCAGGTTATACAGCTTTTGATCAAGACTTTTCCTCCCCAGTTCAAATATTTTTGCATCATATTGCCCGAAGAAGAGTTCTGTGATCCTAAGAGATGGCACACATTTCAGTTGGCCTCATAGATGTCTCTGGCAGTATGGATTTCTCCCACTTACTCTAGCCGTCTGTCCTAAGGAGTTGTCTCATTTCATCATAAGGATCTGGGGATCCTTGAGATTTCACCATATACCATCTGATCTCACTCGTGCCAGAACAGGGGCTAGTTAAATAGCAGCCATAGTGGATAGTGCAAAATCCTGGTTCAGTCAGTCAGTGGTCTCATGCAACTCCCCAAGGACCAGCCTGAACTGTTGGTCACCTTGAGCAGGGACTGCGTGGTGGGACAAACGGTGTATGAATCAACAACCTGGAGTGGAGCGTATATCTAGAATGACTGTGATCTGCAGGATCTAAGTAACTGTTTACTCCTCCACCTCACTGATCCCAAAACACCCAGACTTTCCCTCCAAAGCGATCTTCAGGGTTACTCTTTCAAAACTATAAACCAATCAACATTCCAGCCTTCCCAAGCCTCTCCTTTGTTCCCAGACCATCTGAATGACTCAGAGCCATGACTCAATAGATGTTTGGGATAAACTGTACACTGCTCAGAGAACATATGAGGTACGTGACTAAGGAATATGCTGAATAAACAAACCGAAAGAGCCTTTATCATGTTGAAGTCAACACGGAACCAGGGCTGCAGTCCCGTGTGCACTTACCAGAGAGTAAGCCTCCTTGAAGCCAGTGGTTCTTACTCCTTCGTTAGAAGACAGAGACATGTCTTGACTACAGGCACATGAAACAAGGTTGTTCTTAAACACAATGTGATCTGTCTTGAGGAGTGTTTGACAAGAAAATAAGATTTACAGTGGTGTGTTTGAAGGTAGGGTGTTTGTGCCTCTATTTGTGCATTACAGACAGGATTTCAACAAGCAAGGCTTTCTTTGTCAGTGCGTTTCTTGCTGAATCTCTGTCGCTGGTTGTTTCTGTTTAGCAGAAATATTTCTACACCAGTTCACATTTTCCACAACCCCCCAGAGCAGTTTACTATAAAATAATGGAACAATCCAACACAAACACAAACTTACAACACATAAGTGACTTCCAAGCTGTTCATGACAAGGGTAGAGAGGGCATGGGGACCAGGTAAAAAAGGAGGTTTTCCATAAATGCCTAACAAGAAAAACAAAACATTCCTGCCCCTGTTCTTCCTGTTACATGCTATCAGGTAACTTTCAACTAATGGCGACTCAATGGATTATTGCCTTCCCAAGATCCTGTCATAAATCGCCATACTCTCGGCTCAGGTCCTGCAAACGAAATTCATCTCATGCTTCGTTTTCCTTTTTTCCCCAACAACTTCAATTTTCCTAGCATTTGCTGCTTTCACAACTCTTGTCTCCTCTGTTCATAGAATGTTTCCGGACATTATTTTCAAAATAACAATAAAATGGAATTGTGTGGGTTTTTCTTATTAATCGTAACTATTAAACTATTAAAAACCAAGACAGATCGCATATCATACATTTCCAGCCAGAGAAACACTGCTGCAAGCTTATTTTCATCTACTGTTGTATGCAGATCTTGCCACTGCTTTCCTTCAGAATTAGTGCACTTAACATAGCAGCGGCAAGCAAAAACAAACTAGACTGATACCTTGAATCTAAATGACTAGTCCTCTGATGCCATTATGTCACTGCCTTTATAGGAGAATTTACTAACACAATCAGGAGATTTAAAAAAAATAACAAGGATTCCTGAGCTGATAAACCTCTCTGATAGTTTAAGAATGGCAGCAGTTATAAAATACAGGCCCGGGGCCGGAGCCTAGAGGGACAATTGCAATTACTGTTTTGTGAAAAGCCAAGCTGCCAGTCCGGCCCCCAGTGGTTTCTGGGTGATGGTGGACCGGCCTGCTGTTTGAAAACTTTGAGGACCCCTGGCCTAGAGGGACAACATTACAAAAGAAACCCAGTAGGCAACAATTGCACAAGATCAACCCTTAGTATTACCATCTCTTCTGCACAAACCAGTAAACAACAGTTACTTTTTTTCTTGGATCACGACTAACAGAACCTTCAAACTAGGATGGACACGACCCATGCTTGCTGGGGGATCTGAGTTACCATCTAGAGGAGGGAGTCATTTCTCTGAGGTTTGAAATGAACAAATGGCCTCGCCATGGGAGCTATCAAAGAAAGGACAAGCAACTCCATTCCTTCTCTGGTGGCAAGGCACTCTCTTTCTATGTCAAAGGCAGGAGCAGCCTCCTTCACTTCTGTGATGGGTCAAAAAAAGAGAGAGAGATGGTGCATTTTAAATATGCGAAAGAGAAGTACTTGACAGACACCTTCACTAACAAAGCACAAAGCAACATTTGACCTTAAAGAAACTTGTTGTGTTGTTACAGTCGTGACCAACTCTTCGTGACCCCCATGTCCATGGAGTTTTCTTGGCAGGAATACTGGAGTGGCTTGCCAGTTCCTACTCCAGGCGCCTACTCCGCCTGGTGTTCCCTGGTGGTCGCCCATCCAAGTAGTAGCCAGGGCCAACCCTGCTTAGCTTCCAAGATCAGGTGAGATCAGATGTGCTCAGGGCTAGGACTTAACTATAGAGGCCCACAATTATCCTAGCCTCTGAGGAAGCAAAACAGACCCTAAGTATTTTTGGCAACCTCTGCCTCCAGAATGAAAGCATCCTTTTCTGTTGGCATCACAAGACTCACTAGCATTGAAGCCTTCTGGAATTGTCTTTTAAAGAGACAACTCACAATGCAGCCATGGCTTCAGTGTAGTTACTGTATGTTTCCATCTATAAGGCAATATTTTTCCCTAGGTTCGTTAGCCTAGAAATTGAAGTTTGTCTTATAGACAGAAGTAAGCTTTTCCCCACTGAAAAGATGGCTCCAATTTCTGTAAAAACAAAAATAAAAATAAAAACAAAGCAGAGAGGCATTTTGGAAAGGCAGAGGACAGTGAAAGAACTGCCAGAAAGGACGGGAAATGGTGGAAGGGGGGGGAGAGAAGCCCAAACTGATGCCAGTGAATAAGGGCGTTTTTACACGACCCCTAAGATCCGCTGGTCACTTAAATGCGGACCAGAGATCTTAGGGGTTTGTCGCTCTTCGTGTGTCCCCACCCCTCCGCACTTCCTGGCTGCTGGCTGCGTGAGAGGAGGGAGAAAAAAGGGGACAAAAGAATAAAGGCTTACCTCCCGGTGCCGGTGGAAGCTGCTGGCAGCCCCGTCACTTCCTGGTTCCTTCTCTTAAAGGGGCGGGAGGCAAAAAAAACAAAAAAAAAAAAAAGCGAGGAGAGCCCGGCACATCCGCATCAAGATTTTTCACGCTTGGAGAGCAGGTACATGAAAAGTGCACTTGGACCCACTTAGGTGGGCGTGGTCGCACTTCATTTTCAGTAAACTCCAGAGCTGGTGGGTAAACAATTTTAAGCTCCGGAGCTGGGAGCCATTTGCGGAGTTTAGGGGTCGTGTAAAAAGGCCCTAAGTTGAACAGAGTTCCTGCCCCACGGTGTGTGTGTAGGAGATCCCAAACTGATGGCAATGAAACCTCACTGCCATCAGTTTGGTTTCTCACACACACACACACACACACACACACACACACACACACACACACACACACACTCTGCTGTTTCCCTTCCTTTTCAGCAGATCTTTCATATCCTCCATCTTTCCAAAATGCCTCTCTAGTTTGTTTGTTTGTTTGTTTGTTTTTACATGCAGAAATTGGAGCCATCTTTTCAGCGGGGGAAGACACTTCGTAATGGACTGCTCGGCCCCCGATCCTTTCCCCACAGAAAAGATGGCTGTGATTTCTGAAGAAACAAAACAAAGTGGAGAGGCATTTTGGAAAGAGGAAGGAAACAGCTGCCAGAAAGTAAGGGAAACAGCAGTGTGTGTTTGTAGGAGAACCCAAACTAACACAGTGAATGAGCTGCCGGAAAGGATGGGAAACCTCAGTGGGGCAGGGACTCTGTTCAGCTCATTCATTGGCGTCAAGTTTGGGTTCTCCTCCCCTCACCATTCCATTGTTTCCCTTCATTTCTGGCAGGATTTGATCATTTTGTTAAATTGAAGTTCAAAAGGGGGGCATCTTGTATGTGGTGGCATCTTGGAGACAGAAAAGATGGTATCTCATCACTCGAGTCTAGTGTGCATCAAGTCATGCCTAACTTATAATGACCCTCCATGCTTTTGCCAGTGCTAGCTGCCCACTAGCCAGTTTTCATGGCTGAGCAGGGATTTGAACCCACACATTCCTAATCCCACATTCTGCCCCTACATCACACTGGCTGCTGCCATACCCAACTACTATTTGGAGACCTTTCTTGTGGTCATTTATTTCCTTTGAAGAGGTGGCCACAGGGATGAGGCTACTGCACTAAACTCATACATACAAATTCAAATGCTTATTGTATGTAGTCCATTCAGCATATTTTAATTTGCTGAACTTTTTTTTTCTTTTAAGGGATCTGAATGTGGGCCAATGGGGTGGGTAGGAGGGAGGTGATCATGGCAGCGAAAGCAAGGGAGGGGTCTGTGTGTCATGTGGACATTTCAAAAATATTGCCAGCGTGGTAAAGCAGCTCCTTCCAAAAGAGCCAACATCAAAGCTGCCCTGTCCGCACAATCAGCTTGGAACAAAACCTATCCTTATCTCCCAATGATTAATTGCGGAACAAAATCAAGCTGCCATCTTGCACAGACAAGTTGTGAAAGCTCATGTAATAATCATGGAATCAGCATAACTGATTCAAGGAGCTCGCTTTCTCATCGTGGGCCCCACTGTAACGTCTGTTTTGACCCTCAAATGGGGGAGGTTTTTGGCGCAGCACTGCCATGCTCCATTCACTGAATTTTATTTTCACCACCCCTTTTCCATTATTTTCCCTCACTTCAGAAAATCCACCAAAGACTAAAAGATAGATTAGCAGCATGTGTGTGTGTGTTGTGTCGTTACAGTCGTGACCGACTCTTTGTGACTCCATGTCCATGGAGTGTTCTTGGTAAGAGTACTGGAGTGGCTTGCCATTCCTACTCCAGGCGCCTACAGCACCTGGTATTCCCTGGTGGTCAGCCATCCAAGTACTAACCAGGGCCGACCCTGCTTAGCTTCCGAAATCAAGTGAGATCGGATGCGCTTAGGGCATCTAGGCAGCTAGATTAGCAGCACAGCACTTTCTAACTAGGGGAGTTTCTTATATGGAGCCCTCCTTTGGGTAATACTGGGAGTTAGACTTCTAAGCCATTAGCACCCAAACCCATCAATTTGTATGGCCAAATCAGGCAGTTTCACTTTTTTCCCACATTTCTTTTTCTTTGAAGAATCAATTATTTCACAAAATATATGAAGAGATTTGAGCATTGGGATGGGGTGGGGGACTTTCCTTCAATTCTCATCTCTTCCTAATGGATAATGTCAGGTAATTAACCCTCAATTCTTTAGCTATAGCCCATTAAATTCATAACCCTACTGCCTGTCAGAGTTCAAAAGGGCAAAAGCACAAATGATGGGTGCTTTCTTGCAGGCTGTTCATCGCGCCCTTGGTTGCATCCTGCTTGCACTATTAGTCGCACACTGCAAATGTGAATGATAGCGTAGAAGCAGCATAAACTGCTTCTAAGACTACGCTTATGCACATGGCAAAAGCCAACAAGAGCCTTCCCATTGTGTGCAGCGGACAGTCCCAAGAGTGGTAAAGAAAAGAAGCTAGGATTATGAGATGAACTCTCCTCTTCCTTTCTTGATATATTGTACACTCTTTGGCAACTATAGGTCATGTTTTCTTGATTTCCTGACTCTGGAGCAGTCATAGCAGGGAAAGAGTGCAATTAAGGCTGCAATATTATATACACATAATTGAGAGTCAGTCCCACTGAATTCTGTGTAAACATTGCATGAGAACAGCCAGTAATTTTGTAAAGATTTGTCCTGAAAGGAGGGGGATAAAAGAGTGAAGGAGAACAAGATAGCTTCCTAATTTCCTCCAGCTGTGCCCCTTCTGTGCAAGAAAACTATTTAAGATCCAAGAAAGCTAAATAATGTATTTTATTACGTTCATAAAATTTAAAGCATAATTAGAAAATCATAATAATGCATTGTTCTTCATCAGGAAAACCTAATGAAAATGCATTGCCAGATTTACATTCTCGCTCTGTACAGTATTGTCTAGGCAATCACAAAAAGAAGCTTTTGTGTCTGAGAAGGAAATAGGCCGGACCGGGCAATATTGCATCTTTATTCGTTAAATGTAATTGGGCAGACAATCTACTTCAATAGCAATCATCAGCATCAGCATCATCTTGTGTTGACACATTTAAAGCCATATTCTGGTTACGTATCTGTTTCTCATATCTAGCTCTCCAAACACTTCAAAGCAAAGGTGTCTTGAAAATTTTGGATCTAGCATGGATAGGACACCTTGAAAAGGATTCCCACTGAATGAGAAGAAATGGAAAGAAATGTTAAACAACTGTCACAAATTATTTTTCCAAGCAGCAATTGGCCTGAAACTTGTAAGTTGCAAGCAGGCATTTTTATTTTATTTTATTGGAGTTCTCCACTTCCCTAGCACTCAATGCTATCCTCTTAAAACCATTGTTACATGTCAAAGAACTACAGATTTGTGATATTTTAGAACAGTTGGGGGAGGGGGGTTTAAATGGTGTAGCAGGCAATCATACAGCAACATGAGAACAGTTGTGCAGGCCCTCGTGATTTCGAGGATCGACTATTGCAATGCCCTCTACGTGGGGTTGCCCTTGACCCTTGTCCGGAGGCTCCAACGGGTGCAGAATGCGGTGGCCAGGCTGGTGGTGGGTGCTCGTAGATTCGAGCACATCACCCCGGTCCTGGCTCGCCTGCATTGGCTACCCGTTGTCCACCGGATAAGGTTCAAGGTCTTGGTTTTGACCTTCAAAGCCCTCCACGGCTTGGGATCAGAGTGCCTGTCAGAGCGTATCTCTCAGAGGTCGACTGGGACCAGACCCACGAGAATGGCGCAGGCGCTCTCTCTTAGGGTGACCAAACCCAGGGAGGTGCGGAAGTCACTCACACGTAACCGCGCCTTCTCTGTGGTGGGCCCTACACTGTGGAACAAACTACCTAGTGAGCTGCGCCTTGCAGTGTCCCTGCCCCCCTTTAAAAAAGCCTTGAAAACCTATCTGTTCAAGGAGGGATATGGCGACCTTTTTGTTTAATTTTTTCCCCTCTCTCTGTTGCCGCCCATGCCATTCCGTGCGGAGGGTATTGAACCCTCCTATTTTTACTGACGCCATTGATTTTATGCTTGCTTGTTGTAGTTTCTTTTCTTTTTATTGTACACCGCCCCGAGTTCCATTTCGGAAGATGGGGCGGTATATAAATATAATAAATAAATAAATAAATAAATAAATAAATAAATAAATAAATAAATAAATAAATAAATAAATAAATAAAATATTAGCATGCAAAATAGCATCAGTTTCACCCAAAGTGGACAAAGTAAAATTCAAGTGCATCTCCTCTTATATCCAGACTAAATATTTTCTCACTCTCTCAGAGACAAACATCCACACAGGCAAAAACACTCAAACTCTACTTTAACCAGCCTTTAAAAGCCAGCAACCAACCAATAGCTGGTTGGATTGTTCTGCGGTTTAGGTATCTGGCTGTGGAGCTAGAGGTTGGGAGTTCGACTCCCCCTTGTGTCTCCTGTGAGCAGAGCCAGTCTCTGTGGCCTTGGGCAAGTTGAACAGTTCCATGGCGCGCCAAAAGAAGAGAACAGTAAACCACTTCTGAGTATTCGCTACCTAGGAAATCCTTTTTTTTAAAAAAAAATTATTTATTTGTAAAAGAACAGATAAAACAGCAAAATAACATAAGGATGGAAAATAACAATATAACAAAAATATAACAAATAAGCAGACATAAACCCAGTGCAACCCACCCCCCTCGGGACTTAAGATTACAGCTTTCATGGTATTGACCAGCCTGTTTCTCTCCAGAAGTACATTGAGTCTTCTCCAGGTGTATACCCCTTGCCTTTTTGAAATACATATACCAATAATTTATCCCATATTCCATTAAAGTCATTAGACTTGCTCAGCCCTTTCCTAATTTTAATTTCACAAGTCAATTTATCATTAATAGCTAAATTCCATAACTCCTTATATTATTCTTCCATTACTAATTGATTATTAGATTTCCAATATCTGGCAAACATCAGCCTTGCGGTCGTAACCATTATAATTACCAATTCGCCCTCCTCTTTCTTCAGTTGTGTATCTCCAACTATGTTTAACAGTGCCAGCTGGGGGGACATTGGAATCTTTTTCCCTAATATTTCTTGCATTTCATTGAAAACCAAATTTCATTCAAATTTCCTTTTCTCACATGCCCACCACATATGTAAATATGTCCCTTTTTTTTTTACATCTCCAACAAATTGGAGATATTTATTTATTATATTTAGCTTTGCAGGTGTTATATACAATCTCCAATATACTTTACAACAGTTTTCTTTAACTATCACTGACATATTTTTCACTATTCTTTTATTCCACATTTCCCCATTCTTCCTTTTTCAATCTCTTTATTAATATCTTCTTGCCAAATCTCTCTTATTATTTTTTTCATTATCTTCCTGAATTAATATTTTATATATCTCACTTACAATTCCTTTCCTCTGTTCTTTATTCTCAGTCTCATTTCTTCTATCTATAATTTCTTCAAATCTGGTCAATTTTCTACACTCTCCTACTTTAGTTATCCATTCTTTCATCCATTTTTCCAATTGTGTAATGTTCAGCCAGGAAATATTTCCTCCCAGTTTCTCCTTTATGCTTTGTCTATTCTGCATTTGCTTTAACCACTCCTGCAACTATATAACTTTTTTATCATGCAGTAGCATATTTAACTTCCCTTTTAAATTTTCTGGGAAATTCTTAATTTCTGTTATTCGTATCAAAGGTGAAACCAATGGGCTTAAAATCTCCCTAAAGTTCCTCCAACATTCCATGGTGTTTTTCAAGAATGGATTATTTATCTTTTTCACCTGAACTTTAATGTCTTCCTTAAAAAAAAAAAATCTCTTTTAATTTAATTTCTAAGTCTCTCCAAATTAAGTTATCATTCCCTATTTTTAAACCTGGAATATGTCTTAATTGATTGGCTATGTAATATAGATTAATATTAGGTAACCCTAAACCACCTTTTTGTGGTATATACCATAACCTCTTATTGATCCTAGCTTTTTTATTGCAATTGCAAAACATATTAATTTTCCCCTGAATCCCTTTAAGTTCTCTTTCATCCCATTTTATAGGTAACATCCAGAATAGGAAATTTAGTTTGGGGATAATTTTCATTTTACATACTGAAATCCTTCCAAACCAAGAAATCCCTAATTTTTGATATTCTTTTATTTGTTCAGTAATCTCTTTCTTAACTTTCTCAACATTTATTTTAAATATATCTTGTAAGCTCCATGATAATTTTATCCCCAAATAATTAATGTGTGTGTGTGTGTGTTGTGTCATTACAGTCATGACCGACTCTTTGTGACTCCATGTCCATGGAGTTTTCTTGGTAGGAATACTGGAGTGGTTTGCCAATTCCTACTCCAGGCGCCTACAGCACCTGGTATTCCCTGGTGGTCTCCCATCCAAGTACTAACCAGGGCTGACCCTGCTTAGCTTCCGAAATCAGGTGAGATCGGATGTGTTTAGGGCATCTAAGCAGTAAATAATTAATGCTATTTACTAATTTACCTTTAAATACTTCCCTAAACAACTTTTTCTCTTCTTCACTGTAATTTAACATAAATTCAGATTTGTTCCAATTAACCTTTAATCCTGTTGCTTCCTCAAACCCCTTTAAATGCTTCTGTAATTTATAAATATTAATCAATGGGTTTTTAATTATTAATAATGTATCATCAGCAAATAAGTTAATTTTATTTGACTTCCCCTCTTCAACCTCTTCTAGTTCTTTATCCCTTATTACATTAGCCAGCATTTCCATTATAAGTATAAACAAAACTGGAGATAATGGGCAACCCTGTCTAGTTCCTCGGCCCAGGGTAACAGTTTCTGTTATTCCATCATTCACTAATATTCTAGCCTTATTATAAGAATACAATTGATTTATTATATTGCTAAATTGAGCGCTAAAACCTAATTGATTAATTAAAATCTTTAATGTACTCCATTCTACTGTATCAAAAGCTTTGAAAATATCTAAGGAAATTAATCCTATCTTCCAGTTTTTACTATTTGCTAAATACATGTTATTCATAACTCTCCTAACTAAATCTGCCATATGTCTACCTCTAACAAAACCATTCTGATCCTTATTTATATATTTCCCTACAAAACTATTTAATCTATTAGCCATAATTACTGTAAATATCTTTGCATCTTGATTAATCAATGAAATTGGTCTATATGAATCCATAAATGTTGGATCTTTATTTGGCTTTAAAATCAATACTATTATTGATTATTTCCAAGACTGTGGAATTCCCCTCCTTTAATAATGTTATTAAATAATTCTTTCATTTTAGGTATTAGTAATTTCTTAAATACTTTGGAAATTTCTGGTTCTATTCCATCAGTTCCCGGTGTTTTACCTATCTTCAATTTATTTATAATTCTCTCTATCTCTTCATCTGTTGTTAAGGTTAACTGATCCATCATTACACTATCTTCATTTTGAATTTTTATTATGGTATTTTCCCTTACAAATTCATAAATTCTACTTATAGATGGGTTATTACTTGCATAAAGATTCTTAAAATACTCTTGAAATGCCTCTAGCTTTTCTTTCATTTTATTACATCTTTTACCCCTTTGATCCTGTATTACCCCTATCATTTTTTTATTTTTCTTAATTTGTGTCATTCTTGCTAGCAACTTGGAGTTTCTATTATTATGCTCATAATATTCTCTCTTTAAGTACATTAAATTCCTTTGCACTCTTTCTAAGTGAATTCCTTCTAATTCCCTCCTTTTAGCTTGTAGCTCCAATAACGCTCTATTATCTCTAGTTGAAATAAATATAGTTTCTAGTTTTTTAATATCATTTTCCAAATCTTGAATTTTTGAATGCAATTTGCTTTAAAATATAAGCCTCTTTCCATGCATACCCTCTTGCTACTGCATTGTGTCCCAAATCATGCTTGCTTCACCTCCCCCTGCCTCATTTATCTTACATGTTTCTTCCAAATTTTATGCATTTTATCTATTATCGACTTATGTAAATAGATCCTTTCATCCACCTTCCAACTTTTTGCTTCTCTATAATCAGACCCCGGGATAAATTCAATGTTTACCATAGCATGATCTGAAATTTGTATTATATCTATTTCTACATTATTTATCCTGGATAATAGATTATTAGACACAAATATGTAGTCTATTCTAGAGTAAGATTTATATACAGGGGAATAAAAGGAATATTTTCTCTCTTCTCCTCTTAATTCCCTCCAAACATCTCTAAAGTCTGTTTTTTAGTAAGTTTATCCAATATTGTTTGAACTCCACCTGTTTCTGCTTTCCAACTTTTGGACCTGTCTTTATTAATATCCATAACCAAATTGATGTCTCCTGCCATTATAACATATCCTTTCCTTATCTTATCTAATTTCTCCAAGACATTCCTCAGAAAAAAATCTTGATTATCATTTGGCACATACAAGTTCACAAGGGTGCAATTTTCTCCTTTTAATTTCCCTTGAATTATAAACATCCTGCCTTGGTCATCTCTATCCACTTTAAAAATTTCAAATTCTGTTCTTTTAGAAATCAGTATAGCTACCCCTCTTGACTTAGACGTGCCAAATGATTTTTCATACACATCAACCCATTTACATTTAAGTTCATTCATCCCATCCTTATTCTGATGAGTTTCTTGTAATATATATATATATATATAAGCCTGAGTTTTGTTCAGTTTTGCTTGAACTTTAGCCCTCTTTATATTATAACCTAGGCCTTTCACATTCCAATATGTTATCTTAAGTTTTTTAAACATTATATAGAGTTAATTTAAAAATTAACAGTCCCGAGTTAAGTGCATATAAACAAATAATAAAAACAAATAGAAAACAAAGACATACCATCACCCCCTTCCCTCTATCCCTTCTTCCCCACAGCCCCAACAAAGTCCCAACATGTTTATATTTTGATCTCCCCCTCTTCACTCCGATGTCTTCCTCGGTCGATGAGTCCACCGTCTCCCGTGGGGGGGGAGAGGCATGGTCCAGCATCCTGGCCATGATCTTAATAATGTTGTCGGTCAGATACATTATTCTTAAATGTAACTCTAATACTGCATCATACATTACTTATATATATACATTCAAAGCTATATACAATTTATAGTGGCCTTACCTAATGTAACATAATTATCTACTTGGGGGTTACTCCATTATCACTGGGAAATCATATTCCTCAATAATAGCTGTTTGGATTGTTCTGTGGTTTAGGTATCTGGCTGTGGAGCTAGAGGTTGGGAGTTCGACTCCCCCTTGTGTCTCCTGTGAGCAGAGCCAGTCTCTGTGGCCTTGGGCAAGTTGAACAGTTCCATGGTGCGCCAAAAGAAGGGAATGGTAAACCACTTCTGAGTATTCGCTACCTAGGAAATGCTGAAGAGGGTCCCCATAAGTCAGAATTGATTTGACGGCACATTACTGTAGTAGTATTATTTATTTATTAATTTTCATACTTGTATACTGCACCCATTTCCCAGGCAGGAACTCTGGGTGGCTTACACAAAATTAAAAACAATGGCATCTATAACAAACAAAATGATATTGGCAAGAGGCAGGAAGAAAAAAAAAAAAAAGTAGTAGTAGTAGTAGTAGTAGTAGTAGTAGTAGTAGTAGTAGTAGTAGTAGTTGTTGTTGTTGTTGTTGTCATTGTCATCATCTTCTAGCCATCTTTCTCCACCATTTATATACTCAGCCTGCTCTGAAACATTTATCTGTCCTACAGAACACTGGTTCCCAACCTCTTTTGCATCAAAACCTCCTTTTATAACAGCCAATGCAGCTGTGAACCCACCTCCCCATGTGTGCCTAAAAATGCATTTTTGAAGGAGTAAAATCATCCCTTCTGAGAAACTAGAGGCTTCATCTCCCCTAAAGGGCCTGTTTGCATATCCTGCTCTGAATAGTGAACAAGGAAGAAATTGATTAACAAGGGCTGCAACACATTTAAGGTGAGCCATGAACCTTAGAAAAATACTTTGACACACACACACCCAGGCTGGAAAACACTGCTCTAGAGCAAGGTTTGAAGGGATAGCGGGGAAGAGGCTCCTGAGGAGAAGACCTCACACACACACCTTCTTGATTCTGCGAATAGAAACAGTTCTCTCAGACTCTCTGCAGGAGTTTTCATCGGGTTGGCCACAGCCAAGTTGGGGGAGAAGAGAAACAAAAAAGTCTAAAAATAATTTTGGATAGGTCATCCATGCTTCAGGAACTCTAGTTAAACTCAGGTTCCAAAAAGAAGGTTGCAGAATCCATCTGTTTAAGGTGTGTTGACAGTGTCATGGGATGTTGAGTCAATGGTTTTCCTCCATCTTTCTTGACATGGGCATACCAAACATTATATTCTGGAGTGAACAGAAGGATCCATGTGAAATGTGAGCAGTTCTCTCAGCAGAAATGCATTATTTCCTAATAGGGTGGGGTCGTCTCAATGTACACACAGCAAAAATGCTACTCTCTGACAAGAATAACATCAGTCTCATCAAATGATTTTTGTATTTTCTGACTTTTATTTTCAGTATATTTCTGGATACCTAGTTTGCCTAAACCCTGGCATAGTCTACTGCAAGGGTGCCCAAACTTTTTGTAAGGAAGGCCGGATTTGGTGGCTGAGAGTGTGTTAGGGGCCGGTTGCTCCCCGACCCTGCCACCCCACTGCAAGCCCCACCCACTGACCCATAAGCCCCACCCACTGACCTCTTGCAACCCCACCCGCAGGAAAGAAGGAAGGGACCAAGGGAGGGAGGAAGGAAGGTGGAAACCAAGAGAGGAAGGAAGGAAGGTGGGGACTAAGGGAGGGAGGAAGGAAGCAAGGAAGGTGGGGCCAAGGGAGGAAGGAAAGAAGGAAGGTGGGGGGGGCACTTCCGCCCACGACGATGATGGCTGGGTGATCCAGCAGTTCCGCTTAATGAGAAGAATAAACTTGAAATACTGTCTTTAAATGATACCAAAATCGTGAGTAAACGATCATAAATCTTTGGGGAGGACAGGTTGAAAACTGTGTATTTTCAAGGGGAGAGATAACAATGAATTACTGAAGCAGTGATTTACTTTCGCTTTCTGCCGAAGTCACGTCCCAGGCAGACGGACTGTGAGAGACTGTTATTTTTTTTTGCTTTGAGGCTAGAAAGAAAAGAAAAAAGCGTACTTACTTAGATTTTCTGCATGCCATCCAAGAAAAAGGGTCCTACTGTGATAAAAAAGTGGGTACGCAAACCCTCAGACGCCACGTATCAACGTGCTTGTCTTGAAAGAGCAGAAGCTGTTGTTGAAGCTGACACAATGGCGTCTGATTCTGGCAAGTTGCCAGCACACCAGCCGGATTTTTCAAGGGAGTTCAAAAACTTGAAAGCAGAAGTCAGCTCCCTTATTAAATCAGCCCTAAAAGATGTAACTTCTACTATCGAAGACCGTTTCCAGTCCTTATCATCACAGAATAAAGACCTAAGGAAGGACCTGTTACAAGAAATACAGACCCTGCAGACACAGGTATCTAATAATGGCATTGAACTGAAAAAATTAGCAGGAGAAATCAATCAAGTTCAAACTCTAGCCTCCAAGAACGAAAGTGTTATCGCTGCGCATGAAGAAGAGATTGATGCCTTACAGCGGAAGCTTATCTATATGGAAGATTATTCTCGTAGGTCTAATCTGAAATTAATTAATTTTGAACTCCAGGATAAAAAAGAAATGAAGAAAGAAATCCTCGTTTGGCTTAATTCTATCCTCCCCCAACACCTTGCTGAGACCGACATTGAAAGGATACACTATATAGGTAGTGCTAAGACAGCTACTTCAAGACCAATTCTCATTAGATTTACTTCCTATGCCATGAAAGAACAACTGATGTCAACTCTTAGGGCAAAGCCTGACCTGCTGAAGCGTGAGGGAAGAGTTCTACAAGTTTACCAGGATATCTCCAGGGAGACTTTTGAATGGAGAAAAACTATGAGACCTGTAACAGTTGCTCTGAGGAACAACAACTACAGATATAACTGGGGATTCCCGATCTTTCTTAAGGTGTGGAAGGGTCCAACTCTACACAAAATTTATTCTTTGGAAGAAGGTGAACAACTTCTCAAGGCATGGAACATTCAAATCGAAGAAGAATAGAGAACTCCAAATTCAGCGTCTGCAGTGAAGACAGTGTCACCCTTTAACTCTTTAAATCTTTCAATGAGCAAGCAAATGGAGACCGATTTGAAGAGCATTGCACTACAGAAGACAGCCCTCCTTTCTCTCTCCCCCTGTCTCTCCCTGTCTCTCCCTTCCCTTCCCTCCTGTTTTTTTCCCTTTTTTTTTCTTAGCCCATTCTGTTTTATTTTGTTTATATTTTGACTTGCCCGTCCCATAATTCTCCACTCCCTTCCTGTTCCTTATCCCTTATCCCTTATTCTTTCTTAGCATATCTTTCCTTTTCCCCTCTATTTTTTTTATATTTTTCTATTTTTTATTTTTTATTTTTTTATTATTTTTTATTTTTTTTTATTTTTTTTTGATATTATTTTTTTTTTGGTTTTTTGGGGGGGAGGGGACTGAGGGAGGGAAAGAGGAGGATAGAAGGATCTTAAGATTCACATTATCATGTTATCTTTTTATTACATTCTTTCTTTTCAACTTTTCACGTATATAACTGTAAGCAAGACTAGACAGTGCCAACCTTAATTTAGAGCTTCTGAATCATTATTAGCCATCAGGAAGTGTACGGGTGCCTTCCCCCTCCCTCCTATAAGGGCGCATACAGGTTGTGTATGAGAGCCAAGAGGATGGGAGAACAGAAAATAAATGTAGGTGGTAGGGTTTGGGTAATCATTGTTTTTTTCTTTATTATATGTAATGTTTGTTTGTATATATGCACAAAGAGACCGTTCCAGATCGATAATAGAATGAAAATATGGGTAGACTGTTGAAATTAGCTACATTGAATGCCAGGGGTCTAGGAACTGTCACGAAGAGAAACAGAATAGAGTCATTAATTAAGAAGAATAAACCGGACATCGTCTTTCTTCAAGAAACACACCAAGCGAAAGATGGCCAAAACGAACTGAAACTACCCAACATCAACATCTATGAGAAAAGTTTTGGTACATCTAAAGCAAGGGGGTAGCAATCTTAATATCAAAGCACTGTGATTGTATTGTTGAAAAAACTGTGAAAGATTTGGAAGGTAGATATATTATTCTTCAGGCCACAATTGGTCTAGAACAATATACACTGATAAATGTTTATGCACCAAATGCTAATCACAACCTGTTTTACAAAGAGATATGGGAGCAGATAGAAAAGGTACAGAAAGGACATGTGATTCTGGCAGGAGATTTCAACATGGTTATGGACAAAATAAAAGATAAAACAATGACTAGGAAGGTAGACTGGAGGGCTAGACATACAATCTTAACAAAATTCATCGCAAATACAGGATTAAAGGATGTTTGGAGAGAATTAAAGGGCGATGAAAGAAAATTTACTTTTTATTCATCAGACCACAAAGCTTACTCGAGAATAGATTTTATATTTGTCTCACAAAGTTTGTTATCTAAAGTTGTAAATACAAATATAGAATTGATAAAAACTTCTGATCATGCTCTAATGTCTGTTGAAATAGAAAATAAGAAGAATTATAAGGAAGCTAGAAGGTGGACAATAAACCCTAGAATTTTTCAAACCCCAGATACAGTACAAAAATACAAAGAGAATGGCTAGAAACCTGGAATATCAATGAAGAAGGTGGTGGTCAAATAGGAGTTATCTGGGACACTCTGAAGGCAGCGGCTAGAGGTTACATAATAAAAGAAAGTGCTATTATAAAAAGTCGAGATGAGCAAAATAAAAAAAAATTGGAGGCTACTATAGCAGACCTTGAATCTCAATTTTTTTTAACCAAAGACAAAAAAATTTTAATTCAGGTTGAGGCCAGGAAAAGGGAATTAGAAGATATAGATCTACAACAAACCCAAAGAAATCTACTATATTTGAAAAGAAACTTTTTCGAATACAGTAATAAAAACTCCAAGATGCTAGCAAAATTAGCACAGAAAAGGAAAGAAAAAAGCATGATAGGAAGGATAAAGGATTTAAGCGGTAATATATCTACTCAAATGAAAGGAAAATTAAAAGCTATTCAAGAATTTTATCAAAACTTATATACAGCCAATAGAAGTAGTAAGGAAGTTATGGAACAATATATTGACAAAAACCTAAAAGTAAGACTAGCGGAAGAAGACAGGCTTGAAATGGAAAAAGCTATTAAAGAGGAGGAGATAGAGGATGTTATAAATAAGCTAAAGAATGCTAAAACTCCAGGAGATGACGGATTGGGACCAGAATTTTACAAGGTATTCAAATCAATGTTAATTCCTAAGTTAAAGAAGCTTTATAATGAGATATTGGAGGGCGAGCAAGTTCCTTCCTCCTGAAACATACCTTAACTATTTTAATTCTCAAGCCTAATAAAGATCCAATAGATGTTGGATCTTACAGACCAATATCACTTATAAATCAAGATGCCAAGATTTTTACAGCAATTCTAGCCAAAAGAATGTACACATTTATAGACTAATATATTAAAGAAGACCAAACGGGCTTTATCAAAGGTAGACAAATGTCAGACACTGTAAGAAGAGTTTTGAATGTTCTTTATGAGATGGGAAGATCACAGGACAAAGCATGCATTTTGTCTCTAGATTTATTTAAAGCCTTTGATTGTGTCCAATGGCCTGCATTAAAACTTTTATTAGTGAAATGGGGATTTGGCGAAAAATTTCTAAGTGTAATAAACCAACTCTATTCTCATAGTACCTCATCAATCATTGTCAATGATGGGATGACAGAAAAAATTACCCTAGGCCGAGGAACAAGACAGGGATGTCCTTTATCGCCATTCTGTTTTGCATAGTGATAGAGCTACTAGCTAATGCAATAAGGGAGGACCAACTTATTAAAGGTATGGGTAAGGAAGGCAAGATAAAAATCAGTTTATTTGCGGACGACGCTTTGTTAACAATAAAAAATCCGGTAGAAAATATATTAAGAATAAAAGCACATCTAAAGGAATTTGGTGAAACAACCGGATTATGTGTCAACTGGCAGAAATCAGAAATCATGCTTTTCAATCAGGATAATCGAGACATGGAAGAGATCTCCAATCATGAACTGAAAGTTTGTAAATGTATAAAATACCTAGGGATACTTTTAGATAAAGACATTAGTAAAACGAAAGAACGAAATTACACAAAAATAAAGGAAGAGATTAGAAATAAATTACAAAATTACTCCAAATTAAACTTATCATGGTTTGGTAGAATAGCAATGGTAAAAATGAAAATACTTCCTAAAATAAATTTTCTTTTTAGAATGTTACCTATTCAATACACAGAAATTGAAATTAAAGTTTATCAAGATCTTTTAAATAAATTCTGCAATGGTGGAAAAAAGCAAGAATAAATAAAAGCTTATGGTACAGATCTCAAAAAGAGGGAGGTATAGGCATACCTAATCTTAGAATGTATTACATAGCTAATCAGCTTAGCTCCCTGGGGGAAATACTATTTAAACCTCAAAAACTAATATGGTGGGAACTTCAATCAGAGGAACTAAATGAAGACATAAATAAATATGTGTTTAGTTTCCCCAAAAAAGGAAAAGTTACCCAATTAAAAATCCTCTTCTAAGTTCCCTATTGCTCACTTGGAAAAAGTATGGAAAGAAATTGATACAGGAAGGTTCCCGCTTGGTGCGGTGATCGATCAGATAAATTTCCCCACGAACATGAAGAAATTGGGAGACTTATTTAAATTAAGGAAAGTGGCAAGATTAAAAGATTGGATTAAAAAGATGACATCAAAACAAGAAATTAAACGTATTCTGCAAACTCAGGAATTGTCGTGGTTGAATTACGCCCAGTTAGAAAGCTGGACGAAAGAATGGATTAGGAGAAATACACAACTTAGAGGATATACAAAATTTGAGCAATTTCTGACAACATATGAATCAGAGAAAGGAAATACAGGGAAAGGAACAGTTGGCAAATTATATAAAATAATTCAAGATTCATTTGAGAATAGGGAACAGGACACAATAAGAGAGCTATGGAAACAAGACATAGAGAAAGAAATAAATAATGATGAATGGAAAAGAATTTGGAATTTGAGGATTTTACGGTCATTATCAGTCAGAATAAAAGAAAACTACTTCAAACTAGTTTTAAGATGGTATATGACTCCAGTCAGAATGAATAGAATGAATCCAAAATATTCTAAGCTCTGCTGGAAATGCGAAAAAAAGACAGGTACCTATTTTCATTTATGGTGGGAATGTGAAATAGTTCAAAAGTTTTGGCAAGAGATTATTGAGGAGATAAGAGAAATACTACAAACTGATATTAAATGTGTACCGGAAATTGCTTTGTTATCATTACCATCTATCAATGAATATGATGTGAAAACTAAAGAATTAATAGCAAATCTTATGACAGGAGCTAGACTGATTATTGCTAGGAACTGGAAACTGAAATCAGACCTTAAAATTGCTGAACGGTATAAGGAAGTGTGGGACATAGCACTAAATGATAAACTATCTTGTAATATAAAAGTTTTGAGAGGTGAAATAAAAAAAGATACTTTCTATGATGTTTGGGGGAAATTTATAGATCATGTATTATTAAAAGGGAAAGGGATAGAACCAACTTATAACCCAACACAGTTCTGGCGTAAAGGACCTTAAGAAGCCTATTTTAAGTGCATAACCTTTTTTAAGTGCATAACTGTTATTGTTATTTTTATACTGTTGCTGTTGTTATTTATTGTAGCATTTTTTTTCCTCTCTCCTCTTCCTTCTTTTTCCTTTCTCCATCTTTTTTTTTTTTTCTTTCGCCATGAACGCAGGGGCTCATATACCGACGGTGATGGGCCGTGGGCGGTACTCTGGTAGCCGTTGGGTTTGTCAGACCAGAAGAACTCGGGTCAGACAACTCGTGTCTGTCCCTCGTTCTGACCCCTCGGCTCTCTGTCACGTGCCCGGGAGTCACTCCACCAGCGCCCCCAACCTTGCCTGTATCCTGATGAATGCCAGGTCGGTTCATAACAAGATCCCTCTCATCTATGATACCATTGCGGATGGGAAGCCCGACCTGGCATTCATCACCGAGACCTGGGTGGGCAGGGAGGGGGCTTCCTCTCTCTCCTTTGCCCGCCCGGGTACCTGGTAGAGGGAGTAGGAAGGTTGGGGGGTCAAAAGGGGGGAGGGGCCGCAATCGTCTACAGGGACTCTTTACACGTCAGCAGGGCCTCGACATTGGTTAGCCAGGGGCTGGAGGTACTCCATCTGTTGGTGGGACAGCGGGACAGATTTGGCATTGTGCTGGGCTACCGAGCTCCCGCAACCCTGCACAATCCCTCCCAGAGCTCACAGAGTTCATCTCCGCTGCATTGTTGAGATCCCCGCGCCTATTGGTTGCGGGAGACCTCAACGTGCATGCGGATGGTGGGCTTGTTGGTGCAGCTCTGGAGTTCATGGAATCCATGGCTTCCATGGGTCTGTCCCAGCATGTTTTATGCCCCACCCACAGATCTGGTCACACCCTGGATCTGGTGTTTACCTCCATGTCGGGGATTCGTGTCTGGAGGTGGGGACCTTGTCTCCCTTCCTGTGTCATGGACAGACCATCACCTGCTTTCATTTTCCCTGGCGATCTCGGCTCCTCCCCCGGGGACCATCGGCCCACCATCTTGGCCCGCCCCGAGAGGCTCATGGACCCTCAGCGGTTCGGGTGAGCTCTTTGGGGGATTTCCTGGTGGAATGACTGACGATCCGGCCGAGGGTGTGGCGAACCTTTGGCATGAAACAGCTGTCCACACCATTGACTGGATCGCCCCCAAGCGCCTCCTCCGCTGCCGAGCCCGGCCCTCCCCATGGTTCACGGGGGAACTTAGGGCAATGAAGCAGGCTAGGAGGAGGTTAGAGCGCAGCTGGAGGAAATCCCGCACGGCGTTGAGTAAGGCTGCTGTTGATGCCCAGTCTAGTCGCTATATCATCGCGATAAGGGAGGCTAGAACATCTTTCACCTCCCTGAGAATTGCTGAGGCCTCGAACCGCCAGGCGGAGCTCTTCCAGGTGGTTCGGGACCTCAGCAATCCTAGTCTGGCCAGGCCTCCTCCTACTGAGTTCAGTAGTGAGCAATTCGCAGCCTTTTTTCGAACTAAGATTGAGGCCATCCGTGCTGGTTTTGACTCCAGTTGCAGTCGTCCTGTCCCGCCATCTCCAGTTGCTGGTCCGCCTTCGTCGCCTCGGTTGGATGCGCTTGGGCCTGTTTCTGCTGTCGAGGTCTCCAAGGCTATGGCGCATTGCCGGCCTGCCTCCACTCCTTTCGACCCTTGCCCTGCCTGGCTAATTAGAGCTGCCAGAGGGACCATGGCCGAATGGGCTTCTGCCATCGCCACCACCTCGTTCAGCGAGGGGGTTTTTCCCTCTCGTTTGAAGGAGACGGTGGTAAAGCCCATCCTGAAAAAACCTGGCCTGGCGGTGGATGATCTGACAAACTATCGTCCTATCGCCAATGTCCCTTTTATGGGCAAGGTGATCGAGAGGGTGGCGGCGGTCCGGCTGCAGTCATACTTGGAGGATCGGCAGTGCCTCGATCCTTGCCAGTCCGGGTTCAGGCCCGCCCGGGTACCGAAACAGCTTTGGTCGCCCTGCAAGATGACCTTCTCAGGGCGGCCGACAGGGGTTGCTCTTCCCTGTTGGTCCTCCTGGATCTGTCAGCGGCCTTTGATACCGTCGACCACGGTATCCTGTTGGACCGGCTCTCTGAGGTCGGAATTGGAGGCACTGCTCGCAGTTGGCTCCGTTCCTTCCTGGAGGGCCAGCCACAGTACGTGCAGCATGGGGGGGGGAGTTATCGGCCCCTTGGATCCTCCCTTGTGGGGTTCCACAGGGTCGTCTCTGTCCCCCATGCTGTTTAACATCTACGTAAGGCCGTTGGCGGGGTCATCAGGAGTTTTGGAGTCTGCTGTCATCAGTACGCTGATGACACGCAGCTCTATCTCTCCTTTAACACCTCTGCTGTGGAAGCTGTGGAAGTTCTCGACGGGTGCCTGGAGGCCGTACTGGCCTGGACCGGGCGAACAGGCTTAAGCTCAACCCCGAGAAGACGGAGGTTATGTTCTTCGGGAGCTCGCCGTCGGGGTACGGTGGCCCTCTTCCCTGTCTGGGGGGAGTCTCCCTCCAGCTCGCGGAGAGGGTGCGGAATCTGGGTGTGTTCCTGGACCCGGCGCTTGCCATGGAGCACCAGGTGGCGTCGGTGACCAGGTCCGCCTATTTCCATCTCCGTCGGATCGCCCAGATCCGCCCATACCTCGACGCGAGCTCCTTGAGAACAGTGGTCCAAGCTCTGGTGATCTCAAGGCTGGACTACTGTAACGCGCTCTACATGGGGCTGCCCTTGAAACTTCTCCGGCGCTTGCAGCGGGTCCAGAACGCGGCGGCCAGGCTGGTGGTTGGTGTGCGTCGTTATGACCACATCACCCCAGTCCTGGCCCGCCTGCACTGGTTGCCCGTTGCAGCCCGGATTAGATTCAAGGTCCTGGTTTTAGTTTATAAAACCCTCCATGGCTTGGGACCGGACTACCTGGCAGAGCGTATCGCTCAGCGGTCAACTTCGGCCCGTCCCGTTCGGCAGGCGCGAGCGCACTTGCTTCGGGTCGCCACCCCCTGGGAAGCCCGGAGGACGAGCACTCGGACCCGGGCTTTCTCTGTGGCGGCCCCCAGCCTCTGGAATTCCATCCCCAGTGAAGTGCGCTCTGCAGAGTCCCTGCTGGCCTTTCGAAAGGCGCTGAAAACCTACCTTTTTCGTGAGGCCTTTGGCGATAGTTAAAACCTTCCCCCCCCCCGCCATCGTAATTTGCGCGTTAGTTGAGGTGTTATCTGGTTTTAACAGTGTCTAGGGTGTTTGTAGGTTTGTTTGTCTGATTGTTTTATTGTGTTTTGCTGGCTTTGCAGCCTTTGTGTAAGCCGCTTAGAGTACCTAGTAGATAAGCGGGATATAAATATAACAAATAAATAAAATAAATAAATAAATAAATAAATATTGGAAGAAAAAGAAAAAAAAAGATGAAGAAGAAAGAGAAGATGCAAGAATACTGGACGGTTTCTTGGGGGTGGGGGGCACTTTGTACTGTTTATGATTGTCTATTACTGTTTTTTTATATAATTGTTTATCATTGTTATTTTGTCTTTTTTTATGTTCAATAAAAAAAAAAGAATTGAGCAAAAAAAAAAAAGGAAAGGAAGGAAGGTGGGGACCAAAGGAAACACAGGGAGCCATGGCCACAGGTCGCCCCTTGGAAGAAGCGATCTGTGCGCCTGCCTGCGCACCACCAACCCGCACGTGTGCGCCCAGCCCCACAAGCTTCCCGGCGGTGCTGGTGGTGGTTTCCTGACCCCTCGCCCGCCCGCCCAGCCCCACAAGCTTTTGCTCACCGGCCGGCCAGCCAGCCCAGTCCCTCAAGCTTCCCAGCAGTGTCAGTGTTGGTGGAAGATTTTTTAAAAAAAAAATGGGGTGAAGGAGGGGTGGGCCAGCCAGCCGCGGGCCACTCAGAATGGCCTGACGGGCCAGATTTGGCCCCCGGGCCGGACTTTGGGCAGGCATGGTCTATTCTGAGACAAACAACTAAAGTAAAACAAATGCTCTCTGACACTGAAACTCATTTTCACTTGCATCTGTATCAACTTCCGTCTCATTGTTTAGTTTGCTATTGACTGTGTGACATGTCTTGGTTGAAATATAAAGTAGTAGGCTGGATCTACAGCTCAAAAAAGCAAAAGAAAATACAGAACGAGTCGTAAGAAACCGCAAGAGATGAAATTTAGAAGTGACCATCATCTGGAATCTTATCCATACACATGCAAAATTTAATTTGTGATACATTTTAGGCATATTTTTAAAACACATTCAGATGTACAGATGATTATGATGATGGAAGTAGCCCTTAGATCCGTACAGGGGAATGCAGACTTAGCCATACTTGGAAATCAAGGGGACTAGAGCTGGCAATGAATAACTTAAAACCCCACTCATTTCAGCAGATCACCTATAAATGCAAATAAATCAACATTCAAACCATATAGGCATCAGTTAGACATCATTCCACTTAGCTCTGTGTGGGATTTTTGAAGTGTCAAAAGATTTTTTTAAAAACGTTTAATTCATTTATTTTTCTCTAATTCTGCCATTTGTTGTATTTTAATTTACAATCTCTCCCTCTCTTTTCCCTTAAGCTAACTACTAAAAAAAAACCTACATTGCTCAAAAATTGTCCGGACCTTGGGTCAAGGAAATCACAGTATTACATCCCCATAGAAAATGTGTTTCCCTACTCTAAAACAGCAATTTAAGCAAGAATGTGGAAATGATTTATTTGAAGCTAAATCTTCACCTCAGCTGTGTCATGACTGTACAATCGCTCATAGAAAGGCTGTCACATTTTCGATTCAAAAGAAAGAATACTAATGAACAAAACAGTTGCATGTATAACAAGGTAAAATTACAATGAGGGGAGATGAAATTAAATTGCAAAAAAGTCATACAGAAAACCTTTCCATCTGCGCCTATGTGTATGCGCTAAATGGTTGGTAATATTTCACATTTAAACAAAAAAACAATTTCCCCAAGGTTTTAACTATTTTTATAGCACATACAAGTGCTATATAAAACTGAATTGAGAATAGCAAGATTTTCTGTTCATTAGTAACAATGGGCCACAATGATCCAGCCTCAGCTGTCAGCAGTGAGTCATGCTTAACAATTTGTGGCTCAAGAATGCATACCGTACTCTGAATTTTTTTAAAGCCTCCAGCCACTTCAGTAAGGTATGGCTATAAAGCAAAGACGGCTGCTTCGACACAAGCATCTCTCTTACTAGACTGGAAAAATGGGACCCCATGCATTGTGTTTTGAAGTAGGGGACTGGCTCCATAGCTGCTTCGGACAAGCACCCAATACTAATGTCTACCCTGGTTTTAAAAAAATTCCAAACCAGGTCTCCTAACAACACTTTCTATAATTTTGATTTCTCATAAAGTTTCTCTTGAAGTGTTGCTCAGAACACTGTTGTTCTCCCCTGTTGTTTGCCATCTGAGACCACAGGGTAAGATGTCCCAGCAGGCTCACTATTGAAGGGCCACCACACACGCACACACACTGAGAACTTTGCCCACACTCTTCTCAAACCTAGAACTGGTACAGTATTGAAGGATTTGCAACTCTAAACTTGAGAGAAACCTCAGTTTAGCCATGCTGTTGATTGGCAGGGAGAGTTTTACAGGTACAAAATTGCCAGTACTGGGAACATCAAGATCATCTACTTTCGTAATGATCTCACATGGTAACCAGCAAGTGAAGTATTTCATCTCTGAGCAAGTCTACACTAAGGTCAAAGCTTGGGGGGCATTTAACTATATTTTTAACAGCTTAATTGCAAATTATTATTTGCTCAAAATTAATTCCCTCCCCACATCCTAACAAAGGCATAATTATTTGATGTTGTGATGACAAAAAAAACTGTTGCTTTGCATAGGACAACATTTTAGTCATTCAGCTTAACAAGAATAGCACTCATTTTGTAGTATACAGATAAAACTTGAAAAATTAGAATATCATGCAAGTGTTTATTTCAGGTGAAATTAATATATGATATAGACTTATTACATGCAAAGCGAGATATGTCAAGCAATATTCTAATTTTCTGAGATTGTGAATTTGGGGTTTTCGTAATTTGTACACCAGAATCATCACAATTATACCAAAATTAGGCTTGACATATCTCGCTTTGCATGTAATGAATCTATCTCATATACCTTTTGAGTTGACTTACTGAAATAAATGAACATTTGCACAATTTTCTAATTTTTTGAGTTTCACCTGTACCTACAGCTTTTCAGTAAATGACCTCACTCTATTGAGGAAGAATAGCACACTGTTGAACTGTTGGCTTGTGGTGGGTCTCATGATACTGCCCTGTTCCCTGTATGGGTACTGAGATGAGGATGATGTCGACAAGATAAGGTTGCCAGTTTAGTTTCCCAAATTCATACAAACTGATTTCAGCATGTGCATGCTATTTTAGATTTTATTGTGCTTTGTCTGATACTTTGATTTGCTACATTCTCTTCCCCCAAAAAGTCTCGCCGTGGTTCCATGGCTTTCTATGCACGGTTTCCAAGTGCCCCTACAGAACAGAACTCAAGGGTCTGTAAACTGGCTAGATTTTGTAGCAAGATGGCAACATTCACCCAGAGATGGGCAAGTCTACAATTTTAAGTATCTGAGAGGCTGAGTAAACGTCAGTCATTTGAGATAGACCGAAAGGCTGGAACAGACTCCTCTGCCACAAAAAACAAGAGGGTAAAATGGTGGAAGCAAATGTGCATCTTTTCTCAACTCCTCCAGGGGTTACAAAGAATTGCTCCTTAAAAAGAAATAAAATTATGATTGGTTTAACCATAGATGTATCTCAATTTTAGATCCATCTTCTATAGATCTATCCCTCTCAAAGTTAGAATGGCCCAAGACTTTTTTTTCCTGAGGTAAAGGACCAAATAGCACTACATCACATTCCAGGTACAGAAGCAAACTGTTGACTGTTGAAGCTTACTTCAACAATTGGACCCAGACCCTGACACCAGCAGACTGATTTTGGAAACACAAAACAATGTGTACAATGTTCAATGCATTAACTTATAATACTGCCACCTTTAGTCATCCTGGCAAAGAAGTTAACAGTGAGGGCAAAAAACACAACCTATGTCTTGAGCTGAACATGATAGCAGTTGTGAGTTTCCTTTTATCACCCAACTGGGTGACCATTCTATTTTGGGTCATGAAAAGCTTACCATTTTCCATTTTGGAAGCTTGTATACTAGAGTTTTTAAAGCATCTCAATTGGTGGTGTGTGTTAACCTGTAAAAAATTGAGGTGCAGTAGATAATATTTGATGATGCAGCCTTCTCAGGGCAAATCACATGAGATGTATTTCAGGTTCGATCAAATTGATAATGTCCTCTTGTGTCACCTACAAGTTCCAAGCAATTCTATTTTCATTTCTGGTGTTTCTGTGGCTGGAGCATAACGCAGTACTCTAAGAGTATTAGAGAGTGCAATCACTAGTTACACCTTTTCTGGAAAGAAGAGCATAGCTGGACCATACACTAAAGGTGTCCGGAGAAAAACAGATCTTGAGAAAGACTTCTAAAAAGAACTGCCAATCTTCTCTTACAAATGTCACTTTACTTTCCTGCTTCAGCCTGAAAAGCAACTAAAGCAAGTACAGAGAGCATCAAATTTGTAAAAATGCACTGAACAAAACCCTGTTGGGGTTTAGAAATTTAACATTTCCTTTTAGGTTCCAGGCTACACTAGGGCACCCCTTTCCTCTGGGAATCTTGGGAAGGGGGAATCAGTCTTTAAAGTTAAAAAAAAATTACTGCCAAAATTGCCAGTGCTGGACCCAATCCTGGCAACAGCCACCCACTGGCCATTTTTACTATTCAAGGCTCCCTCCACTATCCCAAGGCTCCCAAAGGATTCCCCAAGGCAAAAGGGAGCCCTAGCAATCTGGCATCATGTTAAGCAACAGGATTTTGCCCAATGACTGTATTATTTGATTTTCATATTAATCTGTCACAATATAAGAAAACAAGAAAAAACTGCCTTCTGGAACCTTTAAGATTATCAGACATATTCCAAAAGCATGAGTTTCTATGGATTATAATTAGAGAAAGCAGACTGTAATCCTTCGAATGCTTACATTAAAATAAATAGGCTAGTCTTAAAAGGCTAAAGGTTACTCCATTTTTGTTACATATTTAATGACACAAGTCACATTTTCAGGAGACTAGAACATTTTTAGCTCAAACTGCACATATAGAGAACAGAATATCTAGATCTGCAAACTTTTGTGTATCATTGTAGCATTCTTTAAAAGAAGCACTACAGTATTTGAATTTGTTTCAATATATTTTTATACCCATACTTTTTTCATACCTGTCCCAATAATATATTAAAGATCATTTCAACAGAAATCTTTCACCTCCTTTATAACCACTAGAAATATTAGCATCTGATACAAAGCTGAACTCAATATTTATCTTTCAAACTGTGCCTGTTGCCACCCTTTTTTAGTTTCTGACTCTTTGCTTTATTGATATAAGTGTTGGTGTAGTTTTAAACTGTCACCTTACATTGTGTTGCATTCTTGATTTCTTTTAAAAATACAAAATTGAACACACATAAACACATCTAAGACACAGAATCAAATATATACACACCATGCTCCCCTACCCTTTGGGACCACTTTGGAGTTACAACCATCCCTCCAACCCATGCAGCACCATTCCTTTCCAAATTACTTTAACTTTTCTGAAAGTATATCCTCATTAATACTTCTCCTCATATATGTATATAGTCTTACTTATCAACCCCTAATATTACATATTAGCTTGTCATTAATAGATACATACCAAATCTCTCTAAACCATTTATTTAACTGAAAATTAGTTTTCCAATTAATCTTGCCCATAGTAATAAATTGGAAATTAATTCTTTAGTAGTTCAATTACACTGCCTCTTATCAAATACAGACAAAAGCACCCTTTCAGGGCATACCTCTAAATTTAATTCAATTATTTCATTCATATCCTTAAGCGTGACTTTCCGTAATTTTAATATATTCTCACATTCCCTTCACATAGGAAAGTAAGTACCTGTACCCACTTTCTGAACTCTCCAATACAACTTGGAAAAATTACTGTAATATCTATTTAATTTCACCGGAGTTAAGTGGCATTTGCAGACTATCTTACGTAAATTTTACTTTATCCCTAGAGTTCCATATTCTTATATCCCTTTTTTCCAAACCTCAGTACTTGTTTCTTCTCCCATTTCTTCTTCCCATAACATTTTGAGCATATCCTCTTCATGTTACTTCCAATATTTGATGACTTTTTCTTACTTTCCGTTTCATCAACTTATTTTAATATATGCTTTCTTTTTGTGATGCACTTGCTTCAAATCTCAAATCTGCTCTTTATGCCCCATTTCTCTACCCAATTTATATCATAGTAACTTGCTTTTTCCTTAAAAAAATTAATATTCCTCGTTTCAAGTTACCTGGGAATTTCTCTAACACTACCACCAGATAAAACTGGAGAAACTCATAGGATAAATAGGTTTCTATACCTAGTCCAAATTAGAAGCATAGTCTTAAAGAAGGTAATTTGATTTTTAAAATATATTGTGTTATTATATAGCATAAATATTTTCATGGTTCAGATATAATTCTTATTTCCATATTCAAATATTATGTTTATTAGTAAAAGGCAAGATTCATTACTCCTCATCCTTTTGGGTGTAGTATCTCCAGTAGTATCTCACTGACAATTACTAGTTTATTGGACTGACATATAGTAGCAAATACATGTCTTGATTAGCTATTTAATATTACCTTAAATTAGGAAGTCCCAGCCCTCCTAGCTTTTGAGCTTTAAACATACTTATCTCCATTTCCCATTATTGTCGATGGGACCATGTGTTAGTAAATCACAACTACAGTAGGCCCATTTGAACCATGAAATTCATGGAGGCATAGACTCACCAAATCCCCACTGATTCAATGGACCTCATCCACTGTAATTTACTACACAAAGAAACAAGAGTTCAGCCATTATTATTGCTAATTAAAACTACCTCAGTGGCATGCAAACATTTTATTTATTTATTTTTATATTCGTTAACCGCCTGATTTTCCCATAGGAACTCTGGGCGGTGTACAACAGATTGCCAATCTAAACAATCTGTCCAAAAACTCAACCCAAGAAAGTAGAAATAAAAATAAGACTAAGAATAAAAACACAGCATACGACATAGCATAGAACACAAGATCCTGCAGAGAGGACTTGGTATAAAAAAGTTATTGTCCTGTATCACATATGCTTCTGAAATCCCACTCCCCCTTTCCATTACTCAAGGAATACAACGATCTCTTTGCCATGTTGTCAGAGAACCTGTTAGCCCTTTGGTTTCAGGCATCTCAGATATATATCCAAAACAACTATAGCTGCATGAACAGAACCTTCTGAGAGCTAAGTTCCCTTTTTGGTGAATCTGGGGAAGAAGGTGAAGGTAACCATACGTACTTTCTCCTTAATAGCTAATAAGATAATTGTGTGCCCTGGCTACTGGATCTCACACATACCCACCCCACTTACTTATTCATGTAGTTCCCTATCCAGCTTTAAAATTCACATGAAGCTTGCTTCTGAATGTGGAATGTCAGTGACTAGATGGGGAAACAGAGTACTGTAATTTATCTGATGTGATTTCTACACCTCTTCAACAGGCCCCAATGACGGGGAACCAAAAGATGTAACAGACATCAAGTCAATGAACATACTATTTACCTATAAAAAGCCCAGGGACTCTAGATAAATAAATATGTGCTGAATTCTATCATTGGTGTAAAAGAAAACAAAAACATTAAAACTACTAACCATTAACTAGAAATGGCATATTCAAATAGAAACATTCCAACTAAAATCTCAGTGAGAAAAGTCTAACAAAAAAGAGTGTTTTTATTGTTCATCTGAAGAGGTTTTACAATAAAAATACCTTTAAAAGCAAGCAAGTTATTCTTTTTCTATTGTTCCAGCAATTTCATTTAGAACATTTAATGGAATTTCCTTGACAAAGCCTGAGGCAGAACTGGACAGATCATACAACAGCAGTTTCTTTCATTAGATTTTTGAGAATAGAATTTTAATTGGTCACAGTCTAAAGCAAATAATCCCAGAACATACACACTATCCAGTACACACAATATAAAGAAAGTAAATCATAACCGCTGTGAAACAAAATGTCCCCAATTTTTTTTAAAAAAGAAAAGAAACCCATAGTAGAAATACACAGTGGTTAAGGTACAGTCCATCCCTCGTCAATAGGTTGTGCTCTGTGCCTAAATGGCAGGAGAAATTAACAGCACTAATTTGAAAGATGGGGAATTCATAATCAAGTATGTACACAACTGGAATTTAATAGTTATGCATTAGCAATAAGGTGGTGGTTCTTTTGGTGAAAATGTTCAGGTTGGTTTAATGGGCAAGGTGGAGGGAGAAAATAGGTATCCTTAGCATTTGACAATTTAAGAATTTCATAGTTTGTACAATACCATCTTCATAACAGAAGTGTTTTACACTTGTACAGTGTCAGTTACTTTATTATACATGGATGCCTGCAATAGGCCAATTACACAATAAGACTGCAAACAACCACTGGTACTTTCTGCCTTCAGAAAGTACGTAAGACAGAAACATCACCAAAAGTACATTTTAAAAATCTGCAGTAAGCATCACCAAAATTACATTTTAAAAACTAATTAGAAAAAAAATAGATCTGCAAAAACAATAAAAGTGGTTCTGGGTAGTGCAACTGCTTTTTAGCAGTTTTAAAATAGACACTATGTCATCTAGCAGGTCTCTGTGGCTCCACAGGCTCTAATCAAGATTCACGTATCATAAATAATGTACCACAAAATATACATGAATTTGAATAACAATTCCTTGGAAACTCTGGCTACAATAAACCAAATAGGCATTGGTCACATGGTTCACACATTTAGGCCAACCTCTGAATAGAAGTGAAGTCTTAAGACCCAACTCAGCCAAGTGTCCTTCTTATATCATCGTAATCATGTGTAATTACAGCCACCAATCCCCCCCTCCAAATATGCAAAACTGGTGATGACTAAACTAGTAGAACCCAATGCACAATGGAGGCCTTTTCTATGTACAACTGAGGAATCGTTTTGTTGGATCTCGTATGGCCTTCTAAAATAAAGGGGTATACAACCTTTTTAATTGTTCAACTTTTGATGTCAGAAGACATCAAGAAATATTTAATATGATATTCAATCTTCTGGAATGTAAATCTTCTAAAATTCCAACTGTTAAGCTAAAGGGAAGAAGAAAGGATCACAAATCATGGAGAGTGAGCTTGGTATAAAAAACATTTGATGAAGGAAGATATTAAACACTAAACAAAACTATGTAAAGGGAAAGAGAAGGGTTGGATGCCAATTGGGGTTGTTTAAAAAACCATATATTCAATAAATAAATCCCAATATGTATATAAATTATTATTGTAATTTAAGTTGGGGGGGTTCCAATGACATCAAATTGTAACTTTAAAATTTCTCTTGTAGATTCTGCCACTAAAATCTCTTTACAGAATTAATAGTCTATCGTCGGGGTGGGGGTGGACATTATTGTATTTAATTAAAGCTATCATTCCAGGCTTATACCAAAGATCTGAGAATATTTACCCCCACCAATCTGGAATGAGTATCATCATCTGGAAAAAGAAATAAAGAATTATACCAACATCTATAAACAGGCTGTAGGTAGCTAAATTCTCAGAATTTTATATAACCCAGATGCGAGATAGCTATTTGTAATGCCTTAGATCCCTCTGTTAAATGGCATAGTATTGCCACTTGTTTGTAAATTAGAAATCCCAGTACATCAGTAATGTACAGAATCTCCTTGCTTCATTTCATTTCCTGAGAGTAAAGCAAGTAACATAAACCTTAATCCTAGGAACAAAGGTGTTTTTGTTTGTTTCATTTCCTCTCTCTTTCTCTTTCTCTCTTTCTCTTTTTTTTTTTTTTTTTTTTTTGCATTTGCAACTTTTGGGCTACTCCCTGACAATCTAAGTATGCAAGTTTGATTGCTAAACACTGTTGTGTAAACAGAAATGCAAACTGTCAAGTCAAGCAATCTGATTAAAAATCATAATACAAACCAATCTAAACCCAGGTTAACAAAAACTAAATCTGAAAAGTTGCATTGAAAGGGCATGTTACATTATTCGTACTAGGATCCTGTAGAAACATTCCAATGGCAGTGTTATCAAAATAAAACTAATACATTAAGACCAGCCCAAAGCCTAGTCACCACTTGGAACTTTACCTATAACTTTGGCTGGTTGGGGTCTTTACTCTTGTACTACATGGCTCACTTACATCAGACATTACATTTGAATACCCTGAGAAATCTGATACTGAAGTCCTTACTCTATGGTCCACTTCCCCATTAGAGTTAGCAATGAAAGTCATTGGCACCCTGCTGCCCGTCTTAAACTGAGAACCAAATGCTTGTGCAAAGGTTTCTATCTGATACGTTGCTCGATGCTCTAGGTCCTTTTGAGGATCTATCTGGTTAGCTAGCTCCTGAGATGGAACTGGAAAGCCTGTTGAAGACTCTAGGGATTTTTGTTCCTTCTGGCTACTCAGCTTTTGAGGTGCAGACTGATAGCTTGATGATGTGTCCATGTTTTTTTGAGAGTCTATCAGATCATCTAGCTCCTGGGATGGAGTCAACTGTTGATGGGTTGCCTCCAAAGCAGATAAATAAAAACCTGGCTGAGATCCAAGCAACATGCCAAAAGGAGGCTTTGACAATGTAGGTGGCAACACTGAGGTAACAGATTGGCTGAAACCACACTCAAGTGGAGATGTGGTATATATTTGTTTGTCTTGAAACAAAGTGTGGTTATGAAGGCTTACAAATTGGAAACTAGGCCCAAAAGCAAAACCAGTGCTATTGGTTGTTCTTTCAAAAGCATGTTGGAGGTATTTCGAGTATTCTTGCAACATGCTTGTTTTGTCATTTGACGTTGTTTGGGAGCTGGGGCTCAGATTCTCCTCTTGCACCATCTCTGTATGTTCACCTGAAGCATGACAGTCCACGCGCTGTTCAGGTATATTGAAAGGATCTTCTTTCTGGCCTTCGGATTTGTGAGAATACTGCTCTAGAAGACTTTGCAAGACTTCATCAGGAATGCCAGATTTATCATGACAAGATTTGATGTCAGAACCCAGAGATGGTGAATCAATAAGAGATAACGGGGTTTCACTATCCATAACACTTACACCTGCAGACTGAATAACAGACGGTTGGGAGGCCATATGCCCAACATTTATAGAAAAGGCACTGTTACTACTGGCAGTTTGTAAATATCTTCTTTTCTTTGAAAACTGCATGGCATCATCATAATTGCTACTTAACTGACCTGGTTTACCACTTGCAGCTTGAAGAAGGCCAATAGCATCTACACTGGTATTTGTGACTAAGCCAAGAGAGCCACCTGGTTTTCCAGACAATTGTTTTTGACCAAGAAGGTCTGGTAATGGTGACACAAAGTTCAGAAAACTCTTGTCTGCACCTTTCCTGTTTCCTTTCTTAAATACTAATTTTGGCACCCTTTTTTGCAGCTCTTCTATCCCAGTGCCAATCAAGCCACCACTGGAAGACACTATGGGAAAGTCCACTGCATAATTCTGCAAGGTCATATTAGATGCAATTTGAGTCTCAGATACTTTTTGACTAGGCTTGTGTTCTTTGTTTTCAGAGGCTAGAGATTTTGCTTTGCTTTTTCTCCTTGATGAACCTGTATTTCCCTGAGACAACATAGACAGGTTTCCCATGCTATGGTTTGATGGCCCAGGATCCATTCCAGCACCTGCTTTCCCTATGGCTTCTCCACATGTACGTCTGTGCTTCAACAGTCTATCAGTCCTTGAAAAATACTGCTGACAGGTTTCACATTTGTATGGCTTTTCTCCACTGTGTGTCCTCTTGTGTCTCTCCATGTGATACTTCTGGATGAACTTCATACTGCACTGGTCACACCCAAACGGCTTCTCTCTACTGTGGATCTTTTCATGTCGCTGTAACAAATACTTCTGGATGAACCCCATGTTGCACTGGCCACACTGGTAAGGCCTCTCTCCGGTATGGATGAGCACATGCCTGCGCAGATGATAAGAGCTCCTGAAGGCAGCGTTGCAGTGCTCACAGACATGAGGTTTCTGGCTGGCGGACAGCATGGCGGCTTCCCCGTCGCCTGCCACCAAGGGCCTGGAGGAATGGCTCGGCTTCCGCTTGGCTTTGATTCCCTGAGATTCCGACTTTGGCCTCTTCATCTTCCGGCCCTGGGCGTCGTGCTTGGGCTCGTCGGAGCCAGCAGGACCCGCTTCCCCGCTGCTCCGCAGGCCCAGCAGCAAGTCTCCTCGGTGGGGATAGTGGTGCAAGTGTTGGAGAAAGTTGAGGTCTGGGATCACACCGGGGCTTGCTCCTTCCACCACTCCTCCTCCTCCTCCTCCGCCGCCGCCGCCGCCGCCCAGCGTGGGGTGTCTCTCCTCCCCAGCAATCCCGAAGAGGCCCCCATAATGGTGGTGGTGGTGGTGGTGGTGGTGCTGTTGTTCCTCGTCTTGGTCGCTGGGCTTCTCTTGCTTGATGTTCATCAGCGAGTGGAAGAAGCCCCAGGGGTTCCTCTGGGAGGAGGAGGAGGAGGAGGAGGAGGAGGAAGCCGCTGGCAGGGTCAGAGGGAAACCCCCCGCCGGCTCTTTCTTAAAAGTCATGCCCTGAGGGTGATGAGGAGGAGGAGGAGGTGGGGGGCCAGGGGGCTCGCCGGCCGTTGCACTCGTGGCGGTGGAGGAGGAAGACGACGACGACGACGACGAGGAGGAGGAGGAGGAGGAGGAGGAAGAGGAGGTGGCGGCGGCCGAGGAGGAGGAGGAGGAGGAAGAAGAAGAGGAGGCCGACGTCGGCCCACAATGCTGGGGGGCCGCGGCCGGCTGGGTGAAGCTGGTGACCGGCGGCAGGCGGTGGTTGAACATGACCATGCTGGGGGGGAAAGGGGGCTCCATGGCCGGCCTCTTGGAGGAGGAGGAGGAGGAGGAGGAGGAAGAAGAAGAAGAGCCGCCGGCGATTCCGACGCCGCCGACCCCCAGGAAGCCGCTGCCCAGCTTCATTCTCCCTTCAGGGGACCAGGCGAGGGACGCTGGGCCAGGCGGAGGGTGGTGGTGGTGGTGGTGCTGGAGGGCGGACGGGCGGAGGAGAGAGAGACCGAGACCGAGACCGAGGAGGAGGAGGAAGAAGAGGAGGCGCGGCCCTCAAGGGTGGTCGAGCGCGGCCGGACCCCCCTCGGCCGCTGCCTTGTCGCGGCCGGCCTCGCCTGCCCGCTCGCCCGCTCCCTTGCTTGCTCACCCGCCCGCCCGGCTGGCTGGCTGGCTGGCTGGCTGGCCCGCTTCCAGGCTCCGTCTTCTCAGCGCTCGCTAGCCCGGCCGCCCCGGCATCCGCCAGCCGGGCGCATCCTTCGTCTCAGTCGTCGTCGTCGTCGTCGTCGGTGGGCCCCACCCGGCGCGGCCCGGCCCGGCCCAGCCCAGCCTCGCCTCGCCTTGACGCCGACGCCGCCGCCGCCTCCAGTTAAAAAATATCGCCGTCTCCGCTCCACAATGGAATTAGCCGAGCCCCCCCTTGGAAGGCCCCGCACTGCACATGCGCCCCGCGCGCACGGCATGCTGGGAAAAGCTGGCCCCGTCAGGAAGGCGGCGGCGGCGGCGGCGGCGTTTGGGGAGCGTGGGGGGGGGAGAGATGGGAAGGCGCAGGCGCGTGGGGGGGTGTTGGGGGGGAGACCACCGCCGTCTCGCTCCTTTACCCGGATGGCTTCGCCATTGGCGCAGGCGGACGCGGGGGAGAACTGGGGGGCGCGAGGGGCTCTCTTGGCCGGCGACGAGTTGGAAGGAGCTGGATTGGGGGTGGGGGGGTGGGGGCGCGAAACCGGTGTGGTCCTTAATCGCGATGAACGGGGACCCCTTGGGGGCTTGGCCAGCCCCTTCCATAGGGAGCGTGGACACACACACACACACACACACACACACACACACACACACACACACACACACACACACACACACACACACACACACACACACACACACACACACACACACACACACACACACACACACACACACACACACACACGGGCACTGGGAGGGAACGTGGTTTCGTAAGAGAGGCAGCTAGGCCAACAAAGGCTGCCCCGTATTCGAGGCTTCGAGGCCCGCGTTAGGATTCGTAGTTCCATCCATTCGCACGGGTCTCCCAGGTGCCATTCGTACTCGAATGGCTGTCAATGGGAAACACGGCAGGCACCGGTTGCCCGCCGATCATTTTGATCACAGCCGGTGCTCTCCCCGGGCCATGCTGGGTCGAACATAAGCCGCAGCGCCGAGCCCCTGTTTATAGACCAAAATTCACTGCCGCGGGGACTCAACCCATGTAACGGGAATGGAGGAGAAATGGTGCAATATGCGTTACCTAAGGAGCTGGTTTCCAGCCGTTTCCGTGGGTGACTAAGCGCTGGCGTTGCTTAACAGTGGCCTCAATGCCAATGATTTCCAGCTGGATACCGGGAAGCGCTTCTTGACTGCCCGGCTGGTCTTCTTCAGCAATGGATCAAATTAACAATAAAAGTTGTGAAATCCCCCCCTCCCGCCTACAACTTGTTCAGGACAGGTATGTCGGTGAGGTTTTGGGGGTTTTTTTTAGCCACATGGGTTCTGCAGTTGCCCCGGGGTCTTCAACAAGGGAATCTTCGAGTAGGCAGGCTTTCGTCCATTAAAGCTTCTGGTGTAATAGGTACCTTATTTATTTATTTATTTATTCATTTATTTTTAGAGCTTATATACCGCCCGTCTTCCAGACAGAACTCCGGTCGGCTCACAACAAGAAACAGACAATAACCAAATTAAGTACTACAACATAATAAACAATAGAATCAATTAAAACAACAATAGAGAGCAGCAGAGAAACAAGTGGCGTATAAGCAAAAAAAAAAAAAGCCCAGTGATGGAGAACCTTTTAGAGACCGAGGGCCCAAACTGCAATTCAAAACCCACTAATTTTTCACAAAGTGCCAATACAGCAATTTAACCGGAATACAGGGGGCTGTGAAGGGGCCGATCTCGGGTGCCCACAGAAAGGGCTCCGAGTGCCACCTTTGGCACCTGTGCCATAGGGTCGCCAACACTGCCTTAGCCCTTAAGGTCCATAGGATCCAGTTCCTTCTGCAAGGAGATTCTGATTCCAATTCCCAGGCATTGGAGGCTCCCAATTTACACTTCATTGTTCATATAAAAATGCCTGTGGATAAAAATGTAAAGAGATCTAAAAAAATTAGGCACAAACATTACACACAAGCCATCTTTCCTTTAGAGACAACAGCATGGCGCACGCCAATGAGAATAGGAACCCATGCAATAAAAGGTGCCAGAAGCCTTCATACGCAAATGTTGCAGTACAGTAAAATAACAGCAGTACCTTCTTTGTGCACTGTATTCTCATCTGGCTCTGCAATTGGGGATGGGGGGGGGTTATTCTGGCAATAGTCCAGAATTGGGGTACAGTGGAGATTCTCTGTAAACAGCTCCAGGATGCCAATTCTTCATTCCTATACAACCGATGGAGAAGAGCCAAATTGGTTGTAAATAATATAAATGTCTATCTTTCTTCACATATCAAATTAAAATGAGCTGCAATGTCTATAAACTTGGGTAAAGTTACAAAGGAGATGTTCTGAGAGCATCCACAATATTTATCAAAAGACACCAATCCCCCAAAATATTTCAAGCTGGAACATGCTTCATCAGGGGACCGTGAAGAGCAATTTTACGCTATTGCTTGGAAGACTGAGAAATCTCACTGTCTTGTCAAAACCACAAGAAGCTAATTTTCAAGGAAGTAGCTGGGTTAGTCTGTTTCGGGCCGGGGCGTGTGTGTCTTAAGGACCAATACATTTATCAGAGGCCGCTGTAGACTAGCACCTATGTCATCAAACACATCAGCTTTAAGGAGCCAAATATTTAGCACATTAAGAAATAATTGTATCTATTTTAGACCAATCTTAACCATGCAATGTGAGGAAAGCTACATTTCATTATAGATGTTTGAAGAGCTGCAATATCCTTTGATGTTACCCATGAAGTTAGATATATAGTTGTAATCACTTGCACTGCGAAGCATAACGGAAATGCCTTTGTTTCATGATCTTGAACCTTCTAAAGACAAAAGCAGATGAAATAAATTATATAATATTGGTATGTATGCTGCATATATTATAATTTGTGGGATGTGTCAAAATTTGCTGATTCAAAACTGCATATATGATATCCATTATGTTTATCCATAATGATTTTGAAACATGGTGGTTTATTTCATGTTGTGCTGTTTTATATGCACTTTTAAACTGTAATCTTGGATGCTGGTCCATGACCATAATAAACAATCCTCTTCCATTATGCTCAGATAATATTTTATTGTTGTGTTTGTTTATATGAATCTGCCTACAATTTAATGACAGGGCATCTGATATCCTCTAGTATACTGTCAGTCCTTCAAGTGTTCAGCAGTCATTTTTGTCTCACATTTTTGCTTGTTGACATCTAAAGTAAAGCAGGTGGACAGTTTCTGTGTAGTTCCTTGTTCAGATGCTACACCTGATCCTTTCTTCTGGTTGTCTAGCCACTATCCCCTTATTTTTAATATAAAATATAATATGATGGTATTAAAATTAAATAGGTTTTGAAGATAGTAGGCTGCCCAGGTTGTGTTCTGTCTCCTCCTCTGCATTGATTTATGTGTGTGTGTTTTCTGCCATCAAGCAGCCCCAACATATAGCGAACCTATTAGGTTTTCAAGGTAAGTGAGATAGTTAAGGATTGGTTTTACCCGTTTCACTCCCCGGTCACTTTCCATGACTGAATGGGGATTTGAACTTTCTCAGAGTCTGAGCCCATCACTCTATCCATTACACCACACTGGGGATTTGCATCAATTTATATATACTCACAAATGTGAGCATGTATGTACACCAACATCACCTCCTACTGTAGTCCCCTCGCTGCAGCACCTCTGCCTGTAGCACCTCTATTACTTTTACACTGGAAAACTGTTGTTTTTCTCTGTTTGTCTTGTTTTTACACTGGCTTATTTCAGAATTAAAACATTAAAATCTAATCCTCAGGTGCATGTTGATTATTACTATTCTGGCAGCTAAAAGTTTATATATAAAAACAGATAAATGTAATATATATATTAAAATAAAGGAGGTAATTTTGGTTCACGAGAGATTGTATACAAATAAAACCGACAGTCAAAGTTTGAACTTAAAATGCAAGCTGTATCAGACTATCTTCATTAAAGAAATGATGCAAGTGTATTCCACTTCACCTGAAAAAGGTAAGAAAATTAATTCTTGGATATATTTATTTCAAGAATGAAGTAGTTTGGTTAAATAAACTAAGTTGTATTTGTTGACATTCAACATACTGTACCTAGGAATGCTCTAGAATTAAGAGATCCAGATTCAGAATTTTTAGCACCCTTTTCATGTGCACAAACATTATCTGGATGAAAAATCACATAACATGAAAAATTGTTGCAATGCTATGCACACGTAAGTAAAACAAACCAGTTAATTCTAAGTCCAATGGTATTTCTATTTTCATTTCAGATAATAATGGCTAGGATCAGCATTACAGAGGCATTTCCCCACCCTTCTTCCTATACACTCTGCCGCTAAATCAGCATCTGGGTCCCTTTTTAAACATTAGAAATTTTTCAGCTTTGATTATCTAAAAGTTTGCAGTATGTCTGAAATCCATGCAGATGTCTCAGGAATCTCATTCTCTGGTGTATCAAAAGTAACCATCGCAGCTGATGACTAGGGAAAGGATTAACATGTCTTATTGCAAGCATCTGAAATAAAAAGATGGTTGAATTAACTTCCCCAAGGCTGACTGTTAAACACTGAAAGAGTAATAAAGAAGACATCTAGAGTAAATTCAGAAGGGAATGCTACAGGATATAGTGCATCCTGATGAATTTGCATGCTGTTCAATAGTAAAAGCAAAACAAAAGCAAAATGTTCTGCTTATATACCACCCCATACCACATCAAGTAGTCTCTGGGCGGTTTACAGTTTTTAATTACATTATGGAGGCTACACAGTACTATTATTCTGTAGACCTTGTTACAATTCAAATGCCACACTGCTCCCCTTTTAAACAATAGGAGAAAGTTTAGTGCGTATAAACTGCAACCTGATTTGGGGGAGAGTTTGTAAGACTGTCAGGTGTAGCGAAGTGTTAAAAAGAAAGACTAGGAATTCAAAAACTTAAAGCAGCAGTAAAATATTAGTCAATGTCTATGAGAAATGAGTCTGTCCCTTTATTCAGGGTGTATGTGTTTAATGGTAAGCTGGGATGCATATAAGCCAGTCCAACCATGAAGGGCAGTAGGACACTCATATGGAAAGCCAACTTTGTCCCTCAGTTATCAAGATAAGAAACCTGTCATTTCTCTCATTCACTCTGTCAGCCTTGAGATACTCTAAGCAGACTTACCTCTGTGTTGTACACCCCATATATCAGGAAGATGAAGAGACCCTGTAAAATAAAATGGAGGGAAAAAGCTGTTAACTCTAATCATTTCAGCAGTAGAAATACCTGAAATAAACTTTCCTGGGAACAGACAAAAGAAGACACACTTCATCAAGGTCAATTTATTTTTCTATTTTTCAACATTATAAGCTGTACCTTGAACATTTATTTGATAACGTGGGAGTGCTTTGCCTAGCACACTTGTGCTGCTGAACAATTTGACATAAAAACATTGAAAGACCCATACTGTTAATTACCAAAATCCACATGGTGTTTAAATAATCATTATAAAACATTAGAAATTATGCTAAATCAATCAATAAATGGCAAAAATCCAGATGGATTTTTAAATAGTAAAGTATGCATTATTGTAGCTCATTGCTGTATTAATTATGAGATGTAGAACCACATACAGTAGCATATGCATATAAATATATATTAAAATGTGTTTGTTAGACACACATTGTTTGGAAATACTTATAAAAATACTTAAAATGTGTTCTGTAGATTCTAAATCTAAGAAAGGTACTAATGTATTACATTTTTGCATTTAACATAGCTTCAATGGAAATGTTAAAGAACACTAGATTTCAAAATATTTTATAATGTAGTCCAGGCCAGCTTCCTTACATTATAGTATACTTTAGCTTCTTTAAAATAAACAGGTCCATTTCAACTAAAAGGGAACCTTCACTGAATTCATTGTGTATCTTTGCCAAGTGCAGGCTCTGTGCATTTCAGGATAAAGTCTTCAGACTGTTCCTGCAAAGCCAAGGTAGATCTTTCTGAACTTAGGTAAAGCATAAACATTGCTTAAGGTGGTTTTCTGTGTTTCAGTCATGTGTCTCTCCACTTGTTTAAACATTGCTGGCTTTTATGTACTATGAGCCTGAATGAATTACATGAAAAGAGATTAGTGTCATGAATCCAAAGCCCTCTTACAGACTACGTGACTATCTTCCGTTATATGGCATTTTTATTTTTTGTGGCATATCTATGCAGTCTGCAATGCTACAATGTACACATTCTTTTCCTAAAACTAAAGAGATGAAAATGAAATGAACGCTTCTCTGTCTCCTTCTCTCAGCTATCTTTGCATAACATTTTCATTTATTTCAACAGGATTTTTTATCGTCTCAGGAATGTAAAAATACAATCCTATACACATTTACTCTGAAGTAATTCCCACTGAGTTCCTTAGATGTTTCCTTCTGGATATATGTGCACAGGATCACAGCTTTAAGTTTTAGGCATGAATGCCATGTGTTTGGATATTTGAATGTGAAGGGTTACACAGGGAAAGTTACCAGTAAATTGTAATGGTTATCAGTTTTTCTTAACAAAATTGTAATTGCTTATCTTTCTGTCTTAAATGTAGCTGATAGAGTATGCCACACACTGATTTTAGACTGAAAGCTATGTTCTTGTATGTTTTAAGCCTCAATCTGCCATTTGAAACAGGTTTTGCTGTTTTGTGCTCTGTCTTGATAGCATAAATTGTTTTCCACACTAACGTTCATTCTAAAGTTTTACTTTGCGCATACCTCACAATTTTCTGGTTAAGCCTTACCACAGTAAATAAATAAACTGAGGTTTAAGAAAGGTGCCGATTTAATTCTCTTGCAGTGAATGAGGAACAAGGGTGTAATCATCATGATATATGATCAGCTTCAGTGAAATCACTGTGCTATTATTTAGTTTGCAATCCTGGGCAGAGGAGTAAAGGCTGTTCCAGATGGGGAAGCTAGCCGCATTTGCCGCTTGCTGCAGGAGGAACATGCAGCTTGTTTCAGTCCATGAGATGCATTTTCCACTACTGCTGCCTTTGAGAAAGATGAAAATGGCACGTTTAAGTTTAAGAAATAATAATAAAGAAAACAGCTTTCCTACTAAGGTTTCTCTGCTGGAGTTTCCTTCCTTCCTTCCTTCCTTCCTTCCTTCCTTCCTTCCTTCCTTCCTTGATTATTTATTTATTTATTTAGCTTTTGAAGATTAATTAAACAAGTTTTTTTTAAAAAAAGAGTCTCTACCCCCACAAAAAAGAGAAGGTCATGCATTTTGTCACCACACAAACTGAGACAAGGTGAACATCATATGAATAATGAGAAAAATGCCAATGCTGTATAGTCCAAATTGAATCAGAGGCTGCGCAGAGGAGGGGAGGTGGTGATGGTGCCGAATAGCCCGCCCAGAAGACATGGAGCCTTTTCACCACGCCCCCTAAACCGTGCCCCTAAGATCCGAATCTGGCGCATCCTGCTTCGCATCCAAAGTCACGGGCCATATATCTTTTTATTTTTTTAACTTACTTTTCTCCGAAATGCCGATGCATAGATATTTCGGTTAACCCATTCTTTTGAAATGCCTTCTGTAGTCCAAATTGGGGCAGAAAAAACAGATGGAGAAAACCCCTAAGATCCCTGGGTGATTCGGACCAGAGATCTTGGGGGTTTGTCCTGTTCCTGTGTTCCCACCCCCTCCGGACTCCTGGCTGCTGTCTGTGTGAGGGGAGGGAGAAAAAAAGGAAGAAAAGAATGCCGACTCATCTCCGTTCTGCCGTCTCGCTCTGCTCCCGGCAGCATTCCAGTCTCTTAGTATCTCTTAAAGGGGCGGGGGGCAAAAAAACAACAAATAGAAGCGAGGAGAGTCCGGCATTCACTACGTTACATCCACATCAGGAATTTTTCACCCCCGGAGAGCAAGTACTTGAAAAGTGCGCTGGGACGCACTTAGGTGGGCGTGGTTGCACTTAATTTTTTGTAAACTCCGGAGCTGGTGGGGAAACAATTTTAAGCTCCGGATCTGGGAGCCATTTGCCGCAGATTTTAGGGGTTGTGTGAAAAGGCCCATGGTCCATCTGGATAAGATGTAAGGCTCCTTGGAATATAGTGGGGTATAACAACACCAGATTGCTCTTCCAGCTCAGTGCTGCATATTCTCAAATCTCTCTGGGGGATGCAGCAAGCAATAGTCTTTCTGTCCCTAAAAGGACATCCCAGGGCTTGGACTCAAAATACTGTTTCCCATGTAAAATATGTGTTCTGCCTCTAAGTTGCAACCCTCATCTAAGGAGTGGTTTTGCCAAATATTCAATTTTTACAGTGGCTTTAGATGTTCTCCTGGAGTTATTAATTGGATATTTGCAGGACTAGAGCCCCCCTCGCCACTGCATTTTGGACTAAGAACCAACTAAGAACCATTTAATTTGTACTTTTCTTAAGCACACCCATTTCTTGTTACAGTACTCCCTTTGGCTCATAATTTCCATTGACCAGAGGGAATCCCAGTTGGTCAGTACAGAACTTAGTCTGACTTGCACTGTGATTTATTAGATTGTCGGTGAGAAAATCAGAGTATCACACCCTTGAAAATCACTGACTGAAATCCAGTAGTACGTTCCAACTAGATTATGGACATAAAATCATTGGTGATTTGGTGTATAGGCCCTCCGTAGGTTCCATTGATCCAATGGATCTACTTTAGTTATGATTAACTGTACTACCAGATTTCAGACATAGTGTCTCTATGAAACCAAGGCTGTGGTCACACGGCAAAAATGTTTCTGGAGTGTCCCTATTTTCCGTTTGTTTGTTTGTCTGTATTTAGAAAATGCATGTACTTTGCATTCCCCCACCCATCCTGCCACCCAAATTACTACTACTTTTTTTGTTCTGCGTTATATTCTGTGTTATCAATGCGTTATTCAATGTGTGACTCCATTGTCTTGGAATATATATGTTGCTGAATGCTGATGCTACCTTTGCCCCCTAGTGGAGTCCTGTGGTGGTGATTCAACCACGAACCTTAATTACTATTTTTAATGTTTTTTTGCTGTTGAGTCAACTCACCTTTGCATCATTTTGATGCATTTTCACATAGGTTCTGGTTAACAATGTGTGTGTGAACTCTTGACATGGGATATCAATCACATTATGGGATTGTGCAAATGACCACAACAGGAAAAAATTTGAATTAAAAGAAAGCCATTTTGCCTGTGTGCACATAACCTAAGATTATAATCTGACCACTTGCAAGACACTCTGTATAGAACAGCTCCAGGTACATCAATATCTCTGTTCATCCGGCACTTGAAAATAGAATTGTTACAGCTAAAGCTAGTGTATCTTGTGAGAACCTTTAAACTGGTTTCTTGTTTAACTTTAGGTTTCAGAACTTGAGTCTTCTATACAGCCAAAGGGCTTAACTAGCTATATAGAAGAATGATAATACGTCACCCCACAGGTTTTGAGCAACAGAATGGTTTCTGAGTGGTTTCAACAGCCGTTCAGCAACTGTTTATACATCAGCAACAGCTTTATTATGCGCACAGAAGGATCACTGCAGATCAAGTATTCTATGTTATGTCATACAGTATTATGTGTCTGTTGCAACCCAGTTTGGGGCCATTGTTGGAGACCATTGATAATTCTTTCAGAAATAGAAATAATCTCCATTAAAATACTGCGCTCCATACTAACGATATTTTTCTTTCCATCCCTACAATGTTCCTCTTGTCCTGGTCCATACAGTGCTTCCTGCCCTGCCCTCCATGGTTTTTGTGTTCTTTTTGTTCCTCTAAATCAGGGGTCCTCAACCTAAGGCCCCGGGGCCGGATGCGGCCCCCCAAGGTCCTGAATCCGGCCCCTGGGACCAATTGCAACCCCCCCATCTACCTCCTGTTTTGTGAGCAAGCCAGCCTCCGCAGCTGCTTTTGGACTGGGATCCAGGCCCCAGTGGTGTCTGGGTGGTAGTGGACCGGCCCGCTGGTTGAAAACTTTGAGGACCCCTGCTCTAAATGAATGCTTTTTATTTTTAAAAAAGTATTACTTTATCTACCATGGGCAACACCATGTTTAGCGTTATAACTATTTCTATTCAAAGTTGATGACGGTGGCAAGAGACTCCCTGTCATGTGTTTTCAATTAGCATTGGGTGGGACAAGGAGACACTACACCTCCAGCAGAGAACTGCCGTTCTTAAATATTCCTCAATAATTTCTTTAAAAGGAGTGGTTTTATTACAGAGAGGGAAAATGGGGCTTTGAAAGAGATAGCAACTCCCATGCTCCCCTGAAACCAGGCAGCAGAAAGGAGAACAAGCACTCCCTTGAAATGCTCTGAGTAAAACTGTAATTAATCCCAAATAAGCATGCCCTAAGCACATCCGATCTTGCCTGATTTCGGAAGCTAAGCAGGGTCGGGCCTGGTTAGTACTTGGATGGGAGACCACCAGGGAATACCATGTGTTCTAGGCGCCTGGAGTAGGAACTGGCAAACCACTCCAGTATTCCTGCCAAGAAAACTCCATGGGCATAGAGTCATGAAGAGTCAGTCACGACTGTAACGACACAACACACACACACAAGCATGCATAGGATTGCAGCTGAAGGACACGACTGCACACAATGGAGGCTTGGAGGAAAAGAAAGACCAACTCGTTGTGGCAGACACATTTCCTATACCGGCGAACACACACTCCCAAACTCCTACAGACAGAGTTAAAATAAAGGTGCGAAATGCTGTACATTTTATTTATCCATCAAGTCTTACAGCAAATTACAGTGGTACCTTGTATAAAGGAATTAATTCATTCCAAATGAAATTATGTTAAGCAAATTTTCCTTTATACAAATTTCCCATAGGAATGCATTGAAAACAGAGTAATCCCTAATCGCGACCATTTTTATGTTGTACAGATTTGCCCCATAGACAATTCTGTTAAGCAGATTTCCCCTATCTCCGGAATTTTTTATGTTGTACAGATTTTATGCTATACAAACCGTTTGTTATACGAGGGTCTACCGTACTTATTTCCTTCACATATCTGCCTAAATATCTGTCAATTTATTTTCTTGCTGCCATTCCTCAGGGCAATTCTGAAGCAGATGGAGTAAAACATTTCAAAAGGAAGACAGGAAAACGTACACACTTAAGTCTCACCTGCAGACCTCAGTTTTTAGGCATCCTCATAAGAGGGCAATGGGTACCTAAAGCCACACTGCAGACCATGGGGTTGTAGAGGCAAAAATACTTGTTCTGACCATGCAATAGGTTGGCTTCCACATCAGTACAGTATTCTTTTCATTTAAAATATGGGTCTGTTCTGTGCAATGAGCAGGAATGCGACTGAGAAATGGCATCCTCTGGAAACTCTCTAAGGAGGGGTGGTACTTTTTAGCATTATTTTCTGTCATGTCTTGCTTTGTACTGTTTTATCTGCATTTCAAGTGGAAGATGGTGGCAATGTGAGGCATTTCACTTCAAAAATTTTCACTTCCTGTTATCTTCTCCCCTTGTGAAACATGTTCCCCCATCTTGTAGTCTGACCAATCAGAGGAGCTGGTGTGGTTTGCTGTTCCTCTGACCATTTCCCCCACTTTTCTATCTCTCAGCCAGTCCCTTCTGAGGGCCAAGGTATACATTGCAGGTAACCCATGTTAGGAAGAGGTAACTCCTTGAGTGCCAACAACATTTGCTTTTCACAAGAAGAGGGGGGTTTACACCTCCTTAACTTGCAACTTAGCTTCTTCTGTTTGTGATTGGTTTTCTTGCATAAACACCATTTCAATTTACAAATTCGGTTTGTCACACATTAAGGTTCATCTGAATCATGTACAGTAGGATAGGTATCCACTGTTTCACTCATCCATAGTCTGTAAATATTAAAAATACTAAATTTAAAAGAATATTATCAGTATTTCTGTGATGTAATTGCCATAACTGGCCACTTGAACATAAGAACATAAGAAGAGCCATGCTGGATCAGGCCAACGGCCCATCTAGTCCAGCTTCCTTTATCTCACAGTGGCCCCACCAGGTGCATTTGGGAGCATATGAGACTAGATATCTGTCTCCTGATAGCACTCCCCTGCATCTGGCCCTTGAAGTACCCCGGTTTTAAGCCTGGAGATTACACATCTCCCTCATGGTTTGCAACCTGTGATGGACTTTTTCTCCAGGAAAAGTCCATCACAGGAATCTGTCCAATCCCCTTTTGAAGGCATCCACCCCCAATATCCACTAGAGAGAACTAGAGACAATAGTGTAAACTTTGAAAGGAGTTCATTATTACCGACAATTTTCAGCATCTGCGGGGGAATTTGGAGTTAATTCCCTGAGGTTACTGCAGTCCAATTGTAACTGATTTCAAGCTTGTACTAAAAGCCTATCTGCAATGTGTACTGGCTCTTAAAATTTTGGAGCTGCCTTGCTAGGCATTTGGCTGTCATTTGATGCTGTTTGAGAGCAGCAGGGATTTTTTAAAAGTCATTCTCACTCTTTCCACCAAAGTCAATTTTCCTTACTTCAGGAAGCTTTCTCTACCCCTTCCAGGAGATCAACAAGTAAGTGCCCCCTTTTCCCTTGCTTCCTCAGTTCTCGTGTCTCATACCTCTTCCAAGTCCGAGTGATGTAAACATCGCTGAAGACATTGTGATTGACTTCTGAACAGAGATGCCTCTTTTGACCCTGTCAGTTTCTTGGTGGTTTTCTGAGGGAGTGAAAAGAAAGACAAACAGACTGTGAGGGGACTTTGGCAAGATATCCCGAACATTATTCCTGACAGTGGAGAAAGGGAAATGAGGACAAAGAGTGTTCCCTCTCCATATCATTAAGCAAAGCAGAATACCAAAGGAGGGGAAAGGCCTTCAGAAAGAGATGGGAAAGCTGCTCAAGAAACATGATCAAGTCTTAGTCTCATTTGGAAAGCTGCACAAAGGGATAAGCTGCTGGTAATACTCTCCTGTCTGTTCCTCAAGATTGTAGCTATTTTTTCCAGAGTTTGGAAGGGACCACTTATTATCAACATATTTATGTCACCAGTTACTTTTGGGGTAGTGAGGCTATAAGTAAGGGTGTTTATACACAACCCCTAAGATCCGCTGCAAATGGCTGAAAGCTCCAGAGCTTAAAAATGTTTCCCCACCAGCTCTGGAGTTTGCAGACAATTAAGTGCGACCCTGCCCACTTTAGCGTGACCCAGCACACTTTTCTTGTACCTTCTCTTTGGAGGTGAAAAATCTTTGATGCGGTGCAACGATAGTGAGTGTGGGGCTCTCCTCGCTTCTGTTTGCTGCTTTTTGCCTCCCGCCCCTTTAAGAGCTACTTTTACAGAGACGAGGGGGTTGGACTTGATGGCCTTACAGAGACGAGAGGCAGAACGAGGTGAGCGGCATGCTTTTCTTTCTCTTTTTCTCCCTCCCTCACACAGCCAGCAACCAGGAAGTGCGGAGGGGGGTGGGGACAGAGGAAGAGTGACGAACCCCTAAGATCTCTGGTCCGAATTTAAGTGGCCAGTGGATCTTAGGAGTCGTGTAAAAAGGCCCTAAGTTATATTTCAAAAGCAAGTGAACGAGTAGCTAACAAGTTACTTTTGTTGCAATGTATAACATTTTCTACTTACTCCCACACACTACTTTTATAGATAGGCATTACAGTATAAGATGTTTTTAGAGATATTTTGAAATTTTGTTCATTTTTTTTTGTTTGTTTAATGGATTTTTATATTGCACCATCTAACCCAAAGGCTACTACAATATTTGGAAGGATTTTTCAAGTTTCACATCAGACATTTTTTAGTTCTAAGTGGCAACAAAAGTAAATGTCTTAAAAGAAAAGTTAAATCTTAAAGCAATGAGTAATGATACAAGTTTGTTTACCTAAAAATAATAATAATAACATCCTAGCTCCCCCCCCCTTTTCCACTACAAAGACATTGCATTTCTCACAACTCCAGAAGACCATTTTTGCAGGTAAATTAATAGGAAAAATGTACAATGAATCACCAGTTTATACCAGTGAAGGGGCACACCGAAAAATAGCATTTAACTAATACATTGTTGGGCATCAGCTCTAATCAAAACCAGGAAGAAAACTAAAGGACGGAATCCTAATTCTTCTCCAAAAATCCACTCTCCCCATCAAAGGTGAGAGATGACATTTTAGAAAAGGGGGACATCAAATTAATTTTACAGGTTGAAGCCACTCCCACTAATAAGGCTCACAACATTCCACAGTTTCTCCAGTTGCTGTTACAAGGACAATGTAATGAAGTGGAGGAAGTGCCATGAAAATGCACTGCAAAATACTGTACAGGAATGAGAGAGAGAGAGAGAGAGAGAGAGAGACTTCCTCCTAGGACCTAAATCAATCAATTTCACTGTTTCTTCTTCTTCTTTTCTTCTTCTTCTTCTTCTTCTTCTTCTTCTTCTTCTTCACCACCACCACCACCACCACCACCACCACCACCATCATCATCTTGTAACTGCAAAGCTGGAAGGCACCCTACAGATGACTCCCAGCCCAGTGAGTGGGGAATCAAACTCCCAGCTTCATAGCTAGATGCCTAAACCACTCAATAATCTAGCAATTATTTGGAGGTAAATGCTAGGAATATATCTGCTTGCAATTCAACTGTATGTATACTCCACTCGTTTCCATCTGCTTCCAGGGTCAATTCAGTTCTAGCCTTTAAAGTCCTAAATGACTTAGGCTTTTTGCCCTCTTTCATATTACAATGTCTGTCTCAATAGCAATTCACATGGTGGTTTTGTCAACCAGTAAACTATCTGTGAGAATGACTACTGTGGTTTCACTCATGCATGGCCTGAAAGTATTAAAAATATTAAAAGAAAAAAATCCAGAAAGACTATTTTCACTTGTATTACAAGAACCATCCACTATAGGGACCCAGCAATTGTGCTATGAATACTTGTTATTGAAGAATGCATAGGAGAGTGTTGGCAAACCTATAGCAGAGGTGCCAAAGGTGACACTCGAAGTCTTTTCTATGGGCACCTGGCATCACCCCTTCACAACCACCTATATAAAGGTAAAATTGCTGTATTGGCACTTTGCAAAACATTAGTGGGCTCTGAATTGCAGTTTGATCACTTGGTCTCTAAAAGGTTTGCCATCACTGGCAAATGATGATCTCTGGTACTCGCTAGTGGCCTGTGTGTGTGTGTGTGTGTGTGTGTGTGTGTGTGTGTGTGTGTGTGTGTGTGTGTGTGTGTGTGTGTGTGTGTGTGTGTGACCTGCTGTTTTCAGTATCTGTAGAGGGAGGGGGTTGGAAACAATCACCAGTAGATATGGAGCTCATATAGTATTTCCAGTGTCTCCTTGGGATCAAGCAATGGGAAACAGAAATAGAGCGGGATCTCAGGGGAAAGTGCTGGGTGGCCTCATCCAACTGAAACATTACAAAATGTGAGGGACAAAACTCTTGTGGTACTCCTCAGGCCAAAAATCAAAACATGGAACCAGACCTTGGTGCTAACATGTTACCAATAATGACATTGTCTGTAATATTACTTTTCAGAGGAATAATGAATTGGTAATCATTTTCCCCTTAGGTAAGACAGGATACCATTCTTCTTCTTCTTCTTCTTCTTCTTCTTCTTCTTCTTCTTCTTCTTCTTCTTCTTCTTCTTCTTCTTCTTCCACCACACTGTCATTCTTGGTGGGGGGTCCGCTATTCTATTTTTTTGTCTTCCACTTTGCACAGTCACAGGCTAGGTCTGGGTGAACCCGTTCCAAATTCATGTCATTGTCAAAGGAGTTCATCCAGTGCTGTTTTGGTGGTCCCCTCATTCGAGATCTGCTGACTTGCAGGGTGAGACTCTTTTGGGCCAGAGTTTCTTGGTTGGCACACAAAATGTGCCAATGCCATCGCAGTCAGGTTTCACGCATCTTGATGGTGATAGGTTTGATGCCATATTTAGACTGGATGTTATCACTGTTGTTTTTAACTTTGTAGAACTCTCCCACTTAAGGCATTTTCTCACTCTTACCAATTATTATTTTTTGAACAACGGAACTAGAGACCAGTTAAATGCTAAGTAACACAATAAGCAAATTAACTGGTTAATTTTTGTAATTGTATCAAGCAATGATAATGAGTTACTGTTAACACTGACAGGAGTAACTATTATTTTTATAGTAACTTTCTAGGCTTTGAAACAAGAGAATCATCTAGGGTCCAGTCTTCCAAACCTGAACAAATTGGCTGAGGATTATTGATACGTATACCATCATGAAGCAGATGGCTCAGATAGATATCATGATTAATAAAACTTAAAACTGCTAAGTGTTTGAGCCTTAGGCTGAAGTAACTTGGACATGTTGGTACTCACTTTGATATTAAAGTGTTTAACGGAATTGATACATCACTGTTAGAACATTAAGAGACATCTGTAACTTATTCATTGCATTAGTACTTAATACATTTTGGTTAATCACTAAAATGTTAGATAGATAAATGTGATCCCCATCTCCTACAATAACAAATCAACATAATGTGAACTCATTCTCATTATGAGAGATGGGGACACATCAGAAAAACTGTAATTCATTTTGATTTGTCATTTATCAATGCCAACAAATCACAAAAAAAGGAATTTACAATGTTTGATGAATTGACAAATCAATTCATTTTTTTAAAAAAAAATCCTATAGAATGATCTCCAAGGGACCTAGAGACACCAAATTTGCCAGGAAGCATCCCATGATGCTCTTCTACACCTCCTCAAAGCAAATATTGAGTTTCAAACTTCTGAGTTATCCACCCTCAAATGGCCTTTTCACACGACCCCTAAGATCCGCTGGCCACTTAAATTCGGACCAGAGATCTTGGGGGTTCGTTGCTCTTCCTGCGTCCCCACCCCTCCGCACTTCCTTGATCCTGTCTGCGTGAGGGGAGGGAGAAAAAAGGGGACAAAAGAATGCAGGCTCACCTCCGTTTGCCGGTCCAAGCCTCCCGATCCTGATTCCTTCTCTTAAAGGGGTGGGAGGCAAAAACAAAAACAAACAGAAGCGGGAGAGCCGGGCACTCACTCCTTTACATCCGGTTCTGGGATTTTTCACCCTCCAAGAGCAGGTACCTGAAAAGTGTGCTGGGACGCGAGGTGGGCGTGGCCGCACTTAATTTTCTGTAAACTCCGGAGCTGGTGGGGAAACAATTTTAAGCTCCAGAGCTGGGAGCCATTTGCGGCAGAGTTTAGGGGTCATGTACAAATACCCAAAGTGACCCCTAAGAAAGTGCCATTTGGCCACAGGCTTGAGGCTATCCAATAGTCATCAAACTTGGAGGAATTATAGAGGAAAATCAGAGGAAGCATCTTCAAGTTTGGTATCTCTTAGGGAGACCTTTCCTGGGTAGCCTTCTTTGGAGTGCATAACTCAATCACCAGACATCCAATATTGATGGGATTGTAGGAAAGAGTCAAGAAGCTTCCCTGCAACTTTGGTGTCTCTGTGTGCCTTGGGGGCCATTTTATAGCCCCATGAATCAATTCATGCAGATGCAAATTGATGAATTAGCAATTTATGAATTCATTTTGCAATTCATTTTTAATTTGTGCCCATCTCTAATCATTGCTCAAATAAATTAATGTCATTTTAATTAATGTAACCATTAACCATTTTCATTCTGTTGTTGACTCTTTAATAAATTAGGGACAACAAATTAATTTTAACAAATTATTTCAAAAAAAAAGGGTAGACCAATACCTTTCAATAGACTGGAAGGACCTGATAAGTTTCACAAGTTTACCTTCCAAGTAAAAAATGTTTTGAATACAATAAAAGATCGTCAAGCATTTGGCAGGAGAATATGTCTTCCCATCCTCAGGATACAAAAGAGCAAAGACTGCATTACATTTGATAATATATCACAGAACGTTCAGGTGAACTGATTGCTTAATCACTTTACTGCTGTCCTCATGAGGTCAATTAAAGGTAACCAATAATCATGAAGTTTTTGCCCTTCTTCCTGATTCACCACAATATCTTCAAAGTCTGGAAGCTGAGTAATGGCAGCTGGATTTCTTTTTCTTGAGAGACTGAAACGTTTTTGCTGCTCATCCAAACAGCTTTGTCAGTCTGAAGAAAGCTAGTTGTTATTCTTACTTTTTATAGTTCACTTCAACCTCTTGTCACCGTGGTCTGAAATAGGCTCATAAGGTGAACAATGGCTTGAGTAGGCTGATTAGGTAGACAACACTCAATAGCCTTAAGTTGAACAATGGCCTTAAGGTGAATCCATAAAATATGGGTCATTTGCTATGGCCCTGGTAGTGAAGGTGTGAAGTATTTTTGATTTGTCTAGGTATTGTTGAAATCACAGCCTGATAAGTGGCAGATAGACTGTGCCTGAGCCCCCCACCTCTGTTGAGAGAGGGTTTCTCAATGCTAACATGAATGACTTCCTTGACCCCTCTCTCAAACCACCTACCTTCTCTGTCTAATATGAGTACATCCTCATATTTGAATGAGTGCCCTTTCTCCTTCAAGTGGAGGTGTACTACTGATTCTGGTCCTGAGCTGTTGCCCCTCCTGTGTTGGGCCATCCTCCTGTTTAATGGCTGCTTAGTTTCTCCAGTATAGAGGTCTGCACACTCCTCACTGAATTGGACTGCAAATACTGTATTGCTCCTTTTGTGTTTTGGTATTGGGTCCTTTGGATGGACAAGTCTCTGCCTTAGTGTGTTTGTGGGTTTGAAATAAACAGGCATGTGGTGTTTGCAAAAAAGCCTTTTAAGCTTTTTCTGACACTCCAGCCATGTAAGGGAATGACCAGGTTCTTCCATCGGGTCTGTTTCTCAGACTGATCCATTGTTCTTCTGGTTCGGCACACTGCTTTGTTGAAGGCCCAGTTTGGATATCCACAGACCTTAAGTGCTGTCTTTATGTGCCTGTTAGACATGGGCACGACCAGAAAAAATGACGTTTTGAGTTTCCATTTGTCGGAACGGGTCCATTTCAGGTCGTTTCCGTTTGTCGCGAAAATTTTCAAAAATTTGTCATTTCCATTTGTTGTTTGTCATTTGTCGTTTCCACTGCGATTTAGTGCGATTTGACTTCCCAGAGCATAGGGGCGTCCCGCAATCAGGGCGGGCACTAGGTGTTTTTGCGCCCTAGGTGGCGGGCGGAGCAGGGGGCGGGCGGGCAGGCGGGCGACGGCCACGGGCGGGCGGTGGCGCGGGCCAAGGGGCGAGTGGGCAGTTAGGATATCACTTAGGATAAAGGTTCTGTTCTTGGCTTGCACCCCAAATGTGTGTGTGTGCAAGCAAATTGAAGTTGGGAAAATAGAAAATAAATGGTAGTATATAATATATTTTTAAAATAAATCCACACCTCCCACTCCCAGTCGAACCTCCCCCTTTATCCAATATCAGAAAAAAATCCTCACACACTGCCAGAGAAGAAATAAAGAATAAACTGCTATTCCCTTCAGCAGACAAAGCTGCAGGGAATCAAAGAAATTATTTTCTAAATTCAATTCCCTCCCTGCCTGCCTAACTTAAATCCTAAAGCCTCCAGCCTCCCTCCTCAATCTCGATCGGATCACACCAGCACCAGCAGCCAGCCCTCCTCACTCAACCACATCCATAGACCCAACTGCGATTTCTGGAAGGTGCCTTGGCTTTTTATGCCCTCCGAGACATCCAGAAGTGTCAGTCAAAAACCTGGCAGTGCCATTGGTGGAATGGTTCAAACAATTTGCATGGTCCCATCCCATGCCCAGCCCAAATGGGCAGGTCTAAAAAAATAAAAAATAAAATAAAATAAATTAAAGTCAATACGACATTTTATTGCTATTTAAAAAACCCACTGCTACTACTATTAAAATTCAGGCATTTAAAATAAATAAATTTCACATGTTTCTGTGGTGATTTGGTGTGTTTTTTGACCACAATTTCAAAAGAAAAATTGCGGTCGCCATTTTGGATTTCCCCCACTGCATGGCATGGCAAGACAATGAGGATGACTCCCCCCCCAGCCTGGTGCAAGCAGCCCAGGACAGGAGAAGAGGGGGGAAAGGCTGGGAACCCCCCAGAAACCACCCCTCTGGTAGGTGGCAAAGCCTCAGGCAGGCATATTTTTGCCTGCTTTTTTGGCCGGGAGTCGGGGGTTTTAAAAAAACTTTTAAAAACTTTTTCTGTGCTTCGCATTGCGTGATCGCCGCGATGCCACAAACGGAAACGAAAAACCCGACCAAATTTTTCTTTTTTCGGTCAAGATCGAGTTCTGACGGCTTAATTATCATTACCGTTTCTGTTACATAAGGGAAACGATAACCGCAAATGAAAATGACAATTTCGCCGAGTTGTGCCCATATCTAGTGCCTGTCTTCCTTCTTTTTGGCTTCTGTGAAAGTGGGGATGCTCTTTGCTCTGTGGTTTAGGGTCCTGATGACTCCTAATTTGTGTTGTAATGGGTGGTGGGAGTCAAACAGTAAGTACTGACCTGTGTGGGTGTGTTTACTGTAAACTTCTACTCCCACGGTCAGTTCTGATGATGACTGCACAATCCAGGAAAGCCAATCTGCTGTCTTGGGTGTCTTCCCTAGTGAAATTATTGCAATATCCACCGCATTGATGTGGTCTGTAAAGGCCTGTACTTTCTGAGTCCTTATTTTCACCCAGGTATCATCTACATACCTGAACCAGTGGGACACAATACACAATATATAAAAGGAGTCAAGGACCACATTGAAAAAGTGTTGGGAAAAAACCTACAAAAAGTATTTAGACGCACCACAAAAATGCAACAGATGCTACAGTCAGTAAAAGACACAAGGAACCCACTTCTCCTCTGATTGTGCAAGTTTTAATTGTGTATCAGTCATGCTTTGGGATCATGTCATGTACATCTCAGAATACATCCCGAGTGCATGTCATTGGAACAGCATTGATAACACTGAGGATAATCTGGCAGGAGTCCATTTTAGGAACACATAAAGCTGCTCAATCTGTAGAAAAGTAATATGTTCATATTGTATTACATTGATTCCAAGCCTTTCCCACACATCCTATCTTTGAAATATCATTGTTAACATTTCACCTTCCAAAGAAGGAATTATATATTTTCCCATCTACAGAAATGGTTATGCTTATTAGATATCTTCAAAGTCTTAACTTGAGCTAGGATGCTGCAATATTCATTTTAATTGTTCATTAATTGACCAATCAATTAAGCAATGACAGTTAAAGACACTTAAGAGCCTCGTAAATGTTGACAGCTTTAACTTTAATGTTTACACTTTTCAATTACTAAAAATAAAGCAGGAAGGAAACATACAAAATCAAGATTTCACCCTTAAGAAATAAACTATTGATATGAATGAATAAATACCATTTTAACATCTCCATCTAATATTAACAACCTAATAAAACTGTTTATTAGAGGAATAAGTTCCTACACTGAAAGATACTTACCGTTATATACATAGAGCATGGGGAGATAGACAAAGAAAGACCGTATTTCACAGGAAGACACACTGAATTAATTACACTCATTTATTCCATTAACAAGTGTGAAGGCACAGTTTTGCCTTAGCATTTGTCACAAGGATTTTTAAAAACCACCTCTGTTTGGATTAGAAAAATATTTGTCACATTATTTATAAAAATAATTATATCAAATGATCTTCCTGATGAAGATATAAAACATTTTATCATTTCCGGCCCCGACAGCATTCTCCTACCATGCCATTCATTTATTTGAAACTGGGAATAAGTGGCCTGTCCTCAAACTCTGGCTCTTACTATTCAAGCTACGAGGGCATCAGAAATATTTTGGAAAATTGTATATATTTTTTTAAAAATGCTGAGACTTTTTCATATTAGATCTTGGCAAAGCATCTCAAGCAGTTAGTGAGGGTTAAATGGTACATTAGAGAAAATCCATAATTAGATCTAAAATGGCGTGCAAACAAAGCTGTATTTTGGATACTGGTTTTTAAAGCAATTCAAAAAATAATAGGGAAAAGAGCAAACATCCCCAGAAGCAGCATTGCTAAAAATGGTGATGAACACACAATTGAAGAAAGAGGAACTGGAGTTGGTAATAATAATGGTAATTGTGGCAAGGTTAATACTAGCTAAAACCTGGAAATCAAATACAGTCATAACTTGGTTTAAGAGTGTTGTGCAAGACAAACAAATATTTCTTCAAAATTTTGCCTTGATCAACAAGCAGTGTCTTCTAATACAAACACTGGAGCAGGTCACATGATCACAAGTGATCCAATTGTGTCTCTCCCCCCCCCAACTGTGGTTGTTTGTCTGGACCGTTCCATCTCAGACAGCCTGAAAAGCAGAGGAGAGAGGAATGCAGGTCTCCGTTGCACCAGCCAAGAACGTTTTCAAAGGGGAGTGCAGGTTAGGGTTTTCTTTTTCTTTATATTTATATTTTTAAATAATTTGTTTTCAACGGTCTTTCTTATTTTTCAAACCATTTGTCGTCATGGAGCAGCTAGTTAAATGGGTATATGGCTATAAATTGTGTTTGATTATTGCCAAATTCAAAATACAGTAAAATATAGTTGTTAGTCCCAAGCAGAGCAGATTCCGCAGCCAGGTACCTAAACCATGGTATAGACATGGAGTTCTAGCCAACTTCTTTTGTGGGTTTTGGCATTCTGTGTGTACAGTATGTGGTCTATGGGACCCCAGAACAAACCATCTGAGTTTCCATCATTTCTGATGGGGAAATTTGCTTTGATATAAGAATGTTTTGGTTATAAGCATGCTACGGGAATGAATTATACTTGTAAACCAAGGCAATACTGTACAGTGGTACCTCTACTTACTAGTTGAATCCATTCTGAATGCATGCTCATAAGTCAAACAACTCGTAAGTAGAGCAGCCATAGTTATTAAATAAATAATAAATAAATAAATAAATAAATAAATAAATAAAATGTTTTAAAAATGTAAGTAGAGCAGACCACATCTAAAATTTGTAAGGCAGCAGTTAAAAGCGCCAACTGGTTTTCTGCTCTTAAGTCGAATTGCTTGTCAGTAGAGCTGCTCGTAAGTAGAGGTACCACTGTATATGGAGGACTGATGGACAGAAGGGCTTCACCTGCATCTGAATATGCTTTTGTGCCAAGGTACACAAGATTTTGACCCCAAGTCTCTGTGATATTGGGTCAAGGGTCAGGTAAACACAGAATACAGAAAGAGAGAGAGAGAGAGAGAGAGATCCTCCTCCTTTGAATAGACAAAGAAATGTCCATGAAGGGCTCATGGGGAAAACAATATCAAGGCTGTTCATTCCTTATACAGATAATTCTTTCCTCAGCTGTTGTTCCTGTTAGACTGAAACTCCCATCAGCCTTAACCAGAATAAACAATGGTGAGGATGATGTGGATGTCACTCCAACCACAAGGAGGACAAACATCCACTATCTGTGTTTGATTCCCTCCTACAGCAATCTTGGTAGTGGTTCTTCTTTTGTTTTGGATAGTACTGTCTGTATAAGGCAACAGGAAATTAGTGGAAATACACTTAATTTATTATTTATGTATTTATTTATTTGATTTATATACCGCAAACATCTAGCAAAAAAGCTACTCTGGGTGGTTTACGAACTTAGCAATATTTGTGACATAAAGATGAGTTAAAAGCTGAACTGATGTTTCATTATTGAAGTGTGGTAAAGGTTGTGCCAGGTGATGGTCACGGATGATTTCATTTTTATAAGTGCTGCAAACAGCATCTCTTTTTATGCCTTGTCCCACTCACTTCCTCTTCCCGGGTAGTGTCTCTAAAGTGACTGTGGATTTGTCTCTGGGTGGTTGCTCACCTAGTCCTTTGAGACAAAAGAAATACTTTTAAAGTTTTATAGAAGTGCTGCAGTTCATCAGCAACGGTCTACTAAATATCCCCCACCCCCCATTTCCATTGTCCCTTTACAAAAGTGCAGAGAAAGTGAGCAATTTGCCAATATCCTGAAATGGCTTCCTTATTAAGTGACTTAATAATATCAGAAATTCAGAACAGAAGGAGCCTCGAAAACTAGAAGGCTCACTTTTGGTCCGTTCCCTGTGATCATACATGCTGGAAACTGACCAAACTAGAGCTATCTTACCCAAACCAAAAAAAAGCAGAAACTTTTAATAAGGGATCGCCTTAAATACATCCGATCTTGCCTGATTTCGGAAGCTAATCAGGGTCAGCCCTGGTTAGTACTTGGATGGGAGACCACCAGGGAATACCAGGTGCTGGAGTAGGAACTGGCAAGAAAACTCCATGGACATGGAATCACCGAGTGTCGGCCACGACTGTAAGGACACCATACACACAGAGAGAGAGAGAGAGAGAGAGACAGAGACAGAGACAGAGACAGAGACAAAGGTGAGGGTAGAGTGGTGGTAGCAGGAATCCCTTGGTGCATTTTAAAACTAGTGTGCCAGCTGTGCCTACTCCTAGAAAGGTCTGATCTGACCATGGCAACACATGCCTTAGTCACACCCCAGCTGGGTTATTGTAATGCACTCTATGCGGGGCTGACTATTGTGAATGTCAAGAAATTTCAGTGGGTCCAAAATGCAGCAGATTGCTAACTGTGGCTAGTTAAAGAGATCTCGTAACCTGCCTGTTACCGCAGCCCCACTGACTGTTGGTCCCTTTCTGAGCTGAATTCCAAGTACTGGTTCTAACTTCTCACCAATAAAACCCTAAATGACTTGGCTCCAAATTTTTTCAAGCACTGCATTTCCTTTTATGAGCCTGTTTGAGTGTTAGACCATCAGGAGAGGCCTTTCTCTCAGTCCTGCCACATTCACAAATGTGTTTGATGGGCATACAGAACAGGTCCTTCTCTGTTGCTGCTCCCAGACTTTGGAACTCAGAAGACTAGGCTGGCTGGCCCCATCTTTGTTGTCCTTCCACAAACAAGCGAGAACCTTTGTCTTCGGACATGCTTCCCCTGAGTGGCTGTCTGTCTGTGTGGGTTTTTTTTTAATGGATTGTGATACTTGACTACTTTAAATGGATTTTTGGTGCTGCTTGTGTTTTTTTCGTACAGCATTTGTTTGATCCTTTTCAGTATTTGTATACTCACTGTTGTTAGCTTCAGTGTTGTCTTTTAATGATGCAAGCCACCTTTGGATCCTTTTAAGGGGAATGGTGGTGTAAAACATTGTCAAAAATAAATAATAAACAAATAAGAGATGTTATATTTCTGCTCACAGGAGCTGGTGCATTATCAAGGATTGGAAAATTTGCTTTTCTGGACTACAATTAGGCAAACTAGTTGTGGATATCTGGTAGTATATGTTATTGGTGTCACGTGTTTTCTGGTATTATCTGGAACAGGATTTCAACCTTCATTTGAGTTATGGTATCACTGATAGGTAGGTATCTAAAAACCTGTGAGAAGACAATCACATATAAAACAAGAGATAGTGTCCAACATGAGATTTCCATGTTAGAAAGCACTCCGTCAGCTATTGAGGAAGAGCAAAAGGTAAGTATGAATAGCCATGTTGCTAATAAAGGACCATGTTTTAGACCATGAAAAAGTGCAGTATTTTCCATCGGATAATTACAAAATGTTTACCTCTGGTAATAACGTCAGAAGAAATGGTGTGACGTTAACTCACTAGTGAGATGAGATGTAGCGCAGGCAGTTAGGGGCTACAGTGAAAATTCTGAATAAACAATATACTGTAAATCAGACATCATGGAGAGCCTATTAAATGATCAGTCAAGTCTAGGCTTCAACTACAAATGCCCTTTTTAATCCTTTGCAATTTTAAAATATATTTTGCAAATTGCCATGCATACCTGCAAGGGGACAAAGGTATGAATTTAAATAATAAATAAATTGCTTCAGACAACATACCCATGAAATCCTATAAGCATAGACTTCACAGGATGGCCAAGGTAAAAACCAAAAAGAATATATAGTAAGAAACAGAAGATGGAGAATCCTGTTTGGAAAAACCAGACCACAAGTCAGACATGGTGTAGACCATTCATTGTTAATCACACAGTACTAGCTGAAGAAAAACATTATAAAATCATAGTGCCACATTTAATTGAAATATCACTCCTCATGAAATGAAACAGCAGAGAATGACAACAAATGAAAAACAAGAAAATTTCCCCATACATTCCAAGAAATCAAAGGAAATTTTAAACCAAGATTAGAGATGCTGAAAGATCAACAGGGTAATATATTATCTGATCAAGGTAAAATAAAGAAAAATGGAAACAATATACTGAAGAACTACTACTATAAAGAATAGATGCAAGAATGACAAATTATTTTGAAGAAGAATCCTGTGATGAAGAGTCTGGAAATTTAGAAAGAAAAGTGAAATATTCTGTTAAAGCAATTGGAAATAAATTGCCCAGAATAGATGGGATGCCAATAGAGCTATTTCAAGCTACATAGAGTGGTCTATCAAATTTAATAAAATATGTTGACAAATATGGAAAATTAAGCAATAGCCCATAGACTAGGAAAGGTCAATATGCCTAACTGACCTAGACAGTAAGTATAAAACCATTTCATTAACTTCATAATCAAGCAAAGTGACGCCTAGTACAAGTCTTTTGCCTTATATAGAGTGAGAATTGCCAGGTGCTGAAGCTGGATTCAGAAAGGAAAAAGGAGAGGGGAGTTGTGCACCTCTCTCTCTCCTGTTGCAAACCGTTATTTGGGAGCCACTACAAATCCAGGCTTGTCTTTCGGCCAGGCTGGTTGGGGGAATTCAACTGAAGTATTGAATATGATTTTATAATGCAAAATGATTGATGTTGCATTGTAATAGTGTAATTATTTGTTTGTTATTTTAGTTTATGATATTATAGGTTGGCTCTGTTAGATATGTGTTTTGTTTAGTATTGCTGTAAGCCACCCAGAGTGGCCAGATGGGCAGATGGGCAGGGTATAAATAAATAAATAAATAAATAAATAAATAAATAAATAAATAAATAAATAAATAAATAAGACCATGTGACAAACATGCATTGGCTCCAGAAAACATCAATACGTTTCCAAAGAAATTAAGTTTGTGCAATATAGACTATATTAAAGCCTTTGATTATGTGGACCATGGAAAACTATGGAATATAGAAAAGGAAACAGATGCACCCCAACAGTTGTTTACCATAAATGACAACTCATAGTCTGAACAAGAGGCTATTGTCAGGACAGAATATGAAGAAACAACAGTAACAAGAGAATACTTTATTGTGCAATATTTTCAATCTATAGACAGAGACCTCTATTTTTTTTATTCCTTAACTTGCATGGTTCCATTCCATGCGGTAGGCTCAAAAGTATGTGCTTTGTTAAGAGTTCATCCTCCTTATTGGCTTACATTGCCTGGTGCTTCTTATTTAAGAGGGAAGAGGGTGTCACACAAAAACTCAAATTGTACCAGTGCTGGAGATCCTTTTATGATACTAATAAGAACTTGAGGAGGACAATATAGACATGGGAGGGGGTATGCTAACGGGGAAGGGTTAAACAACCCCACCCCCATTTCTGCTAGATTAGACAGCATTTCCATCCCCAGTGTGCGTGTGTGTTGTGTCGTTAAAGTCGTGACCGACTCTTCGTGACTCCATGTCCATGGAGTTTTCTTGGCAGGAGTATTGGAGTGGCTTGCCAGTTCCTGCTCCAGGTGCCTAGAACACATGGTATTCCCTGGTGGTCTCCCATCCAAGTACTAACCAGGGCCGACCCTGCTTAGCTTCCGAAATCAAGCGAGATTGAATGTGCTTAGGGCATCTAGGCAGCTATGCTCCATCCCCACTTAGAGTTGCATTAATGAAAACAAAGTTCATATCATATGAAGATTTTCTATAATTCAGTATCTGATTTTGATAACAGCACTCAATCCTAGATCTTGTGAAAACCGGTACCTGTATGTGCAAAGCCAATTTACCTTTCCATTGACTAATTAGCGTCAACTAATTCCAGCTCTAGGATAAAATGTCAAGGGAATTGTTTTGTTAGTCAAGACAGCTTGAGCCACAAAAGCTGAATGAAAATTATATTCATATATAATTGACAGAAATCAGGGCTGTAATCCCATATACACTTTCATAAAGTCTAAGGAATTCGGTCTAATTTATTCAGTGCAATCTACTTTATGGTAGATTTTATGGTTAAATAATATTTTAAGTAAATGTCTTTCTGCTTATTCCTCATAACTTCTCCTACCCAAATGAAACAAAGTCTGAAGGACACACCCAAATAACGTTCTTACTCCAGTTCCCCAAGATCATATCCACCCTTTGATATTTTATAGAACTTAGGAAAATTATAGAGTTTGTCAGAAAATGAACCACAAATCAGAAAAAAAACCAACAAACTGACCAGGCTCGTGGTTTGGTTCACAGCCCAGTTCAAGGATCCTGTTTAGCCAAAGCAAAATATAATGCCAAACTTTATTTCCTTCAGCATTTTTTTCACTTTTGACTTTTTTTCACTTTGACAAAAAAAAAAGAATGTCTACCTGCTCCCTTTCCACTGCCCGCATTACCTCCAGATATTTGTTCCTGCTACTGCCACCACCATGGGTACCATCCTCAGAGGCAACAGCAGGAGCAAGTATCCGTGGCTTCCATACCAGGAAGCATCTGTGCATGCGACCACCTATCAACTTGGCAGTGGGCACATGCAAAGGAAGCCAGGCCCGTGCTTCTGGCATACATCCGCAGCCCAGCCAATAGGTGGGCACTTGTGCAGAGGCAGCACCTGAATTCCCTGCCAGAAGCCGGCCGCTGCCCCTAAGCATGTGGTGGCGGCGGCAGCAGAGGCATAGGTGCAGGTGGCAGGATACCCCATCCTACCCAGAACGAAATGTGGAACTGGTTCATTTTTCCAAGTTTTGCGGCAGTCTGTGGTTAGCCACGAACCATAACGAACCACTGCTTTTCTCGTTAATGCCCATCTCTAGACAGTTACTTCTTCAGCTTCCATTCAAAGAATACCCCAGTCACCATGGTCACTAGTGGTGCCAGCGGGTATGTGGTCTTGTAGCCTAAAATGGTAACTCTGCTGACTTTGGTCCCGCATATGATTTTCCCTCCATTAAACATGTCCAGTAACAAAAAGGAAAACATTTTGAAGCATCAGTCATGTTCTACAATGGATCCGGGTCCATCTCTCAGAAGCTGTCCATTCCTATCATCAGTCTCCAGGTCCCCCATGCACGCATCATAGGCAGTAAGGGGGGTATCAAGGACATTTCCAGCAGAGGCTGTAATGGCAGCAAAATTCTAAGCCATATCCTCTTCTTGCTAAAGAGACCGCCAACTGTCATTGAAGTAGTATACTAGCCATCAGGATGCTAAAGGAAAAGGATCTACAGATTCTTCTTTACTGGAGCATGCTTAATATTCCCAAGATGACATCTTTCAGCATTACCAATAATGGATTGACGTGTTTTGGTGCAGTTTGTATACACACAGTACTAATTGTATTCATAGAGTAAAGCATGTGCGAGGATTTTCTTTGACCAATGGACTGAGAACAAGAAGCCTGACTTATATGGTTACTCAGTTAAATAATAATTTGATGGTTAACTCATTATGGAATGCCTTCAATAAAAATGCTGCAACACATCTATTGCAGGATCATCGGGCTCTGGCAGAATCGTCTGTGATTTGTTTATGATGTAGTGATGATCGACTCTGTCAGTTACTAATAAATGGTAAATAAAAAAGTAACCTGTGATATTAAAGTACTACATTAGTTACACTGCGATTAAATTACGGTAACATCACCAGCTATAAACCTTTATAGAATCTTCTCAACCATGCAGTAATTCTCCTAACTATACGATTATGTAGAGCACAAATATTTCTTTGTAAGTCCGAAGCAATACATCAGGGAAGCATTTACTGCTAAGGCTAGATTGAGAGTAAATGCATCTTGGGTTGCTATGAATAAAAGCTCTAGCTTCTCATTACTTTATGACAAGACACAGAAATTCACTTTACTTTTCATTTAAGCTTTTCTGCTCCAGTTTATAGATGTATGCCTTCACGCTTTTATTCCCTTCGCTTCAGCCGTACGTAATAAATGATTATAAATTTTCACATTTGACCACCTCTCTGCTAGTCTCATGCTTAATGCACAAAGTTAGGAAGCTGCAGGTAAAAATTTCACAAACACTTTTATTTATGATGTTGTCCTTGGTAACAGAAATTTCAATGTACTGAAATGAAAAGTATGATTAAAAGGATACGACGACCTGACAAGGATAGTAGAGGGCAGCCTTCTATTTCCCACAGAAAATATATAATACTTTTTTGACATCAATTTCATAGAGAATAGACATGGGCTATTCATGAAAAAAAAAAAAAGAAGACGACACAAATATGTTTCTAACTTCAGCACTCTTGTCCTTTAAATGAAACTTCTGCCAAGCCCATCGTGACTGAATAAATGGGCTTTCTATCTGGAAATTATTCATCAGGAGTCACACAACTAATTTCCAACAAATGTAAGTGGGAACACCGTGTAAAATAAAAAAGAGAAGCTTTGTTGGCCTTAGAATTAATTTGTTTCACATTTAAAAGAATTGAAGTCTGTTGTTCATTGCCAACTTTTTTTAGGCACTTAATAAATGTAGCAATAGTAACAATAACAACTACTACGAATATTAAAACCAATAAATCTCAATTGATGTAATTGATTTGTCATCTTCATGATGTCATGTTGTACTGACAGCTCTTTTTTAATGTATGCACCCATTATTATTATTGCCTTCCACATTCCTATCCACCCACTACCTATTTTTCAGGGAACAACAAATACTCAAGATTTAAACCCCTATCAAGGATTTTAAACTACTGTACTTCTTAAACCTGGCTCAAATAGTAAACTTCTTTTAAAAAACAGAACAGATAGAACAAAAGAACAAATACAAAATAAAGCTATTCTCCGGTAAAGGGTTGTGTCAGTCACCTAATTACAGTAGTAGTGTGTTGCTTGTGCAATGTTGGCGTCTATATTAACATCATATATTTTCAAGTCTGATCATGTTGTTGTTATTGTTGTTGTCGTCGTTGTCGTCGTCATTGTTGTTGTCGTCGTCGTCATCTGGCATTTCTGTCAAACCCTCATCATGACAAGGTAGCAAAATGTTAGGCTTCATTTCCACATATACAAAATATGCCAAAGTCTTTATGCTGCCACACGCCATGCTTCCAGCAAATGCATATGCAAAACACAGTCATCTTATTTCATTTTTCAGTCACAGAGAGAGGTTGCTGAATGAGTGCCATTTCTTTTTCTTGCAAAGTCTCTGGTGAGCCGAGGTGTTCTTGTTCAGTTGCTCAGGAAGGGAATGAAACTGGTTGCACTTCAGATTTTGTGAGAGCAGAAGGACGTTGTCTGGCTACCTGGGATTAAAATCTCACCATTGGGGGCAGGCTGGAGACTAGTATGAAGATGTCCTGGAAAAGGATAGTGAGTGAGACCAGAAACCAAGAAGCTGAAGGAAGAAGGAACTGAAGTACAGAACAGTCTGGGAAAGAAGGAAACTGAGGTATTTTGTTAAAAGGAGGCTAAAAAGGGCAGGGGGATAAATGACCTTAAAAGGGTTTAATTGGAGCAAGAGAACTGCAAGAAATACAGCTGCTTGGGGCACAGCAGCAAATGATACCCACCAGTTCCAAAAATAAACATACATATAACCCTGGGCTGCTCACATTATTTTGGAATGTGAGGGAGAAAACCTCCAAAGGCACCTCAGTAAAATGCAAAAACAATAACAACACAAAATAAAATAAGACAGAATTTACTGCCTTTTCATTACACCCAGAATTGGCCACCTGGGGTAGCTGCTTACACTGCCTAATAGTCAAGGTGGCCCTGAATCAGAAAGAGGATGTTAAAAGAATTTCATAGCAGGTTATTAAACCCAGAAAGAAACATATGCCATGGATTATTATTTTTTAAAAAACTGACAAGATTGCTTGAGGGATGTGCTTTGAGCATAAACTATGTATAAATGTCCATATGAAAAGAACCAGGGGGTGCGGGGTAGATAATATTCAACACAGCCAAAAATTCTGTTGCACTGCAGATGATAGGAGCAGAAGAGCTAAAACTTGAACACAAATACACTGATTTACTTTGTTGTTGTTGTGTTGTTACAGTCATGACCAATTATTTTCTCCCTTTGGGGAGAAGGGTGACATAAAAATAAAGTTTATTATTATTATTATTATTATTATTATTATTATTATTATTATTATTATTATTATTATTATTATTATTATTATTATTATTAACCACACAGCTAACTACGCTGGATTTTGTAGGATCGAACGCTTCCCAAGCTTTTAGGATTATCTGATGTACGAATTATGCGAGGCAGAACCCAGTAAGGCGGCTTTCTGCAGCTGAGTGATGGTGACTTTGTCAACTCCAATTTCTTCTAAATACTGCTTAGCTCTTTAGGCACCGCACCCAGCATGCCAATTACAGGGACCTCCTGTACCAGTTTATGCCAGAGTCTCTGAAGTTCAATTTTCAGATTCTGATATTGGGTAATTTTTTCAAGTTGTTTCTCAGTGACTCTACTATCACCTGGTCTAGCAACATCAATGATCCACATTTTTTTTCTTCTCCACAATCACAATATCCAGGGTATAATGCGCAAAACCCCTGTCTGTCTGTATTCGGAAGTCCCAAAGTAATTTTGCATGCTCATTTTCAATCACTTTTCCAGGCTTATGATCCCACCAGTTCTTTGCTACGGGAAGATGATAGTTCTGACACAAATTCCAGTGGACCATTGGAGCAACTACATTATGACACTGTTTGTAATCAGTCTGAGCAATTTTCTTGCAACAGCTCAATATATGGTCAATAGTTTCATCTGCCTCTTTGCAGAGTCTACATGTGGGGGACTCAGCTGATTTTTCTACTCTAGCCTTAACTGCATTTGTTCTGATAGCTTGTTCTTGAGCTTCAAAAATCAGGGCTTCTGTCTCTTTTTTCAGAGTTCCATTGGTGAGCCATAACCAGGTCTTTTCCTCATCTACTTTTCCTTGGATTTTTCGAGGAACTGCCCAAAAAGCTTTATTATGCCAGCTATCAGCTTGTATTTGCATTGTTGTTTTCCTGTATTGACCCTTTGTTTGATTTACTTTAAACACCTCCCTGTTCTTAACCTCCAATAATGCTGGCTCTGTACTATTTTTTACATAATCTACCAACACATGCTTCTGTTCTTCAACTGTCTTCTTCACTTGCAGAAGACGTCTACCACCTAATTTTCTAGGTAAATACAGCCTGTCAACATCACTGTGTGGATGTAATGCATAGTGAGTGGTCATAAGTTTTCTTGTTTTCCTAACTAGACTATCTAGCTCCGTCTGAGTCCAGTTTATAATGCCAGCTATATAACCCGGTATGGCCCAGCTATTAATGGCCTTGATGGTGTTACCACCATTCAGCTTACTTTTTAATACTTTTCTAACCCTTTGGATATATTCTTTACTGACCACATTTTCACTTGTCCATGCTTGATATTATCTAATTGTGGTATGATGAGATGTTTATAGGCTTCAGACTGATGATACTTAATAGCTTGTCCATTTGGCATTTCAATTTGTTCACTCTCAATGATTTTTCCTTTTCTCAGTGCCACCTTGGCACATTTGTTTAGTCCAAACTCAATACTAACATCAGTACTGAAAATTTAGGCTGTGTTGGTCAGTGAGTGTATTTCAGTTTCTGATTTTCCATACAACTTTAAGTCATCCATATACAATAGATGAGAAATTTTCTCTGAATTTTTAGCAGTTTGGTACCCTAAATTTGTGTTCTGCAAAATTATTGAGAAGGGAATCAGGGCAATAGTAAATAGGAGAGGTGACAAAGAGTCACCTTGAAAAATCCCTTAATGCTAACCAATCCTTAGCTTTCGTCCCTGACAAACAATTTTGTTTTCCAGTTCTTCATTGCGTTTTCAATTAGGGCACTAATACTTTTACATATTCCAATGGCATCCAGGCACTTAATAATCCAACTACGTGGTACTAAGTCAAAGGCTTTTTATAGTCAATCCAAATCATATATAAATTAGTTTTCCAGGCTTTACAATTCTCTAGGATCATTTTATCAATGAGTAACTGATCTTTTGTGCCTTAACCACTCATTAATATAACCTGTCCTCAACATTTCATTAAATTGTTGGGCCATTTTTCCATGCAGTCTGGTCAAGTGTTTAAGCCAAAACCCATGTAGTTGACCACTGCCAGGTGATGTCCAGTTTTTGACTCTTTGTACTCTTTTGGTGATCATATCAGCTGTTATTTCTAGTTGGTCCATTGTGCACTTGGAGAATTTCTTCTCAAAATCCTGGCGCCATCCAGCATTTCTATTATAGTCTTTCTCAGTCCCCCATATGTCTTTCCAAAACTGAATGGTTGCCATTTTTCAGGCTTTTCATCTATTACACCTATCTCCTGATTTAAACTCTGATAGAACTTTCTTTGATCTGATTGAAACAACTGGTTGTCTTTATACTGAGTAAATCTAGCATCATGTCTTTCAATTTTCTAACTGTTGCTTGCTGTTATTTGCTGCTTCACTATTTCCAATGCTTCTCCAATTTTCCTTTGTACTTAGCCAGTATTTTTAGTCAAATATTTCTTGAACTTACCATTCTTTAATTTGTCCAGCTGCAGGTTTTCAAGGTAGTTGCATCTGCTCAGAGTCTTTTGATTTTAAGCTCCAGCCTGATTTTTCACCGTGGTTTCTGAATGCATTTGGGGTGGGGGGCTTCAATTGTGGAATCCCTAGTTCTTCTGTTACTATTACTGCTGCACTATAAGCAAGCTGATTTACGGCATCTGTTCAATTGACCTTATCTGGATTGTTGCAAGTACTGAGTTTACATCGTTCATCAATGGTATCAATTTTTTTCTAGGCACAGTCGTTAAAATTGGGAGAGAGGGTGCTTGTTTATTTTTAAATTTATTTTATTTTAAAAAGCCCCCAGCTGGGGCTTTTGAGTACTGACTTAGGGCCAGCTCCCGTGCCTCATTTTTTACCCCCAAAAATGGGGCCAGGAGTGCTGGGTTTATTTTTTTATTTTTTTATTTTAAAGCGCTGACCATGCAGCTCTCGCGCCGGGTCGGTGCTTGTTTTTATTTAATTTTTATTTTTTATTTTATTTTAAAAATTGGCTTTTGAGGCTCTGGCTTGGGGCCAGACAGGACTAGCTTAGAGTTCCAGCAGAAGATGGAGAATCCTGTTTGGAAAAACCAGACCACAAGTCAGACATGGTGTAGACCATTCATTGTTAATCACACAGTACTAGCTGAAGAAAAACATTATAAAATCATAGTGCCACATTTAATTGAAATATCACTCCTCATGAAATGAAACAGCAGAGAATGACAACAAATGAAAAACAAGAAAATTTCCCCATACATTCCAAGAAATCAAAGGAAATTTTAAACCAAGATTAGAGATGCTGAAAGATCAACAGGGCAATATATTATCTGATCAGGGTAAAATAAAGAAAAATGGAAACAATATACTGAAGAACTACTACTATAAAGAATAGATGCAAGAATGACAAATTATTTTGAAGAAGAATCCTGTGATGAAGAGTCTGGAAATTTAGAAAGAAAAGTGAAAGATTCTGTCAAAGCAATTGGAAATAAATTGCCCAGAATAGATGGGATGCCAATAGAGCTATTTCAAGCTACAGAGAGTGGTCTATCAAATTTAATAAAATATGTTGACAAATACAGAAAATTAAGCAATAGCCCATAGACTAGGAAAGGTCAATATGCCTAACTGACCTAGACAGTAAGTATAAAACCATTTCATTAACTTTATAATCAAGCAAAGTGACGCCTAGTACAAGTCTTTTGCCTTATATAGAGTGAGAATTGCCAGGTGCTGAAGCTGGATTCAGAAAGGAAAAAGGAGAGGGGAGTTGTGCACCTCTCTCTCTCCTGTTGCAAACCGTTATTTGGGAGCCACTACAAATCCAGGCTTGTCTTTCGGCCAGGCTGGTTGGGGGAATTCAACTGAAGTATTGAATATGATTTTATAATGCAAAATGATTGATGTTGCATTGTAATAGTGTAATTATTTGTTTGTTATTTTAGTTTATGATATTATAGGTTGGCTCTGTTAGATATGTGTTTTGTTTAGTATTGCTGTAAGCCACCCAGAGTGGCCAGATGGGCAGATGGGCAGGGTATAAATAAATAAATAAATAAATAAATAAATAAATAAATAAATAAATAAATAAATAAATAAATAAGGCCATGTGACAAACATGCATTGGCTCCAGAAAACATCAATACGTTTCCAAATAAATTAAGTTTGTGCAATATAGACTATATTAAAGCCTTTGATTATGTGGACCATGGAAAACTATGGAATATAGAAAAGGAAACAGATGCACCCCAACAGTTGTTTACCATAATTGACAACTCATAGTCTGAACAAGAGGCTATTGTCAGGACAGAATATGAAGAAACAACAGTAACAAGAGAATACTTTATTGTGCAATATTTTCAATCTATAGACAGAGACCTCTATTTTTTTTTATTCCTTAACTTGCATGGTTCCATTCCATGCAGTAGGCTCAAAAGTATGTGCTTTGTTAAGAGTCCATCCTCCTTATTGGCTTACATTGCCTGGTGCTTCTTATTTAAGAGGGAAGAGGGTGTCACACAAAAACTCAAATTGTACCAGTGCTGGAGATCCCTTTATGATAATAATAAGAACTTGAGGAGGACAATATAGACATGGGAGGGGGTATGCTAACGGGGAAGGGTTAAACAACCCCACCCCCATTTCTGCTACATTAGACAGCATTTCCATCCCCAGTGTGTGTGTGTGTTGTGTCATTAAAGTCGTGACCGACTCTTCGTGACTCCATGTCCATGAAGTTTTCTTGGCAGGAGTACTGGAGTGGCTTGCCAGTTCCTACTCCAAGCACCTACAGCACCTGGTATTCCCTGGTGGTCTCCCATCCAAATACTAACCAGGGCCGACCCTGCTTAGCTTCCGAAATCAAGCGAGATCGGATGTGCTTAGGGCATCTAGGCAGCTATGCTCCATCCCCACTTAGAGTTGCATTAATGAAAACAAAGTTCATATCATATGAAGATTTTCTCTAATTCAGTATCTGATTTTGATAACAGCACTCAATCCTAGATCTTGTGAAAACCGGTACCTGTATGTGCAAAGCCCATTTACCTTTCCATTGACTAATTAGTGTCAACTAATTCCAGCTCTAGGATAAAATGTCAGGGGAATTGTTTTGTTAGTCAAGACAGCTTGAGCCACAAAAGCTGAATGAAAATTATATTCATATATAATTGACAGAAATCAGGGCTGTAATCCCATATACACTTTCATAAAGTCTAAGGAATTCGGTCTAATTTATTCAGTGCAATCTACTTTATGGTAGATTTTATGGTTAAATAATATTTTAAGTAAATGTCTTTCTGCTTATTCCTCATAACTTCTCCTACCCAAATGAAACAAAGTCTGAAGGACACACCCAAATAACATTCTTATTCCAGTTCCCCAAGATCATATCCACCCTTTGATATTTTATAGAACTTAGGAAAATTATAGAGTTTGTCAGAAAATGAACCACAAATCAGAAAAAAAACCAACAAACTGACCAGGCTCGTGGTTTGGTTCACAGCCCAGTTCAAGGATCCTGTTTAGCCAAAGCAAAATATAATGCCAAACTTTATTTCCTTCAGCATTTTTTTTTCACTTTTGACTTTTTTTCACTTTGACAAAAAAAAGGGATGTCTACCTGCTCCCTTTCCATTGCCCGCATTACCTCCAGATATTTGTTCCTGCTGCTGCCACCACCATGGGTACCATCCTCAGAGGCAACAGCAGGAGCAAGTATCCACGGCTTCCCTACCAGGAGCCAGGTGCTGCATCTGTGCATGCGACCACCTATCAACTTGGCAGTGGGCACATGCAAAGGAAGCCAGGCCCGTGCTTCTGGCATACATCCGCAGCCCAGCCAATAGGTGGGCACTTGTGCAGAGGCAGCACCCGAATTCCCTGCCAGGAGCCGGCCGCTGCCCCTAAGCATGTGGTGGCGGCAGCAGCAGAGGCATAGGTGCAGGTGGCAGGATACCCCATCCTACCCAGAACAAACCAGAAAAACAAAATGTGGAACTGGTTCATTTTTCCAAGTTTTGCGGCAGTTTGTGGTTAGCCACGAACCATAACGAACCACTGCTTTTCTCGTTAAAGCCCATCTCTAGACAGTTACTTCTTCAGCTTCCATTCAAAGAATACCCCAGTCACCATGGTCACTAGTGGTGCCAGTGGGTATGTGGTCTTGTAGCCCAAAATGGTAACTCTGCTGACTTTGGTCCCGCATATGATTTTCCCTCCATTAAACATGTCCAGTAGCAAAAAGGAAAACATTTTGAAGCATCAGCCATGTTCTACAATGGATCCAGGTCCATCTCTCAGAAGCTGTCCATTCCTATCATCAGTCTCCAGGTCCCCCATGCACGCATCATAGGCAGTAAGGGGGGTATCAAGGACATTTCCAGCAGAGGCTGTAATGGCAGCAAAATTCTAAGCCATATCCTCTTCTTGCTAAAGAGACCGCCAACTATCATTGAAGTAGTATACTAGCCATCAAGATGCTAAAGGAAAAGGATCTACAGATTCTTCTTTACTGGAGCATGCTTAATATTCCCAAGATGACATCTTTCAGCATTACCAATAATGGATTGACGTGTTTTGGTGCAGTTTGTATACACACAGTACTAATTGTATTCATAGAGTAAAGCATGTGCGAGGATTTTCTTTGACCAATGGACTGAGAACAAGAAGCCTGACTTATATGGTTACTCAGTTAAATAATAATTTGATGGTTAACTCATTATGGAATGCCTTCAATCAAAATGCTGCAACACATCTATTGCAGGATCATCGGGCTCTGGCAGAATCGTCTGTGATTTGTTTATGATGTAGTGATGATTGACTCTGTCAGTTACTAATAAATGGTAAATAAAAAAGTAACCTGTGATATTAAAGTACTACATTAGTTACACTGCGATTAAATTACGGTAACATCACCAGCTATAAACCTTTATAGAATCTTCTCAACCATGCAGTAATTCTCCTAACTATACGATTATGTAGAGCACAAATATTTCTTTGTAAGTCCGAAGCAATACATCAGGGAAGCATTTACTGCTAAGGCTAGATTGAGAGTAAATGCATCTTGGGTTGCTATGAATAAAAGCTCTAGCTTCTCATTACTTTATGACAAGACACAGAAATTCACTTTACTTTTCATTTAAGCTTTTCTGCTCCAGTTTATAGATGTATGCCTTCACGCTTTTATTCCCTTCTCGCTTCAGCCGTACGTAATAAATGATTATAAATTTTCACATTTGACCACCTCTCTGCTAGTCTCATGCTTAATGCACAAAGTTAGGAAGCTGCAGGTAAAAATTTCACAAACACTTTTATTTATGATGTTGTCCTTGGTAACAGAAATTTCAATGTACTGAAATGAAAAGTATGATTAAAAGGATACGACGACCTGACAAGGATAGTAGAGGGCAGCCTTCTATTTCCCACAGAAAATATATAATACTTTTTTGACATCAATTTCATAGAGAATAGACATGGGCTATTCATGAAAAAAAAAAAAAAGAAGACGACACAAATATGTTTCTAACTTCAGCACTCTTGTCCTTTAAATGAAACTTCTGCCAAGCCCATCGTGACTGAATAAATGGGCTTTCTATCTGGAAATTATTCATCAGGAGTCACACAACTAATTTCCAACAAATGTAAGTGGGAACACCGTGTAAAATAAAAAAAGAGAAGCTTTGTTGGCCTTAGAATTAATTTGTTTCACATTTAAAAGAATTGAAGTCTGTTGTTCATTGCCAACTTTTTTTAGGCACTTAATAAATGTAGCAATAGTAACAATAACAACTACTACGAATATTAAAACTAATAAATCTCAATTGATGTAATTGATTTGTCATCTTCATGATGTCATGTTGTACTGACAGCTCTTTTTAAATGTATGCACCCATTATTATTATTGCCTTCCACATTCCTATCCACCCACTACCTATTTTTCAGGGAACAACAAATACTCAAGATTTAAACCCCTATCAAGGATTTTAAACTACTGTACTTCTTAAACCTGGCTCAAATAGTAAACTTCTTTTAAAAAACAGAACAGATAGAACAAAAGAACAAATACAAAATAAAGCTATTCTCCGGTAAAGGGTTGTGTCAGTCACCTAATTACAGTAGTAGTGTGTTGCTTGTGCAATGTTGGCGTCTATATTAACATCATATATTTTCAAGTCTGATCGTGTTGTTGTTGTTGTTGTTGTTGTCGTTGTCATCGTCATTGTTGTTGTTGTCGTCATCATCTGGCATTTCTGTCAAACCCTCATCATGACAAGGTAGCAAAATGTTAGGCTTCATTTCCACATATACAAAATATGCCAAAGTCTTTATGCTGCCACACGCCATGCTTCCAGCAAATGCATATGCAAAACACAGTCATCTTATTTCATTTTTCAGTCACAGAGAGAGGTTGCTGAATGAGTGCCATTTCTTTTTCTTGCAAAGTCTCTGGTGAGCCGAGGTGTTCTTGTTCAGTTGCTCAGGAAGGGAATGAAACTGGTTGCACTTCAGATTTTGTGAGAGCAGAAGGACGTTGTCTGGCTACCTGGGATTAAAATCTCACCATTGGGGGCAGGCTGGAGACTAGTATGAAGATGTCCTGGAAAAGGATAGTGAGTGAGACCAGAAACCAAGAAGCTGAAGGAAGAAGGAACTGAAGTACAGAACAGTCTGGGAAAGAAGGAAACTGAGGTATTTTGTTAAAAGGAGGCTAAAAAGGGCAGGGGGATAAATGACCTTAAAAGGGTTTAATTGGAGCAAGAGAACTGCAAGAAATACAGCTGCTTGGGGCACAGCAGCAAATGATACCCACCAGTTCCAAAAATAAACATACATATAACCCTGGGCTGCTCACATTATTTTGGAATGTGAGGGAGAAAACTCCAAAGGCACCTCAGTAAAATGCAAAAACAATAACAACACAAAATAAAATAAGACAGAATTTACTGCCTTTTCATTACACCCAGAATTGGCCACCTGGGGTAGCTGCTTACACTGCCTAATAGTCAAGGTGGCCCTGAATCAGAAAGAGGATGTTAAAAGAATTTCATAGCAAGTTATTAAACCCAGAAAGAAACATATGCCATGGATTATTATTTTTTAAAAAACTGACAAGATTGCTTGAGGGATGTGCTTTGAGCATAAACTATGTATAAATGTCCATATGAAAAGAACCAGGGGGTGGGGGTAGATAATATTCAACACAGCCAAAAATTCTGTTGCACTGCAGATGATAGGAGCAGAAGAGCTAAAACTTGAACACAAATACACTGATTTACTTTGTTGTTGTTGTGTTGTTACAGTCATGACCAATTATTTTCTCCCTTTGGGGAGAAGGGTGACATAAAAATAAAGTTTATTATTATTATTATTATTATTATTATTATTATTATTATTATTATTATTATTATTATTATTATTATTATTATTATTAACCACACAGCTAACTACGCTGGATTTTGTATTACCAATCACTAGTCGAACGCTTCCCAAGCTTTTAGGATTATCTGATGTATCGGCGAATTATGCGAGCAGAACCCAGTAAGGCGGCTTTCTGCAGCTGAGTGATGGTGACTTTGTCAACTCCAATTTCTTCTAAATACTGCTTAGCTCTTTAGGCACCGCACCCAGCATGCCAATTACAGGGACCTCCTGTACCAGTTTATGCCAGAGTCTCTGAAGTTCAATTTTCAGATTCTGATATTGGGTAATTTTTTCAAGTTGTTTCTCAGTGACTCTACTATCACCTGGTCTAGCAACATCAATGATCCACATTTTTTTCTTCTCCACAATCACAATATCCAGGGTATAATGCGCAAAACCCCTGTCTGTCTGTATTCGGAAGTCCCAAAGTAATTTTGCATGCTCATTTTCAATCACTTTTCCAGGCTTATGATCCCACCAGTTCTTTGCTACGGGAAGATGATAGTTCTGACACAAATTCCAGTGGACCATTGGAGCAACTACATTATGACACTGTTTGTAATCAGTCTGAGCAATTTTCTTGCAACAGCTCAATATATGGTCAATAGTTTCATCTGCCTCTTTGCAGAGTCTACATGTGGGGGACTCAGCTGATTTTTCTACTCTAGCCTTAACTGCATTTGTTCTGATAGCTTGTTCTTGAGCTTCAAAAATCAGGGCTTCTGTCTCTTTTTTCAGAGTTCCATTGGTGAGCCATAACCAGGTCTTTTCCTCATCTACTTTTCCTTGGATTTTTTCGAGGAACTGCCCATGGAGCGCTTTATTATGCCAGCTATCAGCTTGTATTTGCATTGTTGTTTTCCTGTATTGACCCTTTGTTTGATTTACTTTAAACACCTCCCTGTTCTTAACCTCCAATAATGCTGGCTCTGTACTATTTTTTACATAATCTACCAACACATGCTTCTGTTCTTCAACTGTCTTCTTCACTTGCAGAAGACGTCTACCACCTAATTTTCTAGGTAAATACAGCCTGTCAACATCACTGTGTGGATGTAATGCATAGTGAGTGGTCATAAGTTTTCTTGTTTTCCTAACTAGACTATCTAGCTCCGTCTGAGTCCAGTTTATAATGCCAGCTATATAACTGTTGACCGGTATGGCCCAGCTATTAATGGCCTTGATGGTGTTACCACCATTCAGCTTACTTTTTAATACTTTTCTAACCCTTTGGATATATTCTTTACTGACCACATTTTTCACTTGTCCATGCTTGATATTATCTAATTGTGGTATGATGAGATGTTTATAGGCTTCAGACTGATGATACTTAATAGCTTGTCCATTTGGCATTTCAATTTGTTCACTCTCAATGATTTTTCCTTTTCTCAGTGCCACCTTGGCACATTTGTTTAGTCCAAACTCAATACTAACATCAGTACTGAAAATTTAGGCTGTGTTGGTCAGTGAGTGTATTTCAGTTTCTGATTTTCCATACAACTTTAAGTCATCCATATACAATAGATGAGAAATTTTCTCTGAATTTTTAGCAGTTTGGTACCCTAAATTTGTGTTCTCAAAATTATTGAGAAGGGAATCAGGTGACAAAGAGTTTGAAAATCAATGCTAACCAAAGCTTTCGTCCCTGACAAACAATTTTGTTTTCCAGTTCTTTGTAGGGCACTAATAACATATTCCAACATCACTTAATAATCCAAACGTGGTACTAAGTCAAAGGCTTTTTATAGTCAATCCAAATCATATATAAATTAGTTTTCCAGGCTTTCATTTTATCATTTTATCAATGAGTAACTGATCTTTTGTGCCTTAACCACTCATTAATATAACCTGTCCTCAACATTTCATTAAATTGTTGGGCCATTTTTCCATGCAGTCTGGTCAAGTGTTTAAGCCAAAACCCATGTAGTTGACCACTGCCAGGTGATGTCCAGTTTTTGACTCTTTGTACTCTTTTGGTGATCATATCAGCTGTTATTTCTAGTTGGTCCATTGTGCACTTGGAGAATTTCTTCTCAAAATCCTGGCGCCATCCAGCATTTCTATTATAGTCTTTCTCAGTCCCCCATATGTCTTTCCAAAACTGAATGGTTGCCATTTTTCAGGCTTTTCATCTATTACACCTATCTCCTGATTTAAACTCTGATAGAACTTTCTTTGATCTGATTGAAACAACTGGTTGTCTTTATACTGAGTAAATCTAGCATCATGTCTTTCAATTTTTCTAACTGTTGCTTGCTGTTATTTGCTGCTTCACTATTTCCAATGCTTCTCCAATTTTCCTTGTACTAGCCAGTATTTTTAGTCAAATATTTCTTGAACTTACCATTCTTTAATTTGTCCAGCTGCAGGTTTTTCAAGGTAGTTGCATCTGCTCAGAGTCTTTTGATTTTAAGCTCCAGCCTGATTTTTCACCGTGGTTTCTGAATGCATTTGGGGTGGGGGGCTTCAATTGTGGAATCCCTAGTTCTTCTGTTACTATTACTGCTGCACTATAAGCAAGCTGATTTACGGCATCTGTTCAATTGACCTTATCTGGATTGTTGCAAGTACTGAGTTTACATCGTTCATCAATGGTATCAATTTTTTTCTAGGCACAGTCGTTAAAATTGGGAGAGAGGGTGCTTGTTTATTTTTAAATTTATTTTATTTTAAAAAGCCCCCAGCTGGGGGCTTTTTGAGTACTGACTTGGGGCCAGCTCCCCGTGCCTCATTTTTACCCCCAAAAATGGGGCCAGGTTGGTGCTGGGTTTATTTTTTTATTATTTTTTATTTTAAAGCGCTGACCATGCAGCTCCTCGCGCCGGGTCGGTGCTTGTTTTATTTAATTTTTATTTTTTATTTTATTTTAAAAATTCCCCACCCGGGGCTTTTTGAGGCTCTGGCTTGGGGCCAGTGCCTCTACAGGACTAGCTTCCCGCCGAGTTCCAGGACCAGGAGGACTCTGGCAACTCCAGTGAGGACAAGGTAGGAGGGGGAATAACAAAAAATGAAGCGATCAAAATGGAAATTTCCATTTCCATTTCGTTTCGTTTTTCTTTGATCGGTTGGTTCATTATTCATTTCGTTAGCTAACAAAATGAATAACAAATAACAAAACAAATTAAAAGTTCATTTCATGCCCATCTCTACTGGCTAGTACTCGGATGGACGACCACCAGGGAATACCAGGTGCTGTAGATGCCTGGAGTAGGAACTGACAAACCACTCCAGTATTCCTGCCAAGAAAACTCCATGGACATGGGATCAATAATAATAATAATAATAATAATAATAATAATCCCCCCAAGGGTGCCGCCTTGTCATGGCGGGGGGCTTAACTGCTCCAGTAGGTCCAACCTTACCAGAGAGGCCCGGGTTAACAAGAACCATGACGGGTGTTGATGAACCTGGACATCCATCAATAAATGGGCTACAGGTCACAGATCCCATTGCTGAGCAACCAGGGCATGGGCCTGTAGAATTACTGGAAGATGAACAATCTCAGAAGTGGCAGAAATATACTTTATCAGTACAGTGGACCCTTGTATAACAAACAGCTTGTATAACATAAAATTTGTACAACATAAAAAATTCCGGAGATAGGGGAAATTTGCTTAACATAATCGCCTATGGGAAAAATCTGTACAACATAAAAATTTTCAATGCATTCCTATGGGAATTTGTATAAAGGAAAATTTGCTTAACATAATTTCATTTGGAATGAATTAATTCCTTTATACAAGGTACCACTGTGTTGGATAATTATAAAATGCTATTATAGAGCAGAACCTGAAAAACGAGGCTGCCAAAAGCAGATGCATCAATTATGGAAGCAAGAATATCCGAACTCCAAGATATCTGGAATACGATTAGCTGACCAGCACTGAATACAGACAGACAGGGTTTTGGAGCACAATACCCTGGATATTGTGATTGTGGAGAAGAAAAAAGTGTGGATCACTGATATTGCTATACCAGGTGATAATAGAGTCACTGAGAAACAACTTGAAAAAATTACCCAATATCAGGATCTGAAAATTGAACTGCAGAGATTCTGGCATAAACTGGTTCAAGTAATCCCAGTGGTAATCAGCATGCTGGGTGCAGTTCCAAAAGAGATAAGCAAGTATTTAGAAGAAATTGGAGTTGACAAAGTCACCATCAGTCAACTGCAGAAAGCCACCTTACTGGGATCTGCTCACTTAATTTGCTGATACATCACATAGTCAGTCCTAAATGCTTGGGAAGCGTTCAACTAGTGACTGGTAATACAAAATCCAGCGTAATTATCTGTCTGCTGTGTGAAGAAGAAGAAGAAGAAGAAGAAGAAGAAGAAGAAGAAGAAGAAGAAGAAGAAGAAGAAGAAGAAGAAGAAGAAGAAGAAGAAGAAGAAGAAGAAGAAGAAGAAGAAGAAGAGCTTTGATGGCATGGCTATTGTGATAATACCATGAGAAGCTGGACTCAGCTGTCTAGCTCTGCTTAAAGAAAATCAAAGAGAGAGCACAAGGGAGGTTAGGAGTAGCCTCTCCCATCAAAGCTTTGCCAAAGATACTCCATGAACGATGTCTCCTAGAATTCCCCAATGGCTATGCTGGCTAGAGGAGTCTGGAAAATGTGGTCCCAAGATATAATTTCCCCCAAACTGTGCCTGGAGCCCAAGCAGCTGATAAAGCATGTAAAATGCTCTTGCCAGCCTTGCACTTACAGTATTGTCACCCAGCAGCCTTAAAAGAACAACGGTGTTCAAAAACAAGTTGTTGGTGTGAATATCACATATAGATTTGAACTAACCAGCACATTTCTGATTGTAGGCTTCTAGTCTTTTATAACATAATACAAAAGACTAGACTGAGAAGTCTTTTTCAATGAAGGAGAAATTAATGAGGAAAGTAACTGGTCTGAATAGAAACTGTCAAGTTTCAAGCCATCCTCCTGCATTTCACAGATAAAGATAGGTTGCAAGCCTTACTTCAACTGAAATAACACCGATTGAGCCTCACCATCCCATTGCTGATTACTGTATGCTGTATGAAAGACCTTCCTGCCTCCTACATGCCAAGTCATTGTTTTGTTTGCCATATTTGTTGGCACATTTTTCTTATATTTTTTGATAGATTCAGGTTTGACAGATTTCAACAGTTCTATTTGTATCCCTTCAATTTCTGGTTATTTATTTTATCTAAGTGCTTTAAAAGTAGCTTTCACTTCACTTTCTAAAGCTGCAGCTTCTTCATCACAGGATTGTTCCTCAAAGGAATCTGTGATCTTTATATCTCTTCAATACACTTCTTCAGTATTGTATGTCCATCTTTTCTTTGCTTTATCCTGATCAGATAATATGTTCCCTATTGATCTTTTAGCATCCCTAATCCAGGTTTAAATGTCTGTTTGTTTTGTTGAATTGTATGGAAGAAGTATCTATTTTTCCTCTTCTGTTGTTCTTTCCCCCCTTTCTATTGATTATTCTAATAATTCTTTTTACATGTAAATCAAACTACATTCCAATCCCCAAAAAGAAGGCAGGAAAGAATGCAACACTGGTAGGATAGTTGTATTAATCTCTCATTGTTTCGAAACAAAGATTGTATGGCTTATTGTAAAAGAATGGTTGTGTCCCCACATTTGGTTGCAGTATTCTGATCCTGCTTTACGAAGAGGCCAAAACAAAATACAGAGGGAAAGATTGGTTTCCCATAGACAAAGGTGTCAGGCAAGGGTGTTTTTTTATCTCCCTGCCTGATCTATGATATCAGTATATCATAGAACTAGCTGGATTAGATTTCGGAGAAAGAGAAATAAAATTGCAGGAAAACATATCAATAATTTTACAGAGATAACAGTGTGTGTGTGTGTTGTGTCGTTACAGTTGTGACCAACTCATTGTGACCCCATGTCTATGGAGTTTTCTTGGCAGGAATACTGGAGTGGTTTGCCAGTTCCTACTCCAGTTCCTGGTATTCCCTGGTGGTCTCCCATCCAAGTACTAACTTGGGCCGACCCTGCTTAGCTTCTGAAATCAGGCGAGATCGGATGTGCTTAGGGCATCTAGGCAGTGGCTCGAGATGATGGTAGGACAGCATATTACTGGCAGAAAGCAAGAATGACGAAGAGAAAAGAAAATGCAAAGGTAGGACTGCAGTTGAATATTAAGGAGACAAAAAAGTATGTTTAGAGAAGAATTGTGCAACTTTAATGTTGGCAATGAAGAAGAACTGTCCTTCATTAGAAATAATGTGGGCAGCCAAACAGTTTGTAGTCTGCAGTTACAAAATATGTCATGCTACTGTTGCAAATAGAGAGGGAAGGGCAATCTGTTTTAAGAGTCTAGCAAGTTCTATAAGAAAATGGTGATCAGATGCCTCCAGGAAAACATCAAGTATGGGATAAAAGCAAAGGTTCCCAGGCAGTTCGGCTGTCTAAATCTCAGGGAGTCATTATCTTTCTCCAGGTGTGTATGGGGAAAAAAATCTCAGGATAAAGATTTCAAGGAAAAGACTGGAGGAAGAAAATATTTGAGGGGCTGAGGAGGTCTGTATACCTTAATGGCTCGGCACAACCGTGAGGGTTATGCTTATTTCCCTCCCAACTCTTGCCTGTCCTACCCTTTGTGACATCACAAGGGTCTGCTATCAACCTTAAGTTTGGGTTCCGAAACTTGAAACCTCAGGGAATGGGACACTCTTGACTTAGCAAACATCACTTCATACAGACCTAGTGGGCTCCATGTCCACATTCTTCTGAATTTAGATAGCTCTCCATGATTCCATCACACCTTTGCCAGGAACGGCATCACCTCCAATGCCCCTCGGGTAGAGCCTGGGGGTTATTTATTTATTTATTTATTTATTTATTTATTTATTTATTTATTGGACTACAACTCCCACAGTCCTTCTGCCAGTATGGTTCCCTGGGCAAGTCAAACGTTCAGAGTCGGATCTTGGCACTGCTTGTGCTACAGAATCAAAAAAGAGGCCTGTCCAAAGTCTTGCAGGACACCTTTGCTGCTGTTGGAAAATAGCCATAGCCAGGAACAGAACTTGCTATACAGACCCTAGTTATTATTATCTAGTTTGTGAGATATTTCATGGATTTTTATACCAAATAATTCACACTGTGCACGTGTACCTCAGAGAGGATTAAACCCGCATGAGGGGGAAGCTGCAAATACGTTGTGAGAGATTCCATTTGCCGGCTGGCAATTGCAAAACCCCAAAACATATTATGTCTCTTGTCAGCCATAAAAAACAACAACACAAATTGTAACCTAAACAAAATTATGCAGCAATTATCATTTGGGGATCCATTTTAATCTATTTCAGATTTGCCAACCTGGGACATTCTCTTTCTTTCCCCTTTTACTTTTCTACGTCCCCCCTTCTTTCTGTTTCTTTTCTTTTCTTTACACCTTATTATCTGATATCAGGTCAGGCAATTATAAGCTACCGAGGACCTTTAAATTGCTCTCTTTGTAATCACTGCTATTAGAAGACCAGCAGTCAACATTGCTGGGCATTCTGTGTAGTGTCCTAATGCAAACATGCATCGCTTTCTAAATAAATTTGATTTTTGCACTTGAAAGTTGACAAGAACAGCTTTAAAATCCCACATGTGGAATCGATTATGAAAATGCAGCAAGTACATAGGTTAAAAGTGCAAAACCAAAGCTCACGCTCTCTTTTAACTTCCTAATGTCTCTGACCCCTTTGTAAAAAAGTACTTTAATCAACATTATATATATAATATTTTTGTCTCAAAATTTAGCAGGCTGTAAAAAATGTTTGCCCGTCAATTATAGACATCAAGTTGACATGCTGCAGGACCAGGACCATTTAAGTTTGCAATTAGAGCAGGGAGAGTTTGGAGAAACCCAGACAGTTGTAGGGAGGCTTTTCTCCCCTCCTAAAACAGGCACAAAAATCTGCAAGGAGAAAGGAGAGATATTAGTTACAGAAAAACAAATTGAGACATTCCGCCCCCCCCCCAGAAATGTGGTCCTTACACACACACACACACACACACACACACACACACACAAATGGACATGCATACACACAAAGCAGAGGAGTGAGAACAAAATATTCCCAATCATGTAACTGCATTAGATAAATTTGGGACTGCTTTTCCTTTTAAGGTCCTAATACACTATTGGAACAATGACCTGAATCTGACTACCGATTACTGGTATGAGACATGGGTCAATGCACATAAGTGCTCTATTTGTAACCATAAAAGCAAAATAATGTATAGGATGCTAAGCCGCTCCTTTACATTCCCTTCACCTTATGAAGAAATTGATGGTCCATGTTCAGTCAAGGAGGGTTGGGAAGAGAGCGGCCATTTAGAAACTTGATGTTTTCTCTGGCAACAGGTACGTTTCAAGTTCCTTTTATTTCATGTCCTTTTCCGAGTAGGGTTCAATTTAGTTGCTACATCTCTTTTGGTGCCGCAATAAAGACGGGAAGCTCTTTGCCTTCAAAAATCTTGGAATCCACTGCGGCATGAAGAAAGAGACACAGGAAAGAAAGCTGAGACATCCCAACTCCATCGGCTTTTTGTATCTTCCAAGAGGCCCTTCTCTCAGTCTTCGTTCACCAGTTCACCACTTCTCATCCAAATACCAAGCAATTATCAGGGCTGTCCCATAGAGGGAGACATGGTGCAAAACCAGTCCAAGGAACATTTAGAGTTTATGATGATTGGGCACATTGAGATGAGAGAACTTGAAGAGGTCTGGTTCAAACTGAAAGTTTGTTATCATTAGGGCAATCTTGAACTATCCTTTTATTAACCCGGATCAGTGTTATTTCTCCTGTGAGAAATATTCCCCTTGAAGCCCAGTTTCCCCTGTGTCTATCATTCCACGGACATGGCAGCTTTCCCTAAATAAATTAAGTGACATAGTGAAGCAGCAGTGCATCTACCTGCCAATGTGCCCCATTTGTCTAGAATAGTCTTGCATCAATGCAAAAACAAATTAAACCAGCAGAGTAGACGTACGAGACAATAGTGTGTGTGTGTGGGGGTTCTCTGTTGTCCCTTTCAATGTCATAACCTGTGAAATGTGTCACAGGGTTATCACTTCAGATAATTACCACCCACCATTCTATTTTGGTACAAACTAATCATCCTCATGGGCTACAGAGCAGGTGAATTAGGACTACTCTGAATCACACACATACGCATGTGCATGTGCGTGTGCATGTCCCTGCGTGCATGTGTGCGTGTTCATGTACGTACATGCCTGTGTAGGAACAACAATACAGACAGAAGGGAAAAGGTATTAATAGGCTGATAATGATATGAAGTTTATTTGAGGAGTGAAGTAAAACTTAATGGTTCATAAATAGTGAATCCATTATGTTTTTAATACTCAGGTTATATTAACACCATATAACAACTTTATAGTACCATTAGTACCACTTAATGCTGGGATCATCATGGAAATAAACATTCTAGATATTTTATCCTCCCCCAAAAAAAATAGCTAAATATATTTAAGAAAAATAAATATTGAGAACTACTATGTGGTTGACCGGTCATAATGTTTTGTTTTGTTTTTTGTTTGTTTCTGTTATAGCCAGACTTCTTAAATGATGTTTTTCTTTTAAAAGGCCACATCAAGGTGAAATTGCCTGAACTTTTATCAGTGGGATGTTCCATCACAGAGCTTATCCTGCCCTATTAATGACAGATGTTTAGACATAAAAATGTGGTATGGCTTGTTAACATTTATTCATAATGTGTATTCATCATTATCAAATCCTACGTTAGCTTGCATATTAATTTTCAGGATACAGCACTGGACTGTGACTTTTTATTTGAGAAAGAACAGAAACTGAAGATGAACCTCAGTACTACTGCACACCTGGTAAATCAGGATTACAGCACAGAGGATCTGGAACATAAGGACAGAATCAAGCAAGGGTTTTGGTGGATCAGGAGTGAATGGATAAATTTGGGACTTCATTTATTTATTTACTTTCTACTTTGGCTTTCTCCAAAAACTAGGACTCACAGTGGCTCACAAGAACAAGTATAGATAGAAACCACAAACAGTTATAATATTAAAACACAATTAAACAAATTAAACATAGCTATATGACTTTTCAAGCCCATTTTTCAAATACCTACAGAGAGTTTGACTGGCTGGACCAACAGAATACTGTATTGACAAAAATATAAGTAACCTTAAAAAGCAATAAAGCTTATTTAACACTTGCAAAAACATACATTGAAGAGGGTAATAAATATTTGATGCTCTCTGTATTGCTTTGGAAGGTTAAATAGATTGTGCTAAAATGTTTGCCATTAACGTGCTCTAATTATTCTAAAGAGTGGTGCACTGATGTTGATTTTAATAATTCATTTCTGCCTTTAGGTCATTATAAAATAAATACCTGCTTAGGGAGATAGCTTATTCAGAAATGATTAAAGATAACTTAGTACCCCAAAATGGTATGGTAATCATGCCATGTAATATCATAAATATTCTGTTGCTGGTCATGAACAATAAATGTGTTCTTAAAGCCATCTTTTTATTTATTTATTTATTTATTTATTTATTTATTTATTTAGCCATTTATTTTTTATTTATTTATTTCTAGAATGCCAAATGTTTTTTACATTTACAGCAGTGTTTCTCAACCTTTTTGGGCAAAGGCACACTTGTTTCATGAAAAAAATCACGAGGCACACCACCATTAGAAAATGTTAAAAAATTTAATCTAACCTAAAAGGTTCACCATTCTACCATTTTTTGCACCCAGTTCCCACTTACCTGTCTTGTTTTTTTAAAGACATTTTGCCCTGCATGGACTTCTGTGTCCAGTGGAGACCTGAGAAGGGGCACTGACTCTCCAGGAACACAAATAAGACCCAAAAGCCCATCTTGCTCTCCACACTGTAATCTAGAATGCCAAATGTTTATCAAGGAGTCTCTTACATTTAGGCAGGCTGAGACATACACATATGCAGGCTATAAATTCCGAATATGGGGGAAAAAGAAAGAAAAGACACAGAGAGAGAAGAGGGCGACCCAAGACAGAAAGCATATCAAATAACTGATTGTAGCCCCCACCCCCGCCTCCTCAGCCCAGGCCCGGCGGAGGCCTCCTCCATCCCTCCTCCTCGCAGCCCTGCTGCGGTGCTCTCAGCGGGGCACCCTCCTCCCCTTCCCCTCACCTGGTGGTTTGTTCTGGGCTGGGGTTCCTCATGTTGGCGGGCGGGCTGTCGGGCGGCTCAGTCCATTGGTAGCTCCCAGGAAAGGGGTGGTGGTGGTCCAATGAGGCACAGGGCAAACACTAAGAGAAAAGGTCTCACTTGAATGGTGGACACTATTTATAGCACCTCCCAGCTAATCCTGGGTTGAATTTCTTTAGAATTTTTCAATTTTTCCCACGGCACACCAGGCAACATCTCACGACACACTAGTGTGCCCCGGAAAAGTGGTTGAAAAACGCTGATTTACAGCATATCCCATATCAGCATATCAAATAACTGATGGTGGGATACCTAGGCTTTGGCCCTCTTTTTGTCCTCACAACTATCCTACGAAGTAGAAACAATAACCAGCTGAAGGTCACTTGAATGTGTTGCTTTGTAATTTGGGCTCTGATCTTCCCAAACCCCATCCTACACTTCAACTATGAAACCACGGTTACTTCACGTCCTTCCTTGAGCCGAGGTGAACTTGCCTCCGTGTTGAAATCGGTTTTAGTCACGTGACCTAATGCCGGTTCTGCCCCTGTTTCTCTGTACTCATGGGCATGCTGATTGAAACCGGCAGTACTTTAACCGCACGTCCTCGATCCTTACCTGGCAGTAAGGAACAAACACAAACCAGGGTGAACTGTTCGAGGAAGAATCTTGGTCGATAAGCGGGGGAAATGGATTCATAAGAAGGAGTTATAATTCCTGTTGTTTGATACATAGAAATACCGATGTTCCTCCCCCCTTCTCAACCAAACAAAAAAGTAATCGCACTAAGTATTCTCTCGATGCAGGTTAAGAGAAACCGCACGTCCCCGGGGGGTGGATCGAGAAGCGGATTGAAAAGATTCCCGAGCTCCAGGACAGGAATCTCTCACCCTGCTTGGAGCGCAGTTCAGGGGGCGTGGTCAGGGTGAACTCAGATTGACCCCACAAGGATGTGAGGTTTCATTCCTTCGAACCAGTCTCCAGTGGGGCCGCAAACTGCAACGAGAGGGACGTGAAGTATCAGCCCATGTTGGCTTTATAACACTGTGGCCATCTACACTTAAACTAAGGTATTTGAAGGTTGTATCGTCCCAGCTGTCCTAGTACTGCCACTACCACATGCTTCTGGTGTGGGAAGCACTATTGAAGGTCCCCACAGACACGTAAAGAAAGTGGATAACATCTGTGTGTCAACACAAAGTCTCTTGGAGAAAAGATAGACTGGCTGGAAAACTGTATTAGCAGGTGCTCTTTTGTAAGAGCAAATGATACTGGCTGACTGGGCTAGCAGCTTTCTGCTGGATATGGAGAAGGAATATGAAAAAAATCTCCCTAAATTCTCTTTTCCCATTGAGGCAGCCTATACTGGCAGACTGAAACAGACTGTTGGTTGTTGGTTAATTCTGTGAGATTTTTCACCTCAACGTGAGAATGAGACATGGAGTGCTTTTTCTGATGGTGTGGTACAGTATTCATAGTTTGTGCAAACTGGCTTTGCACAGTTGGTGTATTTTCCCTTTAGGAAGCAGAGTATGCATGACAACAAGCAAAGAAGGACATGCAACAAAGAAGCAGAAAATATATTGCTCCAGCTGTCATAGTTGTGTGCAATTGCACAGTTTTGCGCAAAAATCCTTCTTATAAGCCCAGTCATGGATATCAGATGAAAATATACTGCCGCCTTGCAAGTGGGAAATATATATGTGCAGGATTTCCAACCCTGTTTTCAGTAATGGAAAGGGGGAATGGAAAATCAGTATACAGTTTAGATACAAATGGTGGGCTGCCAGTTGACCAGTCCTGCATTAACTGTTAGAGAGCTACACTTGGCCTCTTCCTTAACTTTGGCATTTGTTGGATTTCCATTCGTGCTGTTGTTCAATTAGCATTCCATAAACTGAAATAGAAGCACCACACGAGAGGAACGAATATGGCAGAGGAATGATTTGTGATGGAGGAGACTGGGAGATTTCCAATGAACCATGTAAAAACTGTTCATTAAAATGTTTACGTGTTTGGCTGCTTAATGCAAAGAAAGCTGTAATGCTGCTATTGAAAACCTCAACCACTTTTGAGTTGGAGTAAAATCTCTTGTGTGTAGAAAATAAATTAGAAACTTGATTGATTGATTGATTGGTTGATTGATTGGTTGGTTGATTGATGCACAGTTATAGATGCTTTCTTCCTAGCCAGGCCGAGACAGAGAGTCCAAAAGAGGTTGCCTGGCTATGGCATGACGCCACCTAGTGTGCTAAGAAGCTGCAGGCTCCATTCACCTGTGCACTCAAGTCCTCGCCATGGTGGGCACACAGGCTCTGCCGGCACTTTCTGTTCCCGGGCTTGGCCTGGCTGCAGGGGTCTGGGACAGCAGCGGTGGCAGCTCCTGTGACCCAATTGTGACTTTGACTTTCAGTGGGCGTGTGGAGGACCGGAGCCTGCAGCCTCCTAGCACACAAGGCAGCGTCTTGCCATAGCCAGGCCAAGACGGAACATCCCAAAGAGATGGCCTGGCAATGGTGAGACACTGCCTTGTGCATTAGGAAGCTGCAGGCTCCGGTCCCCCGTGTGCCCAAGTCCTCATCATGGTGGGTGCACAGGCTCTGCCTGCAGCTTCTGTCCTCCAGCAGAAAGACAGGGATGTGGTAATTGCTATTGTGACTTCCTCCAAATTGGCAGCTTAGCCAGAAGTAACCCCTACCATCTGGGTCAATGAGGGAGAGTGAGTGCGATTATCTCTACACCAAACAGTTACGGTAATTTGATTCATTTTTACAGGGATGACTACATCCTATGGACTCCTGGGATTTCTAGCTTGGTGATATACCTGGAATTCTCTGCTAGAAAGCTCTAGCATAATCTCTTGAGCCATCACAGAGAATTCTGAATATCTCACCAAATTATACAGCCCAGAACTTAGTAGACAGCACTCTTGATTCTGACTGTGTTACCAAGACTGTTATCACTGTGTACTGTAGCCAGGGCTGGCAATAGGTAAAAGTAAAGGTTCCTCCTGCATATGCATGCTAGTCGTGTCTGACTCTAGGGGCAGTGCTCATCTCCGTATTCAAGCCCAAAAGCTAGTGTTGTGCAAGTCCATGGCCACGTGTCCAGCATGGCTGCAAGGAAACACTATTTTACCTTACTGCTTTTTAGGGTGGTACCTATTTCTCTACTTGCATGTACATGCTTTCAAACTGCTAGGTTGACAGGAGCTGGGGTTATCAACAGGAGCTCGCTCTGCTGCGTGGCACCCGGGATTCAAACTGCCGAGCTGCCAACTTTGCAGGGATTGATTTATTATTTTGATTTATTATTTGAGTAGAGATTATGAGCTTTATTTCCACCCGTTTCTCTTTTTGCCATCTTGCTTTAGTATTAGTATTATTATTCTGTGGTTTTGTTTTGTTTTTTGGTTAATTTTTCCTTTTAACTTTGGGTTCCTCTGTTTGTTGTTCATTCCTTTTATCTATATTTTCTGGAACTGATTATTATTATATTTTGAATTTTGAATTTTGAATTGTGATATCTTACATTTGTTAACCACCTTGAGTTCCCATTTGGGAAAATCTGGTGGTATATAAATAAATAAATAAATAAATAAATAAATAAATAAATAAATAAATAAATAAATAAATGCTGGAGGTGTGAGCAAAAAAATGGGGACATATCATCTGTGGTAGACCTGTGATAAAGCTAAAAAGTTTTGGATTAAAATTCATATTTCGCAGGTGAAAATGTTAAGAAAGCAGATAAACTTTAAACCAGAACTGTTTTTATTAGATATAGTACCAGAGAATTTGCATAAATAAAACATTTATCTAATTCATGTAATGTTAAAAAGCCTCTATTAGTTTTGTTTGCACGGCTTTCATAGAAATGTCAAAACTGCATACATTTTATAGCTGCATTTGTGAGGTACTCCTAGCACTGCACTGAATTTCCAAAAGGAACACACACACAGAGAGAGAGAGAGGGGGAGAGGGAGAGAGAGAGTAAGAGAGAAAAGTGCTGAGGAGAAACCCTGACAAAATTAAACAAAACTCAATTTAAGCTGCAGGCAGCATTACACCAAGAAAGACTATGTGAATTGAAAGCTTGGCTGTGCCTGGAAAGCCATTCCATTTTCCCCAGATATATTTTCTGCTCAGGAAATAAGCAGCCATGGAGAGAAAGGGTGGGGGGGAGATAGGTACGCAAACAATTTAGATGTAAAAGGTAATACTGTGTGGACTTGAGTGGCATGCAAACAGCAGAGAAGGATCAACCCGTGGCTTCCCACAAATAGTAATGCTTGTTATTTCTACATGGAACCATAGGAATGAGAGCGCTGTGTGTGTGTGTGTGTGTGTGTGTGTGTGTGTGTGTGTGTGTGTGTGTGTGTGTGTGTGTGTGTGTGTGTGTGTGTGTGTGTGTGAGAGAGAGAGAGAGAGAGAGAGAGAGAGAGAGAGGTATAGACAAAGAAGATAACCTCCCTCAGGAGCCTAGCATGATAAGTAGCCACAGCCAGAAACGCTGTGATCAGTCAGAAAGGCAGAAGAGTTATTAGCTTAGCCCTGAACCTCCTACTTAATGTGGGACCAGTGGTGATAGCTAACAGACCCTGGCTAAGGTGACAAGCTTTGGACCTGCTCAAGGAAATCCAATTGAAAAGCAGCCAAGAGGAACAACGAGTTAGAAACAGATGTTCCAGCTAGGAGGATGTGCACACATTTAAACAGAACATGCTTTTCTTTTTAAAAAAAAGAAAAGAAAAGAAAAGAAGAAAATGCTAAATATAGGATTTCATCGCTTCCTGTGGCCCTGTTGTTGTCAACTACTGTTATCCTTGGAGAGGGGAGGGATGCTAGGTAAAGGCAGCAGTGAACAGCATCTTTCTAATTTTGAAACACAGCTCAAGCCATCTAAGTGACCACCTTTCCTGAACCAAGATTTAAAAAAAAAAAAAAACAGTCATAAGGTTTCCGGTCAATTCCTAAAAATAATTACAGGGCTGTGCACATCAGTGGGCACAAACAATCATAGACACACAGGCATATATGGCTTATATGAGGGAAAGGCGGGAAGATTTCCACCTCAAGACAAGTATTTTTAAAAATTATTACAGAGGTTAGGGATGTTATTTCAGTTTTCAGCAACTACTGTTAATGATATTTCAATATACATATTTAAATGCCATTAAAGAAAATAAAAGAGGATTGATGAAAAGAATTAATTATACTCCAAACAGAACAATACCTGACGCATCAAAAGAAATGTCACTGCCCTAGGTAAGTCCTTTGTGCATCTCTAATCTATACCATGTCCAAGAGCACATGTATGTCTGGCAAAGATGTTAATAACCAGCACATAACACATATTGGGCTATATTCTCTTTTGGATACATTTCCATAATTCTCATTAAGATTAATGGAAGTTATATAGGCACCCCAGGAGGGCAGAGTGCCCCCACTGTGTTGATTTTTACAACAAATTTACTATTCTCAACACAGTACATCCGGAACATATTTTGAGCCGATCCTGTTTGCACATGCTACATTCCAAATGAATTTATTTGCAGCTGTGCACTCAAGAAACAGAATAAAGAACTTCAGGAAATAAAAGGTACTAATAAGTGTGGGCACTGTATTTATTTATAGCAGTTATTAACTGTGGAATTCCTGAAGAGTAATTGTACCTTTCTGTCAGCAAATTTGCTTGTGGTGTTTCAATCTGACACACAATTTCGCAGGAACCATCCACAGAGATAATTTTTTGAAGTGCTTTAGACGAGATTGGCAATAGAAACAAAAAGGCATACATTGGCCAGTGTGGTATGTTAAGGCAATATTGCTCAATTTTCATTCAGTGCAGACTTGCAACATGATCCCCTCCACATGATCCAGTCCTATACACACACCAAAAAAATCCAAAGGCAGGGCATATTTTTATTTCTAGTTTCTCACCTTTGGCTTTCCAATCATGTTTTATGTTTATGGTCTAACATGCCTCCATTTTTGCAATCCTATCTCTACATTCCCAAGTGGTTAGTCATATATATTTGGTGTTGGTACATCCTACCAGCCATCAGATACTACTGTCCCTAGAAACTCATGTCCCTGATTATTGTAATCCAGTGTTTCTCAAACTTCCTAATGCCGTGACCCTTTAATACAGTTCCTTGTGCTGTGGTGACCCGTTGCCCTGCTTGGAAGAGGCCACAAGCCCCCTTTGGCAGGCCACTGCTGCAGGTGCCATAGAGAACTTCCCTCTCAGGCACCCTCAGCCAATTGAAGCCTCCAGTGCTGTTGACTGACATCCCCTCCAACCTATCAAGTTGTTCCCCCCTTCCTCACCCTCATCCTCCAGACCCAAGCCCTTTGTACCTTTTTCTTCACTGGCTCGTGGTGATCCCTGTGAAATTGTCATTCACCTCCCCCCCAAGGGGTCCCAACCCCCCTGGTTGGGAACCAGTGTTGTGATGCTTTTTTCCTCCCTTGTTCTTACACACTGGGAGCTCTGGAAGAAAAGAAAGACATGCTGGTTCTTGAGAGTGCATGGTATAAAGAAAAGTGTCAACTTTGCCATATCTCAACCATTATGTCCTGTCTGCTTTAGGGAATGCTTTGGCTCACGACTCACTGTATAGAATAGCATGTCTTTCTTTTCTTTTCAGTTTTTTATTTTATTTTATTTTATTTTTAGTTTCTGGTACTTCTTTTTTGGATCCAAGAGAATCATAATCTTGATAACAGGTCTATATACATATGAGAAACATGTTTCTGTCTATATTGAATAATCTACAACTTTGCCTCAGGTTTTTTTTCCTTGTGGTAACGGGGCTGCAGCCAAGGCTGCAGAACCCTGGATATTTGGGCCCTGACAAAATAGACCTTCATCCTCCCCCTTCTCTCCCAAGATCCCATTGAGAGACCTTGGAAGCTTCCTCCAGCTCATTCAAAAGCATTTGTTCATCTAGGTCATGCCGTTTTCAACCAACTGGCACTAATGATAGAGACCCAAGCAGGAATCTTCCAACAGCCAGGGATGCCAAAGATGGAATATGGAACCAAGGTACAAATCTATCCCATATGCCAAAGCAATTGCTTTGTCCGAATAACACACACTACTTTCTGAATGGACATTTTAAAGGTTGCAGATTAGGGGTGCAAGGTGACCACAGATGAAAAACAATGGGAAGGGAAAGATAATTATTTTCATTTACACATAAAGTGTTCTGCTTATATCCTGCCCCATACCACTTCAAGTAGTCTCTGCACAGTTTACAGTTTTAATTACACTATGCAGGCTACATTTACCAACCTCGGAAGGATGGAAGGCTGAGTCAACCATGAGCCTGCTACCTGGGATTGAACCCCAGATCGTGAGCACAGTTTTACCTGCAGTACAGGCGTTTAACCACTATGCCATGGGGCTCCATACTGCTTTTCTTCTTTTTTGTGGTCTGAAATGGCATCAAGACTCCAATTTTCACACTCACACATAACAAATTCACCAACAGTGTGACAAATAATATACCAACACGAAAAAAAGATGTTTAAGTTTAAAAATAAACATTAACAGTTAATTGCTTCACAGACAGATTTAAGCAGAGGTGATACAGAACATCAACCATCAAATTTAATTGTGTTTTCTTCTGATGTACATTTATAAATTAGTCAGTCCAGGAGGCTGCAAGATGCTGGGGTGATGGGAGTTTAACCTTTCTCTTTTGCCATTTTGCTGATCTAAATTGGACCCCCTGCAGCTGCTGTGTAACCTACAAAGGAATGTTCTGTTGGTGCTCCTTAATGATAGTTGCCACAGTCACATTCCCAAAAAGAGTTCAAAATAACAGACAGTTCTATTTATGCTCTCTCTCTGTGTGTGTGTGTGTGTGTGTGTGTGTGTGTGTGATTGATTGATTGATTGAGAGAGAGAGAGAGAGAGAGAGAGAGAGAGAGAGAGAGAGAGAAGCAGAACTAAATATCATTTATTTATTTATTTATTTATTCAATTTACATGCAACTCCATTAGTGCAAAGTATTATTCTTTACTCTTTACAGCAATTAACAATGCACAGGCACAAAGAAATTACACAAAATAACCAAGAGATAAAATCAGATGCAACAAGAGCTTTCATATTGCATTTCTTATCATCAGCATAGGTCAATAATTAATATGTCACACTTTCCCTGGATAGATTTGAGATCCAGTGAGATGGCATGCCCCAACCACCACCAAGAGCACAATCCCTCATTAGACACCTTCAGTTTTGCCACGTTTGTTCCTAATGATCAATCATTTTTTAAAGGTAGGCTAATTTATAAGGTAAACTTGCAAAACTGTAAGACATTGGAGAACAATCACAATCCTATACTCTTTATGGCCATTCTGCTTCTAACTGTAAAGCTGCCTATCTCCTCTGCTTCTGTCCTCCAGGGCCAATCAACCTGTTCTATCAGTTTTCATGTTGGTTTTGTTTTGGTAAAGCTGTGTGAATTATCTACCATCAAGTCATATCCAATGACATGTGACATCTCTAATAGGGTTTTTTATCATTGCCACTCCTCAGAAATGTTGGCAAGTCTTTGGATCAGAGTGTCAAGCCCAAGTCTTTGGAACCAAGCCCCAAGTCTGGATCCTATTAAAAACAAGCTTTTTTTCACCCAAAAAAAAGGAATGGCTGGGTTTCGAGTTGAATCTCAGTCATTTGGGGGAGGGGAACTTTAGTTGAGTTGAGTCACCAGTAGTACAATTTATGTCCAACTCAACAGTGAATCCTGCAACTTGGGTCCTCCTCCCAACCACAACCTTGTATGTCCATCACTTTGTGCTTTACACCACACAGGCAGCTGAAATTACCCATTCAAAAACAAGTCCACCTGCAAATTCTTCACATTAGAACAGGGATATTCAGCTAAACATGTTGTCCATGTAGGTCATGCCTTTTTCCACCTACTGGCACGAATGATACAGAAACCCAAGCAGGAATTTAGCTCCCTGCCCCAGCTAGTATGAGGTTTGTGGCTAAAGTCAGAGGGAACAAGGAGATTTGGGAGGATATTGGATGCCATCATCCTCATCATCTCTGAGAACAAAGTAAAAATAACACAAACCAAAATTACTCACATACTGTCCCAGGAATCCTGGTTCCAGTATAACACTGGAGGCAATGCAGTATAACACTGCCTTCTCCCTCCACTCTGTCCCACGTGAATACCTGTTTTGAGGAGAACAATTTGCATCACATTACAATTTACATCACAGAAACCATGCAGAAAAGAAGGTGAAATACACTTTCCCTCAGCTGTGTTACTGGAGTCTGCTGTGGCTGCTTTGTTTTAACAATCAGAAGATCAAATAATAAATCAATTGCATCATGTGTGAACTTCCGGCATGGACTAGAACTATCTTATATCTTTCCAATCTTGTTGAAGACTGTCACTGCCTTTAGTTCTACTGTTGGGCATTTGATATGTCACTCAACAAGACCTTGCAGTTGAAATGTGTATGGTCTTTAAAAAAAAAACACTAAGTTGTTCAGGTTTTAAAACTGATGTTCTGCCTCCCATAAAGGATTCACTTGTGGTAAAACAGAACTTGGTTTATTTAACAATTCTTCATTTGGAACAAACAATTCCAACTTAGGTAGAACCTTCTCTGTAGACCCTTCCAGCGTGAGGAATGGGTTAGAGGGTTTGTCCTTTAACAAGTCCATAAACAAACTGTTGTTTCCTGGTTCCAGTCCTGAAACAAACTCAGACCATATCACCTGTTCTCCTTGGGTGTCCAGGTTTTCTTCTGTCTGTTCCGTCCACTCCTATGGGTTGGTTCCACGGTTCATGGTCTTCAACCCCTTCCACATCCTTTCCCTTTAAGGCTGACCCATTCCTGGCGCACCACTGGTCTCAGCGCCCATTCACTCAGTAAGTACCCTAACTGCCTTGTGGGTGAAGGCCTTTTCCCTCTCTAGCTGTAACCTGGTTCCTTTCTGTTTTCTCCTATGTTCCTGAGCCTCTCTCTCGCCCCAATATGAACAATCCAGGTGATGGGCTTGTCTCCAATAGCTTTCCGCCTCCTTCTTGGCCATCATCAGCTTCTCCCAATTACCAGTGTCTGGGTTCTCTGTCCAGACATAGTCCCAATCTGGAGGCAGAAGAACCCTATTCTCCTCCCTTTTATACCCTTTCTCTTTGGCCATTTCCCCCTCATTTGAATCTTCCACACTTCTTTCCCCTCCAATTTCCGCGCACCCTTTCTATCTTGCTGCTTCCACCTGGCCTTCACACACCAGAGCGGGACTGTTAACCCCTTCCCTTCTTCCATCTTGATTTGCCTAATGTTGGTTTCTTCGGGCTTAGAAGCAGACGGCACTCCCATGTCTCTGGACTCCTTTTTAGTCGTGTCTCCACAATGTGTATGGTCTTTTAAAAAAAATACACTAAGTTGTTCAGATTTTAAAACTGTATATTTTTGCTTATGCTGATGAATTGTGTGTTATCACTGGTAATTTGTAAATTATATATGTTTGCACATTGTTTACATACACTCATGACTTATATTTACCAGGGTTTATTTTTCTTTTCATTTTGTCATTATAGTACATTTGTTCCCCTGCTATATTGCAGTTCATATACTGCGGTCCAAGTATATTGCCCTTTGGAAGCCCATTCGGAGCAGTGCCAGGCCTGGGGTAAGTGAAGGAGGCCTCAAACAGGCTCCCCAGTCCCAAACCGACCCAACATCCACATAATGCAGATTTCCCTTTATCACGGGTTGGGTCGGGTCCCTAACCCCCATGATAAATGGGGGATTACTGTGTATGGTTTTGGAAGGGATGCTTATGTACTAAAGACTTCTGTGCTTTGTCTCTATAGTGGCCCCTCGTATAGTACTAAAGACTAGACATGGGCACGACCAGAAAAAATGACGTTTCGAGTTGTTTTCGTTTGTCGGAACGGGTCCGTTTCGGGTCGTTTCCGTTTGTCACGAAATTTTTCAAAAATTTGTCGTTTCCGTTTGTCGTTTGTCGTTTGCACCGCGATTTAGCGCGATTTGACTTCCCAGAGCATAGGGGTGTCCCGCAATCAGGGCCGGCGCTAGGTGTTTTTGTGCCCTAGGCAGTGGGCAGGGGGGGGGGGCGGCGGGCGGGCGGCGGTGTGGGCCGCAGGCGGGGGCGGCGCGGGTGGACGGGCGAGTGGGCAGTTAGGATATCACTTAGGATAGAGGTTCTGTTTCTTGGCTTGCACCCCAAATGTGTGTGTGTGCAAGCAAATTGAAGTTGGGAAAATAGAAAATAAATGGTAGTATATAATATATATTTTAAAATAAATCCACACCTCCCACTCCCAGTCGAACCTCCCCCTTTATCCAATATCAGAAAAAAATCCTCACAAACTTCCAGAGAAGAAATAAAGAATAAACTGCTATTCCCTTCAGCAGACAAAGCTGCAGGGAATCAAAGAAATTATTTTCTAAATTCAATTCCCTCCCTGCCTGCCTAACTTAAATCCTAAAGCCTCCAGCCTCCCTCCTCAATCTCGATCGGATCATACCAGCACCAGCAGCCAGCGCTCCTCCCTCAACCACATCCATACACCCAACTGCGATTTCTGGAAGGTGCCTCGGCTTTTTATGCCCTCCAAGACATCCAGAAGTGTCAGTCAAAAACCTGGCGATGTCATTGGTGGAATGGTTCAAAAAAATTGCATGGTCCCATCCCATGCCCAGCCCAAATGGGCAGGTCTAAAAAAATAAAAAATAAAATAAAATAAAATAAAAACAATATGACATTTTATTGCTATAAAAACCCACTGCTGCTACTATTAAAATTCAGGCATTTAAAATAAATAAATTTCACATGTTTCTGTGCTGATTTGGTGTATTTTTTGACCACGATTTCAAAAGAAAAATTGTGGTCGCCATTTTGGATCCCCCAACGGATGGCATGGCGAGACGACGAGGATGACCCCCCCCAGCCTGGTGCAAGCAGCCCAGAACAGGAGAAGAGGGGGGAAAGGCTGGGGACCCCCCAGAAACCACCCCTCTGGTAGGTGGCAAAGCCTCAGGCAGGCATATTTTCGCCTGCTTTTTTGGCCGGGAGTCGGGGTTTTTTCAAAAAAAACTTTTAAAAACTTTTTCTGTGCTTCGCATTGCGCGATGCCACAAACGGAAATGAAAAACCCAACCAAATTTTTCTTTTTTCGGTTCGAGTTCAAGTTCTGATGGCTTAATTATCGTTACCGTTTCCGTTACGTAACGGAAATGATAACCGAAAACGGAAATGACAATTTCGCCGAGTCATGCCCATGTCTACTAAAGACTTCTGTGCTTTGTCTCTACAATATTTGCACTTTGCTTTCTTTGATTTTTGTGGATCCCAACTTTTGTCTTATTTTGTTTCACCCAGCTGCATCATACAAAGGAAAAAGTGAGTTGTTGTGAATGCACAGTGGCCCATTCACCTTGATATCCAACATCCACATTCAAATGAGTAACCTGAAGAACCTTCAGTTTACACAAGCATACAATATTTGGAAAATTATATACTTAAAGTCATTTGTTCCTATTTTTCATTACGGTATTCAAGAAGGAGTATGATCTATTATTCAATGCAAAGTTAGAGAAGTCTTATCAGATTACTTATTAAATTGCTTGGCCCAACCAGAACTGGTGTATGTGTATTTTGCTAAAATATACCCTGTTAAAAGAATGACAATAAAATTTCCTCTAAAATTCCCTTTAGTCTCAATTTACTGCCATGAGCAATAAATACATTTACACTCACTATATTTTTTAAAATGTGAATTTCATCCACTTTCATGACTTGAACAAACTCTTTACAAGTAACTTTGGGTTCATTCAGCCCTAGAAACCTAGATCAGTTACCTATGTACATTTCCCCCTTTGCAAAGGAATCTTATCTACATTTCTTTGGGATAGGAAAGGTAATGGAAGTCCTAGCTAGGTTGTAGTTGTGAGAAACCATGGCTGCCTCTTTTATCTCTGGCAGGAAAAGTTAAGATCCTGAAGGGACAAGAGAGAAGCATGAGATGGAATATTTTCCCAGGCCTCGCTCATGCTGTTGATGGTACTAAGAAAAAAAACCCTCACAGCTAGGCCACAGGGAGCCAGGCAGTCATGGTGCTAGTGCTTGTGCAAATCCTGTTCCAAACAACAAAAGTACAGCTCCACTCCATCATCCATGCAGCTGAACCAAAGACTTCACTCTGCAGTGTGACTGTAACTTATCCATGCACAGTGGTAACCCAACTTAAGAGCACCTCGACTTAAGAGCAATTTGACTTAGGAGCAGAAAACTCTTGCTGTTTTAACTGCCGCCTTACAAATTTTAGATTTGGTCTGCTTGACTTACAATTTTTTTCATATTTTTTCAATTTTTTAGATAGGTACCCCGACTTAAGAGTAGTTCGACTTAAGAGCAGGCATTCAGGATGGATTAAATTCGTAAGTTGAGGTACCACTGTATTTAATGTATTTAAATATGGGGGATATCCAGTGCTGGTTTATGCTTTGCTCTGGTCTGTACTGTACTGGTGGCTTGCAACATTCAGAATTTATTAAGCATCTAAGAAGAAACCATTTTAAGCACATTTAAGAAATTGGAAAGGAATGTGTGTGTGTGTGTGTGTGTGTGTGTGTTTAAAATTGCAACTGCAATAGAAAGAAACTAATTCTGGTGTCGTGTGTACGTCAAACAAACCATAATTACTGTACTTTTTAAATGTAACTTTCTAAGCTCTGCTTTTATTGAAGAGACTAACCAGAGTCTTCCCATGTATTGAACTCAAAAAGAAAAGCCAATATTTTAACTGGAACCACTTGGTATTTACCTGTCAACAGATCCTAAGGAACTAGCATTTGTATGTGTTTGCTAGATTATTAAATCAAATACTTTGGCTTTTTAAGGTATACACCATGTTACATGTGGGAGAAAATTCAAATGTAAATCTCTTGCAAATGATTGGTGTGTATAAAGTACATAGTTGATTGACATATGCTTTCACTTAATGAGGGTAATTACAAAGAACAACAATTCAAAACCACATCTGTTCAATGTAACCGTCTTGTAGTGCCATGCAGCGTACATTGAGAGCTATCAGAAATGCCAGTTTTGCCACAAATCATGCACAAGCACACTTGTAAGACAAGAAACAGATTAATAAGCATCAACACTTTCCCATAAACACTTGTTGAGGAGAATAAAAGCTGTTTCTTGCTGAAGAAAATTATCCCAAAGTGGACACTTTCTCCTGGAGCAGCCAGGAAAGGGGGAGGGAATAACAGGAAGGACAGAAGTCCATGAAAAGGAACTTATAAAGAATATTTCTTCAAATGAGGGCACTAATTATTGAAAAGGCAACATCTGTGTCACACTCTAACAAGCATGAGATTCTCTGTATTATTCTGTAGTTTGTTGTTGTTGTTACATGCCCCCAAGTTGCCTGCGAGTTACGGCAATCCAGTGAATGAGCAATCTCCAAAATGTCCTGTTCTCAACTGTCCCGCCCTGCTCTCGTAAACCCAAGCCTGTGGTTTCTTTAAGGGGTCAATCCATCTCATCTTCCTCTTTTCCTGCTGCCTTCAATTTTTCCAAGTATTATTGTCTTTTTCTGGGAATCTTGCCTTATGATATGCCCAAAGTAACAATAGCCTTGATTTCATTATTTTTGCCTCCAGAGACAGTTCAGGGTAGATTTGCTGTAGGAACCACTTGTTTCTTTTTCTGGCATTCCAGGGTTTCTGCAAAGCAATCCTCCAGCACCTTGTTTCAAAAGAATCAATTTTTCCCATCAGCTTTCTTTATTATCCAGTCTTCACATGCATATACAGTGATCCCCCACCTATCGCTGGGGTTAGGGACCTGACCTGACCCGCGATAATTGAAAATCCGCGATATGTGGATGCAGGTCGAGTCAGGCCTGGAGGGGCCTAGCTGGGGGCTCTTGTACTTTCCGGTAAACTGAAAATAATTTCTGAGGCCTCCAACAGGCCTAGAAAGGCTCTCGGAGCCTCAGAAATGATTTTCAGCGATCAGGAAGTCACTTCCAGTTCACAGTGAAGCCCTTTTGGGATCTCCAGAAGGCCCAGGAAGGCCCTCGCAGGCCTGTTCGGGGCAGCTCCAGTCCTGGGGTAAATATGGGAGGCTTGAAACTGGACTTTCCCCCCTTACCCTAGGGGCCTTTTTCATATACTGTGATTCCATGATATAGCGGGACCGCAATATATGAAGCCACGAAAAGGCGGGGGACCACTGTATACTGATAAGAAATACAAGTGTGTGCATAATCTTGGTCTTCGTCTCCAGTGGCATATCCTAAGTCTCCAGTGATCTTTTCTGATTCCTTCATTGCTGCCCTTCCGAGTCTCAGTATTCTCCATCTGTCCCTGGGTGCAGTATCTGGGGGCACCAAATTGACCTCTCCCTTTCCCAGACTTTCAGCTGGCCCAAGCGGCGTGAGCTGCCCACGAGCCCGGAGGCAAGCCAGCGCACGATCCAAGCAGGCTGGACAGTAGGGGGTGGCATGGCATGCTTCCCCAGCCATTGAAGGATCAGGGCCGTCAGGCCAGCTAGTTTACCTGCTCACCCGCCCACCCCTCCTGGTCCCCTCAGCACCCTATCTCTGCTTCCTCTCCTGCCTGGCACAATAACAAGTCTGGGGAAGCTATCAAGTGGACGGGGTGGTGGTGCAAAAACTGATTTTGTCCCTGGGCACTGAAAACACTAGCTATGCCTCTGATTCTACTGCTTCATTTTTGTCTCCTAGACCAAATTTTCCAACAACATTTGGTTCTTCTTTGTGCCTACTTTTGCATTCCAGTCACCAATCATTATAAGTGTGCCTTGATTTGTAGTATGATCAATTTCCTTCTGGATGCTTACATAAAAGCTTTCCATTTCTTCTCCTTCAGTATCTGTAGTGGGAACATAAACTCGAATGGTGATTATGTTCATGTGTTTTCCCCAGAGTCTGGGTAGGAGTATTCAGTCAGACCTTGCATTATAGCCTGTTCCTGTGCTGCATCTTGACTTAGTATTAGAACCACTCTGTTTCTTCTGAGTTCATTCTTTCCAGAGTAGATTTCAGCTGTAACCATTCTACCTTGGGTGACCCTGCTAAGTGTCCAGACTTGTAATGGAGTTTGGCCTGCTGACAGCATTGCTCTCAGCTTTACTGACCCACTCACACACACCCTTCACCACATTAAGGTGTGTAATGTATCTAAGAAGGGGTGTTCAGTAATAACCTGAACTAAAATCTCACTTTGACTAATTTGATGGTGGTCATTACTTTATGTTTCAAGCACAACTCATGACTTGAAGTGGATATATGCTTTTGAGGAGGACCAAAATACTTGCTAGGAAAACAATAACATTTTGGGATATGTTGTTGGGATTAAACTACATGTTGCATAGAATAGCTTCCTCTGATAGCCAGCTTCCGAGAACTCGTATAACTAGCCATTGATGGTTACAGTACATAATGCTTAACTCTTCTTGATGGGTATTTTTACTCTCAAAACCCTCTCTTCCTACTGTTTTCCTCAATGCAGATGAAAGTGGCACAGAATCATGCAGAGCTGGTATATACACGTGCCACAGTATATAGTGGTCTATATAATTGTACAGCAAACAACAATAAAATTGTATTCTGCCTTCTACATTGCTGTGCTCTTTCATCTTTTTGTTGACATATCACTTAGGATGCACAGACAGGCACACCCAATGGCCACAAGTTTGGATGTCATACCAAGCCATGGTATCAGCAAGCCAGCATTTATGAGTCAATAACAAACTCTGGGTTCTGACTGTGGTTTGTGGCTGATTAACAAACCAAGCCTTGTTAAGAAAGGTAAATTTCCCTATCAAAACCAGACAGGTTTCCTACCAAACTAAACTATGGCTAGCTGTGATATTCAAATGCATCGACCTGTAATTTGGCCCTGAAGATGCAAACCGACAATTTTCTTTTCAGAATGATTAAAAGAGATTACAGTACTAAAGTGTTCATTATTCAGGGTGTATCATACTTTTGCTTTCAAAGTATTTGGAAAATTTGAAAACTCCACAGCAGCAATTGTCTGTGCTCTTAGTGGGGAGTAATATAAGATGAATTCAATGCAACTTAATTGTCAGTAAACATGCATATAATTGTGATATACATCTGTTAAAAATACGCATGGATTTTTTTCCTATTGGCTTCAGCAAAGTTCACAGGAAGCGTGAGATAATATTCAAACAAACAGACAGAAGAAACAAAGAAATCATAAATAATATTATGAGCTTTTTAAACTATATCCAGAATATAGGTGCTTTTATTCAAATGCTGTTTAAGATTCAGGGTCATGTTTTTAATAGCAAAGGGGCATGGAATTATAGCCAGTCAGTCATATGATCTCAGACAAGTCATTAATGTAACATGACTTTGTTTGCTTTTATATGACAGAAGACATTACAAGACATGGCTGACACATGGTATTATAGCTGAATAAATAAATAGCTTGATTTTGAAACACAAAGGTTCTTAGATATGTTTTGTAAAGAACAGTTCTTTTTTATTTTTCTTTAAAGCCTAAGATTTATTCACTTGTTTGATGCAGAAATAGTTTTCCATCAAACGTGTCTAGCTCAGCTACAACTGACTAAAGTAGGGTTCGTCATATATAAGTGTTAGCATACGGTATGGAAAAAACTAACAGGCAATCTTCCTCAAGACAGACAGACAGACAGACAGACAGACATGTGCATATGCACACGAGCGCACATAACACACACACTTTCAGATACTACCCCTTACAAAGCACTATAAATTTGTATTGATAGATGGGGCACTGAACCTTATTCAGATTGAATCAGGCTGAGAATGAATTGTATCATTTGATGAAAATCATAGGGCACAACAGCCACAGTGAAGCTCTGGAGGGCAACCTCCATTAATTTGTATGAACTAGATTTCTCATTAACATCAGAGGGACTTCAAAGTGTCAGGCTTTGGGTCAAGTCCTTAATTTTGCATAATTCAAGGACCAGAATCTAAATAGTGACCTTTTCAGTGCCAAGACCATGAAAGTTTCACTGTCTCTTCTTCTTCTTCTTCTTCTTCTTCTTCTTCTTCTTCTTCTTCTTCTTCTTCTTCTTCTTCTTTCACTTTGAACAGATTTTCGCCAAACTGTCTTCTAGATAATGAGACCCAGGTCACAATCATAAATCACAATTTCCTCTGTTTCAAAAGAAATGGCACAATTGAAAGTGTTGGTTCTAACCTATAAAGCCCTAAATGGTTTAGGTCCAATCTATCGCAAGGACTGTGTCTCCATTTATGAACCTATGCAGGTGCTGAGATCATCAGGAGAAGCTTTCTTCTCAGTCCCACCACTGTCACAGGTGTGTTTGGTGTAGAAATGAGCACAACCCACAGTTGGATGGTGCCACGATGGTCAATGCTGGCCCCGTACAGGTGTTCCATGGGCATAGCAAATTCCCTTCTCCTCTGAGCACTCACCCATTCCCCACATGATGCATACTTCCCTCCCCACCTCCTGAGTGTGATTGCCCACCCATCTATCACAGGGCACGCTTCACTCCACCATCTCCTCCAGCTGCTCCCCACTCAGATGAAGAAATGGGGCAGGGAAGCCTGTAGCACTGTCTGAGTGGGCAGCTGCCAGAGGAGGCAGAGGAAGCATGCATTGACCTTGGGAAAGTTGCACAGAGGAAGCAGGACAGAAGACTTGGGTGGGGCCCATAGAACACATGGATTTACACAGTGCCCGTCAGGGCTAAACTGCCAAACTGAGGTTTGTACCCATCTCTAGTTTGGTGTGGACGTAGAAGATGGCCTTCTCTGTGGCTGCTCCCCAGACTTTGGAACTCCCTCCCACAGGAGGCCAGGCTGGTCCCAAGCAGGACAAGATCTTTCTGTTCAGCCAAGATTTCCCTTGGTAAGCTTTGGAAAGCTTGGTTGAATAAACTGCCCAAACTATTTTATGTTTTGTTCAGATCTGGAAATAATGTACTTGTTTTCCAGTAACAAAGGTAAAACTACATCATATTATGCTTGTAACTTAGCAAAGGAAAACATTGTGTAGGGAAAGTGAGAAATACAATTCTTGTACTTCTTTGGTTATTTGTATTCCAACCTGATTTATGTATTTATTTTTTTAGAAATATACATTTTATATATTTTGTTGAAAACACTTTGGTGATCATGAAGAAACCAAAAACAAATAATGATGTGGCAGGCAGAAAATACCTTTTTTATTATTATTATGTTTTCTTTTAAAATTATGTTTTCTTTTTACCCCTTTCCTGTTTAAAGTGCACTAGTGCACAGGGATAGGGAACTTTCAATTCATTTAAATAAATTTTCTTTGCCAATGATGATGTCTTCTGCCTTCTACAGCGTAATTTTACCTCAGTAGGATTTTGACTAATGAGTGGGACAGGTGGTTCCTTGGGGCATAGAAAGGAACCATTTTGCTGTTACTTTTAAAGTACATTTTGAGGCAATTTTGAGGCATTTTAAAATTTTATGTCATTTTTTCATTAATTCTACTAAGGTCTACTCCAGGAGCCAATTATTCTCCAAAGTCTGTGGTCCTCCAACAGAACTGAAATTGGACATAAATGGAAGTTCAGTTCTGGGTTGTTTTTAAAATTCTTCTTCTTCTTCTTTTAATTTAATTTAAATGGGTCAGATTTGGATCTCTGTCAAAATTGTGAGAGATTCCATGTGTAGCCTGTGAGATTTAATATAACAATGTGAACTGCTGCATCTGTCTTAAAATGCAGATTCCACTGCAGCCAGGACTCTAGAACTCCCTTCCGCAGGAGCTCAAGCTGGCCTCATCTTTGCTGTCATTCCATAAGGAGACCAAGAGCTTTCGCTTCAGATAGGCTTCCCATTGGTGACTGGCTGTCTGAGAAGGATTTTTAAATAGAGTGTTATGACGTTGTTTTTAATCCAATTTTGGCATTGATTTTTGACAATTTAATGTGTGGCATTTGTTTAATTCTTTTTAAAATGCATGCATACCTACTGTTTAGCTTTTAAATGTTGTATTTCAATTATGTAAGCTACCTTGGGTCTTTTTTAAGGAGACAGGTGGATTAAAATATTTTAAATAAATACTGTACAACAAATAAACCAACGGCAAGTGTGAAAGTGTTTTAGAATACAAGCTTAGTCAGCACACACCCCTGTGCAGGAAGAGATGACATCAGCAGGGTAAGTGTCACAAACAAAATTAAGTACCAGGCCGGACTAAGCTCTTACCCTTTTGCACCACTGATGGCTTCCACGGGTGAAACAGCGACCACTAGACATGAGCACGACCAGAAAAAATGATGTTTTGAGTTTTCATTTGTCGGAACGGGTCCATTTCGGGTCGTTTACATTTGTCGCCAAATTTTTCAAAAATTTGTCGTTTCGTTTGTCGTTTGTTGTTTAATTTGACTTCCCAGAACATAGGGGCATCCCGCAATCAGGGGTGGCGCTAGATGTTTTTGCGCCCTAGGCAGCGGGCGGGTGGGGGGCGGGCGGTGGGGGTGGGCGGTGGGGGAGGTGCGGGCGGGCGGCGGTGTCGGGGGCCTTGGGGGCAGCCACAGGCGGGCGAGTGGGCGGGCGGCGGGGCGGGCCGCAGGCGGGTGGCGGGGCGGGCGGACGGCGAGTGGGCAGTTAGGATATCACTTAGAATAGAGGTTCTGTTCTTGGCTTGCACCCCAAATGTGTGTGTGTGCAAGCAAATTGAAGTTGGGAAAATAGAAAATAAATGGTAGTATATAACATATTTTTAAAATAAATCCACACCTCCCACTCCCAGTCGAACCTCCCCCTTTATCCAATATCAGAAAAAAATCCTCACAAACTGCCAGAGAAGAAATAAAGAATAAACTGCTATTCCCTTCAGCAGACAAAGCTGCAGGAAATCAAAGAAATTATTTTCTAAATTCAATTCCCCCCAGAAACCACCCCTCTGGTAGGTGGCAAAGCCTCAGGCAGGCATATTTTCGCCTGCTTTTTTGGCCGGGAGTCAGGGTTTTTTAAAAAAAAAACTTTAAAAAACTTTTTTCGTGCATGCGACGCGATGCCACAAACGAAAAACGAAAAACCCGACCAAATTTTTCTTTGTTTGAGTTCTGATGGCTTAATTATCGTTACCGTTTCCGTTAAGTAACGGAAACGATAACCGAAAACGGAAACGACAATTTTGCCAAGTCGTGCCCATGTCTAGCGACCACCAAGCAACTACTTCTAAACTTTTACACAAAACTGTTTTTTTTGGGGGGGGTTATTTTTTTTCCATTTTGGACAGTTTACATGTGCAGCTGCAAAGTTACTTGTATATTTTTAGCAGTATCATGCATGACATGACATGGGAGAGCCACTAGACAGAACCAGCACCTGTCTTTTGGACCTCCATCTTATACTCAAGCACTCTGATAGAACCTGATCCTTGGGGTCCTCACACCCTCTGTCTGCTGTTCCTGCAGGACAGATTGGCCGCCAGCAATATTCTTACCCCTACCAAATATGTATGCCTGAAGCAAATTTCCAAAGAACCAGCTGTTTCTGGGTTATCTTGGTATCTGATTAAATGATTTGCCAAAAGAAGAAGAAGAAGAAGAAGAAGAAGAAGAATTCCAGAGGGGAAGAGGTACTTTAAAGGCTGCTGGAGAGTGGTGATAGGGTTTAGAAGAAGAGTGAAGAGGCACAGCTGAAAGCAGAATAAACCACTGCTGATCTGTTTCCCTGCTTATCACAACACCCATTAATCAATTCCAATCTCAGCAGGCCTACCAGGTCTACCATACTCCAACTCTCAAAATTACGGACAGCTCAGCCTTGTCATCCACTTCAAAAACTGTTCATCAGCAGAGGCACTGTTACCTACTAATGTGAAAAGTATCCATGTAATGATGGGAGGTTAAAAATAATCAAAAGGAAGTGTAGCAATCTCCTACCTTTCAGAACCCTTAAACCACTTCTTGCTAAGGTGCCTCCTTTAATTCTCACCCAAGTAGTGCTGCTCTGACTTTGTTGTACATGTTGCTACAGACTACCTATTGTAAGCCGCCGAAATCCCATCTGTTTACTGTGACTAAATTACAAGCTAACCTTTACCCTAGCCAGAATGAAGGGAGTCATTAAAAATATATCCTAGGGGTATGTAAGGAAATTAATTAAGATGCTGGGATCAAGCTATGAAAATAATATTAGAAAAATATACACCAACTATTGCACACCAAGCATTGTCAATCCAGCTGAATATGCTAAAGAATGGGCCACAGACAGACAATTAGTGGTTTTCAGAGCATTATAACTGGTTAGGTTACTGACACAGTTGCTTGTAACTTGTCCTTTCATTCTGCTACTGCCTCTGTTTGAAAAAAACACCAGTTTTTGTCATGTGTCCAAACCTAAAAAAATATGTCTGAGTCACAATTACAACAGAAAAATAAATGTGTGTATATCAAAGATGGCACCTTCGTTATATCACTTTCTTTAAAAGAGTGACTAAATCAACAGAACATAAAAGGGGGGTGACTCAGTAAGTCCCCAGAAATTCTACTTGCAAGTTAGTACTCGATTTCAGCCATGGTGTCTCTCCATGTTCAGCATTTTTTTTCATGTAGTTAGTCCAGAATCCAGAATTTGGGATACAACATCATAACATTGTAATGCTTACCTTAATATTAACCTAAGGATCAATAAAGGTGTTACTCAACCATATTTTCTGATCTTTCTCACTAGCTGTTCCTTGGTTGTGAAATCCACTCCCCTATGAAGCCAGGTTGGCAGCTTCTCATACTTCTGACATCAAGGAAATACCCATTTTAAGCAGGATTTTAAGTGATCTGGACAGGGTGGAAGCTTTAGGAAGTTTGTATTTATCAAATTAAGGAATTATTATTAAAGTGTTATCTAAATGTTTTTTATTATTGTTATGGGGTCAAATTTTTTAATATTATATTTTATTGTATTTTTAATTAGGTTCGTTGTGTTGTTTTTACCTTATTGTGAGCCTCTTTGATTCCCCTATGGGCAGGAAAGCAGCATATAGAGTGAATGGTAGCATATAATCAATCATTTAATCAATTAGTAGTGCCTGTTTGTGTGAATTTTACAGTAGTTTTGAGTTAAACGGAGTGTTCTCTACAGTAAACAAGCCCACCTTTTCGATGAAGCCTTCTATTCTCATGCTCCTCTTCAGTTATAGGAAGCTTGGGATGTTTATATTTTTGTATTACTTCCAGAATCCCAGCTAGCAGTCAATCTTAACCACCCACCCCAAAAACCTTTCCAAGAAACTGAAATATACTCTTTCCTGTCTCTTCCCCTCTTCCATTTCCCATGTTTCCAAGCTGCTCCAGTTCTTCTATATTTTCTACATCAGTGGGGCCCTTCCTTGGGTCCCCAGATGTTCTTGGACTACAACTCCCAGAAATCCTGGTCGGCATAGCTAATGAGAATTTTAGTCCAACAACATGTGGAGACCCAAGGCTGAGAAGCATTGCTCTAAATCAGTGGTTCTCAACCTGTGGGTCCCCAGATGTTCCTGGATTGCAACTCCCAGAAGCCTCCACCACTCGCTGTGCTGGAAGGGATTTCTGGGAGTTGCAGTCCAGGAACATCTGGGGACCCACAGGTTGAGAGCCACTGCTCTAAATGCTCCCAGACACACTTGTGGTGCAATGTAAATACACACTGCTGTGTTTGAGACAAAGGGAAATGAAGATTTTCTTGCACCCATGATATTGGTATTACATTCCAGTATTCACACAACACAGGTTTTATCCTACCACGATCAGGTACTAGTTTGTTTTTGTTCTGTTTGCTCCAGTCTGCTCCACTGCAGGATTTACTGGTTTGCACCATAGCTCACTTTGTAGTAATCCACACACTTTGTCGGTGGGTGGCATTTGGTGATCTTTCCCTATGTATATTGTGTTGTTACAATTGTGACCGACTCTTTGAGACCCCTTGTCCATGGAGTTTTCTTGGCAGGAATACTGGAGTGGCTTGCCAGTTCCTACTCCAGGTGCCTGCCACACCGGTATTCTCTGGTGGTCTCCCATCCAAGTACTAACCAGGGCCAACCCTGCGTAGCTTCCGAAATCAGGTGAGATCAGATGTGCTTAGGGCATCTAGACAGCTACTTATCCTATAGACTTTATTATATTTTTGGCATTGTCTCCTTGACACATTGTAGATGGGTAAAACAGGGGAGAAGATGGTAAAGCAGGTGATAGGAGTTCAGCTAGGCAAAACAGGGGAATAAGCAAGGAGTGTTCATCTGTGAGCAGGTAGATAGTATTGGGAAGACCAGTGAATTCCAGTATATCCAGAAACAAATCCCCTTCCCATGTGTGGGTTCAAATATCAGGATTCAGGTCTACAACAGCAGCAGCAATGAAATACTGGAATGGCCCCAAACAACCAAAGAGAACCCTACTGTCTGGTCGGGCCCTAAAGTTCAATACACAGAAGAGTAAAAATCCACCTTGATCTGTGATGGTTCATTCAAATAATGTCTACAACCTGAAATGTGGGTCTGTGAAGTATTTTGAAGGTATAAATACCCTTTGCATTACGCATAGGCTCAATGAAAATAAGCAATAAATCACAAGAGTGTAAATCCCATGGCATTAATGCCGCTTTCTTTTTCAAACTGTTCCCAGTGTTGTTGATATTTTTAATCACATAATTAAATCTCTCACTTAACAACATAATTTCAGGATAATTATCGAGTTTAACTGCCTGTTTATTAGCCCAGTTATCATTCCTTATTTGCTCATTTATGTTTGTAGCTTTTTTTAGGGGCATGGTTGGAGAAGAACATGAATGGTTTGGAATGCATTATCCTTCCTCAAGAGGTGGATTCATGTTGTGGCAATTATGGGACATTATTCATCCCTCAGAATTTTCCGAGCACTTTCTAGCGATAGTATTGCAAATTCATGCTGTTCTCAGTACTCTGAAACAGGCTTTATTGGGTAATTTATGCACCACTCTTGCTTCCATGCCACCAGTTCTGCTGACATTCGAGGTATGAATAACTGCTCCAACACAGAGCTCAGTCATAGGTCATCAATATTGGTATTATACAGGTATTATATTCCACAGTGAAGCCATAGGAGACTTGCCAATATCGTGGTGGGTTTTTGTTATATGTCTTCTAGTGGCTTGTATTGTTCACTCAAAGACTGCCTGCTCCCTGTGGCAAGGATTTGGTTGTTTGCTTGGTTGTTCATAATTGTTGGTAATGACTTGTGTTAGAATTTAAGAATACACACCTATATATGTCTACTTAGTTGAGTAGAATTGAGCTTTCCTCCACGGAACCACATACTGTACATGACTGGAAGCAGCAACTGAAACACATCTGGAAGTCTTGTTTGTTTACCTTGGATTATATGCATATATTCATCTGATCGCTTTCTATAAAAATGGGTGACAAGCAAAAAAAGAGAGAGAAGACATTTACTGATGGGAGTAGGGTGGTTTCCTTACTTATTTTCTTTAGTTGATGGACTTAGAAAAAAAACAATAACTCTACATGATATCTTCTCCATAGTAGAAGCCATAACTTTAGAGACATAGTAAAGTGTTGTGAAACATCTGCACAAGTGTTGGTAACCCAGAGAGCAAGTCCATGGTTCTGAAACACATATTGTTGCATTCAATAATGAGCATGTAGACTGAAGCAATGGTTAGGGATGTCTCATGCTGTCCACATTGCAAAAGAGAACAAGCAAAATGGTGGAAGGACTGAAGCAACTCTCTTATGATCAGGAAACGTTGTGGAATTTAGGGCTAAGCAACACTTTGAAGAACATTTAGCTAGCAGGATGGTGGTCCTGACCTGTATTCTGCTCGTGGGGTTCCCATAAACAACTAGTTTGTCACTATGTGAACATAACAGGGAAGTCTTCATGCTGACTCACATGTTCTTGTGAAATGAGGATACACTCAATTCCTTAGCCACCACTTACGGCTATGCACCTGGAATTGTTGCAGGTCATAAATTGTCCCAGTGTCATAAGCTTATTCCTCCCCCCAGACTATAGGCAGATATCTTTGTCTTCACTCTGCTCTCAAGTGGACAAAGAAGGTACAGTGATATAAACTCTGTTGAACATTTTGTCCTGAACCAAGCTTGTAGCTTGCCTGCAGAAAGGACATGCTGTGTTCATCTATTCTGGCATGGAAAATTAGTTCCTGGAATTCCACTTACTAGGATCCAAGTCCATTTGCAATTTGTAAAGATGAGTCAGAAGGGGAAGAAACACCCTCAATACTATATAATATTGATCTTAGATGAATAATCAAATTGCTAAACCAAACCTTGGTGAATCATCAGATTGCCAAACCAAACCTTGGTGAGGAATAAAATAGCTACTATCCAGTAGACCAAGATAAAACCAATCAGTTAAAAATATAAGTAGGATTCCACTTATGAAGGAGCAGCTAGCCTGCAGAAGCTCCTGCCATCAGAATTGTTCCATCTCATATCCTAAAGTTGCATTATGATTGGTATTTCTCCAGAGGTCATACATCTTGGCAATCAGATTTGCAAATTAAGCCCATACATATGTTTCACTATGTCCAGTGTGGGGTAATGAATATAATGATAGACTAGAACCCCACAGAACCAGGTCTGATTACCTGCTCACCCATGGAAACTGACTGGAAGAGTGAGATTGGTGAACCACTCCTTAAATACTATACCTACCTTGAAAGCCCTGTCATGTTCATTATGAGCCAGTTTTGATTTGACAGCACATGATAGAATATGTTCCAAAAACTAGTTTAAAAAATGCTGAATACAAGGCGCGTAGCTGAAGAAACATATGTGCTCCTTTCACTACTAGAGGAGCTCCTTGAGTCAAAGATAGTAAGCATATCAACTCCTTGGGCTCTGTGTAGCAGTTTTTGCAGGAGGACGCATATAAACATGTACACTAGATATATCAATTTGCCCTTAAATGGATAGCCTGTGCAGTCCAGTTTTCTCAAGCTGCATCCATTACTAAGGTAATTTGTTTTAAGGTGGGATACACAAAGAGATGCGCAGGGAAATCCAGATTGTCACCAAAGCCAGAACTATCACTTGTTTGCAGAATTGGCGCTACCCTAGCTAACACATAGACCAAGGGTAGCAACCCTTAGTTCTCCAGATCTTTTTGACCACTACTCTCAAAAACACTTTATCATTGGCAATACAGGGAAACTTGGGGAGTTGTAGTCCACAGCATCTGTAGTGTCAAAGGTTCGCCACTAGAATCAACCATCCAACTTCCAAAAACAGTGTAGAGCAACAGCATGATGCAACTTGCTCTACAACATCTGGAGAGCTGCATGTTGCCAACCCTTGCTTGTGCCATGAAATGTCATAGGGATGCCCTTTCTCTCTTCTGCAGCTGGTGGCTTAACTGCTCCCACAGTATCCAGAAGCTGAATCATGGTAACTGGACTTCTTTTCTTGCGAGATTGAAATGTTTCACTACTCATCCAAGTAGCTTCTTCAGTCTGACCTGATGGCTCATAACAGCATACCGGTATGTTCCCACAGGGTATTGTTCCAGACTGAGAAAGCTACTTGGATGAGTAGCGAAACGTTTCAATCTCACAAGAAAAGAAGTCCAGTTGCCACGATTCAACTCCCAGATAACTTCACCTGGATTGCTGAGAATTTCACAGACATATAGTACTGCTCCCATAGTACCAGCACAGTAAAGCATTGAGGCACTTGCCACTAATTGCCCCTGTCAATAAAAATAGCAGGTTAATTGGTTTCGCTGGCTGGCATTACAAGGCAAGGTTAATAGTTGAACTAGAACATAATAATACTCAACTTATTTTCATATTTTGCGACATCAGACAATTCACCCCTCTTTTGTGGCCTGTACTGGTTCAGAACACCCAAATTTATATCTCTCTTTTACCACTTCCCCAATATGGAGCAGGGGTCTGAACATAGTTATACTGCAGTTTGCAAGCAGTTCTAAGTTTCAACCCCCAGCTTCTCAAGTATTAATTGACCTGTTGTAAGGCAGTTACTTATAACTAAAGAAAAGGCTGTTTCAGTTTCTAAAATTTGAAACTGCTTCATTTTATGCTTGTTTGTTTGTTTGAATAATGCATTAAAAACAGGGCTTCTCTGGAGGGAAGAAGATTTTTCTTTGAGCATGGCTTATTTTCGGGCCTTGCACGACCCAAAACCATTGTGAACGGCTTCCATCTTGTGGAAGAACCTGGCACTGCATCCGATAGAAGCAAGACAATGTGCTGAACACGGTACGATTTTTAATTTTTTTCCCAAAACTTGGTTCAAATAACATCTCCTCATACCAGCCATTTTTGTTTCTGCTTTATGTAGTTTGTAGTGCTAATTAAAATCAATTCCCTTATCACAATGCCGTATCTAGGCCTTTTTGTTTTAAAGTAGGATTAGCCCTAGGAGAGTGTGCTAAAACTGTAAGAAAACTCTAATTACAAGCCATCTTGTATTTAAAAATAAATAAATGAATCAAAGCCATGCTCTAATTCAAGCAAGTTATCTTTCTATTTGTCTTCAGTTTGTGTTTCTTTAATGCCAACTATATTATATTCTTCTTGCTAGCATTTCCCCGCAGATGCAGGGTCCACTTTTTGGATCCTGAAGCACCCCTTTCCCCAAGCTACCGTGTCTTCAAGGTGCAGACCAACAATTTACATGTCCTTTTTGACAGTGTCCTGCCATCTCTGTCTTGATTGCCCACATGGTCGCTGACTATTGGTTTTCAGTTGGTAAACAATTTTGGCAATGGTGGAAGGTGCTGCTCTGAAGCCATGCCACACCATTGAAACCGGCTTTCTCTCTTTTTTTGTTTTTGATATCACACCTAGTTGCTGTCAGATAGCATTATCTGTGACTGATCGAGTAGGGAGATGCCAGTATCCAGAGGAACATATGCATTTCCATGGCATGGCAGTGGCTCTCTATGCCCATTGTTACGACAGGGTGGACAATTGTTTTGAAGACTGATTGTTGCAACAAAAAATTACCAACTGGCCTGTTGCCTCAGTCTGATGTCAGGATCCATATTTAGCTCAGCACCACCCTGGGTAGGGGCCATTCCCAGTGGCATCTCATGGAGGAATGGAACTTCACAGCCTATAACTTTATATATTATATTATATTATATTTAAAGTTTCATCTCCATTCCTGATCTCTTAAAGTCAAAGAAATGAGAAGATTTTTATCCTTAAAATATAAGCCTTGGTTTTGATTGATCATTTCTGAATCTTACACAGATGTTAAAGTGCAGTGTACACCCATACAGTTTGCAGGTCAGCAGTTGAGCAATTTTATTAGCTGCTGCAAAAAAGAAAAAGGGGTGGGGGTCATGGATAATTTTGGCCTGAAAATAAATAAATAGTGGCATTTTGCCATTCCTTTTAAGAACAGAAAGACTCCAGGGCCAGGTAATTAAAATATCTATGAAGCAGAACTTTCACCTATTTCCTACAAAGCCATGTCTTTCCCTGGATTTAGGCCCCTTTTGGACTTATATATAGGATGCTGGAAGGTATTGCTGGAAGCTATAGTCAATACCATACAATTACCTTTAAAGAAGCATAGCCATCCATTGGCTCAACATTAATTAGGAGTACCCATTTTTTAAGTTTTAAAGCTCTTGTAATAGCCTTGCCAAAAAGGAAATGGGTTTTACTTCAAAATGGCTTGAAATAAAAGTAGACCGAATGCTTTCTCCTTGAATGTTTCAGCATTAAAACAAACACATGACATCACTATCCTTCCCTTTCCCAGTAATTTTTTCCAGGATTGAACTTTTGTAGCTGCAAACTTAATTTTTTAAGAAATACCAGCTGCCTTGTAGGGTTTTTTTTTTTTTGGTTGTTGTTTGAAAGAAAAATAACTAAGCATTCTCAGGCCTCCAAGCTCTCGATAAGTAATGCTATCGTAACAGAAAAGAATTTTCCTGCTTTTCTGTTATGATGGGATGAAAACTACCCCTTAGGAGTGCTGCTGTCCTATATTATGCAAAAGTAAAAACGAAGGTCATTGCAGAGGGCCAACTGAGCCAGGACCAAAAAGATCTGTTTCAAGTGAGTCACAACTAAACCCATATCTAGAATCTCTGCATGGCCAGTTGGCCACTACTCCAAAGGAATAAGAACATGCTGCTGTCCACCCAACCTACAAGTAAACTCAACATCATTAAGTGGTTCGACTTTACTCCGACGGTAGAGGCAATATAAATAATTCCTCCACAGAGATAGTCTTTCTAAATCATGGTCTCAATTTGGAAGATTCAGAATAATTTGGTAAGCTGAACACGAGCAGATTTACAGTCAGAAGCAGCTCAATATTTGAGAACGTCCCTGATAAATAAGACCACCTTTGGCTAGAATGTACATACCCAACCTAGAACCTGTGCCCACAGCCTGCAGAAAAGCCTCTCCTTGCAAGCAGGCTGCCCTTGCTGAAGCTTGCTAAGATCAGTTCAGTACATGAGTGGCCCCTTTTCAAGGCTTCAGGTGTGGGTCTTTAAACGCTAGGTGCAGAACCTGGCAGGGAGTGAAAACTCTTGTTTTTAAAGTGAGGAAATGTGAATTTTTGGCACACAGCACCCACAGTATACACTGCCCATAACAGCTAGGATATTCTGGGAGGTGTATTCCAAAATAATAATAATAATAATAATAATAATAATAATAATAATAATAATAATAATAATAATAATAATAATAATAATAATAATAAAAACACCCACACCTTTCCATATCATGCTTTCTGACTGTAACTGTTGGGAGAATGTGGAGAGCTGCACCACAATTACTGTACAGTACTAAGTCTTTGTTTGCAAGCTCTTTGTTTTTGAACAATTTCTTGGGCAATCAGCTCTGAATAGCCATCTTAACAGAGGGCTTTTTTGGTTCCAGAATGCCTTAAGTACTACATTCAGAAACAGAATTAGTAGGCCATTTACAGCATAAAGATCATAGAGGCGTAAGGCTAAGCCACCTAGACAGCTTGCAGGAAAGCAAAATAACTGCAGTTCGCCCTCTTACCTCTGGATGCCGTTATTGGACCAAGGGAGAGCTGAAGAGTTAATGATGTGTAGATAGTGTTTTTGGAGAGCCCAAATATATTTTATCAGCCTATTCGTTAACTTTTCTTTTTTTTAAAAAAAGTGTACAAGTAAAATTTTAAGCACTGTTTCTGGTTTTGATTTTGTTTAAGAAGCCCTCGCATCTCCCAGTGCCTTCCCTCACCCTATAACAATGCCCCATCAGGGAGGCACACATCTTATAGATGGAATCCAATATGACCTTCCTTTCCTTATTGACCCAGCTGCAGCACTAGGAGTCACCCGAATACTGGTTTGGGAAGGGGTCCCAGCCCTCTGATGCTGATTTCAGGATACTACAGGAAAAGAAAATGATGGCTGATTTCTGCTGTTGTTAGAGGCAGCTCACCAGCACTGGATTCCAAGCACTAAGCCACATAAAGACATTCTTTGATTCAGTATTCTTAATCAGTTATGAGTGCAATACCATGTCACTTTTTTGAGTGCAACAGTGAGACTGAATATACAGCTTTCTTTCCCTTTGAGAGGGAAGGAACAAGAGTGATAGATTTGAAATGCATTTAGCAAAATTAGCCAGTGTAGGCATAGTAACTGACACAGACAACTTGATAGAAAAGGTTTGTCTTCAATGTTTCCTCTATTTTTCATCCCAGCTGTGTGGGGCTTTCTTCAGTGCACACCAGCATGCCACCTCCCCCATGGATTCACAACTGGAAGAAAATAGTCACAACAGGTGGATGGGAGGTGGAAAACTCCTGTGCAGGGGGCACCAGGGACATGTGCGGCTACACAGCATAGAGGGAACCTTGCTTGCCTTCCATAGCTATCTTGAACGGTGATAGCACCGTTGCCATGAATCTTCATCTTTGAATGAGTGTCCTTTGTCCTTCAAATGAAGGCATACCAGATTCTGGTTCTGAGCTGTTGCCTCTCCTATGCTGGGCCATCCTCCTGTTTAGTGGCTGTTTGGCTTGTCCAATGTAGAGGTCTGCACACACCTCATTCCATTGGACTGTATATGATATATTGCTCCTCTTGTGTTCTGGTATTTGTTCTTTTGGGTGGGCAAGTCTCTGCCATAGTGTGTTTGTAGGTTTGAAGTGAATGGGTATATGGTGCTTCCTAAAAATCCTGTTGCGCATCTCAGACACACCAACCATGTAACAAATGACCAGTGTCTTCCATCAGCTCTGGGTCTCAAACTGTTCCATTATTCTGCCAGATCAGGACACTGCCTTGTTTAAGGCCCACTTTGAATATCCACAGACCTTAAGGGCTGTCTTTAGATCACTATCCTCCTCCTTCTTGGCTTCTGTGGAGGTAGGCATATTCTCTGCTCTATTATCATTTAGAGTCCTGATGACTCCTAATTTGTGTTGCAATGGGTTGTTGTTGTTCAGTCATTCAGTCGTGTCCAACTCTTCGTGACCCCATGGACCAGAGCATGCCAGGCCCTCCTGTCTTCCACTGGCTCCCAAAGTTTGGTCAAGTCCATGTTGGTTGCATCAGTGACACCGTCCAACCATCTCATTCTCTGCCATCCCCTTTTCCTTTTGCCTTCCATCTTTCCCAACATCATGGACTTTTCCAAGGAGTCTTCTCTTCTCATGAGGTGGCCAAAGTACTGGAGCCTCAGCTTCAAAATCTGTCCTTCCAGTGAACATCCAGGGTTGATTTCTTTCAGGATGGATAGGTTTGATCTCCTTGCAGTCCAGAGGACTCTCAAGACTCTCCTCCAGCACCACAGCTCAAAAGTGTCAATTCTGCAGTGATCAGCCTTCTTTATAGTCCAGCTCTCACTTCCATACATCACCACTGGAAAAAAACCATAGCTTTGACTACCCTGACCTTTGCAGTGGGTGGTGGGAGTCAAACAGCAGATACATGTAACCTGCCTCTTTGATTTCTCATAAACCTTTGTAGACCCAGCTCTCTTGATGCAGCTAAAGAAATGAGCCACAACCCTTAAAAATTTATGCCCGAAAAAACATGTTCATCTTTTCAAGCCCCACAAGACTCCTTGTTGTAGCCACCAGAAATACGATGCAAAACAACAAATTAATATGAATTTAGTTTCAAAATATAGATACATCAATAAAATCTGCTAAAATGTTTATGCTTCAAAATAACAATTTAATAGGGATGGGGTTTTTACAGCATTTTATTTTTTCATTATATACAGTCAAGATCTTATCATTTTTAAAAGGAACCAGTAATACTGGCAGTTTTGCTTAAGCTTGTGTTGAAACTTTACAGCTCAAGTTTACGCTTATTAAGCATTTCATAGACAAATATGTGCAAATAGATACATATGTATATAAAAACACGATTATAGGTACAACTACATTTTCAAGCTTTAGTCAAACCTGATACAAAAAAGTCAGAGCAAACTTTGTATTTTTCCTTTACTGAGCAAATTGCTCTTGCTTAGCGTAGTACATTGTACTAGAGTAGGCCCATAGAATCAATGGGAATTTAGTGAGGCAACTCCTCCATAATTTCCATTGATTCAAATTGGCCTACTCTAACTTTGACTATGTTAAAGTAAGTCACAGAGGAGGGCCATTCAAATCGATGTGACTTACAGAAGAGCTGGCTGACTAAATCTCCATTAGTTTGATGGATTTAGTCTAATGTGGTTTATTACATTATGTAACAAGATTTGGGCCAGTAGATTAAAAAAAATTTCCCAACAACTGCAAAGATAATGTTAAGTCTTCCAATGAGGGATAAACAAGGTTTGTTGCACTATGTATTACAATAATATACAGTGTCTTCCCCCCCCCCACAAACTTTCATTGGCAAGCTAGATATAGAAGCTGCTTCACTTTTGTTTAAATAAATAAATCCCATTCCCTGATATAAATAGAAGAGGCTTAAATTACTTCATTTTTGTGCCTAATTTAATCAACTGGGATCCAGACAACCCTGTCAAAGCTTCCCAGCCCCCTCCGCATGCACCCCTCTCTGTACCCTGGAAAAACACAAATAAAGGCTGGGGGTGGGTGGTCTACTGCTAAAGAGATAATCAATATAAACAAGAAGAGAAAAAAAGGGAAGAAGGTCACTTTAAATATTTGGCTTAGTTACAACCAGTGAATACTGCAGCTATCTAGTTAATATGTATAGAGCCAAGCACTAGGAAATGTAACCAGTAAAACCCATATAGGTCCTTCATGCTGGAGCCCCGTGTCTTTAAAGTGGGGTTTTAGAAATGTATATTCTAGCTGGTCACTCATCTTGAAATATTTGTTTTGGATTACTTTGCTTCCAGAGTGAATGTAATGTATCTACAGATGCCAATTTGTGTCTTCACTAGGCTGCGAATGGTCCTTATGCAGAAAAGGGAGTAGCCAAAGGCACTCTCTTGCCACTCCCACAAGTGTGTGACATTGGGACCCAAACTATCCCTTTAAGGAGAAATTTTCAACTTTCCCCCTAACCATTGAGCAGGACTCATAAAGTACAATGAAACTGCAAGGCAACAGAGCTATGTATGGGGTGCTTGGCATCAGATCTCCTCTGTATGGACAGGAGAAACATATTCACTTACTCCTTACTCACCATGGAAAAACACAGCTTTGCAATAATATGAATTAGCCCTACATCATCTCAGCCCAAATCTCCAGAAATATTTGTTTTTGAGATGCCTCCCTCTCAGGGCTGAACTATTCCACAATTTACACAATACTTTATACCCAATGTATTCCAATAGGTGAAGACTCCCTTAATCCTTCAGGTAAAGACAAAAGTTTACTTTTTGTAACTTGTTTCTCCTTCCAGATAGCTGTAGCTTCACTTCTTCCATATTGCTTTTCTTCAGAAACCGTACTGAGTGTACAATCATCCTGAAAGTTTGGTCCATTCTCTCTATGTTCAAGTTCAAAGGTAATAATGAGAGATTTTGCTACAGAATCCAACTCACTCTGGTTCACAAGTGGCTCTGAAATTTTGCAAACTGAACCTTCTGCCAAGCCAATGGACGAAGTAGATGGATTGCAGAGAGCATTAAAATTCCCAGCTAAGATGCAAATCTTTTCCACAAAATACCTAAGTGGACTTGGATTTCTGTATGACGCTGCAGGAAACAGAAGAGGAAGAGAACTAACTACACTGTAGACAACAAATCTGACAACAAATGAAAAGAAACTACACATGATTTGAAGATACATAAACAGGAAAAAATGAGTTTTATGTTTTGGCTCAGTTCCTTTCTGCTTTTCTCTTGTTCATCAACATGCACCCAATCAATCAATCAATCAATCAATCAATCAATCAATCAATCAATCAATCAATCAATCAAACTTTATTACGGTCAGTGACCAGCAATAGGATACGGTATATAAACAGTAGTAAAATAGATAAGATATAAAATATAGAATATAAAATATATCATATAATATAAAAACTGCCCACAAATCCATCCTGACCATCACGAAGCTATACCTTATTTGTATCTGAGGAATTAGTGATGTCAACGAGCCATAGAGGAAGATCAAGATAGATATATACAAAATACATCAGAGTACATATATACATACTGTTCCATACACATAAGACATCCCACATTTGTCTGATAATCAAGAGTTGTTGATACTTAGGGGCTATGTATTGTAAGATGTATTTTTAGTTAATTGATGACGGTGGTCATTGTCCTGCGGATTTTGATCGCTGCGACACAGAACCTGGCCATGCTATATGTTATAGAAAAATTCATATCTGATACAAGTAACTAAGTATAATAATGACCAGAGCGTCCTGGATATTTATAGATTATTGGAGATATAAGCTTAGCCTGGGTGTCTTTATAAAAGGAACAGTGAAGAAGTACATGTTCTGTTGACTCAATATCGCCAGAGTCACAGGGACATAGCCTCTCCGAATAGGGAGATCTCCGATATCGTCCCTCAAGAACAGCAGAAGGGAGGGCATGACATCGGGCCAAGGTAAAGGCCCTCCAGTGGGTGGGTATCTCAAGCTTGGCTAAGTATCTCATTGGGAAAGATAGATACCTGCAGGAGTCATTAACAATAAAGGCAGGGGAGCTAGCTAGATCCAGTTGTCGTTCTGAGTCGGTAACCTGCTGCTTAATAAGTGCTTTGGCCTGATCATATTTCATGGTAAAAAGGATGTCTTGGGACAGACCTAAGGATAGGATTTTAGATATTATAGCCCCTTCCCATTTGGACTTAAAGTCATCTTTTCTAATAAGGGGGGCGAAACCCTTAGGGAAGAAATGCAGTCTAATCCAATAGGTAAGAATAGCCACCCAAGCTCTAGCCTCCATTTTCATGAGGACTAACTCTAATTGGAGAGTAACATTTGGGACACATTTGGGAACTTGTAAGGCTGATCTTACAAATTTAGATTGTACCCGTTCCAGTGGAGCGTAATTGGAAAGGGGACCTAATTGGGCACCATATAGAAGTTGGGAAATTGACTTGGCTTGGAATAGTTTAAGTGCTGCAGGAATATATTGGCCGCCAGCTGTCTTGAGATATTTAAGAATGGCTAGAGAACTTCTTTGAGCAATGTTGGCAACATAATCTCCATGGGCTTTTCTGCTACCATTAGCCTGAAGAACTACTCCCAAATATTTAAAGGAGGAAACCTGCTCAATTTTGTGCCCATTGATACTCCAAGAGTAAACCTTGGGTCTTTTAGCAAAGGCCACAATTTTAGTTTTCTGATAATTGAGCTTTAATTGCTCTTCCTCACAGAATTGTGATAGTGCATTCAGAGCTCTTCTGAGACCTACAGGTGTTCTAGAGAGGATTGCTGCATCATCGGCATAAAGCAAAACAGAGATATGCCTGGAAGGTCCCATGGTCAAGATAGGGCACTATGGAGTTAATATAGAAGTTGAAGAGAAGAGGGGCCAGAATACATCCCTGTTTAACACCTTTATCAGTGGCAACAGGATTGGTGAGTTGACCCTGTGGATTACATCTGATCTTAAGTTTGGTTCCTTTGTGGAGCATACGTATTAAATAAAATAGACGTCTGTCTATTGTTGAAGCCTCCAGTTTCTCCCATAACCTAGTTCGTGATATTGAATCAAATGCTGCCTTAAAATCTATAAAGGCAGCATAAAGGGAGGAAATATTGTAGGGAGAGTATTTCTCAATAAGATGTTGGAGCATGCACCCAAAAAAATTATGTGCACAATTGCAAGCATATTGTTATTCACCTTATTATAATTCAGTCAGGAAAAATAAAGACCACTCTTTAACTTCCATTGAAGTAAAGGCTGTCATTATAAGAAGCACTGAATTTTTAGAGCCATCCAGAAAGCCAAGCTGGTCATGTAGGCGTTCATGTAATTTTCCCACCTCTGAATTATTCCCCAAGCGTTTTGAAAATTTTCAACAAAACAAAATACAGAGGGATGAACTCAGTGAAAACTAGATAAATATCTTTCCACTCGACAGCATGTGCATAAGTATATAAAAGCAATAGTCAAGGTCAATCTGCCCATAGCATCCTGCTCTCTCATGCCATCTCTTTACAGGTTCCAAATCAGAAAAATAAAACTATGGCTACCAACCTCAAGTTCTTATCACATCTATTTACCATCATCCAGATTAAGACATGGGCCAAAATCTTCTTGTTTAGCTATACTTTTAAAAGAATATTTAAGTAATATTTATTGTGCAACTATATGCCATAGTTTTTGGAGGAAAGTTGCCCCAAATTAGCAAATCACTATAGATCCTGCAAGTCGCATAGTGAGACACAGCGCACAACGCAGTAACCCTCCAAAAGCTATGCTCTTTGTGCTACACCGGCGTAACTAGGCAAGAGAATCTGGACTATCAAATTTCTAGTTTACATTGTAATTTAGATGATTTTTTTAGCACAGTGGTCATCTGCAGCACCCCAGTGCAATGAAAAGATTAGTTTGTGATTTTTGAGTACACAAAACCATGTATTTATCTCGTGGATGTTAATACCTGTAGGCAAAGTTGGGGTGATTGTACTAAAGTGAGTGATAGGCAGTGAGAAGAAGAGATTCTAAAGGGGAAGAAAAAGCAGCTGTAAGGGTTTTTCCATTCAGAAATTTCATGGGAAACCCAAATTATTTCCCCCTGGTTCTGTTAGTGAACTACAGTAGTACCTTGTATAAACTATAAAGGAATTAATCCGTTCCAAATGACATTATGTTAAGCAAATTTTCCTTTATACAAATTTCCCATAGGAATGCTTTGAAAACAGAGTAATCCCTAATCGCGACCATTTTTATGTTGTACGGATTTGCCCCATAGACAATTCTGTTAAGCAAATTTCCCCTATCTCTGGAATTTTTTATGTTGTACAGATTTTTGTTCTACAAACTGTTTGTTATACAAGTGTCCACTGTATCTGAAAGTTAAACTGTAGTCACCTGACCAACCAAGACTCCAGGAAGCTGAAGGCTTAAGATATAATTTCATAAAAGATGGCATTTGTTCTTCAAAACTGCCACAGAGATCATAAATGGGTGTAGCCTCAGGCACTGCTCAGGAAGGAACCATGTTTTCCAAACATCATAGCAAAATAAAGAATCCCAGCATTGAATCTCTTAAAGTATTTTTGCATTACAACAAACATAATAACAAAATACCTTCTAATGAAGAAGTGACCAAGTGGAAGACTTGATCTAGACAATGATGCAATTCCAGGAATTCGAGAGCTTTACCAGTTGCTTTCTTTAATTCCTGCTCAACCGATTCTTTTCTCCTTAATAGATTCATGACTTCTTTCTGTGTTAAGTAATAAGAAGTTATGTTTTCAGAACCAGTGACATAATACAGTCTTCACAGGCATGTGACATAATATAAGTAACTTTAACAAATGCACATAGCACAGTGTGTTAGGAGGCTTCCACAATCAATATCTATGTGAAAAACTGAACTTACATTTTTACAATCGGACACAATGATTTCAAGGAGTCTGGCCAAAGACACAGCTTTATCTCTTATTTGATTCTGAACCTGGAAGAGAAGAAATTAGAAATTTAAAATTATGTCATGTTAAATTTTCAAAAATGAGCACCTAATGCTCGGTTAGATGAGTAAATGTATAGACAAAGACTTTGGCCTGGTTTATAAATACCAGGACATTGGCCAAAACCTTCCTGCGTAGCTATGCAAACACAGTAACTTTTGGAGGCAGATTATCCCCAGCTAAGAAATTACCATTGAGTCTAATTAGAATCAGTTGGAACAAATTAGAACCACCCTTACAGAAGAAAAAACTAAATTGGTTAAATTTAAGGCAATTGGAGAGGTGGTTGATAGAGACAAAGTTTGAAGAAATTATAAAGAATGTTGAAAAAGAAACATATGGGGGGAAAGAGAAAGGAAAAACAGAAATAATTTATATAATTTTGACAGACCAGAGGGAACAGTTGGAAGTTCTAAAAACAGTATGGGAGACAGATATAGGGAAGACAAATGAAGATTATTAGAAAAATCATGTCATTTAGGATAAAAGAAAATTGACACAAAAATCTATGGAGATGGCATTTAACACCATTAAAAGTAAATACTATAGATCCCAAATTCTGTAAGAAATGTTGGAGATAAGAACTTATGGAAGAAATGATAATACAAAAAGTATGAAAAAAGTATTTGAAGAACTTAGAGAAAGGATTTAAATAGTCCCCAAAAGAGCATTATTACTGATGATGGAAAATAGTGTTGGAAACATTACAAAAAAGAAATGGCAAGGAATTTCATGGCTGCAGCTCAGTTGCTAATGGTGAAAAATTGGAAGTAGAAATTGGACTTTCAGTTACAAGAGTAGTAAAATGAAATATGGAATGTAGCAGTTAGTGATATATTGACATCAGAAATAAAATTTAAAAGGGAGTAATAAAGATTAATAGATTTAACAAAATGTGGGAAGAATTTATAAATGCTGCATCAAAAGCTTTGTTCCACAAAAATCTTTGTTCTTTTTGCCACAGCAGTTTCAGCAGTGGACAGTTTCACTGTCCCATGTGCAAAGACCTATATGTTTTGTACGGCATTTTGACAGTAGTGGTCAAAATAAACAAAGTACAGACAGACTGGATACACACAATATATATCTTGTCAACTGCAAATTTCTGCAACATGATTAAACAAAGAGTTTTCCATCCTCATCCCAAAAACAGTTCACAATTAGCTCCCCATCACCTCATTATGTGGGTACCACTTTAAAAGCTCATTCTGCATTCTCCTGGATCTTTCCTGTATGCAGTCTAAAAGATGGGCTAGTCCTCCGTCCATTCCATCACAGATGTTTGATACAAATTCCATCTGAGAAGAGAGGAAAATTTAAACAGAGGTCAGTAAGAGTTGGACAAATATTTATGAGAGCCACCGTGGGCTTTTAAAAGCACTGTAATTCTTTATTACATTTCTATTCTACTTTTCCTCCATTGAGCTTGTGGTGTGCATATAGCTCCCCCTCTCCTCCATTTTATCTTCACCACAACCTAAGGAAGTAGGTCACACTGAGAGCTAGATTTCATATGATTCCTTGCTCATGATTCAGTGGAGACTAGAACCTGAATCACTCAAGTCCAGAGCATAACATTTCAACCACTTACATTACAAGTGGCTCTTTTCATTTACTGCCTGTCATTCTTGTTTGTCTTCAGCGGTGGAAACAAACTAATATTATAATAATACAGACAGCAAACAACAGCAGGTAAAATCCTTAAAACCAGACTCAGATTTATGACTAATTAACATGGATAAAAAAGATAAATAAAAATTCTTTAGCCTGGCTCACAAACTGTAGAAGAAATTTTAGGAAAAGGACTAAGATGCTTATATTAATATCTGATTAAAGTTACAACAGTTAGTCTGTTCAGGACTGGTAAATGAGCACCCGCATAAAGATCAGTAATTATAAATATTACTAAAATTACATCGTTTGTTAAACTGTAAGTTACTTTTTGCTGCTGGGAGGAAAGACTAGCTTTACTATCGCTGTTGTTCCTCACTGCAGCACTGTAGAGGTCACATGGCTCTACAATGCTCCTCCATAAACCTAACGAGTGTACCCTAACATCAAAACCTCACTGATTAGGTTTATCCATCCATTACCCTTTGTAACTGCACACACGCGCATGCACACACACACAATTATTTTACCTCTGAATTAAGGGACTGGCCTTTATTTTCTTTCCCAAAATGAAGGTCTGAGCCAGTAAGTGCTGCCAAGTGCCCTATGTATTTTACCACATTTTTCAAAGTCTCCATTATTTTCTTCTGTGCCTCCGCTACCACCGATGACAAATCGGAACCACCACCCTGAGACAAAAGAAATAAAGAAGTGGAAAATGTTTGCTGCATGAAACTTCATTAATGGTTCCCATTCATTTTGTAAAAAAGCATAAACTGAGTTAGTGTCTCAAAACCAACATGACTTTACGATGAAAATTCCACCAATACTTCCAGCGTAGTTCTCCTCCATTTTTAAAGGACACCTGCAATCGAATCTCTTACCTGCAAGAGCAATTGCAGATGTCCTCCTAAATGTTTTACATCTTCCCTCAGCTCGTCATAGATTTTCACAAATTCATCGTTTTTTCGAAAACAGTTCAGCCAATGCTTGGCTAGAAGAACAAGTTGCTTGAAAGCTGAGGTAATCCTGATGCTGGAAGACTGAGCCGCTCGATCGGCAATGAAAACTAAACCCAAAGCATAATAATTAATTAAAAGACACATTATGCTGGCAACTCACAGTGAGTAGTACATTGAATGAGCTTCAAAATACAGCTTGGTTAACAAAATGGAGTTTACCGTTTTCTAGACTTTCTTCTGCTTGCTCGTAAGCTTCTGTCATGGCCTTGACTCCAGAATGAACGGTGAACAAGGCCTCCAAAAGACTTTGGGCCAGGCTTCCCTCTTCTTCGTCGGTCTGTTCCAAAGTGTCCAAAGCTGAAGCAATCAGATCCTGACAAATACCAGGCAGGAATGACTCCAGCGGATCTGAATTCTGACTCGTTTTACTTGTTGAGCCTGTGAAAACAGAACAGCTTCAGGTAATCTGAAAGGATAAATCACTATTATTTATTTATTTATTTATTTATTTATTTATTTATTTATTTATTTATTTATTTATTCAACTTATATGCCGCCCACTACCCAAAGGTCTCTGGGCGGCTTATAATCAAAGAATTAAAACAATTTAAAATAGTTATAAATAAAATATCAGTAAATCATCAAACAGTAATAAAAATCTTGTTTAAAATCATCATCCTAAATTTGTCATCAGCGGACCCACAACCTATATTGTATCAATTAAAAACCTTCTGGAACAGGAAGGTTTTTACCTGGCGCCGGAATGTAATCAGTTTTGGCGCCAGGCGGATCTCGATCGGGAGGGCATCCCATACCTTGGGAGCAGCTGCCGAGAAGGCCCTTTGTCTACAAGCCATCCCTCTCACCTCCTTGAGGGATGGCTCTTTCAAAAGGCCCCCGTGGCTCGATCTTAATCGCCGGGTAGGTTCGTATGGAAGGAGGCTGGTGGCTCTCCCGCATAATCTTGTTTTCTTGAAGTAACAGCATAACAAATAAGCAGGTTTCTTTTATTAGGTTTGCCATTTGCCCAAAACAAATACACATCTCAAAAGAGAGAATACCTACGAGAATACATATAAATATGGGACCAGGATCCAACAGTGGTGTTATGCTCCCGCACGTATCTCAGTTACACAGTTTTATCTTTCTTAGTTCAAGCAAGGTGGCACCCAAAACTGATGTGTTGCAGGCCGTTCTCTGTTGTGCTAGCAGTAGGTTTATTCCTCTGCCTTGGCCCCATAGCCAATACAACCACCAACTGGCATGGGAGGGTTGCAATGTCCAAACTAACTTCACAGGTATAAAGACAGTACACCATGGGAACTTTCATCATCACATCAGAGTTCACCTAAGTATGCTAGTGGGATTTTTTTTCCTTGTACCAATCTCACATAGGAACTTACAGTAGCTGTGAAATATAAATACAGGAATAATTCCAATGTTAGCCTCAACTTGCGAAGTGACTGAAATGATTGGGATTTTTTTTCACCAGAGTAACTGATAACCCCTTTATTTCAAGAAGTCTGCTCCAGTTGAGACTAAGATTGGTGCTCACTGATTTTTAAAAAAAAAAATCTGCAGGATTTTTGATAAAGAACGTCATAGCCTACTGAAAGTATGTATATTAAAGATCAGAACAGAGTAAATATGCACACACCTGGTAAGTATGAGTGATGTATTCTCATCTTTACCTCAGACAAACATTCAGAAATCCTCTTGCTTTTCCTAAGACTTCTACTTCTCCTGAAATTGATCAAGAATGGACAAATTACAGAGCTCCAGTTAACTTTCTGAAGCTCATGCATTTATTTCACAGATTAAAAACTAAACATGTCATTTATTTACATTTGCAATATTAGATGAAGACAAGTTCTCAGAATGTTAGAAACCACTCCCTGATAAATATATTTGTCAGTCTTTATATTGCCTGCCTACTTTAGTCATAAATCTTGGCTGCTCCAAGAATTTGTTATGTGTGGTCAAGTTAATTCTGACTTACAGAAGTCCTAATAGGTTTTTTCAAGGTATGTGAGGTATTTAAGGAGTGGTTTACCACTGCTATCCCTCAGTGAGCTTTAATGGACAAATGAAGGTTTGAATCCAAACCTTCTGGGCCTTGGTCTGACATGCTCTCCACTAAACCACAGGAAATAAGATGTTCTCAAGAGAGACATTCTAAGTCTGCACATTTTTCTCCCCCCTCTTTGAGGAAGGCTCTGTAGACAGGCTTCTCATCTAATACTTCCCTGGACATTACCCATTTGTAGAGGATATGGCACTCAACAGTACTTGTAAATATTCTTAATGTTCATCACCTCTGTGATCCCTTTCTTTTCCTTATTAAATTCTATTTGTTTAGTGACAAATTTGCAAAAAGTAAAAATTAACTTAAAGATGAAAACAAGAAATTGTTTACCTCTTTGCAGAAATTGAAGAAACCGATACATTTAAAATGTCAGGCTCCCATTCATCAGTGGGGTCATAAAATATATCATCAGCTTCTTTAGTGTTGTTTGTCTGTCAAGAAAAGAAACTTGTTTTCTCTAAAGATAATGAGGGGGGGTTCCATAATCAAAAACAGTGGCTGAAATCCTGTTGCTTGGCATAGAAAATTTAAAAGTTTTTATAAAATTATTTACGGGAAAACAAGTGGTTTGAAGGACTGGATGGATGAGACTGAAGGAACAAATGAAATAAGTTTTGCAATGTAGGGATATTTCATGGTTTAATTATGTACAATTAGAAAAATGGTCTAATGATTGGATTAGGAAACATAATAAATGTAGAGAATATCCAAAATACAAACAGTTCTTAGTGTTGTATGAAGATATTCAGAAGGAAGATGTAATGAAAGGCAGTGTGAGTAAATTATATAAGATACTTTTGGATTTAGAGGAAAATGAAAATGGGGGAAGAGGATTGAAGGTAGTCTGGGAGCAAGATTTTAAAAAAGAAATAGAAGAGGAAGATTGGCTAAAATATGAAGAATGAGAATACTTAGATCTGTCAGTGAGAATAAAAGATTCTTTTTTAAAAATAGGTTTAAGATGGTATTTGACATCAGTAAAATTGAATAAAATAAATGGTAATTTTTCTAAGATTTGATGGAAATGTGGTATGGCTGTTGGTACATATTTTCATATGTGGTGGGAATGTGAAAAGGTACAAAATTTTGGAGATCTATTTTTAAAGAATTAAATGATATATTTGAAAGGTATATAGAGCCCAATTCAGAAACTGCTTTCTTTTCAATATTTGTTAAGACAGATTATGACTTTAAAATTAGAGAGTTGATCACTAATCTTTTGACAGTGGCTAGATTAATCACAGCTAGGAACTGGAAGGGAAACTGTGAACTATGTATGGATGAATGGTATAACGAAGTTTGGAATATTGCCTTAAATAACAAATTGATGTGTAATTTAAAGATTAAGAAAGGACAGTTAAAAAGAGATATTTTTATGATATATGGGGTAGATTTATTGAATATGTGCTTGTAAGAAATAAGGGTAAAGTTCCAATGCAACAATCAATTCAGTTCTGGAAGGGAGGATAACAAGGGACAATATTGTTTAAGAGGTCCCATTGGGGGAGGGGAGCACCGTTGTTGAGTTTTATTTTAATCTTTTTAATATTATATGTTTTGTATTTGCACTTGTATTTTGTATTTTGGTTTTTGTACTTTGCATTGTTTGATAAAATAAAATACAAAAAAATGCATAGCAAGTTGCAACTAGCATATAATCATTGAATAAATGGAACTTATGGAGCAGTTGATTCATCAAATCTCCACAGATTCAATGGAAATGTCCTCAGAACTGACTCCTTCCCCTGCAGTACTTTGTGATTTTGGCTAGTCTCTGAGGCTGACCAGACCAACTATTCATTGCTTTCTGGCTCCAGCGCTGACTGGCCAACACCCATGTCCAAGTACAGGCACTTCTGCTGGGGTTTTATATTGGCAATTTCCCCAAGTTCCTCTTCCAAGATATTGGCAAATACTAATTTTAAATAAATAAATAAATAAATAAATAAATAACCTCATAGACTTCTTTCATTGCAGCCAGCTTGTCCTCAAATTTTTCCAGGTTCCAAAAAGTTGCAACACCCAGCCTGAGATTACGGACCTGCACCTGAAGAGAAGAACCAGCACTTTTTTCTTTACCAATTGCATCATGTCTGGGAAAAAAACACATGAACACGAAACATTAATGACCCACACATGTGACTTGAGACAATCGCTAGCTTTGAGTAAAGAGGGAGATTTTGTTTTAGACACAGTTCATAAGCAAAACCATCTCATAAGACAGTGCTAACTTTTCTAATTAACCACTTGTGTGACTACAGAAAATAATTACAGCAACATTTTTAGAACCATTTCCAGTTCTTGGAGTGTCACTGAATTTTCACTGCACACACAATTAACCAAGTTTGAACATTGGTTGGATGATTAATTGAAAAAGAGGATTACAGAAACGTTAGCTTAATTTGATTTAATTATTAGCCTACAGGAACATACACACAATTTCCAATAGTTTAGTTCAAACACTTACCTACAAAAGACAGTGTGTTTCTCCAATTTGCTGCTAATGGTGTTGGCCTCTTTGATCATCATGGACAGTTTCAAAGAATTCCAATTTGGCTCTAGTTCCCCACCCCACCCCCAAAAAAGAGCAAAGATGCATAATGTGTTAGTGTTGTATTTATTAAAAAGAATTGCTGGATAATAATTTGCAGAAAAACACAACAGCCTTCGTACATATAGTGTGGACCCAATGACTTTATAATACTTCCTGCTTTCTTTGGGTGACAGACATAGGGCTCTGATAAAGGACCAAGCTTTGGCTATCTGAGAACAACATGATTTCGTTGTGTACTAAAATTTGCATCTTCCCTCTTCCCCTAAAAGTTTTGTATCCCTGTGCTACATAGTAAAACACAAATTTATCCAAATAAATCTACACCTAGAATAAATTTAGAGAGAAGCTAAGGCTCTTTACACACTTAAATCCCATTGACATCTATGGGACATACTTTAAAATAGACATGGAAATTTGTGTACTGTGAAGATAAACATGCTGTCAGTAGATTTAGAATGAATGGAGATAAAAAAGAGTGCCTTCAAGAAAAAATGGGCATCAATATAAATCCGGTATGCTCATTTCTCCCTAGGTCCAAGGGGAAATATTTACAATACCTCGGATAACGAATGCCCCTGATAACGAATTTTTAGGTTAATGAATTGCAATTTCCAGGTATAGGGCTGCCTCGGATAACGAATTTTCCCTGTGGGCTGCCTCGGATAACGAATCACAATTCTAGGTATAGGTCTGCCTCGGATAGCAAATTTTCTGTATGGGCTGCCTTGGATAATGAATTTTCCTATGGACTGCCTCGGATAACGAATTTTTCCCTATGGGCTGCCTCAGATAACGAATTTTCCTAGGGGCTGCCTCAGATAACGCATTTCCAGCATGCATCGGTAAAAAAGAGTTATCCTGGGCTGCATCCCATCTGTACCTTTAAAGTGTACTTTATAAAGACTTTTGAGCAAAAACACAGGTGTCTGGGTCATATTCCTAGGCTCTGGAAAGGATTAATTGGTTTCCCATTCATTCCTGTGGGAAGCCGTGTTTTGGATAACGAATTTTTTCGGATAATGAATTGCCTCGGAGAACGAATTAAATTTGTTATCCGAGGTGCCACTGTAGTTTCAATATCGGGAGTGTATAAGCTTATTCCAATCTCTGTTGGAGGAAAGAGAGAACACTATTTATAGGTATCCATTAATACTGGTGAGCAATTGCTTAGTGGGCTACCACATTATATTTTCAACCATACCTTTATTTCTGTTTTCTGTACTCTGCTGAAGAATTTGCACTTCCTGAGCAATTTTCTGCTTCTCAGCCTCCAGGGCTTCAAGAATTCTGGCGTGATGAATTGCATGATCTTCCAAAATCTAACACAAAACAAGGATTATGAGCCTTTTTAGTGAAAGCAGGACATTTCTGGAAAAGGAAAGGTTGTATTTAAACACATTTTCATGTTTGGTGTTCTCCAATACATGGCTTGTCCATGTTGAACTAAACAGTTCTATTAATCACCTTGCCTTATCTATGCCTTATCTGTGCATTTTAGGCATTAGAATAAACATTCAGCACTCCAGCTGCTTTTAATATATGAAAATGTACACTCTGCACGATTCTGTAACTGAACAAATATAGAAATAATACTGGACTAAATATTTCTTCCAGAAGCATTTCCCCAATTGCTGGACAAGAATTTCTTTGATCCAACTCAGTCAGCCTGATCTGAATTATTTTAAAATGCCAGAGGTACAGAAAGTTAACTGAAGCTCAACTTACAGCTCAGCTACACATTGTAATGCTTCTATTTATTCTTTGGGTCTTGCAAAAGAAATGTTGCTGGAAAGTGATTTTTTTTATAAATGCCACAAGGAGATATTTTGAATATATTCCAATCGCAATTCTTCAAAAAATCATTTTGGCAGGCGTGCACACCTGTGTTGGAGTAAGTATTGCCTGTGCAGTGTGTGTGTGTGTGTGTGTGTGTGTGTGTGTGTGTGTGTGTGTGTGTGTGTAACATGAATCAGTCACATTTACTCACTGTGAAGTCACACAGGAGAATGTGAGTTTCCTTGGATCTCTTCACATTAACAGGCCCCACAGAAAGAGAAGAGAAAGCCATCTTTGCAGCTTGTTTGCCACTCCATTTATAGCCTTGAAGGTGGCACAGTTACAAAAGAACTACCTAATAAGTAGTAAACAAAGGGTTCCTCCTCTCATGATCTTCCAAGTTGTTTTTTTTTAAAGAGAAGTCTTGCTGAAAATGGTTATGAGACTTAAAGCCTGTTAACAAGATCAACTTGGATTGTCTCTCCCCACCACCTTGGGGAAGGTAAACTTACATATTACCTTCAGCCACAATATCCTGTCCCCTAATGCACACCTCCATCTACTGATAACGAGAAATGAGATCAAATCAAGTGTTAGGTATCAAGACATCTGTATTTAAGCTGGCTATAGGAGAATCTTGTTTTAACTTCAAGACTCCAATTGGCACTACAGTGCTACCTTGTATAAAGGAATTAATTCGTTCCAAATGAAATTCTGTTAAGCAAATTTTCCTTTATACAAATTTCCCATAGGAATGCATTGGAAACGGAGTAATCCCAAATTGCGACCATTTTTATGTTGTATGGATTCACCCCATGGACAATTCTATTAAGCAAATTTCTCCTGTCTCCAGAAATTTTTATGTTGTACAGATTTTATGTTATACAAACCATTTGTTATACGAGGTACCACTGTACTTTCTCCTATGTTCCTCCATGGGCATTTCTGTGCCATGAACTCTGTAACCTGCCTAACCTCAGTTTCCTCATGGCAAAGCAAGTAGCAACCACAGTGACAAAAAATATGTTGAAAATTAAAAGATTAGCACAATCACCAGCGCTGTCTGGCTGGAGATAGGAAACAGAAGGAACAGACTAATCTTGCCATCCTTATGTGTGCTGGCACAGCAGCCATTTCTGCAACAGTTCAAGTGATCACATTTCTAAATTGATGTGAATTTATATTTTAAAAAATTACAAAATAGAAGCCCCAGCAGCAGAGGGGAAAACTTCAGCTATAGAAGGAACCCCAGGCAGATTTGAATTTCCATTTGCATATTGTTCAGTGGGGAAAAATATATGAAATATGATTCCCCTCCAAACCCGTAGCATTTCCTGCATTTTTGTCCTCACTGTAACTGCCCTCTAAATGAAATTTAATGTTCTTTCACATTCGCTTTTTCAAAACCAATTTTTGACATCTCTCAGTTCTTTCCAACAGGATTCCAAATATCTAGCATAGCAAATAATGTTTACATAACACAGCCTGAAGACATGCGTTTCAGTGCCCCAATTCTGATTGACGTGTCAAGCACTGTAGCAGAGTTACATAAATTCTAATTTCTCAGATATCGGTGAATTTCATAAAGGAGAGCACCAAAGGTCATCTGGAGACATTTGTTTGAAGTTGAATTGGGGAGAATTTAGTGAAATGACATTAATATCACGGCACACTGTCCAATCGATGAGACAAGATGGTAGGTTTCAATACTTTAAAAATGTACCTCCTTGGCAGCCAGCGTCTGCATTTTCAGCCTCTTCTTGTTGAAGTGTACCTCCAGCTCAAGTCCTTGCTTTGCTTTCTCTAACTCTTGAATTTTGTTTGCAGCCATCTGGTTATTCATTTCGTGCAACTGTTTCCTGCGGGATTCTTCCTCCTAAGAAAACAAAGAGAATGAACAGTTTGTATTGATAAATAATTTCTTTACCCAAGCAAAGCTTCTATCCCAAAACAAACAACATGGAGCACACAATATGGAAAGTGAAGCAGGTTGATTCATTTCTGTGTTTGGGTATTTATTTATTTTTTGACGGACAAAATCATTGTGGAAAGGTTTAGGGTCAGAAGCTTGAATGTCACTGGTTACATAAAAATACCAACTCCTACTCTGGAAATGAGGGATGAAGAATAAGTACTAAGGTGTTCTCATCCCTGTAATGCAGCTTTTCAGAAAAAAAAGAAAATCAATACTGTAGCTACTCTGGACTACACAGATCTCACCTGTTATACCTGTTAACTAGCCAAATCAGATCATGTTCCTTAAAAAGGAGTAAGAGGTTATTTCCCCATTTCCTATATATATTTAAGTTATTTTCAGTGAAATTATTTTTCTGGTCCACTCTAATAATTCTTTCTGTCCATTCAACAACCACAACATTTTATTTCAGTGACCCAGTTCTGTATTTCTCAATTTATCACTACAGATCTACAAGAATTTGTGCGTACTTGGAGATGAACTAGTCAGAGATTAAATTTGTGGATTACTTAAGGCGGCCTTCCCCAATCTTGCATGGCTTTCAGATAGGCTGAGTTACAACCCTCCTCAACAGCCATATAACCAACATAATTAAAAGATACAAAATATTGTTATTTAAAAAAGAAACTTTTAAAACATACTAGCACGAACTAACCATGCTCACTAGTCCGTCCCCCCGCCACCATAGTCATAGAACACCGGGAATGGTGGGCCATAAGTTAGACAATGAAAAAGAGAAAAGATTGCACTAAACAAGTTCCTGTTCATATTATCTTGGGGAGGGAGAAACAGCCTCTAAAGTTAAAGATCTCTCCTTTCTAAATTAATTATACAGACAGACATCAAGGGCAGGGGATGGGTTTCCTTTTCCACTTGCAACTCACACCCATCCCGCTTCTGGAGCCCTATTTGTTATATTGTTAACCTGCTCAGTTATAATCAAGATACTTGGTAAGGAACAACTAACTGCCCCCAGCATTGTCACTTTCTTCACATGGAGAATAATGTGCCAGAGAAGGGGAAACTCCTGCTTCTGTATGACCATACAAATGGGTTCATGCTCATGTCTAGAGATGGGCAGGAAATGATTTTTTTGTTTTGTTTTTCATTTCATTTCAGAATGAAACGAAAAACAAACTGATTTTTTTTTAAAAAAAATGAAACAAACTGGAAATTTTCCGTTCATTCCATTTCGTTTTTCGTTCATGGCAAGGTTTCCCATAGGAAACCACTTTAAATAACCCGTGCCTCCCCCCCAAAAAAAGTCAGATGCATGGGGGGGGGGGGAAAGGTGCAAGTTGTTTAAAATATTTTTGATCCACCAAGGCAAGAGCTTGTCTCGGTGGCTAAAGACATTTTAAAGAACCCACCGTTCCCCACCCCAATCAGGTGTGCTGAGGGAGAAGTGTGGGTTCTTTAAAATGTCTTTAGCCACCAAAGCAGCTAAAAAAGTTTTAAACCCTGCACCTTTCCCCCTCAATGTGACTGAAAAACATTAAAAAAAACCACATAAAACATAAACAGTTAAACACATAAAAACACATAAAAAAGAAAAAAGAAAAACAAAACAACATGAAAACTGAAATGTTTTTTGGTTTTTTGAAACAATTTTTTTAAAAAATCATTTAAAACAAAACAAAAAACAAAAAAAAAAAAACGATATACCATTTTAGTGTTTCGTGCCCATCTCTACTCATGTATAAAGCTTGAATTCAAGTAGGAGTTCCTCTTCTAAATATATATTGCATTCCACATAGAGAAAGCAGTGACAGGCAAGTAAGGGCTAGTTGCTCCCCTCAGCATGTTGGCAGGAACTGGGTATTATGTATGAAAAAATACATCGAATTGTATTTTAAACCCCCCCCCACACACTTTTCTCCATTAAAGCACCCAAGGTGGCATACATCATTTAAAAAGCTTGCTTAGAATAATAAATTATTCACATATTTTAAAAGAATTAAATAAATTATTTTAGCTTAACAACTAATTAGAGCTACCTGTCAATCAAACACAGAGGCTTAGAACTGGAAGCCAGCCACTTACCTTTACCATATCACCACAGGGTGTGGAAGAAAAACGTCTTTTTAATTTTACTTTAAAAATTACTTATGTTATTTTTACCTTGCCTTTCTCCCTGCATCCTCCTAAAGATATGTTTTTATTCATTTTACAAAACCAAACTCAACAAAATAAAATGAAAGTGACATAGTGATCCAGTTAAATTAATGGGCACATCTATATTTATTATCTTCCCTCCAAAACACAGATCACAAACAAGGGCAGTGCAAAGACTGGTGCACACCAGATTTTTAGTCCTTGTGTACAATGCAGCACATATGCATTTTCCTTGAACTGACAGATGCCTCTTTGGATGGCAATGGAGCACGCCACTACAGTAGGATCAAGTCACTTTCCTTTAAAATATTCACTGATGACTTACCAGCTGTGCTTCTAATGTTTTTATCTGGCTCTCGTAATTTTTCTGCTGAGAATTCAGCTCTTCTTGGGCCATTTCTTTTGCAATCTGGATCCCCTGTATCATTTCTTCCTTAGCTTTCAGCCTTGCTTCTTCTATTTCTGATTCAAGTCTAAAGGCATTTTAAAAGCAAAGTAAATACTGTAATTCGTGCACAAGAAATCTCAGTTGCGATATAACCTTATTTTAAAAATAAGATCTTCATATGGCTTGTATTAGGTATGATTATTCGCAGAAATTGAATGCTCTCTCTAGCTTTCAAATAAACATAAAATAAGGCTCTTGACATGTTATGAACTTTCACAGTCCTTTGACCCAACCCTTTTGTTCTCAGGGAGAGGTGTGTATGCACACAATGGAGTGCTGCGTGTGCAGACAAGAGGCCCCCTGTGCATGCATGCAGTGGACCCCTGCATGCAAGGGAGACCCCATGAGGGAACACAATGTGGCACCACACACAAGGTTCCATGATGTCCAAAACAAAAACAGTTGCAGCAGGTGCACGGGGGGGGGGCATGAAAGGGGAGGAGGGGAGAAGCACCTTAAAAGAAACCCTGGGGTGCTGACATGGCCCAGGGGTTCAGGACTCCTGACTTAGAATACAGTTTAAAACTACTTTTAAAACTAGATCTAGATTTCTCCTTTCAGAAGAGCAGAAAGGATTGCCATATATTTCAATCTATAAGATATCCCCGGTGTATAAGACGAACCCCACTTTTCCAAACCAAAATTACAGTTTCACAACAGCACAGTTTTCTCCTTGGCTTACATCTGTGTATAAAACGACCCACAATTTTTAGTCTAACCGGTTTAGACAAAAATATAGTCTTATGCCTGGGGAAATACTGCACTTTATCAAATTTAAATATGATTGCTTCCTGACAACACATAAAATCAGGACACCAAATGGAAAGGCTACTGGGAACACTGCCCTGCCACTCACAAGTCTGTTTTGCTATAGTTCAGTCGTATCTATGGTGAAACGTAGGTCTCTAGATGTTCTTGAACTACAACTCCCAGAAATCCCAGTCAGCACAGCTAGTGGTGAAGGATTCTGGGAGTTTCAGTCGAAGAACATTTGGTCATCTAAGGTTGGGAACCACGGATCTAAAATATGGGCGAGTCATATCCACAGAGGAAGAGGTAACAGTGAGGAGTTCCCCGGGATACCCCAGTATCCGTAACCTCTCCTCTACCCAATTCACTGTCTCTGTGGCACCAAAGTCGGCACTTTCCCCAAGGCAAATAAGACACACCTGTCTAATGCCTCATTCTGAAGGCAGACCATACTTCTGGAAGCCTCCAGGATGCTTTGTTTACATGGGGGAAATGGGCTTTTCTTGTCAGCATCCCACGATTGGTGTGATGACAAATTCAGTAGCAGCAAGGTTCACAAAGACGATTAATGGATAAACAGCTCATATCAGGCATGTCCAAATTTCGGCCCTCCTGATGTTTTGGACCACAACTCCCAGAATTCTAAGCTTAGACTGGAAATGACAAATGACTGTGGGCCTTGTGGTTCAAAACATCTGGAGGGCTGAAGTTTGGACCTGCCTAGACTATATTTAAATTTCTGAGGCCAACAGGGTTCCAAAATATTGAATAACATATTGTAAAGAACCTCTTTTAAATATTAATATTACTTACACATTGACAGTTTTATCTTCAATCCACATTTTTTAAAAAACTTGACTTGCTAGCATCCAAATTCAAGGACATAGCATGCAGTCTTCATGCCATATGCAAGAGGGAACATTTATTATTTAAGGCAGAAGAGCTGGGACTACTCACTGAGCCCTTTGTGCATCCAGCAACTCATTTTTTGCAAATTCAAAGCCTTTCGGACCGTCCTCTGCAAGCGAAGCCCCATAAGACAGGTTTTTTACTTTCTGAACTTCTCCTGGATGGTTAAACCGAAAATAGTGGTCTCCTCCAAGAATGACACGGTCCCCCTATAAACAAGATATGTTGGCAACTTTTGTATTATAAGGAATTAGCAAGCAATGGGGCAAAGTAGAATACGGTGATTCCCCCCGCCTATTGCAAGGGTTAGGAAACCCGACCCGACCCGCAATAATTGAAAATCTGATATGCAGATGCAGGTCAGGTTGGGCCTGGGGTGCCTAGCTGGGGGCTCTTGTACTTACCCCCAGCCTGGCGCTGCCCCAAACGGGCCTGCAAGGGCCTTCCTGAGCCATCAGAGGCCTCAGAAATGATTTTCGGTGACCTGGAAGTGACTTCCTGTTTACCGGAAGTCACTTCCTATTCGCAGGGAGGCCCTTTTGGCCCTCATGATGGTCCTTGCAGACCCGCTCGGGGCAGCACCAGGCTGGGGGTAAGTATGGGAAGCCTGAAACAGGCCTTCCCCCCTTACCCCAGGGGGCCTCTTTTCCATATACAGTACTGCGGTCCCGCGATATAGCAATATATGAACCGCAAATGGGCGGGGGACCACTGTAATGTTATATTTAGCCATTCAAAGGCTACCTTGAATCACCCTACAACCCACATAACAATCCACATGGGAATAAATGTATCTATCTCCATTCCAAGCAGCTTACATGATGCAGAAATGTAGATCCAGAAATGCATTTCCCGTTCACATAGGTCTTTGCTTCCCCTACTGGAATAATGCTCACAACACCAGCTGCATGCTTGATAATGCTACAAATAAGAAACAGGACATATTAAGCACGGAGCTTTACAAGAAGAAAATGCAAGCTTGATCACTTCCGGAGACTCCCATACACCAACACCCAAAAAGTCAACACAACAACTCAGTGAACTGTTAAAAAACATCTTTGCCATGACGCGGCCTGAATTGGAAACTACCATTTCAAATATCGTTATCTCAAAACAGTTGCTGTTCAACAGGCCGGGAGATGTTTGATTCCACAAACTCCGAGAATGAAACACTAACTGATTTGTTACTATCGGTGGAGAAAGCCCATACAAAGACTTTAGACTCGCTCCTCCATTGTCATTTCCATTGCCCTCCTATGTGTGGAGAGTGAAGAGCCTTGGAAAGGAGAGACACTAGAGTCCATGGAAAAGAGGTTCTAGCTCGTGTTGAAAGCCTTCAGAGGCAGTGGAAATTCTCCTTCTCGGTATTCTCCTACGCCCTTTTGGTGTAAATGAGTGACAAGCTCTGGAATTGAAGGCACATGAGGCCAAGGCACTCCCCGCTTCATTAAAGTTGTTTTCTGTGGACGGTAACACCTGAAGAGGACTCAGGTTTCACTCAAATCATGGATATAATCCATACTGCAGTACAGAAACTAAAATACTGTACTTGAGAGCAATATGGCTTTGGGGGATTATGTCATGATATAAAGATGCTGCAAAAACAGTCCTCTTTCTCCATAGAGGTCATCTAGTTGTTTCTGGTCAAGCCATAAGTAGGAGATAAAAAGTTATTGGCCTATTCTCCCCCTGTCCCCTCCCCCAGCAATCCATACTGAGAAAATATGTTGCCTGGAAATGTGAAAGTTTCTGCTAGCCTGGACTTTTAGCCATGGTAAGTTAATCCATCAATAAATTCCCTCTGGATACATGAAAGAAAGAAAGAAAGAAAGAAAGAAAGAAAGAAAGAAAGAAAGAAAGAAAGAAAGAAAGAAAGAAAGAAAGAAAAAGAAAAACAGCCAGGGTAAAAATAAGCCCTATTTGCTTCCATCTCAATATGTTTTAGGCTTGAATTGGAAATTTAGCCAGCATAATGTCCATGCTAATTTCAGTACCATATTGGTGTTAAAGAAAAACTAAACACATTTATCACTGATACATTCCTTGAGGGAAACACTCACCAATGGTCATCAGCAATCAAGATGCCAGAGAGCTGGATATCGTGATGTGAATCTGCCTTGCACCTTCCGACTGTAGTTTCCCTTCCTTAATCATGTACAGCAGCATCTCAGAGAGCTGGGGATCTTCATTGAGATTGACCAAGTTAGGCAAACTGTTGTCCACCTTGAATGTAATGCCTGCTTTCTAAAAACGAAAGGTCCAAAGTGTGAGGAATTTTTTTAAAAAAGGATCAAATGTACTACGTTAATCAGTTCTGATTTCTCCATTGACATGCTAATTTTAGGGATGTAACATAGACAAAGAAGAATGACACTTGGGGGGGGGAAGTGTCATTCATTGTTTTGTACAATTGTCCGAATTGTACAACTGAAAGACAATACCTGTAACTCCATTGTTTCCTCGAATTTCTTTTTTTCTGCTTGCTCAAGTTTTTCTTTCCAGGCGCTTTAATGAGGAGAAGAGAGGAGAGAGATGGTGATATAGCATCACAAGACAGTCATGTTACTATTTTGTAAGTAACCAACAGACCAACAAAATCCAGAGAAGATGGAAGTTACAGCTAAAATTTCTTTGTGCCATCTTGCACAGTGACCAAGATCTACATCTCAAACATGAACACCAGTAAAAGTAGGGACAAATGTCCAAGTATTATAATTACCTGTAGATTGAACCCAGACTTGAGTTGGGTTCAATCTACCTAGACCAGTGATGGCGAACCTATGGCACGGGTGCCAAAGGTGGCACTCGGAGCCCTTTCTGTGGGCACCCGACATCGCCCCTTCATAGCCAACTGTACACAGGTTAAATTACTATGTTGGCACTTTGCAAACAAATTAGTGGGTTTTGAATTGCAGTTTGGGCACTCGGTCTCTAAAAGGTTCGCCATCACTGACCTAGACCTACCATCTGCCCACTGAAATCAATAGACCTTTGCATAAATCATGACAAACGTGCATCACCAATTGCGGTAGGTCTGTTCTAAATGTGACCATGGCCCTTTTCCAACATCCCTGATAATTTACAGTTCTAACAGCAGAAATATAATGGCCACAGCTTTGCAGTATTGGACAATGTAAACCAGAAATCATGGTGGCTGAAAGCTCTATTAGAAAGTTATACCTCACATTTAGGCACACAGCATGTTGTCTGACTCAGCTGTACGTCCGAAACAGAAAATGTTGACATGCTCAGATTCTGTAACTGGTTGTGTACTCAGTTATGCTACGGGAGGTGGCAGATCAGCAAAATATTTTCTTCCAAAAGTTACACCTTTTGCACACCTGTGCACTAGGTTGTCAGCCACTGGATCCACCCTAGAATTAGTTGCATTGAAATAACACTGAAATTCTTGGGAAAAGGCATATTTAAGTAACTCTAGCCCTGCTGGGTTTCCATGACAGCTAAATGCAAGTAACAGAGTGGATCCAACTCTATGTATTTCATTTGTTAAATATATGTAAACTATGTACCCATTTCATGATAATCATAGGTAACATTTTAAATTATTATTGGTGAACTGCTTCCTTCATGCAAATCTTTATTACTGAAGAGATCAAAAATATCACCGTTGCATCTCAGCCATTTCTCTCTCTTGGTGGTACAACTTCATTCGAAGGGATGTTATTTCTTGAACATAATGCTTCTGTTTTTCAGGGTCATGATTCTGTGCATTCTTCTGAGCCAATTTCAATTTCTTAATTTCATCTTTCAATTCTATAATAATAATAATAATAATAAATAATAATAATAATAATAATAATAATAATAATAATAATAATAATAACAGATCTCAAAATTGAACTTCAGAGACTCTGGCATAAACCAGTACAGGTGGTCCCAGTGGTAATTGGCACACTGGGTGCGGTGCCCAAAGACCTAAGCAAGTATCTAGAAGAAATTGGAGTGGACAAAGTCACCATCAGTCAGATGCAGAAAGCCAACTTACTGGGATCTGCTCGCATAATTTGCCGATACATCACTGAGTCCAAAACGCTTGGGAAGCGTTCGACTAGTGATTGGTAATATAAAATCCAGCGTAGATAGCTGTGTGGTTAAATAATAATAATAATAAGAAGAAGAAGAAGAAGAAGAAGAAGAAGAAGAAGAAGAAGAAGAAGAAGAAGAAGAAGAAGAAGAAGAAGAAGAAGAAGAAGAAGAAGAAGAAGAAGAAGAAGAAGAAGAAGAAGAAGAAGAAGAAGAAATGTGCCATCAAGACAAGGGTTTTCCAGGTAGAGAATTTAGAATAAGTAGCCATGTTAGTCTATGCTAGCATATCAGGCAGAAGCAAAGGAAAAATAAAAATTAGAAAGACAAAAACATTGTGGCACCTTAAAGTAACGTCCATATTTTAATATGAGCTTTTGTTGACAAGTCCACTTCCTTAGAAAAGTAAACAATATTCACTAATGGTTCACTATTCCCTTTTTTTTGTGGGGGCATCCCGGGACTATGCAGGTTGTCCAAGACCACTGAGGCTACAAAGCCAGACACCTAAACCACTGAACTATCCAAGCCGATGATATAAATAGCAAAGCTCAATAATTAGTCAGAACAGTACCCCATATATTAACACAACTCAGGGAGCTACAAGTACTGCCACAGGGACAGGAAGGGAAAACCATTCTGTGACATGCATTTGCTACAGAATTATCAGCGTACACTATTGTGTTAAGCTCCTGCAGCACGGCACCAATGGTGAATCTTCCTTTTCCTTTTAGTTCTGTAGATCCAACCAACTGATTGTTGCTCCACGAGGAATCCCTTTTATTTTACACCAGTCAAGGTGGCTCTCCTAAGCCATTTACCAGGAAGTTATGGAATTCACTGGGGTCTACTTCCCCAAAATAATGCATAGGATTGGGTTGGAGGCAGCTTGTGATCTGAGCAGGGTTGAATAGGGAACTCAACTCAGAATAAGACACACACCTCACCCCAAATTGGAAGCAACCTGAAGACAAGGTTGCATTAGTATTGAATATATTATAGGCCCCAGGCCAGCAAATGAACAGTGGTATTAGCAAGCTTAAAGATTCTGTCTCTGCAATAAATAACTGTTGACTATTTCAAAACAGAATAATGTCACTGATTCATTCATTCATTCAATTACTGTATTATCCCTGTCCCATTATTGCCAAGGCAATACTACCCTGGGTGGTTACAGCAAATATAAATTAAATTCTATAAAATTATAAAATTTAAATTTAAAAAATTATATAAAATTAAATATATAGTGAGAACAAAAATAGAGATAAAAGCATTGAAAGCAGTATAATTAATGCTTTTTTTTTCTTTTTGACCCATATGCTGTAAGTTTTGTCCCTGCCGCTGCCATAGTCTTTGCCTTTTTGTGATTTTATGTGAACCGCCCTGAGTTCCTGCTCGGGAAGTAGGAGCGGTATATAAGTGTGAAAAATAAATAAATAAATAAATAAATAAATAAAACAGAAGGGATAAACCAAGTATACAAAACCTGGTCTACATCTAAAGTGTGAATTGGGGGGGGAGCCCTAAAAGGCATAGCATACAGATATCAGACATCTGTGCTTGGCTGCAAAATACTCCTGAACTGTCAGCAGAGAATTTAACTACTAGCAAATATGTTCGATTCTTTCCCCTCATAAAAAAGGTCTTTGAAGCTGGCAATGCATTGAGGAAAATGCTATTACAATCTCATACAAAAAGGTACTTGCATCTTGGGTGGGTTCCAAGTACAGGTTCTCATTGTTCTCAGGTGGCTCCTATAAGCTTCCATATTCTTTCCTCTCAGGTGAGCACTCTGGAAGATCTGTGCACATCTCAGCAAAGATAGGAACCCGTGCCTTGCAAGCAAGAAACAAAATGTCTGCCAGGCTTACCTTGGATTAATTTAGCATTGATGTCTTCATTTACTTTGGCAACGTTGACTATGAAGCATGCTTGTTTAGCATATCGAAGGGTACTGAGCGTTTCCTCTATGTTGCTGGCCGCAGGGCTTATTGTGGCGATCATAGCCGTTTTTGAATTTCCACCCAAACTTTCCTTTAACAGCCTTCATTTGGAGGCCGGGGGGGGGGAGAGAGAAACAAAACCAAGTCACAGTGATTCTTCCCAATGTGAAAAAAAAATAATCAAATGTTTACATTTATTTTCTGAGATTCTAAAAGAGGAGACCGTTTTAACGTTGCCGCCAAATCTAGACCTCTATGTATATTAGAACAAGCGTTCCTAATTTCATCATATATGGAGTCAAGCCTTTGCCCTGCTTCTCCATCCAAGCGGCCGATGCCCAATCCCAATCCCACTCATTTTCTTTTGCTTTTTAGAAGCAAGAATCCCATCAGCACCAACCAAGAGGCTGAACTCTGTAATAATGCAGATGCTTCTGGGGCACCTCTTCTATGAGTGGCGTGGGAGGCTCCTCCTCCTCCTCCTCCTCCTCCTGGCACTGAAATGGAGAGCACTCAAGAGGGCATCGCCACAGGGAGGAGGCTAGAAAGATGTCAGAGGCCCGGATCAGAAGCCAAGTGACTGCAAGCTGTATTTAGGCCGCAGCAGTTTAGAACTTGCATGTCTGGACGAAGGGTCTCAAGTTCCCAAGCCACTTGGCAATTTCTGGTAGTATTGTTAAAAAAAAGGTAAGTTTTTCCAGCTTTGGCCCATGCCATGGATCTGAAAAACATGTAGCCCACGCTAAACCAAGCACACCTCTGTCTTAAAAGCAGGATCTCACAAGTAGGCATTAGTGCAAGGCATTGGTGGACGAAGTATACCAAGGGGGACTTGTAAGTCTCTCTAACAGTTATCAAGCTTATTACTATTTTTATCCATATGTAACAAAACCACTCCAACAATAAGTTGAGTATGGGCTACCATTGCTAGTTTTCTGGATTGGTTTAAATGTCACAGAATATGCTCACTGATATAGTATATATCAGGGCTGTCCAACTTTGAACAGGCCGAGGTCTACTTTTTCCAGGCGAAAGTGCCTGAGAGCTACTACACGAAAACCTCTACTTATGAATTTTATCTCTTCCGAGCATATGCTCATAAGTAAAAAAAAAAAAGTAAGTAGAGCAGCAGTTTCACAGAGGAACACATTGAATATCAATTAATCCTTTCTGGAAGGAACATATTTCAATGCATTCCTATGGTAAGGCTGACCATGCACACGCTTCCCTTACACCCGCTCAAGATGGTATGGACGGGTACAAGGGAGGCACGTGCATGCTTGCGCAGATCGCCCCCTTCCGCTTGCCCGGGCTGCTGGAAGCCTTTTTTAAAAAGGTGCACTTTCCCTCCCAACCTGCCCGGGGCCTGCCTTGACTCTACTTCTCCTGTTTTCCCCCTTCTCTCTTCCAGCCCCCTTGCTGCCACTGCTGCTGCCACCCATAGCTCTCACTCACTTCTGCCATGTTCTCTGTGCAGCTGGAATGGGCCAAGCCAGCAGCGGGGCAATCACACTGCCACGGTGGCACAAGGAGGAGGGAATGGCTCAGAAGGGGAGCAGGAGGAGCGGCAGGTCACAGTCTCTGTGAGACAGCTGTGGGGGTGGGAGGAGGAGGAGGAGGAAGCTGGAAGGGTGGGAGGAAGGAATTCTCCGGGGAGGAGAAGAGGGGAACGTCACCACGCAAAGGAGGTGGACACGCCCATGACCTCGCCCCTCGCTGTCCACTCCACTCCTCTTCTTCCACTCCACACCAACAACTCAATTGGTCATGAGATAGTGGTGCACCAATCATCTGGCCAGTAGGGAGAGCAGAGGACTGTGCCATGGCCCTTGAACTGCCCCGCTCGGCTGAGACAGTGGGCTGGCAGACCCAGAGCTTTGCTGGGGCAGTGGTGGTCCTTGGGGTGGGGGAGGTAGAGGTGGAGAACTTAGCCCCTCACATTTTTTATCGATGGCTGGCAGGCTACTTTTGAACCCTTCACGGGTTACTGGTAGCCCCCGGTCTACCTGTTGGGCAGGCCTGGTATATATAAATACATGCCGTCAGCATTGAACAAACTGACAGCTGTGGCCTAGACAGAAGCATTCCAATACGCTCCCTATGATTTATGATATCGCTTTAAAACATGAATATATGCTTATTTTACTCTAGGTTGTCTCTCCCTTGAAAACAAAGGGTGCTGTCACACCAGTCTTTTAAAAGCCTAAATGATTTAAACAAAGAGATAAAATCCAGTGCATGTCTGCTCAGGGGACTCGCTCCTAGGCGAGTATAGGGCTGCAGTTTTAAACTACAAATTGACGCACGCTGAACACAGCAGGACTTACTCTTAAGTAAAATGCCTAAGATTATTGAGGATATGTCTAAAAAGTGGTAGGCTTGGCAACGCCATTCCTTGTGTGAATGCTGCAGTTTTTCTTCTCAAGGGCCATGGGGGTAACACAGTTTTACAGGCAAGAATTAGAGGGGGGGACCAGAGTAAGCGTGAAGGAAAAATAAAATATTTTTTAACCAAAATGATTCATACTTTATTTCTTTATTTATTATTTTAGAGTATTTTTACCCCACCTTTCTCCTTGGAAAAGGACCCAAGGCAGCTTACAGTAATGAGGAATTACATACAGTCCAATTCAATTAAGACAGGCATGTCCAAACTTCAGCCCTCCTGATGCTTTGGACCACAACTCCCAGAATTCTAAGCTTAGAATTCCAGTGGCAAAGGACTGTGGGAGTTGCAGTCCAAAACATCTGGAGGGCCAAAGTTTGGTCATGCCTGAATTAAGACATGTTCAAGTATTTGAGGACGAGGAATTGAGGGACATCTTATAGCATTAATAGACAATGCTACATTAAAGCAACATGGTTATAAGTAGTTTAGAATAGAGATGGGCACAACCAGAAAATTTTTTTTTCGAATTGTCGTTTTTCGGGACGGGTCCGTTTCGGGTCGTTTCTGTTTTTCGCGAAATTTTTCAAAAATTTGTCGTTTCGTCATGTCGTTTGTTGTTACCGCCACGATTTAGCGCGACTTGACTTCCCAGAGCATGGGGTTAGGGGGTAAGGGCTAGGCTTAGGGTAACGGTTAAGGTTAGGGTGGATTAGTGGGCTGTACCTCTGGGTGCCTCTGGCCCACTAAGAACACAGTGTACTGGCGTATGGGTTAGGGTTAGGGTTAGGATTAGGATTAGGGTTGGTGGGCTTTTTATGCCCTCTCTGGCACATCCAGAAGTCTCAGCAAAACCTGGCCATGCGATTGGTGGAATGGCTCCAAAAATTTGCATGGTCCCATCCCATGGCCAGCCCATCATTGCGCGTGCGCAGGTGTAAAAAAATAAAAATAAAATAAAATAAAATAAAATCAATGGAGACGTTTTGTTGCAAGAAAAACCCACTGCTGCTACTGTAAAAATTCAAGCATTTAAAATAGCTAATTTTCACATGTTTCTGTGGTGCTTTGGTGGGTTTTTGGACCACGATTTAAAAAAAAAAATTGTGGTCGCCATTTTGGATCCCCCCGCACCGCATGGCAAATGGAGACACCGAGGATACCCCCTCCCAGCCTGGTACCAGCAAGTCTCAGCAAAACCTGGCCATGCGATTGGTGGAATGGCTCCAAAAATTTGCATGGTCCCATCCCATGGCCAGCCCATCATTGCGCGTGCGCAGGTGTAAAAAATAAAAATAAAATAAAATAAAATAAAATCAATGGAGACGTTTTGTTGCAAGAAAAACCCACTGCTGCTACTGTAAAAATTCAAGCATTTAAAATAGCTAATTTTCGCATGTTTCTGTGGTTCTTTGGTGGGTTTTTGGACCACGATTTCAAAAAAAAATTGCGGTCGCCATTTTGGATCCCCCCGCACCGCATGGCAAATGGAGACGCCGAGGATGCCCCCTCCCAGCCCGGTACCAGCAGCCGAGGACAGGAGGGGGGGAAGGCTGGAGTGGGGACCCCCCCCAGAAACCACCCCTCTGGTAGGTGCCCTCAGGCAGGCATATTTTCGCCTGCTTTTTTGGCCGGGAATCAGGGTTTTTTTTATTTCTAAAACTTTTTTTCTGTGCCGCTTGGCATTGCGCGATCGCTGCGATGCCAGGAACGACAACGACAAATCAGACCCAATTTTTCTTTTGTCGGTTCGAGTTCAAGTTCTGGGGGAGTAATTGTCGTTACCGTTTCTGTTGCGTAACGGAAACGAGTAACGGAAACGAGTAACGGAAACAGAAACGAGAATTTCGCCAAGTCGTGCCCATGTCTAGTTTAGAATCATATGGGGAATACATTTACAATATTTATTATCACAAGTTGTCTTCCTCCAGTGTTCTGCCTGACATGTTAATAATTTTGTACATCTGGGAAGGATAGGATCACTACGGAAAACTTACAATATACAAAACATATACATACCACGTAAGGACAGATTCACGGTATGGAACGAATGCCTTCTTCCTGGTCTGATTTTGTTCAGAAAGCGCTGAAATAACTTTCCCCAACGTTAACAAGGATTTATTTATACTCACACCTTCCTGTATGAAAGAAAACAGAAAAGCAACATGAGTTACCCAACAGATGGGTGATTTCTAGATTTTCTATCAGCACAAATCGCATTTTTTTCCAATGCTTATCATTATAGTGTGCAACAATGAATTAGATTAGCACATTTCACCAGTCATCTTCCATTAAAAATCTCTATATACTTCAAAGATCTGACCCAGCTCCCATTGAGTATATGAAAGTAAATTCTTATGTCTTCATTAGTGTTTCTATTTTTATGTATTCACAAGGAAGGAAGGAAACTCATAAGGTTGCATAGAGATTAATAGCCTTAACTAACATCATGGCACACCAGCCACATAGTGGCTGAAATCCTGTTCTTTATCATAAGCTAAATTGGAACGTTTGGTCGGTTTCTCTGTAGTAAACAAGCCATCCTTGCTGCAGGTCACAGGAACATTTATGCATGTGTGTGTGTTCCAAAATTAAGATTTAGCTTATGCTGAGCAACAAGATTTCAGCCATATGTCTGTGAAGATTCTCAGTCATCCCGGTGAGTTTGTCTGGAAGATAAGTCGTGGCAACTGGACTTCTTTTCTTGAGAGACTGAAGCGTTTCGCTGCTTATCCAAACAGTTTCATCAGTCTGACAAAGCTGTCTGGATGAGCAGCAAAACGGTTCAATCTCTCAAGACAAGAAGTCCAGGTGTCATGAATCAACTTCCAGATAAAGATTTCAGCTACTTAAAATTGTTTTCATAGTTCTTATTATAGCTATCTTCTTCTATGGTATAAACTCATTAACGGCACCATGTTAAGGAGCACATATTTCTGTTTGCTGCTCAGCTCAGAAATGTGGACATCCACTTTATTAATTTATTTATTTTATTTCAATCTCATCTTCAACTCAAAACTGGAACTCAAGGCCCACAAGGAAAAGAAATAAAAGGGACAAATGAAACCATGATAGAACTGAAATAAAAGCAATGAAAAAGCATGGCACTAAAGAGGGTAAAGCACCCGCCCTCTAAAAGGCCTTCCCTCAGCACCTATTCAATCGCCCAAAGAGCATCTGAAGGTAAAGGATTTTGTCTTGTAGAACAAAGGGGAGGGCCTGTCCTAGAAACTGGGAGCAGTCACCAAGAAAGCCTTGTCTTGCATTCGTCTCTGAGGCTGGCAGGACGAAGAAAAGGGTTTGTTCTGAGGACTTTGAAAGCCAGAGAGGGTCATATAGGAAAATATAGAATCAAAGAATCATACAGTAGTGAAGTTGGAAGGACCCTATATGGCCATAGTCCATCCTCCTACTCCATGCAAGGGTACAAATCAAAGGATACCTGCCAGGTGGTTTTCCAAATTTCTCTTGAATGCCTTCAGAGTTGGAGCACTCACCACCTCTTGAGGTAATTGGTTCCATTGCTGTAACTGCTCTAACAGTTAGGAAGATATTCAGCCAAAAGCTGGGTTCTCAACTTGAGCCCACTGTTGTGCATCCTGCACTCTGGGATGATCGAGAACAGCTCCTCCTCCTCCTCTGCATGACACAGCTTGAGATATTTGAAAAGTGCTATCATCTCTCCCCTCAGTCTTATTTTCCCCAGGCTAACATTCCCAGTTCTTTTTCCTCATAGGGGTTGATTTCCGGCCCCCTGATCATCCTTGTTGCCCTCCTCTGAACTTGTTCCAGTTTGTCAGCATTTTTCTTGACACACAGTGTCAAAACTGGACACAGTACTCAAGGTGAGGCCTAACCACTGAAAAAAAAGGGGGGGGGACGAGCACCTTGCAGGATTTGGAAATTATACTTCTGTTAATCCGGCCTAAAATAGTATTTGCCTTTTTTGTGACCTGTTGGCTCATATTCATCTTATGATCTACAAAAACTCCAAGATCCTTCTCATGTGTAGTATTGCTGAGCCAGGTGTCCTCTGTCCTCTAATTGTGCATTAGGTTTCTTCTTCCTAGGTGCAGTACTTTGCATTTATCCCAGTTAAATTTCATTCTCTTGCTTTCAGCCCAGTGCTTCAGCCTATCAAGATCATTTTGAATTTTGTTTCTGTCTTCCAGGTGTTAGCTATTCCACCCAATTTTGTGCCTTCCACAAATCTGACAAGCTTTCCCTGCACTCCCTTGTCCAAGTCATTAAGAAAAATGTTGAAGAGCACCAGACCCAAGACTGAGCCTTGGGGTACCCCACTTGTTACCTCCCCCCCCCACATAGAGAAGGAGCCGTTAATCGTCACTCTCTGATTACGATTCTGTAGCCAGTTGTGCATCCACCTCACACTAGTTTTAGCCAGCTCACTTCTAGTTAGCTTGCTAATCTGGATAACATGAGAAACTCCTTTAGATAATCACAGAAGTCAGGCTCAACTCCAGACCACTTTTCACATGAAGGTAGTAATTCTAAACTCAGTGAGATTTATTTTAAGTAGATACATATAGAATACTGCATACTTTCCTAAATGAGTTTAAACCACACCTTTATCTATATTATTCTATGTCCAGATTTGATACCTGTTCTTCGTGACGCCAATATTTATTTCTTTATGCTTGAAAAATTCAGATAGGCAATGCTTAATAAGTCTTGTTCACAGCTAGCTGTATGTTGGCAGATTACAATACAAATCCTTTTTTTACCTTCCGCCTTTCTCCGCTGGTCTGAGCTGTGCGGCAGCGCTCACTACCCGCTAGGTCTACAAGATTAACATGACTGATAATTCTGTGTTGATGCTCTTCTTTTTCTGCAGGGCCCGTCTGAAATAAAACCGTTACAGTGAAGCAGCTTCACTACCTAACCAGAAGGCTGTGGCTCAAGGTCTACAAAGCTCCAGATTGCAGTATCATGTAAATCTAAAATATAATATTTTTCCTTTTCACTCCCCTTTTCTTTTCCATTACTTTTGTCAACATGCTGAGACAGACTAACACAGCTACATCTGTAAAACATGGTACAGCTCTGTAACATATAAAACTTCATGAAATATGATCGCAATTGGATCCACAGCATCTAGTCCTAGGAATCTGATGGGATGTGGCTGGCTGATTTTAATTTATGAGCCTTAGGCCAAATGATTTTTGCTATATTTGTTCTTCTGTAGAAGTGTTACCTTACTATTATCCCACCCAGGTCAATGCAGAGTCTCCTAAAAACTAAATGATATCATTACATTAGAAAATGAGAGTACAGGAGATAAAATGTGTTAGTTGAAGCATACTGTGCAGGCAACTTTTTTGCATAGGAAATTATTTCACTTTGGAATATAAGATTTGCTGACGTTCAGACCATTAACAATAAATAATTCCAACTGACAAAGAATTGAGAGAAAGGGACACCCCACAGAACCCAATGCTCCAATCCTTCATGATCATTTTCCTACTCTTAAGTAACTGTATAACCCTTATGGAAAATCTAGGATATAGCTGCACACAGAAAACTATTTACATTTCTCATCACCCCAGTTGAGAAAGATAACACTATCCCGTTGCCCAAGTATAGGGCAGAAAGGGAAGCACCCCACTGTTGTGGTAGGTTTCCCATTGTCCAGCTCGTTCTATGACAACTTGCAAAAGTTACAACATTTAAGGGTTATGCAAGCAAAAAAAAAGAGTAAAACACAGTGCATATGTTTTCCTCTATTCATAAATAAATAAAGAGAATAATTTCCTGTGTTTCTTCTGTGTTTCATTCCCTGAAGCTGAACAGTGGGAAATGAATGATGCCCTCTATGTATGTCAGTGAGAAAGGAAAAGGCACCTTCTTGAAAGTTAAAGACAATTGTTTGCTTGGAAGTCACACCATACCTTTGTTTGTGTCATCACCAGGGTAAAAACAGAATGGGACCGAGAACTTTTGTCATTCATGCCTGTGGAAGCAGTAGCCCTGTGTTTATTTCCTAACTGGAGCCAACGCTAATAAACAGAGAAGACATGAACACTTTGAGAAACCAGGTGGAGGCCTTAAAAGTTAAAATAAGAAGTCAAATAATCAGCTTAAACAAAGAAACATAAAATTCACAGAACCATGATTAAGATGGATTTTCACCTGCCATAATGTTGACTAATATGATTTTAATCCAATGCAAGATGTGAACAATAGAAGTGAATATGTCGACAGAAAATTATGGAAGAAATCCATTGTTCATCCCTAGCCAGTAAAGGCAATGTAGAATCCTTCTAGCTTTGCACATGTAGAGAACCATGTGGAACCACTTCCTAGAAGCTAATATTGCCCGTTCGACACCAAACATATGATTGGATTGTACATCTTAATGGAAGCTGCTCTTTGCCTCACCTGCCAACTTACACTTCACCAGGGCTGTACAAGATTCCCCCCCCTTTTCTCCAAAATATCCTGCATGCCAGGATTTGGGAGAAGGTCCAAGCTACTATGGATGTCCTGCCCTCGACTGCCCTACTCAGCTCTTGCAAACTTAAGCCTATGGTTTCCTTTAGGGAGTCAGTACATCAGATATTTGGTCTTCTTTTCCTGCTGCTTTCAGACATTACAAGCAATATTGTCTTTTCCAGAGAATCTTGCCTTCTCTGGAAAATCTTGTGCCTAAAGTAGGACAGTCTCAGTGTCAACATTTTGGCTTCTAGAGATAGTTGAGGTTGGATGTAATCTAGGACCCAATTGTTTGTCTTTCTGGCCATCCAGGACATTTGTAAAACTCTCCTCCAACATGTCAAAGCTTCCTTACTTGTCCAGCTTTCACACCCATACATGGCAATTAGAAATACAAGAGACACATCGTAAGATTTATATGGCACCTTAGAGACATTGTTTTTTTTTTCATTTGGCATATATTTTTGTGGAGTACAATCCACTGTGCCAAGTTAAGAGTGAAAACATAAAGTCTAATGAGAAAAAAACAAAGAACATTGGGCATCGGTTGGAGTATTTAATAATATACCTTCACCTCTGGGCAAAATGTACCGTATGTTTGTGAAGAAACACATATATCACTGAAGTTTCCAGTGGTCTTACATGAAAGAAAACTGATTCAAACAAAAGGGCTATATTTCCAGCTCTTATTGCTACATGGAGAACTGGAATTAGTTACCATCCTGCACTCACCGATAACCGATTCTTGCATGTATTATGTGCTTATTTGCTTATTTTACTTGTTTGTTCTACTGTTTATTTAATTTGGATTGTTGTTTGTTTCTTATTTGCATTTATGTAAACCACCCAGAGTCCCTTCTGGGAAATCGGTGTAGTATAAAAAAGCAATACTAGTGGAGATGGGCAAGATGTATCATGTATCAACATATGGGGCTGTGTTATATTTTCTATGGGGCAGCTGCATATGCTGTTCTGTGTGCGTTGCACTGGCAGACCTACATTCACACATATAAATTATGTCTCATCATTTTCTCTCAGCAGTAACCCAAACCTGGACTGGTGGTGGTTCTATTGTTACTGGTGCTTTGATTGAACTGGTTTGTGACTTTCTGTTTGTCTTCTGTTTAAACGTATGTTTTATTTTGTTGTGACTCAGTTCTGAGACTGCAAGGAAGCATCTCCTCCAGGGAACAGAAGTCAATAAAAATAGGGAACAGGTAAATAAAAATAAAGCCTTTGATGATTTCTGACAAAGGCTTTGGGGAAGTAAAAAAAACGGAAGACGTGACCCACCAAGTAACTTTGTATCAGCACCCAATTCTTGATACATAGAAGTAATTGTGACTTTGACTATTTTAGCATTTACCTATCAAGAACCAGGGATGAAACCAGAACTACCTTTTCCATTGCTTTCTATCAGGAATGGATGGCTCTGCACCACACACACACAAGCCATAACAAAATGGTGCCTCAGAAAGTCTACCTGTGTTTTCTTAGAGGTATGTGGACCATTCTGACATTTTTTGAAGGCCCCGGCACTCATGACTCTAATCATTTTCCTCCATTTCCCCCAATTAGTTTATGCAAGGGAGCTTTATCAATTTAAAACAAAATAGTAAGACAAAACATGAGGATATAAGTATTGCAGAATGGGTACAGCAACCCAGCAAGATCCAGGAATGGATATGGGTGATACCAGGGCTTCTGAAATTTGTCCACCCATGCTCCTAATCTTTTTATGATCACTGGAAACTAAGAACAAGAGTTTTACAGTATATAGGCACTTCAAAGGCTTGTGTACTCATATAATCCAAACAACCAAACAGCAAACTCTTACCTGGATATCAGAGTAAGACTTAACAACATTCCTAGGAGGGAGGAAAACAGTATTTTTTACTTATTAAGAAATATATAAACACAAGTAAATCCTACCAAGTGTGTTGTTAACTTATATGTCCAGGTATCTTCAAGTGAAGCTAAAAAAAGATTCCTCACAAAAATCAAGCCATAAAATAATCTGTGTATGTAACGGAAGCCTACTTCTGCACACAAGATTGCAGAAATTTGCCTATTTGGGAGAATGAGGCCTCCAGTACAAATGACACCATATTATAAAATATGAGAATGAGAAGCCATAGAATGTTTGCAGTCCAAAGTCTGTGAGAATAGAGAAAGTGAGATGTTTGGCTAAAATTAAAATTTGCAAAAGATAAACAGGGTATGGTCAAGACTAAACAATCTATTCAGAAGATGGAACAGTCCAGAAAACAGGTGGGCTGGCTGGAAAAAGAGAGCATAGCAGGGAATGGTATGTGGAAGACACAGAGGTCTGAGGGAAAGCGTTTTTCTGACAAGAGGCTATGAACGAAAAACGTACAGGACCAATAAGAAGTCTAGCTGAGAAGTCTAAAAAGATTAAGTAAGCAATTCAAAGTAACCAACAAACTTCTTGAATGTAGCCTTCTGCTTTGTGTTTGCTTTCTAACAAAGCCATGTAACCGGTCAGTAGACATATATGAATTGAGGCACAATTCCACAAACGTCCAGACTTACACAGAGAGGTCTTCCACGTAAGGGCCAAAGACCGGATGTTCTCTTACATGAAGCTGTTAACCAGAAGAGACAGTGTTGACTAGAAACATGAATCAGTCAGAAAGCCATTTCTTTTTTAAAAATCTACACGCAAAATACAACATCTGAAAATCCTGTTTCAAATGTGATCTGTGTTCAAAGCACACGTTTGTTGCTTTTAGGTGCCATCAAGTCACTTCCGACTTAAGGGAACCCTATGAATGATCAGTCTCCCAGATATCATGTACTCAACAGCCCTGCTCAGCTCCTTCAGATTCAAATATGTAGCTTCCTTTAGGGGGTTAACCCATCTCATATTTGGTCTTCCTCTTTCCCTGCTGCCTTCTACCTTGGCCAGAATTATTATCTTGTCCAGAGAATCCTGCCTTCTTCTGATGTGTGCCCAAAGTAGGACAGTTTCAGTTCTAACATTTTTGCCTCCGGAGGTGGTTCAGATGGATTTGATCGAGGACCAACCCACTTGTTCATCTTCCTGGCACTCCAGGGTCATTTAATTTGAACACCACAAAAAGGAGTCAAAATAAGAATTACAATAATGTGCAAACAAAATTTTAAGATGTTTAAAAGCCCAGCCCAGTTTTTTAAAAATTCAGAATATTAAAATAATACAAAAAGGCAATCCTAAATTCAATTAGATGCTTTTTAACTGACTCCATGTCTGTGTAGAATTTTCTTATGCATAAGTAGCTCACCCTTGGGTCTGAGACCCACAAGGTAGGATTTGCAATTAAGTACTCGGGTCTTTTAAAGGAGAAATAAATTTAATAAATAAATACTGTCTGGATCTGAACAGAAAACAAGAGCTTATATAATCCAATTTCTACTCCTTTAAGATGGAATCCTTCAACTACTTACCTGTTTCTGTGCTTCTAGCAGCTGAAATTGGAAGTTAATCAGCAAAAATAATCTAGTTTCAGATTTATCAGGAAACCTTTTAGGAATACTACTCTGGCTGAAATCCACTACAGTGGTACCTCTACTTAGGAATTTAATTGGTTCCGAATGCATGCTCTTAAGTTGAACAACTCTTAAGTAGAGGAGCCCTATCTAAAAATAAAAATAAAAATTTAAAAAATCCCAAAAATAAAAAATATGTAAATAGAGCAGACTGGATTTAAAATTTGTAAGGCAGCAGTTAAAACGCCAACTGTTTTATGCTCTTAAGTCGAATTGCTCTTAAGTAGAGGTACCACTGTACTAAGTCTGAACCAGTGCAGGCCCATAGGATTAGTAGGGATTTGGTGCATCACATCCTCCAAAGATTTCACTGATTCGACGTGCATACTCAAGTTGTGATTTACTACTGGATATCAGCTACTACAGTATATGCCAGTGTTGGAGAACCTATGGCACGGATGCCAAAGATGGCACTCGGAGCCCTTTCTGTGGGCACCCAACATTGCCCCTTCACAGCCACCTGTATTCAGGTTAAATTGCTGTATTGGCACTTGGCGAAAAATTAGTGGGTTTTGAATTGCATTTTGGCCAATCAGGTCCGCCATCACTGGTATATGCTAACAGTACATATAGAGCATAAACAGGAACTTACAGGTTGTTTCTCCTGCCCATTTTCACGACTGAAGACGAGCAAATCATGGATTTTTTCATTGTAAACTTCAAAATAGCTCATTTCAAGATGATAAGGGCTCTAATGGAAAGAAAAACAAACATGTGCATTTTAGAAAAATATGGAGAACAAAGATTGCTACTTCCCTTCATAGATGCAGCAGCGTTTTTTGCCTTCATGTAATGTTATCGTGGAAAAGAGACTCCAAGTGAGTGTCGGAAAACGACACAGTCCCAGGGACAGGGCACACTGAACGGGAGACTCTCACTCGCTGGGTTTGTCGTGATAGAACAGCAAAAGGTGAATTCTCCTCTCTGCTCCACTTCTCAAAAATACCAGCAAGTATTCGCTAACAATATAGTATCACACTGAAGTTCCTTTACAATTGCCCGTTTTTCTCCTATTAATGCCTTAATAGCTAGATTAACATCCTTCTTACAATTGTTTGTGATACACAGATTCATGTTAAATGTACCAGAGCAGAGATATAAACTTCTTTAAACAATGCTGTGACCAAGGATCATGGCACTAGAAGCCAAGCGACTTCCAGGTTCCCTTCTGCCAAAAAATAAATAATCTCAGATGTTCCAAAGCTTCAGGTGCTTCAGTTCAGGTACCTCAGTTCATATGGCAGGTTTACCTACATTACTATTCTTATCAAAGAAAAATAATTAAACAGTTTTATAGTATCAGGAACAGAAGCTCAAGATTAGATCAAGGATGGTGCTGTGGTGTTCATAAATTTAAAAGAAAAAACAGCATAACAGAAGTGTGAAAAACAGTGGGCTGAAGAAACCGAACAGGTGTCTATACCAAGTATTTTATTGCATCCATTTTATGACAGCATTAAGATCTACCCAGTTTCAACACCTGAACACCTATTTAGGTGTTGAAAACTTTAGGAACAATTTGATACAAGTTGCAGTCACGGACTATCAAAATAACTCTTTAAATAGCTTATTTAGGTGTTGCAATTTGGAGGAACAACCTGATACAAATTAGTCTTGGGCAACATAAGATGAGCAGTTTTGAGGAGGCATTAGGATGCAAGTATGTGACCCTTAGTCACAGCTCAGTCTACGGATGTTTATCCATTGTTACTCTTAAAAATAATGTATGCATTACAAATGGTTATGAAGATGTTACTGGGCCATCAAGATTTTCGTTCTGTACTTTACAGACAGAATCACAGAACTTAAATGGCGGATAATTTCACTCAGATTTTTTTTAACACAGTGGTAGTTTGACGTAGAAATACTGTATGTCCACATCAAGCTACTTCCCACCATATGTGAAATAAGAATCTTCATGGAGTGAGCATTAGGAAATCTGGTAAAAGACTATTCCCTTTTCAAGTATAAAAACAAAAAAGAGCTTGCAAATAAAAATTAAGAAGGTCTTCTCGACGTTAAAGGCTGTTCAACAGTGGTATGGACTTCCTCAGAAGGTGGACTCTTATTCATAGAAAGCTGCTAAAATAGGAGCTTTTCAAACTCTCCTTCATTGGAGCGACATCAATCAAGAATGCTTAAACCATGGATTCCCTGCATTGTCAGGGGGTGGAATTTCATAACCCCTGGGGTTCTTTCCGGTTCTACAGTTCTGTGAAGCTATAATCCTGAATCTCAAGAACGTTCTTCCCCCTCTGAGCCAAAATATAATGTTCAGTCCAATACTGGTGAAGAGTCATATTGGAGTACCTTTGGTGTTTCTCTTTCTTGTATTTGCTTGAAAAGATCTTCACAGAATCTTGGGATTATTCCTTGTTCATCATCATCAAACCCCATCATCCTGCAGTGACAAACAGTGTTTCTGCAGGCTTAAGTTTTAATTCCGCAGAAGCAGACTTTGGAATTCTCTAACCTAGCCTCAGTATATATAGCAGTGGTGGTGAACCTCAGCACTCCAGGTGTTTTGGACCACAACTCCCAGAATTCCAAGCCTGTATTGCCAATGACAAAAGACTGTGGGAGTTGTGGTCCAAACCATCTGGAGTGCTGAAGGTTCACCTGAAGAAGACTGTCAAGTCTACTACGATTTTTAAAAAAAATACTGCATAGTCAAAATTTGATGTGATGCCAATTAAAATACAGGCATCTTAGTCCTTAAGGTGCCAGAAGCTTTTGCACTGGTTTTGCTGCAGCAAAATAAAAGTTAATCAAGATTTCTTTATAAAGTTGCCAATGTTTGCATGCTTGTAGAAATGCAGTACCTTCTTCTCTAAATGATCCAAAACCAAATTTACTTACAGGGAAAGCAGGGAGAATTCCTGTTTGCATAGTTATCTAAGTATAGTACATATTCTGGTGCTGGAAATAATTCATTTAATTAATTTAAACAAACTGAACATTTTGTATCCTTCCTTTTCATATTCTGTGTCTCCCTACAGATCCCGTCTGCTCTAGGGAAGGTTTAGAAAATCTCAAGATGGGAGAGGGTGAGCCTTTTATATTCATTTATTTATATTCATTTACTTATATACTGCTCCATCTAGCCTATTGGCTACTCTTTTATAGCAGAAAATCACCACTGGATTGCTGCTGTCAGGACTGGAGCCACTAGCCATGAGTCAGGAATAATGTTGAATATTAAAGGTTTCCATGCCAGGGCTCCCAAAGGTTTGCCTGGGGCGAAACAGAGCTCTTAAAAAACCTTAGAGCCTGAATGGAGGGGCAAGACATGAAATATTCCATTTGTTTAAATTAATTTACTTCTAGTGTCCAGACCCAGTTTATGCCAGAGGTTTGTTTTTGTCCACTGTATCTTTGGTGCTAGCTAAATGTAGCATCAGGTGACTCTGGCAGGTAGATCTATATCAGCGTTGGTGAACCTATGGCACGGATGCCAAAGGTGGCACTCGGAGCCCTTTCTGTAGGCACCCAACACCGCCCCTTCATAGCCACCTGTATTCAAGTTAAATGGCTGTATTTGTGAAAAATTAGTGGGTTTTGAATCACAGTTTGGGCACTCGGTCTCTAAAAGGTTTGCCATCACTGGTCTAGCTTATGAATACCTTTGTTGGATTATTGGATTGAGGTAGTCATTCACCCCAGATCATTTAATGATCTTTGGCCAAGGTGGATTTGATTTAAATCAGATTGATTTAAATAGCAATTTTAATAGCAATGTAATTTAATCGCAGTTTGGGCGCTCGGTCTCTAAAAGGTTCTCCATCACTGATCTATATCATCATCTCCTTATTGGAGATGGGTGGCTAAGGCTTGTAAGAGGCCACTTCATGATTAGATGACTTAGCCAAGATCTGAACCAGAACCTAATGTCTTAGCCAACATGTAACCATAGTTTATCAGACAACATATAATAGTTTAGAAGAGAGTGTTTATAATGTATTTATTTGGCTTATGTAATCTCTTCCATAGAAATTTAAACAGAATTTTCTCCAGAGCATTAGTTTGTCTCACTTAAAATTGATTTAATACTTCAACAAGATTTGTATCCATAATTTAAAAGGAAAAAAACCCTACAGAGATAAACACATGCTCGGTCCCTGTCCATAAAGGGCTAGAGCCACTCCAACTTACGTGTATGACTTTCCGGAGCCAGTCTGTCCATAGGCAAAAAGACAGGTATTGTAGCCTTCAAATGCCCCTTCTAGAAGAGGAACAGCCAAAGACCGATACACCGTCTCTTGGCTCGCAAAGTTGGGACTCTTATCAAAAGACCAGAATGAAAAGTCAAAAGTGAAACTGTACACTTGTTTTGTATTTGGATGGTGCACAACCGTTTCTTGCCCAGTCATGGAAATAATCTGGAACGCCTCTTCATTTTTGTCTCTAAATAAAAGTACAAAATGAGAGTGGTTTACAGGGGAGAAAAACTGAATGTACCAGATTTAAGATCATCACAGTAACCTCAAGCTCAATGCCTAACCAATGTGCTACAATTTGCAAAAAATATCTAAGTTAATATTTAAGTTACATCTTCCTTGTGCAGACAGAAAAGCAGACTGGCTAAAATTCTGTTACTTTGTTATGCAATCAGCAGGCAAACGGCATAACATTAACTTGCTTCCAGCTGGCAATCAAAACATCACTGGTGCAATTCTTCAGGATGGCCATGTCTATGGCTTGGCATATGCTTCAGAATCCTGAAGGGGACTCTTTAATTGCTGGCTGGAAGCAAGTGGCTTTTTATGCCCTTTGCCTTCCAACTCTGTAACAAAGGAATAGGAGTTCACCCACTATGTTCTTGCAGGATGTAATGAGTACCTCTCCCAGCATTGTTTTCTTTTCTTTTCTCAACTCTTTTCAGTACATTCAAAATACTGTTTAGACTCCAATGCTAGACGTTATGCAAGAAAAACTGAAAACAATATGGTTTGCTGTAGCAAAACCACACATGTAGGATTACAGCATTCATGGAATGCCTTTGCACTTCTTATGTTTTTGATAAAAGCATGTATTCTTCCAAAAATCAAAGGCTGAACTAGTAAAAGCTTCAAGATGGGGAGGGGGAGAACAGCAGGCATTATGGAATATCAGGAGCCCAATGGCTAAAACTGCATATTGGGGGTGGTGAGAATTTGACATTTTTATGGCAAGCCTATGGCAAAGGTGGTGGCCCATCTAAATTTCAAAAGCCATAATGTGGTGGTACTCAGAATATGGAAAATTATATTTTTGGACTACAACTTCCATATTACTCTAGCCCACAAGGGCAGATTCTGAGTAATATAACCTAAAAAGGAACTTTTATATCACAGACTCCAGAAATAAAAAGGCTGAACTCCTGTTGCACAGCTCTGCATATACAACACTAATGGTGTTATCATCATCAGCAAATCACTGCTGATCGAAGGCTTCATTTGGCAATGTCGGGGTACACATGACTTGGTCACATCGTGTACAAGTCATGTGTGCCCCAAAATGGCCTTTGGTCACCACTCAGTTGCCAGTGATTATGACATCATCTCCATTGCACATGCTGACCACCCAAACAGAGTTCCAAAAGTATGTACAATATAAATGAATCAGCCTCATTATGCGGAAGATAAGCTGCAGACCATGCTCGGGGCTACTGAGATGATGACATGATGACCAGTGTGATGGCAATGGTACACTACTCCTTGAACGTCCCACATACTGGGAAAAGGATGTAATGGGATTACTATGTGTAGGAAGCAACCTGATGATACCTAACATATCTATTCCATCATTCTTTCAAACTACAAAAATGAGGCAAATATCCAATCCTAACTGGAAAGCAAAATTCCCTTGTAATGCAGGAAGCAAGATAAAAGAAAATGTTATGGCCTCCGTATTAGTAAAGCTGGAGATTCACTGTTCGAGTTCACTTGGTAAAGACCCAATGAAAGTCCAACTGTGTGGTGATTCCATTCCCCCATATCTCTGAACCCCAAAGTGGCTCATGCACAAGGAAGCTGAGATGACCGGATTCCCAGAAGTCCTAGGGCCAGTAGGGACCGATGTGCTGAGCTAGGCTTGAGGAGGCAGCAAAACAGGATGGTAAGGCCAGAGAAAAACAGGATATCAGGATACATCTGCTCAGGCCCAGAAAAGCCCTTCCTGCCCTCATCAATAACAAGCCAATATGGTCCTCTGGATAGTGCATTTCCCTCCCACCGATGGAATGTATACTGTCTTTCCTCTCTCTATTGTTCTGCTCTTATCAATAAAGACCAGTATCTCAGGCAGTATTATCAACACACACACACACACACACACACACACACACACACACACACACACACACACACACACACAGCCATGCACACAGCCGATGCAGACACAGAGAGACATGCAGACCCTCCAGCCAGAAATGCTGCCTGAGGACCAGAGTTGATTGCATCCCAAAAGCTCTTCTGTCCGCTTAATCCATAACGCTGCACAACTACTCATATTTTTCGATGCTCCCATGACATCCCCACTTTTCCAACCCAAAATTACAGTTTGCAACAGTGTGGTTCTCTCCTTGGCTAACTTCCGTGTATAAGATGACCCTCAAATATTAGTCTAACAATTTTAGATTAAAATATAGTCTTATACATGGAAAAATACTGTATGCAGCTTTGCGTGGGATGTCAACAGCATGTTGTGCTTCTCAACATATGAATGAAAGGAGATGACATCTAAAGTCCTAGTTTTAGTTCTTGGGGGAAGCGGCGCTTACATACCTGCTGCTCAAGGGACGGACTCGCACAGCCACGGTCACTTTACTGTTTTCTATCTTGAAAGGGTCGTCTTTAGTGCACACGTTCGGCACCAGAGGATCTTCTTGGAGAAAAGACTGCGTGACACACGTTGCATTTTCTGGCACGCTTCCATTTTTATTACATAGAATGGATGCATTAGAAGTACTAGCTTTCTTTTGCGGCATTGGTTCAAGAGCTGGCGTCTTGTTCCTCTCACTGGGAGCCGCAGGACTTTTCCCGTGCGGAACAGATCCACGCTTGGGAGTCCACTTAACTCCTTCTGCTGGACCTCTCCTTGGCGTCTTCTGCCTTTCCCAATGTCCGGCTTTCATAAATCTGCCCTGCAGCCTTTCCGTTCCATTGTCCTTACTGACACTGCATTCTTCCGCCCGTTTTATCCTATCTTCCATTTTTGCTGTCATGAAAAGTGACGATCTTGGGACCTTGTTTTGACTCTGAAAATCAGCCACAACTAACCTGTGCTTCAGAGGTGTACAGCTAGCAGCACCAGTGGAACCACTCTGACTAACCTGCACATGATTTTTCATTTCAGGATTTGGCTTCTCCTCTCTGCAGCTTCTAAGTGGTTGATGGCCACTCTTAAGAAGGGGAGCCTGACTGCTATTAACCTGTGATGCAAATAAAGTTGTATCGGCCTTCTCTGGTAGAGACATGGCATTTTCTCCTCTGACCTCATCGGGGTCCTTTGTTTTATCCTTCCCATTTGATTCAGTCCTCAGACGGCGCTGCAATATTAACTTTGTTTCTGTTTTTGTACTTTCGCCATTGCATGTTGTAGTTGTATCAGGCAGTCCTTTGCTTGTCCCAGTTCTTCTTTGGAGGGTCCGCCTGCCTCCATGGGTAGATGTAGGTGAGGCATTAGCCAGCCTGTGGCAGGCAGAAAGCACATAGGTGCTGTTCAGTTCCTTAGTCTTAGCCTGGGGCTGTGAAACTGGATTGCATTGCTTATTCTCTGATACACTGGGTGCAAACTGTTGTCCAAATCTGTCCCTAGCACAGGGCTTTTCTGTAGCACGCTTCTGTGAACTGGCCACACTAATATGGTTTCCCTTTGGAACAATATAGATCGGCATTGAGGCACCCAACAAGCTGTAACTGCCGAGTTAAAACTTTCCTGTATACTGCCTTTCTGAACAACACATTTGACTTGTGTTTTCTCTGCAGTACAGTGTAAAATGTGTCACCATGGGATCTGTTTAAAAACACACAATTGTTATTCTCAAATACACACTCAGTTATTCCATAGATGAATGAGGTTACGTTATATGCCTCCCTGACAAGTTTGGAGAAAGCAGCATTTAGATGTTTTACTTACATATTTATCACTCATTATTTTTTTTAAAAAAGTTAAAATTAAAATTTAATCCAAATTCATTGCAAACATATTAAATTGTGTACTTTGTAAAAACAAAAACCTTGTCATTGTACAGTATACCCAATAGTCAGGAATGAGGCCAGTGGGACGTACTTCTAACTAGATATACCAATGACTAGTTACCACACACTTTCTATGGTAACGGGGGAAATAGAGAAAAATATTTTACCTAACATTTAAAGTATTATGGACAAATAGATTGTTTGCTGTATTTATTATTGCAGCAAATTAAAAGGATATAGGAATGCAAAACTAAAACCTAAATGATTTTCCATGGCACTGGCAACTGGTATGGGGGTCAGTATTTAGCATGATTAAACACAGGTGACAAGGCTCTTGCGCCTTTAATGGTGATGTGAAAGACATTATTTATAACTAACTACTTTAATAAATAATAAATAATCTAATTTTTCTAACCAACTAGTCACTCAGCTTCAACTTTGGGATCTGTTTAAGATTTGACCAGTCCAATACGTCTAACTCTTGACCCTTGGACAAGCTAAGGGCACTTAGGATGCATATAGAAAATCCTTGCATGCATATAGAAAACTAAACAATAGTTTCCAGGAACTGCTCATCAGCCTTTCCTGAATACTGACCAAGTGTCTTGGGGTGAGGGGTAGGGTGGAGAGAAGATTTGTGGCTTCTCTCCAGGATTCAGAGTTAAACTTCCCTGACACGTGGAAGCTCCAACAGGCTATCATTACTACTGTACATTATACAGGGTATGTAAGTCAAGGTAACACAAACAAATGCCTGAACCCAAAATATTGCCAGATGCAGTGGAGTGTTTGCGGACTTTAAAAGAATGAAGAAAAGCAGGCCTCTGGGTGGGACACTGTTAGCTTCTTCACGTGTGAAAATACAGCAGCATTGTTAAAAGAAGCGATTTTGGCTTGTGGGTTAACTTCCGCAAAAAAAAAAAAAAGTCTCCTCTCGCTCCCTCCCTTCCGCGGGAAGGTGAGAAAGACCCTCCGCCGCAAGAGAGAGAGAGAGAGAGAGAGAGAGAGAGAGAGAAATTGAGAGTCCTCAAGCCGACACTTCCAACTCCCACCGAGTCCGGCTGGCCTGATGAGTGGGCAGGATTATGGGAAATGTAGTCCCAAAGGCACGCAAAAAAAAAAAGGTTTCCCCACCCTAAACCCAGAGGAAGCAAAAGCCGATCCAACTGGTCGGCACATCCCGGGGAGAAACCCTGCAATCGTCACCAGGGGAGAAAAAACATCCCGAGACACCCAGGGGAGAAGGTGGGGGGGGATACCTGGTGGGCAAGGTAGTCCCTGGAAGACCCCCCCTTTGCCTTACCTGTCCTCTACCAACAGACGGTCCCTCCAGCGGCATCTCCCTTTCCTCCATTCGAATGCGCCGCCGCTGGCTCCGATTGGCTGATAGGCGCGATGACGTCACGGGCAGTCCCCGCGAGGGACAAATTGAAGGAGGAGAGCGGCTCTAGCTAGCGACACCTCCGGTTCCCAAAGGGGCGTGTTCCGTCCCGGCAGTAGGGACGACCCATGATGGACCGAACGCTATATAGACATAATGGACGGCCATTTCCCCTCCTCCACACACGATGCTGACCTTTTGAGTGACGGCCGCCTGGGACAAGAGGGACAGGGCCATGCAGAAGGGTCTGAAGCGCGACGTTGTCCTCCCAGAGTTTCTTAAAATTACATTTGATGGTTGCTTGTTGATCCCCTGCGTGGAGACGCAGCCCTTTTTGCCAGTTCAGCTGTTGGTGCCCTGCAAACATGATGTAAGGGCAAGCATGACAAACCCAATGTCCCCCCATCACCACCTCCAGGAGACACAAAAAGTAGCTGAAGGTCGTCGGGTCTGTATCTTGTGTGAAATGAGAGAATCTGAAGACCAGTCCACTCCAATGTTTTACACCAGGAACAGCTTCAAGAAATACAGTGTTACAGTATATGAGTGTGTGTGTGGTATGTTGGATAGAGTGGCAAATTAGAACTTAGGGTTCAAATTCTTTCTTAGACATGGAAATGCACTAGCTGCTGGTGGTAAGGGTAAGTTGACAATAAGTTGATAGCTGAGTTGTTTAGACATTAGGTTGGGGGCTCACAACCTCACTGTGCCTTCATGACCAGTGCTGGGCTTGTTGACCCATAGGGTCCCTTCCAGCTTTGCAATTCTAATTTCTAAGATAAAACTACCGTTAATCTTTAAGCATCTCACTTACAGTACTTTAAAAGGCCTATTAGGGGTGTCATAAATTGGATGCAACTCCATGGCGCAATGTAACTATATACTGTTTCTGGGAAAATCAGTTTCTCTCTCAGATGCAAAGATTTCAGCTGAACTTAAAAGAAAGACTGGGATGTGGCAGATGACATCCTAGTATTCCCTGCTAAGTAGAAAGCCTTGGAATTCAGCCCTAGCTATGACTGTAGAAGACTATTGGCAGCCAACAAACTTTTCTGTATATTTTCACACAAAGGTGAATAGAAATAGGTATAGTATATACATTTTTTCATTTTATTTATTTAGCAGGCCTTACTACCAAGTGGAACAAATACTAAGAAAAAGAAAATATAATTTATTTTATTTTATTTCTTCCTCTCAGACTTTGAAAAAGAAACAAACCGAAATGTCACTATTGGACATAATGAGTCTTACTAAATGCTCACAGAGGCATAGAAACTATGAATCCCCAATCAAACTACATGGAAGTCATCTCACATGATAGTCCTCGGGCAGAGAAGCTGTATAGCTCAAATCACCTTTTGTGAAGCTGTATAGCTCAGATCACCTTTTGTTTATAAACTACAAATATTTTGTGGGAAAGCCAACAGCCTAGAACCATCTGAATTTTCCTAAAGAGTCTGTTTTTCTGTCCATTGTCTTTGGATTAGCTAGATCTAGGGCAGAACAGGACCAGATCACTATAGTCATCTTAGCTGGATACCAGATCAAGAGACACACAGTAGCGATATTGACTGTTCTGAGGGAAGATTCTGTGTGTCTTCTGGAGCAAATCTTTTTTTATCTCTGCCTGAACCCTCCTCCCTCTAATCCCTGCCAAGCCTAGGGGGTTGACTTAATTTCTGAACTGAAATCACTTCCTTATCACCCAGAATCTAGAATTTGGCCAGAAAAATCCTGCTAGTCTATGTTGCTCCCCTCAATTCTTAGTTTCCAGTTTAGGAAATATGTTAGCCTGTACTCTTGTGTGATCCTTGGCCAAGAAGTCCATTATTTGTTCTAGCTGAAATTCCAACACACCCCAGCTTCAAGATGGTCTAACACAACTAAGGAGATATAATATTCATCACCTTAATCAATCTTCCGGGATTAACTTCCTCACACAATTTCCTCCCCCAACACACCCCCCCACCCACCCACCCACCCCCCCTCTCTCTCTCTTACTTCCCTTTGTGTGTATGTGTGTGGCTTATGGACAGATCCTTCCTCAGAGCACCTCTGCTAACAGTCTGTTCAAGCACTGCAGAACTTTCCAGTGCAGCCCGAAATCACTCAGCCATGCGAGTTTGGTTCTTTTCTGTCTGTGTTTCTCCATATAAGTTATAAGCTTTGTTGTGAATTTTTGCTGTATTTTGTGTTCAATAACATTACTGTTGCAAACAGCTCTATGTGAGTGTGCAATATTGAGCCCAATCTGTGTCAAGACCCATTGCTGCCATGGTTCAAGGCTCCCTCGGGGATCCAAATATGTATTAAAGTTCAGACTTGTGCTCTAAGAGCATGCTTGGTAAAGCCATGTTTTAGGAATGTTAGATTGCATCTTCGTTATAAACACACACACATACTGGAGTGTAGTGTGTGTGTGTGTGTAGGAATGTTAGATTGCCTCTTCATTATAAACACACACACATACTGGAGTGTAGTGTGTGTGTGTGTGTGTGTGTGCAGGAATGTTAGATTGCCTCTTCATTATCAACACACACACATACTGGTGAGTGTGTGTGTGTGTGTGTGTGTGTGTGTGTGTGTGTGTGTGTGTGTGTGTGTGTGTGTGTGTGTGTGTGTGTGTGTGTGTGTGTGTGTGTGTGTGTGTGTGCTACCAGGATCCATGTTTTTGCTACCCTCCACCCACCCAAAATACAATCAAATTATTACTCCCAACCACAGCAGATGCATTGAATCAAAGAGATTTGTATAGATACTGGCCTGACCGCTCCTTTCCAGTCAATGGGTCTAAGGTAGTTGGGACTGACAATGATGTTGAGTACAAAGTATGAAATGGTTCATACTCGGTGACAAAAGCCAGAGTGGATAAAAATTATTTTTTAAAAAATAAATTGATTTAAATTACTATACAATTTTTTAAGTCAATTCTTTTACTTAAATTATCAAAACAATCAATTTTAAAAAAATTAAATTGCTATTAAAATTGCTATTTAAATCAATCTGATTTAAATCAAATCCACCTTGGCCAAAGCTCATTAAATGATCTGGGGTGAATGAGTACCTCAATCCAATAATCCAACAAAGGTATTCATAGGCTAGACCAGTGATGGCGAACCTTTTAGAGACCAAGTGCCCAAAACTGTGATTCAAAACCCACTAATTTTTCACAAAGTGCCAATAGAGCAATTTAACCTGAATACAGGTGGCTGTGAAGGGGCGATGTCGGGTGCCCACAGAAGGGGCTCTGAGTGACACCTTTGGCACCCGTGCCATAGGTTCACCAACACTGGTCTAGACTGTTGTTTTGATATTTTATAAAGAGACTGGATACAAATGTGACAAGGAATCCATTAGACGTAAAATACGATCCTATCCAAGGTAAGTTGAGTAACACTGATTTCCAGGTCAGGGATCGAGCTGCCATCAATATGTAATTGCCAAGTGCTTTATACAAACTAGAATACAGGCACAAAATTAAATACTGTACTACAATCCAGCACATTTTATAAGTTACATAAAACCATAACATTTACAAATAATAACACCACTCGTTACTTTTGAGAAGTACTTTTGTCGTGTTTTCTAATAATATCCATAAGATTATCCCCGGTCACAAGAGACTGTTTATTTCTCTGCTGTTCTTTTCTCTTTTGGTCATGTAGATATGGCGAATTTAACAACTGAGGTGGGAGGATCGTGCCAGTTGGTTTTACTCGTTTCACAACATCCCAGAAAAGTTTCTTGCTGTTGTTATTAATAAAAGTTATTGCTGTTCCACTGTGACCCAGTCGACCTGCTCGTCCGACCTGAGAAAAACAAAGCAACGGTACTTAAAGGTAATCAGTTGATCTGTCTTGTATAACGAAGAGAATCCTACAGTTAGTAACAGCCTTTGAAGGGGAATTTGAATTTGAAGCTGTCACCGAATCACTATTGTTGGCTCATTAAGTGTATGAAGTCTTTGTGAAAAGGAAAGGAAGGACAATTAAATACTATATATGCAACAGTACCAGTATCTACCTAAAATGCTATCCAGTATGGACCACCGTTGTGAAAAATGGTACAGTACACACACACTACTTCATTGGAAAATTGCTTGATTTCATCACTTGTACGAGTTGCAGTGAAGATGAAATATAGTTAACAAATAAGTTAATCCATAACTTTGACTGCTATAGTGGCATTCACTGTATAGTTAGGTGTAACCTCAGAGGGCAGGTACGGTCTCAACTGTTGTTTTGCTCTGTGTTAGTTTCTACACAAGAAAGAATATGAATGTACTGATTTTCTTGAATCACAATGCAGAAAGTTCTTTTAGGCACAGTCCATTATGGGAGGGACCCCAACTTTTGAATTTTTAAAAACATTCATGATTTGAACTTTAACCATTGTCAGGGGCTGTGGAGGACTTAGTGGGGTGATAGCATCCACAAACTCAACACAATAAACCTCTGACCTGAGTTTTCCATGAAAACAAAGAAGCCCTCCATGTTTTTAGACTTGGATTCCTGCATTCTCTTACCAGTGACCTTATGGAGTGGGTTTGACAGGAATGGTGGACAAAAGAATATGGCGGCCATGTTTCTCCCACCTCTAGTGTAAAAGTTTGAGAAGGACATCAGAATATTTAAAGCAATGAATGTAGTCACCTGATGTACGTATTCATCCATACTCGACGGCATGTCAAAATTGACCACAAGCTTAACATTGACAAGGTCAAGTCCGCGTCCAAGGACTCCAGTGCTTACTACAACGTCATACTTTTCTTGAAACAATCCCTGGCATTAAAAAAAGAGAGAGAGAGAGAGAGAGAATATTTTAGCTTTCTCGGAACTTAGCGTCACGCTCCTTAAATAAAGGCTCTAACTTTGTTGGCATGAAATAAGTAATTCAAACCAATTATAAGCATTCTTCTACTGGTGGAAAAATGGCAGTCACACATTATATAACTTCAGGAAGTTTTTCTGTCAAAAGTACAAAATAAAGATGTGCAGGGAAGTCACAGAAATATTACTGCAAAGGTAGTAACAAATTCTGAACACATTTCAGAACCAATTTAAAAAGCATCAGATCAACAAGCAAAAATAATTTAAAACAGTGGCTCCCAACCCGGGGTAACCCAAGTGTTCCTGGGCAGTAACTCCCAGAAATCTTCTCCACTAGCTGTGCTGGAAAGGGCTTCTGGGAGCTGTAGTCCAAGAACATGTGTTAGGAACCACTCTTCTGAAACATTTTCACAAACTGAATCTGTTTCTTTCCAGAAGCACACTTAGAAGTAGAATTCATGAAACTTAACCTTCTCCACTTGCTCCGCTGAATATTCAGTCACGCTGAAGACCTTTTAATAATAAACCGTATCGAAAACAATTTTAATTCAAAAGGCCAATGCACGTATTGCAGATCATTAGGCAAAAATATTTTAAAACATCTGCCAATGGGGCATTTTACACCCATTGATGGTGCAACCATTCTTGGAAAACTGTGACAGCACAATATGGAGAAAGTAAATGAGAAGAGGGTGTTTCTCCTCTTTGATAATAACAGAACCTCGGATACCCCAATGAAGTTGGATTATGAGGGACGTGGGATAAATAAATTGAAGCACTTCTTCACATGCGCTTAAACGAAATACACTATTAGAAGCTACTATGATGGTGACCAAGTTGAATAGTTTGGAGCAGAGAGGGAGGTTGCTGTGGCATTCATATCTTCCTCTCAGTTTCCAATACTCAAACGACTGACCTCTGTAGGAACAAACTGCAGACCTGTTGTCTAAGTCATCTTGGCTGCTTTATGTTCACCACAGAGCCCTAGGAACTCTCTCTCTCTTCTCCCTGTACCATCTGACTATCCCAACCCCAACCCACATCACAGATTTGGCCCTGCCCAGAGCTGGCCCTACCATTAGGCAGAACGAAGCTTCCACCAGCAAATTTTTATATGTACGAAAAGACATTACACTGCTGTTTACTATCAATGTGCTTGTTTGTTTGTTTTTGCTGGAGATGAAAAAAGAGATTGTTGTGGATCTTTGTCTATCTTCTCTGACTTTTATGCCAAAATAGATTGGCTGACAGGCTGGGGTCCATGGGCACAAAGACATGCTGAGCTGAGCAACCCACAGAAGGCACTGTTTGCTGATCCATCCCAAGGTGTCTTGAGCTGGTCTTGAAGGCAGGGAAGATGAAATTGCTCTTATAGGCCACAGCCCAGGTGCCAGCATGCGCAAGACAGACAGGTTTCTGGAACCCAGATATAAGGTTCATGAGGATGATAAAAACCAGAGGAAGGGACCTAGGCAGCACTGCAAAGGGTCTACAGCACTTCTGCTCAGAATTTTTTGAGACTGGATCCTTAGTTGTAATCTTGAAACTCACACAAATTCACATTGGTTTTCAGAAATAAAGCAGAAGCCCTATATCCGCAGGATCTGTATCCACTGATGCAACCACAGTCTGAAAATATTAAAAGAAAGATTCCAGAGATATGTATAGTTCTGAAAATGAAGTTAGAAAACTGGCCAATATAGGGAGCCAGAGATTTTGTTATCTATGTGGTGGCGGCAAACCTTTGGCACTCCAGATGTTTTGGACCACAGCTCCCATAGTCCTTTGTCATTGGCAATCTAGGTTCAGAATTCTGGGAGTTGTGGTCCAAAACATCTGGAGTGCCAAAAGGTTTGCCACTACTGAATTCGCTAGAGAAATAGATTTCTATGATGTCACTACCGCAACTGGACATGAGAGAGAGCCAGAGATCATGCTACGTATAACATTTGCAATTCAAATAGCATTCGCTATAATCCATGCCCTTCAGCATCAATAAGAAGGGGCTAGGAACCCAAATAATTATGTGAATGATATATTTCATCTGTGTCCAACATCTACAAACCTGCAATATGGCCATCCTTTCTCTCTGCGGCTTATCAGCATGCATTGATATTGTTTGTAAGCCTGTGATTTTATGAACAGCATCACTCAGAAGATCTGCACCCAGTTTACATTCTACAAATACCAGGACGGGAGGCTTGAAGAGTTTCTTATCCTAAAAAAAAACAAAAACAAAAAAAAAAAAACAAAAAAAAGGGAGGAAGATCTTAACTTAATACTGCGTAGAAATACATATAGCAATAACCAATGCCAATAACAAGTCCTAAATTGGTTACATATCTGCTGCTCAAACAATTGTAATTTTTTAAATAAACAGCATATTAGGAAAAATGCATGCCCCAGTATTTAAACAAACTCTGATGTCAAATTAAAATACAGAACTTGATGCTGTAAGATACCTTTCAATTCCCCATTCTAAAATTTGAATATGTCTTAATTGTACTGGACTGTATACTGTCCCTCATTACTGTAAGCTGCCTTGGGTCCTTTTCCAAGGAGAAAGGTGGGGTAAAAATACTCATAAATAAATAAATAAAATAAGTTTTGAACTTAACTTAAAATGGATTCATAATATCTTCAAAAAAGAGGAAGATTACTGTCTTCTTTGCAAGATGGTGAGGTTTTGAAAAAAAAAAGATACTTTATTTTTCTCTGATTACGGCCGACAGGATCTTACATGGCAAGCACTAAAAGCACCTAATCATTATTTTCCAGTTGAATGATGGGTAAGTTGTGGAGTTTGGCACTGAACAAAATCGAGTTTTCTGGAAAATTTCCTAAAATTTTCCAAATGATGAACAGAGCACAATCCTCAGCAATCACTTTCTGTTACTGTAGAAATACACTATGCCTAATCTTAAACCCTCAAAGAAACATCTGGTGGACAAGGTAATTTTTCTAAAAAGAGAGAGGAATCTTATGCCGTACGTTGTGTCTGCCACTTATCATGCTGCCGTTTCATCGATTCCCAGACAAGCCAGAAGCACTTCAAACCTCCACCAGGAAGGCCACTGCTAACAACCCAAACTTAATAGGTGCTGGGAAGGGTTGCGTAGGTGGGACTTTCACACACCCCAGGCCATGGTCCATCGAATGGGCCTATTCAGGCCACTGTCCAATGTATGAGCCTATTCAGACCAGGGCGATGTGAAACCAAGGTGAGCTATAAATTGGAGGCCTTGCCAAAAATTTTCCTCAGACTGACGAAGCTGCTTGGCTGAATAGCAGCATGTTTTGATTGCACAAGAAAAGAAGTCCAGTTGCCATGACTCAACTTCCAGATAACCTCACCCGGATGTCTGAGAATCTTCGCAGACAGTGTGTTCACACAGTTTCTTATTAAGTTTCTCACATAATGCAGCAAGGCTCCTATTTGAGAAAAATCATACCTAAATCTTCCTTGGATCCAGGCCACAGGTCTTTGGGTCTGGGATTTTATACAGAAGGAATGGAGGACACAGGAAGGAATGGAGGAAAGGACACAGAAGGAATGGAGCTGCAATTAATTTTCACTATCACCTTTCACTATCACAGGCTCTTCTGTGTTGTATACCTTGTGTATTGGTTCGGTGGCTGGGCACATGATTTGCATGCAAAAGATTCTAAGTTCCTGCTGGCTAAAAACCCTAGAAACCCAACGGCAATTCGTGTTTGGTGACAGTGGGGTAGATGGTTTGACTCAGTACAGTGCACCTCTTTCCATGTTTCTGTCCACTAATACACAAAACAAATAAGATTCAAGCCATCAAAATGTCATTTCTTCCTGCAGGTTTTAGCCAAGTGTGGGGCCAAAGTAAATTGACATGGACATATTTACCTCTTTGTAACAGGAGAACTTCCTCAACCTTTAATCAGACCAATAATGTTTTCCTACTTATTCCTCCACTCCACCCCCTCCAGTCCCCAAATACAGTGGTACCTCGGGTTACGAAAAACTCGGGTTACAAAAAGAAATTATTGGAAATGGGAATGTCTCAGGTTAAGAAATTTTTCAACGGAATGCCCCGGGTTACTTTTTCCCCCTCTTGTTGTTGTTCAGTCGTTCAGTCGTGTCCGACTCTTCGTAACCCCATGGACCAGAGCTCGCCAGGCCTTCCTGTCTTCCACTGCCTCCCAGAGTTTTGTCAAATCCATATTGGTTGCATCGATGACACTGTCCAACCATCTCATTCTCTGCCGTCCTCTTTTCCTTTTGCGTTCAATCTTTCCCAACAATCTTTCCCAACATTTTGCGTTCAATCTTTCCCAACATTTTCCAAGGACTCCTCTCTTCTCATGAGGTGGCCAAAGTACTGGAGCCTCAGCTTCAAAATCTGTCCTTCTAGTGAACATCCAGGGTTGATTTCTTTCAGGATGGATAGGTTTGATCTCCTTGCAGTCCAGAGGACTCTCAAGACTCTCCTCCAACACCACAGCCCAAAAGCATCGATTCTGCGGCAATCAGCCTTCTTTATAGTCCAGCTCTCACTTCTGTACATCACTACTGGAAAAACCATAGCTTTGACTATCCTCACCTTAGTTGGCAAAGTGATGTCTCTGCTCTTTAGGATGCTATCTAGGTTTGCCATTGCTTTCCTCCCAAGAAGCAGGCGTCTTTTTATTCCGTTGCTGCAGTCGCCATCTGCAGTGATCAATGTTAGGCATTGCAAAAAAGTATACCCAGGATGCATTGCACCCTCTGTAGTTTGTGGAGGTGTGGGAGGAGTTGGAGCTGTTTTTTTCATTGAGTTTTAGATCCATTCTGGACATTTTTTTACAGAGGGTTTTGAACTTTTCAAACTATTTTTCTGCATTTCTCAAGCGGTGGAAAGGTAGGGAGTGGATCCTTCGTTGCTTCCATGCCTGTTCTGTGCATTCTGCATTTTTTTTGGGGGGGGTTGACTTTTTTGCTTTTTTTCCCTGACCTCCGGAATGGATTGATTGGTTTTCAGCGCATTCCTATGGGAAACCGCGCTTCGGTTTACAAATCTTTCAGGATACAAAACATCCCAGAGAACACATTAATTACTTAAACCGAGGTACCACTGTACATAAAATTTGTGGAAGTAAAACATACATTGAGTCCCTTTCCAGGGATACTAACGTTTAATATTTCAAAAAGCTTCTTTTTTTTGGAAGGCTCTTCCACCCACAAAATAATCTGCCGAACGCTGGAGCATGGCTGATTCTTCTCCCCAACAGTTATTTTCACCGGATTTTGCAGGAGTTGTCCTGCCAGCTGTTCAATGCCAGCAGGCATGGTGGCCGAAACCAAGATGGTCTGATGGTCTTCCGGGGTTGTTTCCAAAATATCTAACACCTGCTGCTGGAAGCCCATCTTTAACATCGTATCCGCCTAGTTTATGAAAAGAAAACATAGGGCCTTGTTAGCATTACACTTTCATTTTTGGAAACCCTGCTGAGAAAATAAAACATGGACTTTAGTAGCAACATTTTCTATTTGAGTCCCTTAAGAGCTCAACGTGACAAAAACGTGACTGAATAAAAGGAAGCCACAGACTTAAATTTGCAAGAGCAGCACGGTTCATGATAGGACAATCTGGAGGTCACTCCTTCATAGAATCTCCATATGTTAGAGACAATCTGATGGCACGTAACAATGGCAACCACCTATAGAGATATCCACTTGGGGGGCAGAGACTGCACCCCATCCAGATTCATGAGTGAGGCCTTTTGGGAAGCATTGAACCTCCATCTGTGTGGGGACACCCCAGATGAAGGGACAATGGATTCCATGGGGCTTCATACTCAGGAAACCAGGCTCTGTCTTATCTCTTCCCTCATATCAGCCAGGAATGGGTTTGAAGGAAACAACAAGCTGTCTGTGGTCATTCATCAAGACCCTGCTATGTGACCAGCACAAAGACAATGCTACATCAGATAAGCCTTCCCAGGAATTCATCAGCCTACACCATCCTGACACGTAGCCCCTCGCCCCACCTCTGATGCCCTGCCTTTGCAACGAATAAAAGAGCCTTGCACTCATGCTGGATAGGAAGCTGCTGCATGAGGCCTGGCTTTGCTGAACCCAATAATGTGTCATGTGTAATCATTCCTAGAGCCACCAAAGATAAAGATGGACACAACTTGGTGTACTGGTCAGAGTGCGAGGAGATGGGAAGTACAAATCCCACAGAGCCACAACATTCAGCGGAGACCCTTGGCCTTATTGCCCTCTTTCTCAGGCTGACCTACCTCACAAGGTTGTTGTGAGGATAAAGTGGGGAGTTCTGGAGCCACATACGGCATCTTGAGCTCACTATGGAAAGGCAAGATATGATTGTAACTAGCAAAGGACGGAAGTGGACTGTTTTGAGGAACTAGCAATGCATTGTTAGCACTCCCTCCAATCTTGGGTCCCCAGATGTTCTTGGACTATAACTCCCAGAAGTCCTGGCCAGCACAGCTAGTGATGAAAGCTTCTGGGAGTTTTAGTCCAAGGACACCAGAAGGTCCACGGGTAGGAGCCATTCCTCTTGAAGATGCAACTGGGCAAGGCATGCTTTAAAATGAAGCTCTTTGGAATAAGTAATGGAACCGGCTTTTCCAGCCCTTATTCTTCCAAACATTTTCACATTCCTGTGTACCTTTTCCAGTCTTGCTGACAATAGTCTTCTTTATTTTTATTCTTTTTTTCCTAAGAGTTTGACACTAACAGACATTAATAAAATGCAACATAAAATTACACATACTGCCCACACAACTTACATATAACAAATATTAACACAAAACCTTAGCACTCCCTTCAACCTAGACCATTATGTATTGCATAACTGTTTCCTCCTTTATCAGCCTCGTGGCGCAGTGGTTAAATGCCTGTACTGCAGGTAAAACTGTGCTCACGACCTGGGGTTCAATCCCAGGTAGCAGGCTCAAGGTTCACTCAGCCTTCCATCCTTCCGAGGTCGGTAAAATGAGTACCCAGCTTGCTGGGGAGGCAATGTGTAGCCTGCACACTGTAATTAAAATTGTAAACCGCCCAGAGACTACTTAAAGTGGTATGGGGCGGTATATAAGCAGAACACTTTGCTTTGCTTTGCTTTGCTTTATACATAACCTTCAACCCATCTTTTAGCTATTGCCTTATCCCCACCACTAGCTTGGTTCAGCTTTTCCGCTTTCCAACAACAGCCTCCTAAAGGAGCAACCCAAAGTGCCCCTTCCGCTTTGCAAGAAGTACTGTAGAGAGAGCTGAGGAGGCTCTTCTGTCCACAAATAACTAAACTTGACAAGCACGGCCATTTTCCCATCCTGATGGTTATCTCCACAGGATGCTGACTTGACAGCTGCTTTGATGCCAAAAGGTATGAAAATTTCCCCGCTGGGACTGAGGAATGGGTGGCCTTTGAATTGTAACTAGACTTCATTTCCCATAAACCCCAACCAGTAAGGGCAGTGGCTAGAGAGGGTGCTGCACCTCTGTAAGCCCTGGAAGGGGGGGGGACAGGCTTCCCCCTCATCCTCAACCATTGTTAATCCTCAGCTGTGTTTTTTGCCAGTGAACAAAAAGAAGGCCTCCCCCCTTCTGTCTGAGTTCAGAAGGAAGGAGTACATATTTGTTGCCTTATTATAAGGCTAACACCTGAGTTGGCCCAAAAACACCAATGGAAAAAGCCCACCAGGCTCTAACAAAAGAGTTTTAAAACTACAATATGCTTTCTTTTAACACTGCACCCATTTGGTTTGCTGAGACCAACAATAGATGACCAACAGACAGGAAGAGTTATTCCACTGAAATTTGGTGTAAGTTTGTTTAACACTACTTTGTTTCTACCCATAATATATACTCACTTCATCCACGACAGCTGTTTTGATGTTATGCAGCTGAATGGCACTTTGCTTTAGAATTTCAAGAAGTCTTCCCGGTGTTGCTATTATGACCTAGCAGAAAGAAGGAAGAAACATCAATGTTGTGATTTAATCAATACATTGTTTAATTCCAGCCCACAACAATTCCACTTACCCCCAGGCCAAAGACAGGAAAGATCTTGATGAATAAGAATATAACCATGGGAGGTTACATTTCAGCAACTAAATTTGCCCCCCCCCCAAAAAAAAAATCTAGAGTATTTTTTGAGCCTAGATCCAATTGTTAACCCCAACTACTGTAGGACCCTGGTATCCGCTGAAGATTGGTTCCAGGCCTTCCCATGGATAACGAAAACCGTGGATAAGCAAGAAAACCAACCCCCCCCCAAACTGCTGTTTTGTGACAGTAGCTTGCTCTACGGCTGCTGTTTTTGCGACAGTAGCTTGCTTTATGGCTGCTGTTTTGATAGTAGCTTGCTTTACGACTGTTGTTTTATGACAGTATCTTACTGTACAGCTGCTGTTTCTGAGAGTAGCTTGCCTTATTTATTTAATTTTTCCTCTGCCAACTGTGGATAACTGAATCCGTGGTTAATGAATCAGTGGATACGGGGGTCCTCCTGTAGATCCAATCCACTGAATCAATATCTGAATAGTGAGTTAACTCTTACATGAATCCCACTGATTTAACAGATCTGCTCTAGTTGGGATTATCAGATGGGTTTAGGCCCATCTTCTCTCATTCTAATATTTTTTTTTCTTTCACCCAGAAACATCCCCTTGGAACTCTACAATAGCCTCTACAGCTCTCACAGAAAATATAATTCCTCAAAACATCTGCCAGTACACAATCATTGGGGCTACTGACTGAAGAACTGTCAGAACCACCATCCATTATTTTCTTGAAACCATCTGAAATGGGTGAGGTATTAGATGGAGGGGAGCTAATGTTGTCCCTCTCAAATACTGTACTCAAATGGCTGTCATACAGAGGAGGGGAAGGATCTATTCTCCATCAACCCAGAATGCAGGACACACAACAATGGGCTCGAGTTACAGGAAACAAGACTTTGGCTGAATATCATGGAAAACTTCCAAACTGTTAGAGCAGAATGGCAATGGAACCAATTACTGTATATACTCGAATATAAGCCTAGTTTTTCAGACCTAATTTTGGGCTGAAAAAAGGGGACCTCGGCTTATATTCGGGTCAATGCTTTTAGCCACTGAGGCAAGTGCTTGGGTCGGTGGCTAAAAGTCATTTTAAACATCACACACCACTCCCCCAGGTCACAAAGGAGGAGCTGCCAGGCCCTGCTGCATTTCCCACCCTAGACTTCTACTCGAGTCAATACGTTTCCCCAGTTTTGGGGGTTTAAATTAGGGGCCTCGACTTATACTCGGGTCGACTTATACTCGAGTATATACGGTACCTCAAAAGGTGCTGAGTGCTCCAATGCAGGAGGCACTCAATAGAAATCTAGACAACTACCTGGCAGATGGCCTACAATTTATATTCCTGCCTTGACCAGGGGATTGGATCTAATGCCCTTGCAGGGCCTTCTAACTTCCTGATTCTATCATTAGACCTCATTCCAACTGCAGATATATTTTGTTTGAAGTGTATTATATTGCCATTTGGGTAAATTTAGACGTCCCTCAGCTCCTTCTCCATTCTTCAACTTCATTCACAACTGGCATCCCTCGCACTCCCCACTTTAATCCCAGGGAGAATTGGGGGGGGGGGGAGCCAACGGCTTTGGTTTGTTCTCCAGAGGTTAAGACACAAAATGACAACATTCACTAGGTTTGAAGGGCAGCCGCTGCAAGGAAGGAAGAAAAATCTACAGCAGACTTCTTTCACAAGCCAAGAGAGGCTGTGTCGACAAGATGTTGAACCCTGGGTTTGAACGTGCTTATTATTTTATGCTGGGGGGGTGGGGTCAAGAAAGTCTAGGATGGGAAATGTTTGCTGTTCGGAATGAGACCCACAGAGGAGGACAGACTAGGAAAAATGCTACCTGCACTTGTTTCTCTTTTATTCTTCCAGAAGGCAGCCTATTATTTGCTCCATAAAGAGGAAATTCACTCTGCATGTGTTTAGAAGTGCTTTTGCTCTAATTTTGCTCAATGCTAACACCTTTTGGTTACCACAGTAGGACTCCTGTATCCGCAGGGGATTGGTTTTGGGCCGCCCCGCGGATAATAAAATCCATGGTTAAGAGCAAACACTCTTATCCAAGGGTGACGGCACCAGCAGTGGCAAGGGGGCGCCAGCGGCAATGATAGCAGGGGTGGTGGGGTGGCATGAGTGAAAGCGGTCATGTCGTGTGGCCGCTGGCCGGCTCATCACACTGGGGCAGCTTCAGGCCCCGAGTGCTGCAGCAGCTCTTTGGGTGTGCGTAGATTGGGGGAAGAGGAGAAGAAGGAGGGGAAGGTGGCCCGAGCAGTAGCAGCATCTCCTTGGGAGAACTACATCTCCCAGCATCCTTGTCCCCCAATGCTACCCCCCCCCCCCTCCAACTGACACACACCTGAGGAGCCACACCATGGTTTAGGTACCTGGCTGCAGAATCTCCTCTGTTTGGGAATAGCAACTGGATTTTACTGTGTTTTTAATGTAACAATAATAAAATGCAATGGATAGCCCTATACACACTTGATTAGCTGCCCCGTGACTAGAAATTGTTTGAAAAATATCAAATCAAAGGATGTTGGAAACAAATTTAATATATATATATGGTAAATCTAATGAAATATAAAACTCTAACCTGCACTGTTCTTTGAAAACGTTCCTGGCTGGTGCAAGGGAAACTTCCATTCCTCTGTCCTCCCTCTGCTTGTGAGTCTTGCCTGAGATTGGTTCCAGACAATCCCCCCACAATTCAGCAGGGAGGAATGGAGAGAGAGAGCCATGATTGGTTCACGTCACCATGTGACCTGCTCCAATGCTCATATTGCAAGACAGTGCTTGTTCATTGATGCAAAATTGATCAGAAATGGTTGCTTGTTTTGCAAAACACTCGTAAACCAAGGTATCACCATAAACCTAGACATGATCTGTAACTCCTCTTTAATTAGCAACTCAAACTGTCATCCTTCAACCCTCCACCACCAAACCAATGATTCCTATGATCTTGCGTACCTACATTTCAGACCTTGTTCTTTTTTCACCCTAAGCAAAATTATCACAGCATGTTTCACCTTCACGTTCTGTTTCAGGCGATGAAGCTGAGGTGGCAGTGGCAATCCTCCAACCAGGAGAACGGTTCTCATGTTTGGTAGACCAACCATGAGCTCTTTGGCCTGTTTCTCTATCTGTACGGCTAATTCTCTCGTTGGTGTCAGAATAAGAACAGATGGAGCTTCTGTCTGAAAAAGAAAAACAGCTACAAGTTACCAATATACAATATTTCAAATAAATTCTTAGATAATGAAGGGACCTCTTACTCCTCATTGGGTCAGCTCAGGACCATCACTTTTGTCCACTTGTTAGTGAGACAGATGACAGTAAAGAGTTACAGTGTAACATTAAACTCTCAAGGAAGTTTGCTCCCACATCATTCTGGCTTTAACCACAGAAATGTAAAACAGCTGGAGAACTGTTAAAGGAGACTGTCTGCAGATGTTTTCATGCCGCTAACTGTGATATGTTGCAGTCATAAGGAGATTGCTGTCATAGAAAGCAACTGAATGCATGTGCGCATGAGTCACCATCACACAAACTGGATCATCCTATGTCACATTAAGTACAGTAGTCTCCTATAGATCTTTTTCCCCCAAAGGAGACAGCTGTGGCAGTGCATTGCAGTAAAAACAAGAGGGGTCTTTCAGCCCCTTTAGAACTATTGGATGTTATATGGCATGAGTTTTTTGTGAGCACAGCCTACTGCTCCCTGTGTTTGAAGAAGTGACCTGGGACAATTTCAACCAATAGGTTGACCATTTCAATCTGTTTCAGCCATCATTTCACACTACCCTACTAACTGGTAGCCACTCAAGAACGAGAATTAGGAGAGAAACTATGCTTAAGTTTAGATAATACTATCTCTTCCATCCCTTTCTGTTGCAGCTGTGAGAAAGCAGTCTATTTCCACTAATATTTGATTTTAAATCCTCACTCTACCTAGTTTGCCAAATTTCCTGTGGCTTTGCCATTTCTTCTCCCAGATGAAAAAGTATAATCATAGTGGGGGGGGAGCCATTTGCAGAATAAGAAGGAACTTTGCAGTGATTGTACTCTTTCCTGTAAAAATCAAATCTGCATTTGCCCACATGCCCAAAATATTACATGGAGGGGGGGGTCTCCTTTCCTCCCCTTCTGGGCAACTATCTCAGCATCAATATCCCTCCCAGCTGCGCAGTTTGATGGTGGTGGTGGTGGTGGTATTGATAATGAGGAGGAGGAGGAGGAAGAAGAAGAAGAAGAAGAAGAAGAAGAAGAAGAAGAAGAAGAAGAAGAAGAAGAAGAAGAAGAAGAAGAAGTTTGTTTTGCCCTGCCTGTGAGCCTTTTCTTAATTGACACAACTGGCGAAGTCAGAAATTACATCTCACCACAATCATCCTGCACTATAGTGTTCTTCATCATGCAAATCATTACTTTGAATAGGTCTCAACCAGTGTTTCTCAACCTGTGGGTCCCCAGATGTTCCTGGGCCGTAACTCCCAAAAGCCTCCACCACTTGCTGTGCTGGAAGGGGTTTCTGGGAGTTGCAGTCCAGGAACATCTGAGGACCCACAGGTTGAGAAACACTGGTCTAAACAAACAAATTCAAAGCAAAAACAAACAGTGACACGATAATTTCTCTAGAATCCTTAATACAAGAAATCCTGAACTGTTATGCTGTTTCCTTGGGAACAACTGCTTTAAATGCAGGGAAACTCACTTCTCAGGATGCATGTACGGGAGCATGCCACACAAAATTTCCTCAGCACATAGGTTTCTGCATATATACTTGAGCTTTACCTCACCCAGGGCTTTCATTATAACTGGAAGCAGGAAGGCTGCAGTTTTTCCTGAGCCTGTGTCAGCGGTAGCCACAATATCTCTGCCTTGCAATCCAATTGGAATCATCTGCATCTGGATCGGGGTTGGGACTTCATAGCCTGCTTGTTTCAAATTAAAGCTTAGAACATCAGGGAAACCACAGTGTTCAAACTCTATAATCGGCCGTGTAACTTCTTGGCCTTGCACAACAATGCCGAGCTGCTGCTTTAAATTTTCAATCTGTTCCTCCCGAAGGCTTAACAGAAAGGCATTCTCTTCGTAGACATAAGTACCATCTAGGAAAGTAGACAAAGAGTCCACTTGTTCACTGCTAGGTAGTTCTTTTGAGCTTTCCTTTTCTTTGATTTGTAAAAGATGCTTGGCTTTGCACTCCAAGCTACAAACATCTTCATCCGTCTTGTCACAGATGTATTCCCCATAGCGGCCACAAATGACACACACAGGTTCCCCGAGCTGTGGCCAGCGTTGTGTTTTACTGAAAGATTTTATGGGCTCCTCCACTTTGCCACTGGTATTTTCTAAAGCTGTCTGACTCAGATCTGTAGCTGAATCAAGAGAGACCTGGGGTTTAGTGTACTCCTTCACGGGTTTTAATGACTCAGTCTCTGGGTTCAGTACATGCTTTATATCTGACTTCGTAACATCCAAGTCTGCAGTCTTTTCAAACAAGGACTCATCTGCTGAAGACTTATGTTTCTTAGCAACACTGGCCTCATTGTCAACAGCATTCCTCTTGACTTTCAGAGAGCGTGGAACAAACATTTTTCAGCACTCTGCAATGAAAACAAAACAACTAAAATCATTTACCTCAGATAAACGAATACAATCCTGCAAGTAAAAGCCGCTCATCTGAACTCTTGCATCTATGCCACTATTTTTGCTAGATTTTTGTCTTAATAAAAGCCATTCACCATAACAAACAAATGCAAAGTAAAAAATAAAATATTTTTATTTTTTCTCCTTCTCATAATCAACTATGAACAGCTGCAGTAGACACAGCTACAATACTGAAAAACAATTGTTTTTCTTATGTACTATCAAGTTGTTTTCAAATAGCCATTAAAAAGAGCATTGAAAATAAAACGGCCAGTATTATAATGCTATTATACAAAACAATGGTAAGGCCACACCTGGAGTATGGCATACAATTCTGGCTGCCGCATCTCAAAAAAAATATAGTGGAACTGGAAAAGGTGCAGAAGAGACTGACTATAATGATTACGGTTCTGGGGCACCTCCTTTATGAGGAAAGAGTCTCGGGCTTTTTAGTCTAGAAAAAAGGTGCCTGAGTGGGGACATGACAGTGATGTACAAAATTATACAGAGAATAGAGGGACGCTCTTTCCCCTTTCACGCAATACCAGAAACACAGGATATCCACTCTAATTGATGGTAGGGAGAGTGAGAACAGACAAAAAAATTTTTTTGCCCAGCGGTTTGTTAGTCTATGGAACTCCTTTGCACTTGTGGTGATGGCATCTGACCTAGATGCCTTTATAAGGGGACTGGACAAATATCTGGAGAAAACATTTACTGCAGATCCTAAGCACATCTGATCTCGCCTGATTTCAGAAGCTAAGCAGGGTCAGCCCTGGTTGGATGGGAGACCACCAGGGAATAAAAGGTGCTGTAGGTGCCTGGAGTAGGAACTGGCAAGCCACTCCAGTATTCCTGCCAAGAAAACTCCATGGACAAAGGGGTCACGAAGAGTCGGTCATGACTGTAACAACACAACAAACAAACAAACAAGCCATAATGGGGATACATATTATCTCCAGGCTTAAAATGAGGGTACCTCAAAATGCAAGACACAGGGGAGTGGTATCAGGACACAGATACAGTATCTAGTTGTCTCATGAGATCTCAGAGGCATCCTGTGGGGCCACTGTGAGGTAAAGGAAACTGGACTAGATGGGCCCTTGGCCTGATCCAGCATGGCTCTTGTGTTCTTATGAATTGATAACTCTGAAAAGGCCCTTTATTAAAATATCCACTTTAAAAAAAGTATTACCTTTTTCCATGAGTCTTGTCTCCTCATGATATGTTCAAAGTACAATACCCACATTTTATTCGTCTCCAAAAATAGTGGAGGGTTTTAGGTGCCCACTATTCAAAACCTGCAGCTTGCACAGGCTGTGGTGCACTGAACAAACCTTCCCCGTGTGATTTCCAAAGAAGAAGCCCTAAAGACGCCTGCTTCAGCCTGCTGGCCAAAGGAAAAGGGGAAAGAAAAGCGAGATGGGGGCGAAATATTGTACCACTTTGCAAGGCTAGCCGATTTCGTTCAGGGTGAGCCCTTTGTGGGTTTCCTGAAGTGGGTTTCCTGATTTACAAAAGCTCACGCTGAAATAAATCGGCTAGTCTTGAAAGCGATTTCAATGCTCCCATCCCCTTTTATGTCCAGTTCGTCTTCCCCCATTTATCTAGGAGTCCACTTGTAGACACGGTTCGGACCGATCGCCTTACCGAGCTCCCGTTGCGCCACCATCCGTCTTGCTCCTTGCGAAACAACGCCCAGGCTTCCTCCGGTGCTTCTTGCGTTTCCTTAAGGGCGAGACCGCTCTAGGAATTTGCACGTCTCTCTGGTTCCTCTTCTCTTCCCCGTCCCCTCGCTCTCAATAAGAGGGATGAAAGGCTTTCATTCAACCCTCACTTCCGGCTCCCTTTCAAGTACCTACAGGGGAAACACACACACCCAGAAATACACTAGGGAAAAATTCAAAGAGGGCTAGCCGTGTTAGTCCTTTCAAGAATTGCAGGCTAAAATCAAAGAAAAACAAAACAAAACAAAAGACATAAAACATGTGGCACCTTAAAGACTAACTTTCATATTTTAATGTAACGTTTCGTGGACTACACGCCCACTTCTTCAGACATATAGCAGCAGAATGAGGTGTGCAATATAATATAATATGACATGAAAATATGAAAGTTAGTCTTTAAGGTGCCACGTGTTTTGTGTCTTTTGTTTTTCTTTGATTTCTGCCTGCAACTCGGGAAAAGGCAACAAGAAAATAAGCCGAGTTGGTTGCTGCCTGTTCAAGGCCACATCAAGCTGCTTCTCCTAGGAAAGGAATTTCGGATGCGCTCGCTGTTCTTCTGGGGGAAAGAGTCTGGGATTCTTTTAATAGAAGGGCATCAAACTGGAAGTCGGGCAAATGAGACTTGCCCATCCGTTCATTTCTAAGAAACGCGATCTTTCTAAGGAATCATCAGTTTATTCATCAATAATCCATACGGAATGCCTGCTCTTCAGGCGGAATGCTGGTGCCTTTGATGATGGTGGTGGTGGTTATAAAGCTTCAAGTCATGCTGTGGAAGGTAAGCGAAATTAGCCGAAAGAGCGAGAAGGGGAACTAGTTTGCAAAAGAACCACACTCCAAAACAAAAGGGGACTGCGGGAACTGTCGGATCTTGAATGGACTAGAAACCCGATTCTATGTAGTTTACCGGAAAGTGTGTTTCCACCTGAGTTCTAGATCAAGGTTTTCACTGCACTGTCTCTTTAAAACCACCCTTGTGTCCCAAGCCGCCCTTTGGAACACGGAGCTCGCGTCCCAGCGATAGGACTAAGCTGCGGTAGGCGCTCTAGCCCCCCTTCTCCTCTATGCTCTTTGTAATGCCAGAAGTGCTTAGGCTTCCGCGTTTTGGCTGTACACGGCTTTTCCTTGGGTTGATCCAGCATCTTTCTAGTTCCCGTTGAAGCTTTTCCTGGGTGGGAGTGGCCTTCGTTCATGGCTGCAGCCAATCAGAGATGCCCTTTTCTGGGCCGCTCCGTTCCATTCTCCCTCTCCCAAGGGCCACAGCTCCCGTCAGCTTCATTCATTCATTCAGCCATTCAGCCACCCATTCTGTGATCTTTGCACATGCTCAGTCCTCACTGGTCGTTTGGGCCCTGCAGTTTCCACACTTGGGTCTATCAGATCATTTGTCCCTGATCTTAGCACCAGCTTATATCCCTTTAAGGAAACAAACTGCAGTTGTAACAAAGGCTGTGAAACACTGGCCTGAGGGAGCCTCACTGCAGCTGCAAGACTGCTTTGAAGGAACAAATTGGGAGGTTTTTGACAACTCAGACCTTGAGGAGTATACTGCAGGAATTCTGGGTTATATTAGATTTTGTATAGATACTGTTACAGTAGATAAACATGTCCAAATCTATCCAAATCAGAAACCATGGATGACCAAAGAGGTGAACTGTCTCCTGCATGACAGGAATAAGGCTTTTAAGTCCGGTGATGTGATCAGGTATAGTGTTGCTAGAGCAGATTTCAGAAGAGGCATTAAAAAAGCAAAGGTGGATTATAAGAAGAAGATTGAGGCTTGTTTTTACAGTAATAATGTGAGGCAAATGTGGCAAGGGGTTCAGCAAATCACTAGTTATAGATCTAATGCTGCCACTTCTGCAGGAAATGCTTCTTTGGCTGAAGAATTGAACAGTTTTTTTCCTAGATTTGAGACAGAACAAACAGAGGTATTTACATCACAGCCATCAGCACAGTCTAGCCCCTTCCTTCTTGTTGAGACGTGGGAAGTGAGAAACATCTTGAAAATTGTGAACCCAAGGAAAGCTGCAGGACCTGATGCCATTTTTGGTCTGGTGATTAGGGAGTGCACAGACCAGTTGGCTGGAGTTTTTACTGAAATTTTTAACCAGTCTTTAGCCCAGTCAACTATTCCATCTTGTCTGAAGGCCTCCATTATTGTTCCACTGCCAAAGAAGCCATCTATTAACAGCTTAAATGATTATAGACCAGTGGCACTTATCTCCATTGTAATGAAGTGTCTGGAACGATTAGTCCACCAGCATATTATCTCTTGCCTCCCAGGCACGTTTGATAAATATCAATTTGCTTACAGAGCAAATAGATCCATGGAAGATGCTATAGATATCACCTTGCACACTGCTCTTACCCATCTGGAGCTGCGGGGAACCTATGTAAGGATGCTCTTCATGGACTTTAGCTCTGCTTTCAGTACAATTATACTTCACAAGCTGATATCCAAACTTAAGGACCTTGGTTTCTTTAATTCCATCTGTGCCTGGATCTTGGATTTCTTATCAAATTGCTCACAGAGGGTCAGATTAGGGGACCACATGTCATCAGCCCTCACTCTCAACATGGGCACTCCACAGGGCTGTGTACTGAGCTCACTACTGTTCAGTATTTACACCTCTGACTGCACTCACACTCATCCTGAAAATAAAATAATCAAGTTTGCCAATGACACAACAGTAGTGGGACTAATCTCTGGTGGAGATGAGTCCGCCTACCGAGAGGAGGTGCATCGGCTGCTACGGTGGTGCAGAACTAACAATCTGACAATAAATATCAATAAGACCAAAGAGCTTATAGTGGACTACCGAAAAAGGAAACCAGACTCCATTGATGGAGTTTGTGTAGAGCGGGTGACGGACAGTAGGTTCTTAGGAGTCATTCTACAGGAGGATTTGACCTGGAGTGCCAACACTGAAGCACTGGTTAAGAAGGCCCAACAGAGACTATATCTTCTGAGACTTCTCAGGAGGGAACCACTGTCTAAGAAACTGTTGGTAACCTTCTACCGGGGCTTTATAGAAAGCACCATCACTTACTGCCTCTGTGTCTGGTTCACCAGTTGCACAGTGGCAGATAGAAGGGCGCTCCAGAAGGTTAGAAACACTGCTGAGAGGATAGTGGGCTGTCCTCTTCCACCTTTGGAAGAACTATACAACTCCAGATGCTTGAGGAAGACATATAGAATTCTGAGAGACCCTTCGCATCCTGGCCACCAATTTTTTGAACTGTTGCCGTCTGGCAGGAGATATAGGACTCTTAGGTCAAGGACAAATAGACTAAAGAACAGTTTTTATCCCAGAGCAGTATCCAAGTTAAATGCGACAGTTTTAGCACCATCCTAATCAGTTTTTAAGTAGTGTTTTAAATTTTGTAAGCAATTTTAAGAGTTTTTAATATCTTGTATGGTGTTTTATGTGTTTTATGTGTTTTGTATAGTTCTTTGTTTAGAGTGTGTTGTGGAACAGCACTCTAATTTCGTTGTGCATATCTTGCATATGCATAATGACAATAAAACTCTATTCATGGCGTCCCGGGAAGATCGTAACCCTCTTTTGGGCTCCCCTGGCTGTGTGTAAGAGACGCTGAATGTAATGGTCTTTCCTTCTGGGGGAAACGTGTGCCCGGTGGTGCTTTTCTTTTAACGCAAATGTTTTAAAATAATGTCGTAGTTACATTATGTAGAAGGCTCTGCTGGCGATATTTCATGGCATCTCTGAGGGTTTTTTTTTTAAAGTGTAATGCAAGCTTTGGATCTATGTATGTTTGCTCCCATCAACTTCTGTTGGCTTTGCTTGCAACACTGGGTCACCTTTGCCAGATCATGGTTTCTTCCAGAGATGCACAAATCTGTACTCCATGCATTTAGTGATCTTGGAGATCATATTGTCATAATCAGCACAAGTCATATGTACTTGCCTTTTCTCACAACAAATTGGAGCAGAAGACATAAGGCATCACATCCTGGATACCCTGGTGGCTTCAGACAGGCCAAGCAGTTGCACCAACATGATCTTCACTTCTCTTAGTTCCCCATACTGTTTCCTATAGAGAGATGAGGAAATGGTTTGATGCAAATACGGTTCATTAACAACTAACGGTATCATGAACCTCAACTTCAGAAGATCCAACGGAACCATTTAAGAACATTTTCCTTGATCAACAGTCCGTCAAATTAGGGGTGACAAACGAGTTCACTAGTACGCTGTTGTTCAGCTTCTGAATTGGTACCATGGACAGATCGTACCACAGCACAGGTAGGGTGCTTTGTGGCCTCAACCGACATCTCTGGATGGCTGTTTGTCATTATAGGTGCCTCCTTCCTCCAGCAATCTCCTTTCTTTGGATAGACATATGCGGTTCATGCAACTAGCTCTGTCTTCTCAGGCTGAGAGGCGATATGATAGCCATGTTTAAATATCTGAAAGGATGTCATATCGAAGAGGGTGCTGGCTTGTTTTCCATGACTTCAGAGACTAGGACTCAGAGCAATGGTTTCAAATTACAAGAAAAGAGATTCCATTTGAACATTAGGAGGAACGTCCTGATGGTTAGAGCTGTTCGGCAGTGCAATATGTTGCCACAGAGGGTGATGGAGTCTCCTTCTTTGGAGGTTTTTAAGCAGAGGCTGGATGGCCATCTATCAAGGGTACTTTGATGGAGGTTCCTGCATGGCAGAAGGGGCATGGTGGCTCAGCGGACTAAAGATCCAAAAATTGTTGGCTGCAGTTTGAATCCCACGTGCCATGCAGCGGAGTGAGCTCCTGCTGTTAACCCCAGCTCCTGCCAACCTAGCAGTTCAAAAACATGTAAATGCAAGTAGATAAATAGGTACCGGCGGGGAAGGTAAAACAGTGTTTCCTTGCAGCCATGCTGGCCACATGGCCATGGACTTGCACAACACTGGCTCTTTTGGCTTGAAGGAGATGATCACCTCCACTAGAGTCGGACATGACTAGTACACATGTGCAGGGGAGCCTTTATCTTTTTTTAATAATATTTTTTTATTTTTAAAACTAACAAAGTAAAAACAGATATATGGCTTATCTCCTGTCATCTTACATATATCAGGAGCCGTTTTTTCCCAATAAATCGGCCAAGATGTTTCATATTTCTCTTCTCATCTTAAACAAGATTATTTTCATATTTCCATGTTTACTAAATATTTTTCCATTAATGTTATTCTAATATTTTTCCATCAATATTATGTTCATCTCTACTTATCTCTGTCTTCATCTAGTACAAAAATACAGATAATAGATGACAATATTGTACTAGCTAGGGAACCTTTACCCTATTACCTGCATGGCAGGGGGTTGGACTGGATGGCCCTTGAGGTCTCTTCCAACTCTATGATTCTATGATTCTATAACAGAACATTCATACTTCCCCTCCTTATTTCATTTCTGTCTCCCGCCCCCCTCCCCAATCTGACGTTTATCTGTATAATATTGTTGTCTCCTCTCTATCTCTTCTAAGGACAATTTCATCCTCACGTTCTTTCTGTACCATGCATCTGTCATGTCAAGCCACCCCCATCTTGTAAGTACAGTGCATTCACCTCTTTCTCTTTATGCTTCTTCCCCTCTTTCCAGTTATTCTCCACTTTTATCTCTTCCTCAACCTCCACCATCAGGTTACCCCTCTACTATTGGTTGTTCCATCCCTTTTCTCCCTCTTCTGCTCTTTTGTTTCTCCACTTCTAGCTGAGACGTGGATGGCAGAAAGACATAGGCTGTCTCAGTGGAGGATAGCTGAGTGGATGGCACACCTCCTGCCCCTCTAACCCATTGGTTTTCAATCTGTGGGTCCCCAGATGTTCCTGGACTGTAACTCCCAGAAACCCCTTTCAGCACAGCGAGTGATAGAGGCTTCTGGGAGTTGCAGTCCAGGAACATCTGGGGATCCACAGGTTGAGATGCACTGCTCTAACCAAAGACTGCTCCACCTCACGCCCTGGTGGTTTCAGACAGGTCAACAGCCAAGCAACTGTGCCAGCAACAGTCATGAAGATGGCAATTTATGTCATGCTTCCCAAAAACCTTCAGAGAACAGCCACAATGCAAAGACGGCATCTCATTGTTGCTGATATTGCCCTGAATAAATACACAAATCTTGCAGATGAGTTTTGATGACTCTGCAGAGCACCCAGGAGGTTAGATGAATAGTCACAAGAGAAAATTTGATAGCTTGCGAAGAGACTGGAATTCCTCTGTTTCTTTTTCCAGATAATATAGTGGGAGGAGTTAAAAAGCCTGAGATGAAGGAATCAACCTGCCGCACGCCTTCATGCTTCCAGGGATTCATAGTTTGGTGATCTGCATAAATGTTTAATTCATCTGCTGTACATTAAATATGTTTTTCATTTATCAGCAGTATTTCCTCCCCTGGTGCTTTCTTTACTGGCCCATCCATTTGCTTTGCATTTGGAGAATGAAAGTCTCATCGGCCAGAATCCTGTTGGTCTTCCACAGTAGAAGTAGGCAGTTGCTTCAATCAACCCTGGGCCTTTTTACACGACCCCTAAACTCCGCCGCAAATGGCTCCCAGCTCCAGAGCTTTAAATTGTTTATCCACCAGGTCCGGAGTTTACTGAAAATTAAGTGTGACCACGCCCACCTAAGCGGGTCCCAGTGCACTTTTCATGTACCTGCTCTCCAAGAGTGAAAAATCTTGATGTGGATGTGCCAGGCTCTCCTCCCTTCTTTTTGTTGTTGTTTTTTACCTCCCGCCCCTTTAAGAGAAGGAACCAGGAAGTGACGGGGCTCCCGGCAGTTTCACCGGCACCTGGAGGTAAGCCTTTATTCTTTTGTCCCTTTTTTTCTCCCTCCTATCACGCAGCCAGCAGCCAGGAAGTGCGGAGGGGTGGGGACGCACGAAGAGCGACAAACCCCTAAGATCTCTGGTCCGAATTTAAGTGACCAGCGGATCTTAGGGGTCGCGTAAAAGCGCCCCCTATTTGTGCTGCCAGTTGAGCTGGTTGTACTCCTCAGCTTCTTCAGAGTGGTTGTGCATGCTCAATCATAAGGTAGGCAAGAAGCAGCATGAGGGGGGAAACACTGACTCTCTGCATCTATGATTTTCCCCCATAGGATTTTGACTTTTGTATTTAAAGGGTTTGGGTGGGTTGAGCTGTTTTCTTCCTGAGAGAATCAAAAGCTGGAATCTCAGCTCTTGTGTTTATTGGGCGTTGAAGTTAAGCTACAACAAGTGTCTTATTGTTGATGGACTGAGAGGGAGGGTTGATCTGTGATCTTAATTTCCTTAGTTTTGCAGGCTCCACTTCAGCGTTAACTGCTTGCTTTACATTGGAAGTTCATTTAGAATTCAGCTTCTAAGGTACACCGAATTGTTCCACACAGAGCAAATTTATGGGCAGACCAAAAGCGGGCAAAGATGTTTGCCCCTAAAGAAAGTCAGCCCTATAAATTAAGGTGACACTTTGTGTTTCTCCATTCTGCAGCCTGGCTGTTGCCTAGGAAACACATGCATACAGCAAAGAGTCAATTAAAGGTGCTGCTGTACCCTGTATATCCTTTACCCACATTGTCCCTCTTGAATTATTAAATTTAACAGCACTTAAACTAGCTTCATGGTTTTTCTATCTCAACAGTTTCCCATCCTTCCTTCTATATCAGATATGCAGCTGCCCATCCCCCACCCCACTCCTCTTAATGTGGCTGCTCTGCCTTTAACAGGTGCACTGTAGGAAGGACTCCAATAGGCAGCCCTTTTGACGCCTCTGTGACAGGAAATGTTACATTCATTGGTTCAACCTAGTACTACTGTACTTGTTTAGTGACAGGAGCTACTGTTTACGTCATGGTGGTCACATACATCTCAGTAATTTTCCCCCTCACTGGGAGGGAATGGACAGCTACCCATCAATCCTGGTTAGTTTGATCTTTTGCATTTTGTAGAAAATAGTGTATTAGGGCATCACGGAGGTTAAACAAAGGGTGAATTGCTGCATGTAAGACCTAACCTTAACCCCAAGGCAATCAAACTCTGGAACATGGTTACTAGTAGAAGATCTAGTCATTTTCATCTACATATAACATGGCAGGTGGTGCTTTTCACAGTATTGGGATACCGGGCAATCCAAAATGGTCTGACTTCGAAAAATGCCCCATTTGGAATTACTCACCTGTAACTTGTATTTAGAACTGTAACCTCAGGACTGCATCTGCCTTCCAAAGTTTGCACGTCACTGCTCCCACTTAATTTCACAGTGTCCTTGGCCGATAATTTTAAAATATAACATTTTAAAGTAACATTTCTCTGCTCATTTAGACCAGATTTTGCGATGAGTAAACAAATCCAATAACTAATAATTAGACATTAGGCAAAAGTCTGTGCAGTTAATTCAGACTTCTAACAACACACTGTCCAACTCGACCTATTTACTGAGCACAGTATTGTTTTCACAATATTGTAGGCCATTGCCAGTGTACATTGGATTTTAATCTAAGGCTAGATATAATCTGCCAGGTATGCTTGGCTTGCTGTTGTAGACAGCACTCTGCTGGCAAAGTTGGCTCTCAGAGTTTTTAAGGACGTGACATTGGTTTTGACACTGAGGAAATTAATGTGTTCAAAGTTGGATGACAAGAATGGACAAATTCAATTTACTTTCTAAACAGGAAAGATTCATGAGCAGAATCCTAAACACCCACATATACAAGTGTTATTGGAAGCACATGGTTTGTTCACACAGGCCTCTTTGGCTCATGACCAAACAAGATCTTATGTTAATTATTTCTTGTTGGTAGTATTGTCTCCAGCACTTATGAAAGTGGTTGGTTTTATCAGTGTATTACAATCTCTGCCTTTAATTAAACCTACAAGTTTAGTTTGACCAGAGTTGGTGTGACAGATTTTACATAGTGCTTCTGTGAAACACTAGTCTATTCCTCCACCCAGAGCCTAGCATGTTAAGTCAAATTAATGACTTGTTTTCAGCCTTTGAATAAGCAATAGATTTTGGAGATGAGTGAGACCTAATAATACGTGCTATCAATTGTTGCTGATATTATCCATATGCAAGCAAGTTCAGAGAGGTTTCAGGGGTTCCTTTCAGGGCTTATCCAGCACTTACAACTAGAAGTCTCTGCAAGACTGATGCCATCCCTATTATGTAAGATTTATTAAACATAATCATATGTATGCATACACGTAGACAGAGACAATGAGGCTCCACAGCTTTCCTGTTCCTAATCAGCTGTCTATTGGGGGGCATAGACAGCAAAAATAGATCTCTGTCCCCTTTCTGTTCCAGTTCTAACATGGGTCTTCCAAACCCAGAGGGTAGCTTATTCAAATATGGCATGAATGATTTTCTGAGGGTGACCATGAACCCATGGCGTTAGTAGGCATTAAAGAACCAGATGTAGCAGGCGGCCAGCCAGCCTTCTACAATCACGGGTGCAGGCCTTTGGCAGGTAGCCCTCCTCCTGAGTAGGCTCTTTTGACTAAATGTGCTTTGGGTGGTTTCATGGATCTCAGGTGCGTAACCCTCAGTCCAGGGGAGGAAAGGTTGCTGAAAACAACATCTTGCTATTGTCAGCATTTACCTGGGTCCTTGGACCTCTGCTCTGAGGGAGGCCCTTTGTGGATTGACTTGGACCTGATGTGCCTTTGCCTGGCTTGGTTGCTCTTTGGCTGGATTCTGCCTGTTTGAAACTGAAGGTGCAACTAGATGTCCAAATTGCATTAGGGCAGGCATGTCCAAAGTCAGGCCCAGGAGCCAAATGTGGCCCGTATTCAAATTCTGAGCAGCCCGCAGCCTCTTCTCCCCACCTGCTTAGCCTGGCATGCATCCTCACCAGCTGGCCACTCCCCATACTGGATGGGGGTGTCAGCTTGCAGTTTTATGGTTTGCCTGCCCTCCCTGCCTCCGTCCGTCTCCCCAGCCACCTGTCCAGCCTACCCGCCCCCGGCTCCGTTACTGCAGCGTCCTCCCCACCTCCTTGCATGTTATAGTGACTTGTCCAAAGTCCGGCCCGGGGGCCAAATGTGACTGAATGGTCAGCCCCACACATTTTCACCTCACCAAATCTGGCCCTCCTTGCAAAAAGGGTAAAAGAGTTGCTTTGAGGTCCGGTATATTATTTGAAGCAATCATTTTGTCCACATGCAAGGATCAAATGGTTCTGAGGCAGACAACCATACCATACCTCAAGAAACATTATTTGGACTGTCCTTTCCTTTAAAAGAGTGGGGCGGAATATAATAATAATAACTATTATTATTGTAATAAATGGTATAGCTCTGAATTAGCTTACCAATAAAACAATTCAACAATGGATACAAGGTAGTGTTGTTTTTTTAAAACTCTCCACAACCTCTTCTGTTTCCTCCATGGAACACTGTGAGAAAATATTTAATTGCTTAATCCCTAATCAAATTGGGAAGCAGCCTAGACCACTGGTGGTCATGTAACAGAACCCAGGGGTAGGAGCGTCTCTGGCTGAGAATTTCCTGAGTTCCTATGAGTTCTTTTAAAGAGAAAAATGATCTGAGAGCATCAATTCAATGAATTCGCTTTATTCACTATTCTAAGTTACAAAGATGAAAAAACAGCTTATAAAAATCAATGAAAAAAATATAAAAATGCTTATCAGATACAATCATATAATATTGCCTGAAAATAATAAAGTCTAAGATATTCTTACTAGCTTAATACTATGAAAATTTCAATTCCTAGGCTGGCTAGGACCTAAATTCTAACTGTCTACATCTTGAAGCTGGATTCTAAGCCAATCTCTCTCTCTCATAGCCTAAGTGTAAACATTTCTTTTTCCCAGCCTCGAGCAGTTTCCAGAGGTCACGTGAAACAATTGTCCAATGGTAGCTGTCCAATTTCCATCTAACTTAGCTTGTTTAGACTAGGCTAATGCATACCTTAGATAAGCGTTTAGAGAACCTTCAGCACTCCAGATGTTTTGGACCACAACTCCCAGAATTCCAAGCCTATATTGCCAATGACAAAGGACTGTGGGAGTTGTGGTCCAAAACATCTGGAGTGCTGAAGGTTCGCCATCACTGGCCTAGACAAAGTGACAGCCAGTTGTCCACTTTGGTTTATCTCATCAATCGCATATGCCAGAATTGAACCAAAACAGAGCAATCCTATCTGAACTTGAATTTAAAAAGGTAGCCCATGATAGGAAACGCAAAACGTGCAAGTAGGCATGGATAATGGAACAGCCTACTGTAGTTCAAAATTACCCCATATGGTCAACTAGAAAAAGGAGTGAACCAGACCATTGCTGAAGTAGACCAAATCAAGAGAGAAAACACGATATGTTCACACCCTTAAACTGCTTTGGACTGTACCTTGAGTCATGCTTGCCTAAGTCGGAGGCTTCTGGGTGGAAACCCTGCTAGTTTGAATTTGGACTAGCACTGATCTTGTTTCCGGAGTATAACTTCCTGGATTGCCACTCATGCTAGAATCCTGTCAGAACCAGAACCATCAAAATGTAACAGTGACTCTCACCATCATATAGTTATGGTTGATGAAAGGATTCTACATTATTTCCTAACATGTGTGAGGAAATGTGGAAGATGTGCGGTAGTTCTACATCTCAAACTTGCCACCTTCTGAAACTAAGAAGTTGTATCTGAAACTAAGAAGTGGATAATATGGACTGGCGATTTGACAAATCAGAGGAACATTCTGGAATGAGATCTTCTAGCTGTGATTTTCCATCTGCTTCATTTGCTCCTGGCCTGAAGGTATGGGGTTCTGACTGACTCCAGCTGCAAAAGCAGGGACAGCAACGGTGAGGTGATGGTAGCTGTTGGTAAGCAGGAAAGTATTGGAAGGCCATCTGGCTAGCGGATCTGTCAGGCTTATTGGCTCTCATCCTTCCTGGTAGTAAAAATACTGTAATTGGCTAAAATCCTGTTACACAGCTGTGCGTGGGCAGCAGGAATGTCTTGAACAGCAGTGTCAAATGTCCGCCGATGAAAAACTTCCTTTGGTAATTTCAGGATGCACAGAACTTTGTCATACTGTATACCAGTTGTCTATATCCTGAACTCCCCATTTTATTGGTACTCTTTGCCTCCCCCCCCTTTCCTGTTGTTTTGTTTTAACTGTAAACCGCCCAGAGTTCCGTTCGGAAGATGGGCGGTATATAAATGTAACAAATAAATAATAATAAATAAATAAATAAATAAACTACTTATAGCAGCCTTTCATTGGCAGCAGTCCGCAGCTGCTGATGCCATCATTCCCACTGCACATGCAGCACTGTCCAAAAGAATTTCAGCCACTAAATAATTGAAGAAGTTGTTGCCTTTTCATCACACCAGAAGTTTGCTGCCTGGGATGGCCATCTCCCTTTGCCTAATGACAGGGTTGGCCCTCATCCTACAACCAACATGAGGCTTTCTGCTAAAATATCTCAGCATATTTGGGCATTAGATCATTGTAGACTGCCTTCTCCACAAAAGTGAGATTGTGGGAAAGCCAAGAATAAGCCAATGTTAGAAAAGCAAGTTCTGGCAAGTATGCATGGCTTGTCAGCAAAATACACACTAGGGTGGAAGAGTCAAGATAAAATATACAGTATTGTAAACTTGTATGTAAAGGTGTCTACTTTTAAGAGAAAGGTGGAAATTATTTCTAGCTGCTGTCTTAACTGTGTTTGCAATGATACAAAAATGCATATATTCAGAATGGTGGGTGGTGGGTGGGCAAAGACTCAGAAACAAAAAACTAATTCACTTATTCCCATTCAGTGTTTTAGATGATCATTCTAGTCATTGGGTAATCAGTGTATATGTACCTAGGTTAAATGGTGATTTTCAGACTAGCTAAAACCCAACCCCAGTGAGCTGCTATTTGTAGAGTCCCAATGAAGACTGAAAGCTGCTGCCACCAAGCCCACTGTGTAGACAGCTGACAAATATGCAGCAACATATCTATTCAGACTCTCCATGTGAGCCAAACCCCTGATTTTTTGTGCTGCTTTCAAAGGTTAAAGCCACAGTCCAAGGGAAGGACGCTGTCATACTCACATGGGCTCTACTCATGAGGCAGAACACACACACACACACACACACACACACACACACACACAGAGAGAGAGAGAGAGAGAGAGAGAGAGAGAGAGAGAGAGAGAGAGAGTTGAGGCAGTGTGTTTACTCATATGGAGAAGCTGTTCCTAACATGTGTGTTCCTCCGCTGACTGTTGGGAGTGAAAGAAAGTCTCAGGCCTCTTTCCGAGGTTCTTTTTCAAGGATAAGATTTGTGCACTATGAGGAAGAAAATGGGCAAAACTGTCAGGTGGGCAGCCCTAGCCACAATAACAGGGAGCACTTCTCACCATGAGCAGGAATCCAGCTTGGGGTTGGGAAGGAGGGAGGGGAAGGGCAGGGCGTTTGTTGGAGCTGATTGATTTAATGTACTGTTCGTTGATATCGCCTTGAAAGACAGCTCCTTCTCAAGGGGCACTGCAAAATAAAAACAGAAAAAGTAAAATCTGTACACTTGGGTACAACTGAGGAAACCTAGAGAACTAAAATATTATTCTAACAGAAATACAGATAAGGTTGAAAGATTAAAGCTGACAAACATAGCACATGAAATAGGGACAAGCATCAGTTAAGGGCAAGCTCTTGAGAGTCTGTACTTCCCGAGTCACGGGTAGAGAAAGATATGCCTCCAGAGAAAGGGGAAGGTATTCAATCTGCAGTTAAGGAGCTACCATGGAGATGAGGAGGAGGTGTGGTGTTTCAGCGGACTAAGGCACCGAAACAGTCAGCTGCAAAGTCGAATCTTGGGTGCCACACAGTTCGAATCTTGGGTGCCACGCAGCAAAGTGAGCTCCTGCTGTTCAACCCAGCTCCTGCCAACCTAACAGTTCGAAAGCATGCAAAATTCAAGTAGATAAATAGGTACTGCCGTAAAAAGTGGGAAGGTAAAACAGTGTTTCCATACATCCATGCCGGCCACGTGGCCACGGACCTGCACAACACTGGCTCTTTCGGCTTGAATACCGAGAGGATCACCACCCCTAGAGTCGGACACGACTAGCACGCATGTGCGAGGGGACCTTTTACCTATGGAGATGAGGAAGTGTAGCAGGAACTGGCCATATTTTATACAACCTGGTCCTGATCTGTTTAGGGCTTCAAAGATGGTCCTCAGTGCTCTAAACGGAGCTCAGCACTGCTTCTGCATTATCGGCATTATATATTCTGACTGTCTAGCTGTACACAAGTGAAGGATTTGCATTCTGTGCCACTTGGAACATCCAAGAAATGTTTAAAAGCAGTCCCACAAACAGCAAACCAATGGGAACAAGACTGCTAGTAAGAGAAGCAACTAGGTTAATGTGCCAAGTTGTGACTCTTGGGCACAAATTATTTCCTGATACATGAAGGAAAAATGCAAGGTGTTCTCTGTTCTCAGGCAATTAATAATTTGTTTCTGATGGAATCATTTCTTTTCTGGGAAATAAGGCACTACATAATATTTCAAAGGAATGAGAATACATTTTGCAATACTGAACTACTGAGAAACTGTAACAGAATCTTTAAAAACATTGGAGGGGACATACATATGAGATTCCTTATCACATCTTCATAAGCAGATGTTTGTTCCTACTGACAGCTTTTTAGAAAATTGTCCCTTTTTAGTGGTCAAGCATCTTCCTGTTAGTGTGAACAGAAAAGTTGGACACACTAATAAAGCATAGATAGATAGATAGATAGATAGATAGATAGATAGATAGATAGATAGATAGATAGATAGATAGATAGATAGATAGATAGATAGATAGATAGATAGATAGATAGATAGATGATAGATAGGTTAGTTGTCGTAATAAGGTAGGACAGGAGAAGCTTCTTTTACATGGTTAAATCCCCTTGCACTGTTTTAACCCTTAAAAGCAACAACAACGTGGTGGTGGGGAACTAATAGGTTTCTAATTATTTAGTGCCCCTGGTTCCAGCAAAATGAAATGGGAAGATAGCACGACCTAGTTCTGGTTTTGCTGAATCCCCAAAGAGAGAAGCTGACGGCACAGTAAGTGGGGACGTGACCAAAAAGCTTGAGTCTTTCCACTGGCCATGCTTTATTTCCCCTTGGACACAGTTTTAAGATGTGTTTCTCTAGGCACAGATTATTTCTGGACTCAAGTATGCCAAAAGGAAGTGGGGAGCATTTCTACCTTGCCAGTTGCCACTATGAAATAGCACTATACAGAGCATGTCACACGTAGTTTGCAGTTCTTAGGTTGTACAGGCCTGGTATGACAAGGGAAACACTAGAAGAATATCTACATTACATGGAATTCACAGAACACAGGCTCACCTGTTTCAGACTTGTTTATTATTTCTTTGAAAGGTCATTTATTAGACATACATTATCCCACATATAGACAGGGCAGTATTTTCATCAGAATGCCCATTTCTGTTTACCTAACCCAAGCCTGGAATCTCAGCCCACAGTTCAGGTCCCTCAGCAAGCCTTGTTACAAAGTGAGCTTTAAACTAGTACAATGTTAAATGAGATTTTAAATACTTCTGTGTTGAACTGTGTTGAAAGTTCCTTCCCCCCCCCCTTTGTCTTTTTTCTTTTTGTCTACTAAGGCATAAAATAACTTTTCCCATGTCTATGTGTATTTGTTGTCTAATAAATTATGTTGCATTCAGTTCACCACCATGTGACGTGCAGACATATACTACAGATGTTCCAGTTAAAATTGTCAATTTTCCTCCCCTAACAGGTCTTCTGTGACTTTGGCAGATGCAGACAAGGAGAAATTTGGCAGATGAAGCGTCTCCTAGCATCGAAAGCACTAGGTGCTCCCCAGATGGTGGCCAGTGCATTTAAGAGAATCTGTAGATGATCCTGCATTCCCTCACCCAAAATATGTATATAATAAGTCTACTGCCTTTGAAAGCCTGAGGCAAATACAAGATGTAGATATGCATTCCGGCAGCTGATAAACTTGCATGAGGGCAGAAATTAAATTAACATTCAAAATTACACACACACACACACACACACACACACACACACACACACACACACACACACACACACACACACACACACACACACACACACACACACACACACACACACACACACACACACACACACACACACACACACACACACACACACACACACACACACACCACTGTTGTATGCACTCACTAGACTGATTTTCTCATATGAAACAGCCATTCTGACCTTCTACGTGTTAAATCAGAATTGAGGTCCCCCTTAATTTGTTGGAATTTACTTAGGAGTCTGCATTGGATCCCAGCTGTGAGCTCTGCTGGCTCTTATTTATTTAGTATCAAATTTTAATTCATTTCATCATCAGGAGAACAAAGTGCAAACAGGGAAATCTCACTGCAATAGATTCTTCTGTTTCAAAATCAGCCAATGTCTGGGAATGATACATATAGAAATAATTGTATATGACAATATATATGCCTTTAGTTTTATATGTTCCTGATACCCAGACAAAATTATTCACAGAGCAGTGGCCAAATAGGCTTTGAAGATACTGTATACTAATTTTCTTGCCCTTGTCTCTTGAAGGTACAGGAAGAAAAGGATTTATTTGGCCATCGGTTTTAAGAATAACCCTGAAAAATGTAAAATCTTTATTTCATACTTCTGTATGAATAAGTCACAGGAGTCCTTTTAAAATCCTGTTTCATGCTATGGGTATTCCAAGTTAGTAGACCGCTGATTTTTAAAATGTAATGGGTTTCCTGATTAATGCCCAGCTGTTTGCACCAGGGACCTTTTGGTCAACTCAACCGTTTAGCCTCCTTTTTTTCACGCCCAGTACTTCAAATGTTATCCTGAGCAACTTGGAACTTTATTTGTCAGAAAGGAGCAATGATGGCTTTGAACATCAATCCTAGCTGGAGCTGTCCTAGCAACCTGGCATGCCCTTGGGAAACAAATCAAAAAAGAGAAGTTAAAGTGGATTCACGGCTCCTTAACACTTTTTAGCCATGCTGTTAGAGTGCAGTGATGCTGCTGAAGAGCAGCTGTAAGCATAAATCTGCCTCACCCTTTCAGTCTATGCTTACAGATGATTTTTTTTTAGGCAGAAACAACCATCTTAAAGACTAGAAAATTTATTATGGCATAAGTTCTGTGGAGTATGTGCTGTTCCTTTGCAAGCTGATGCCATAATAAATGTGCAAAGTGTTTAGCGTATTGGAATCCCCTGTGGATTTTCTTGCACAAGTCTAAACACAGAGGGGAAATAATACACATTAGTGATCCCAAGAAGAACCTGCAAAAAATGTGGACTGTGGCGTGCTCCTGTGGGTGACGATGCTAATGTTGATGATATTAGCGGCTATTTATTAGATTTATAGTCAGCCTTTCCGTTACAAACGAATGCTCAAGGCACCTAATAATTCTGCAAAACGATAACAGCGAATAAAACAAATGCAACCATACAGACATTGCAATCAAATAAAGCCAACAGGAATGGGGCTTTTGAATGTCTAGGACTCCCAGAATTCATCCAGAAGCCTCCTAGCAAAATTCTGTGATTGAGAGAGGAAGGAAGGAAGGAAGGAAGGAAGGCATCCTTACTAGCATATATTTAGTTTCATACCATGTGTTTGTGGTTGGACGAAATATGGCCCTAGTGCATGCTGGAAGTGAAGTGCTCGCTGAGAGTTGCCAGTATACTCCATGGGACGAGTATTGTTGATACTCTTTAGGATCTATAGTGGGGGACTCTCACTGAATTGCACCTATGGGCGGGGGCACACTGACATGAATCTCTGGAAAACAGAGGCAGCCTTTACAGTAAGACGAAGAAATAAAGAAGTTAATAAAAGAGCAGAGCAATGGTCAACAGCAACATGACACTTTGGACTCATTGTACAAAACACACCAACATCTCTTGGTTTAAGTTTTAGCTGGATCTCCAAAATTGTTGTTGTTGTTGTTTTTCAGTCGTTCAGTCGTGTCCGACTCTTCATGACCCCATGGACCAGAGCACACCAGGCCTTTCTGCCTCCTGGAGTTTGGTCAAATCCATGTTGGTTGCATCGATAACACCGTCCAACCATCTCATTCTCTGCCATCCCCTTTTCCTTTTGCCTTCAATCTTTTCCAACATCAGGGACTTTTCCAAGGACTCCTCTCTTCTCAGATGGCCAAAGTACTGGAGCCTCAGCTTCAAAATCTGTCCTTCCAATGAACATCCAGGGTTGATCTCTAGTTGACAACTATTCACAAGATAGAGGAAGTGGCTGTTGGTATTTTTTGTCTCTTAAAGTGACAGGCCATCCCTGCTACAAAATTTTACTCAGGAATCTGCCCCTGCCACCCCGACCACCCCCAAAGTGATGTTGTGCCGCTCAAAGATTTCTCCAGAGAAAAACATTCTAGAATCAGCATTTCTGCAGCAAAAGCTAATTCTGCCCGGAAAAGGCACAGTGGGCCACTCTGCTTTGCCCACTCGGGTAAAAGGCAGTAGTAGAAACATTGACCTTTCAGAACATGGCAAGATTGAAAAGCAGAAGTACAGCATCAACAACAGCCAAAATCAAAAGGCATCAAAAAATAACAAAGATCACAGCATCCACTTTTTTCTTCCATAGAAGAGATAACACGGTCTTCCGTCAACCATAACTATATGATAGCTCTGTGTGTGTGTGTGTGTTGTGTTGTTATAGTCGTGACTAATTCTTCATGACCCCATGTCCATGGAGTTTTCTTGGCAGGAATACTGGAGTGGCTTGCCAGTTCCTGCTCCAGGCGCCTACAGCACCTGGTATTCCCATCCAAGTGCTAACCAAGTCCGACCCTGCTTAGCTTCTGAAATCAGGCGAGATCGGATGTGCTTAGGGCATCTAGGCAGCACATATATGACAGCTAGAGCCACACTATAAATAAAAGGAGAGGGGAAACCCCAAACCTCAGTTTAATAGGAAATGAATAACTATTACACGACTAGGAGAATATTTTAACCCAACACTAGAAAAATAGCCAGGTAGAACCTGGCAAGCCTCCCCGAGGAGAGTATTTTAAATTCCATTTACCAAGAAGGTCATCTTTTGCGGCTTTCTGTAGCTGTAGGGTAGGCAGGTGCTGTAACGGGATTAGTCAAAGTACTTACATATGCCTTCTCAGTCTTTGGTTTCATAAGCAGAGACAAGACCAAATGTTTATGCTGCATAGTCACCTTTGAATCTTGTTAAGCAGTAAACTAGTGCCTTGTTAAGGGGTAGCACAGAGAAAACTGCTGCAGGACTCACATCCAGGGAGAACCACATCAACATATCATGGCTGTATCATGACCAAATGTTTTCTTTCAAAATCCCATCAACTTGAGCTGCATAAACCTAGTGGGAAAAGATCTCAAAACAAAAATTCGCTGGGAATGGTAGCATCTTGTAGCCATCGACAGTGTTCACTGTAGCAACTTTAGGCTATGACTGCATTGACATAAAATGTGGGAAATATTACAAGATTGGGATGGGCTGATTGACATGTTTTCCTGTGTAATGTATGAAGCAAAAGGAAATATGTCATGCCATTTTCCAGCAAGTCACAATGCCAATACACAGAAGTGAAGTGGAGGTTATGTACTCTGATCATCAACAGGCTGTATGGTCACATGGTCAGCAGTGTCCCATTCCACTATATTTCAGGGGCAAAACATCAAGGGATGGGAATGGACAGAGGGTGGCCAGATCAAGGGCTGTAGGAAACTGCTTCTTAAAACACAAGAAGAACCCAAGTAAATGGGCCAAAAACCAAGTCAAACTTACCCAGAGCTTAGGGTAGTGGGGAATATGACTATTCTTCTATGTTATCATTAAAGCAAAATGTACTTAGCACGTGCAGTGGCTAATGCCATTCTCAATAGTATTAGCCTCGTTTGTGGCCTTTGTGGTGTCATGGCAAAGGAGAGCTTCTCCATGTCCAACGTTGCTTCTGGGGCTTATAAGATACATCCTAGCGGACGGTGTGCCACTGGTGCCATGGATTATTCAACAAAAATGCTCTTGGGTCACAGTTCTGGAGTTCCAGTCCTTTCCTTGCTTTGACATGTCATGGACCCATGTTCATGAACCCACCAGCTCTTTTCCCACACTCTCCATGACGGCCAGGTGGGAAGGGCTGGAGATGGGTGCCCAAGCCATTAACTACAGCATGCCTTGAGACAGAGAGAAGAAAAGTAGTAGCATAAAATTTCAGCCAGTATCTTGTGACCTAGCAACCCTAACATTTTGGTGATGAGGAGAGTTGCATTTCTTAGAGGATTTAGGAAATATGAGTATTACACTATTAAAGCTAAGCCCTTCCTCTAACCTCACCCAAAGTATACCACTAGCCATCAGTATTCCATTTGGGATGAAAAAACATTCAGCAACTCACTCAATGGATGCTGTGGGGTTGGGCAGGGAAATCCTGATGTATGGATGCCAATGCAACACTCCTTAAAAGTGCTTCAGGATATCAGGCAGAACATTGCAGGACTTGTTACTTAGATGCCAGAAGGTATAGCTAAGGATTCAGTTCACTGACTTCAAATTGCACCAATTTCATCCTCGGTACCTGGAGCATTAAAGCGTTTAAACTTGCAAACCTTTTAAAAGATTCTATTTAACGATTGCTGTTGCGAGAGTGGCTTTTGTCCTCTGTTTCCACTTCATGGTCTTTCCTTGCTCGATGCCTTCAGATACGAAAGAAAGTGAAAATCTGGCTCTTTGGTGCTGCCCTGGCATCTAAATGGCTGCTCCTAAGAGTAAACACTTTCAGTATATCACAGAAGTGATTACATCTCCTCACATTTCATAAATGTTTTCATATATCTCTTAATGGGACAACACTGAAGAAATAATGCTTGGATACTATGTAAAGCAGTGAGTATACAGCTTGTATAACAGTGCAAATGTGCTCAAAATAGCACAATACACAGCCATTAATATCTAAACTGCTGGCAACAAAAGTGAGTACACCTCTAAGGGCCTTTTTACATGACCCCTAAACTCCGCCGCAAATGGCTCCCAGCTCCGGAGCTTTAAATTGTTTACTCACCAGCTCCGGAGTTTACTGAAAATTAAGTGCAACCACGCCCACCTAGGCGCGTCCCAGCGCACTTTTCATGTACCTGCTCTCCAAGGGTGAAAAATCTTAATGCGGATGTGCCGGGCTCTCCTCGCTTCTTTTTGCTGTTGTTTTTTGCCTCCCGCCCCTTTAAGAGAAGGAATCACAATGACGGGGCGGCATCCACTGGCACCGGAGGTAAGCCTGCATTCTTTTGTCCCTTTTTTTCTCCCTCCCCTCACGCAGCCAGCAGCCAGGAAGTGCGGAGGGGTGGGGACGCACGAAGAGCGACAAACTCCTAAGATCTCTGGTCCGAATTTAAGTGACCAGCGGATCTTAGGGGTCGTGTAAAAGCGCCCTAAGTGATAGTGTCCAAACTGGGCCCAAGTAACTGTTTTCCCTCCCTGGTGTCATGAGACCTGTTAGTGTCACAAGGTCTCAGGTGTGATGGCGGAGCAGGTGTTATTGTGCTCACTCTCACATTTGGTGTTATCACTCTTGCTCTCTCTCATACTAGTCACTTGAAGTTCCACATGGCACCTAACAGTAATGAGCTGCTTCAGGAGACCATAGCAGCTATGGTGGCAGCGTACCAATACAGCAGTAGACAGTGACGAGTGGCTCAGAGCTACCATATGAATTTGTCTTCCTTCTTCCTTCATGGTGTCACTCCAAGGATATTTACAGTATTTCACAGACGTGAGTACACCCTCTCACATTTTGTAAATATTTTCGTATATCTTTTCATGTGAGAAGACTGAAGAAATAACACTTGGATACAATGTAAAGCAGTGAGTATACAGCTTGTATAACAGTGTAAATGTGCTGCCTCCTCAAAATAATGCAACACAGTCATTAATGTCTAAACCACTGGTAACAAAACTAAGTACACCCCTAAGTGACAATGTCCAAATTGGGTCCAAGAAACCATTTTCCCTCCCTGGTATCATGAGACCCGTTAGTGTCACAAAGTCTCAGGAGTGATAGGGGAGCAGGCGTTATCGCTCTCACTCTCACATATGGTGTTATCACTCTCACTCTCTCATACTAGTCACTTGAAGTTCCGCATGGAACCTCATGGTAATGAACTACGTTATCTGAGGATCGGAAAAAACAAAGTGTTGCTCTACATAAAGATGGCCTAGGCCAGTGGTGGCGAACCTTTGACATTCCAGATGTTTGGGGCCACAGCTCCCGCAGTCATTTGTCATTGGCAATCTAGGCTTGGAATTCTGGAAGTTGTGGTCCAAAACATCTAGAGTGCCAAAGGTTCACCACCACTGGCCTAAGCTATAAACAGATTACCAAGACCCTGAAACGGAGCTGCAGCACAGTGGCCAAAACCACAGAGCAGTTTATCGGGACAGGTTCCATTCAGGACAGGCCTTGCCATGGTTGAGGAAAGAAGTGGGGAGCTCGTGCTCAGCATCCTATCCAGAGGTTGGCTTTGGGAAATAGACGTATGAGTGTTGCCAGTACAATGACAAGTGTGTCGTGCCTACAGTCAGGCACAACGGTGGGAGTGTCATGGTCTGGGGCTGCGTGAGTGCTGCCGGCACTGGGGAGCTACAGTTCATTGAGGGAACCATAAATGCCAACATGTACTGTGACCTGCTGAAGCAGAGCATGATTCTCTCCCTTCGGAGACTGAGCTGCAGGGCAGTATTCCAACATGATAACGACCCCAAACACACCTCCAAAATGACCACTGCCTTGCTAAAGAAGCTAAGAGTAAAGGTGATGGACTGACCAGGCATGCCTCCGGACCTAAAGCCTATTGAGCATCTGTGGGGCATGCTGAAACAGAAGGTGGAGGTGTGCAAGGTCTCTAACATCCACCAGTTCTGTGATGTTGTCATATAGGAGTGGAAGAGGACTCCAGTGGTAACCTGTGAAGCTCTGGTGAATTCTATGCCCATGAGGGTTAAGGCAGTGCTGGAAAATAATGATGGCAACATAAAATATTGACACTTTGTGCCCGATTTGGACATTGTCACTTAGAGGTGTATTCACTTTTGTTGCCAGCAATTTAGACATTAATGGCTGTGTGTTGCATAATTTTGAGGGGACAGCACATTTACACTGTTATACAAGCTGTATGCTCACTGATTTACATTGTATCCAAGTGTTATTTCTTCAGTGTTGTCACATGAAAAGATATACTAAAATATTTACGAAATGTGAGAGGGTGTACCCACTCCTGTGAAATACTGTAAATATCCTTGGAGTGGCACCATGAATGAAGAAGTAAGACAAATTCACATGGTGGCACTGAGCCACTCATCACTGTCTACAGCTGTACTGCTTTGCTGAAGTAGGGATAAGTTAACGAAGCTGCAGCTGGCTGTGTACACAGTAATTATACATAGGTATAGTTACATATTATCAAGTCATTTTTGAGTGATGGCAACCCTCCCAAAGTCTGGTCAGTATCAACTTCTCAAAAGTGATTCACTGGTCCCTCCTTCTGATAGACATCTGGGGCCACACATTTGTCCAAGACCACAATAGGTGCCAACGTGCTCAACCCCATCATTCATGTACATTCCTGGTGACCTTGACCTCTCCCCCAAGCGGGCATAGTGGCACTATCAGCTCTTGGTTCTACAGCTTGGTGCTCCTATCCATTAAGCCAGGCATGTCCAAAGTCAGGCCCGGGGGCCAAATGCTGCCCGTTTTCAAATTCTGAGTGGCCCGTGTCCTCTTCCCCCTGCCAGTTCATCCTATCACGCATCCCCACCACCTGGCCCCTCCCCATACCGGATGGTGGCATCAGCTTGCCTCTGTCCACCACCACCACCACCAGCCACCAGCCTAGCCTACCCACACCCAGCTCCATTGCTGCAGCGTCCTCCCTACCCCCTTGCATGTTATAGAGACTTGTCCAAAGTCCGGCCCAGGAGCCAAATGTGGCTGAATGGTCTGCCCCCTCACATTTTCACCTCGCCATATCTGGCCCTCCTTGCAAAAAGTTTGGACACCCCTGCATTAAGCTATAACAGCTCAGAGCATTCTATAAAGGTACTGTGGTTTTTAAAGCTATTATTTACCTCTGCTTTCAACCTGTTTCAATTAATCTCTGTTTTTTATTCTTTGTTTCAGCTGGAGATCATTTAAGGGAAACATATTGTCTTTACATAGAAGAAAATGTACAGTATATGATGCCTGAAGGGGATTTTGGATTGTCTTCTAAGTTATAGTAGCAGAGACTCCTCCATGGCCATTCAGCTAAAGTCTGCCCATTGATTTCTCTCAGATTGAGCCATTGTTTGGCTTCTTTGCTACCCTTTCTAGTGACAAAAGCCCACCACTGGCAGATTGTCAATGGCACAACACTGCCTGTCTACTTCACACTCTGACTCCCCTTACAGACGTTGTAATGATCAGTGCACTCTGATCATGAGAAAGGTGACCACGTTGGAAAGGGTCACTTTAATGGAAGTGATCCCCCTTAAAGTCACTCTTCAGAGAACTAGTTCAGCCCAGTCCCAAAAACTAGTAGCCCCAATGCGGGACTATCTGAAAGTTGAGTCATGGCAACTGGACTTCTTTTTCTCGAGAGATAGCTTCATCAGTATGGATGAGCAATGAAACGTTTCTATCTCTCAAGAAAAAGAAATCCAGTTGCCATGACTCAACATCCAGATAAACTCACCTGGATGACTGAGAATCTTCACAGACACTGCTGGACTAAAAGGATCCAGCTTGAGCACAGATTCAGCCATAATCATAGGATGTTCAACTCCTCATTTCAGTCACATCTGTTGACCAAGCTAGAAGATTGTTTTTAAACAAGACACAGATTTCCGTGCCTTGCTCATTTCTGGTTATATTTTGGAAGAACATGTTAAAAGGGAGGTTGGCTCTTTGATCTTCCCTGATCAGATGTATTTTGCAGACTACTCCTTGACATCAAAATAGGTTGATCTTATACAAGCATTGGTAAATAAAACTGCAGATTTAATAAATTATTTTTAGTAGTAGTATGCAGATGTTTCTTTAGAACAAATGGCTTTAAACATCAAATTTTATAGCCTTAAGATGAACACATAAATCTTGTTCTTGTGATTCTTTATTTATAGTGTCCATCCAGATGCCTCTTCTAGAAAGTCCATACTCAGGCCATAAATGCCAATAATACCCTTCTACCCATCATCTCTTGCAAACAGCCTTTGGAGGCACTCACTGGAATTCTTCAATGCAATGTAATGTGCATGTAAGAGAAATCTTGGAAGTCAATGGAATAAATTGTGGTCACTGACAAGATGCTGTGTGCCTGCAGCATGACTAGACAAGCATGTGTGATGGGTGCCTTTTTGTCAGTAAGTTAGTGACTTCTGCATTGTCTCTTATGCATACATAAACAACCAATAGTTTTCTGGCCATTCTGTTTCTGACACTGGCACTGATGAATTTATTCCTTCAGAAGTGGGGGTTTACCAACTTTTAGAAAAGAGAAAGGTAGGGTACAAATTAGACCAAGGGAGGGAGGAAGGAATCTTTAAAAACTATGGTATTTTTAAGCCTTACAAACTTTTAATTTTTTAAAAACTAGATTTAATATACAAACCTTGTTTATTATTATTTTAGATACAACAGTCTCAAGACATTACAGACATGCACACCCCTAGTCAGTAGTGAGATGATTATGTAGTAGCATTGTCTAGATAACTAAGAAAGTGTGTTTCAACAGAAGTGATTTTGTACATCACAGATAAGGCAATATTAAGTCAGACCTTAACGGTGGTGTTCAATGCAAAGAAAGAAGCAAGCTGTTTGCTTAGTGTGGAGATAGGAATAATCCAGGAGAAAGAATCCCAATTCACTTGTTCAATCCAAAACCTAAGCAAGAGTTTGGAGGGTGATTATCATTTCAGTTTCAACACACATTTATAGAAAACATGTGAGAGTATCCCATCTAAAGCTTATTTTTAAAGTGCAAAGAATTACACTTTCTGAAACAATATGTTTCTTTCTGAATCAGATTAATCCTGAGACAGAGGTGCTCCTAGTCAGTCAAGAAACAGATCAGAGAATAGAAATCCATCCTATGTTAGCTGATGTTACACTTCCCCTGAAATCGTAGGTTTGCGTGTTGTTCTGGATTCATCACTCAGCCTGAATGCCCGGCATTTACCTGTGTCAAGGAGTGTATTTGCACGGTTAAAGCTGATGTGCCAGCTGCCCCTGTTTCCTCAAGGCCTCTGATTTGGCTTCCATGATATGTGCCCTAGTTACCTCCTTTTTGGATTACTGTAACAGTGTGCTTAGGGCTGCTTCGGAAGATTGTTCGGAAACTTCAGTTGTTTCAAAATGTTGCAGCCAAACTGCTGACTGGAACCAGATGGGAGCATCATATCACTGCTTGGTTACAATTAACTTCACTGACTGCCAGTCCATTTCCGGGCTGAATTCCAGGTGTAGGTTGTGACCTATAAAGCCCTCAACAGCTCAGCTCCGGGCTATTTGAAGGACCGTATCTCCTCATATAATCTCCCTTCCCGCAGTCTTTGAGATCTTCATGGGGAGGCCTTCCCTCAGCCGCATGGCCATCCAAGGAACATCTGAAAAAGACCTAAGAGAGGGCATTTTAAGTGGCTGCTTCTGGTTTATGGAATTCCTTGCCTCCCAAAGCTAAATTTATTATAATTTAAATTTTAAATATGTTTGTTTATTTGCTTAACTTGCATGCAAACTTTATCTTTTTTTTTTAGGAAAAAGTCAGGATATAAATTAATTCAGCAAATAAATAAATAAATAAATAAATAAATAAATAAATAAATAAATAAAAAGTGGTCTTTTTTAAAAAAGTGGGGCCTTTAGGTATGCACTAGACAGCATCCTAGCTATCTCCATCTCAAATATCCCTCTGAATTAACCCTTCCCTCAACCCCCTGCAACAGCTCCTTCGACACTGAAGGCAGAGTGTCCTGAGAGATTTAAGTATTCTGAAAATGACCTTGGTGTGTTTCCTGATGTCCGAATGCCCATGTATCATCCTGGGCTGAGGCTGTTCCCATTCACTTTACAATGAATTAGGGAAAGACTTAGCTGGCATAGGATGGCACATATTTCAAGCTGAATTACTTGCAGCCTTGAACAAAGGATTGAAATGTAAGCCATGATCACAGCAGCAGAAAAGAAACAGAGTCACTGGGTGCCTGCTGCCTTGGAAGCAGAAAGACAAAAACTAAAAGATCACCTTTGAATTTCTGTGCACTCAATTACCTTCTCGCTGCAGTTCTCGATATGGTATTAGAAGTAGACTAGTAGAAGCTCCTTGGAAACCCTGCTTTCCCATTTCACCAATCTTGGCCTTCTTGCAGCACCTCCAGCCAATCCAAAAGTATTCATCTTGACTGACCAATACCTTTGGCCTCTTCTAACTTAAGCTAGTGGCAGTGGCATAACTTATTGACAAGTGAACCAAACACTGAAATTATAGTGGGCATAGACTGCACAGCTAGCACAGATTAAATATTTATTTTTATTTCATTTTAGAGTATTTTTACCCTGCCTTTCTCCTTGGAATAATGCCTAGGAAGACCTTTACAGCCTGTGCCCTGAATGAGAATAATGGCTTGCTTTTTCAGATCACCGCCCTTGTCCAGCTATAGAACTTCTAGGACAGGCATGCCCAAACTTTGGCCTTCCAGATGTTTTGGAGACCAGCTCCCACAGTCCTTTGCCACTGGCAATCTAAGCTTAGAGTTCTGGGAGCTGTGGTCCAAAACATCAGAAGGGCCAAAGTTCGGACATGCCTGTTCTTGGAAATATTTATCCACAGTTCAATTTGTCTAGCAGAGAATCTTTACCATTTACCATCAGCCTGAACAAGCCTGCTGCTCTCCACTCAGCTAAAGCTGGCATTCTCCCCACCCAGTTCAGCCACTAGAGTTCTCACTGGTAAAGATGGATCTTGTCTGCCTCCACATTTGTCGGGGTGGGGCAGTTTAAGGGAAGCTGCTCCACATAACGCTGCTGATTTTTATAATGCAAGTTAAAGTACAGGGGTAGGGAGCATGTTGACCTCCAGATGTTGTTTAACTGGAAGCCTTCTTAGTCAATGCTGAAGGATGATGGGAGCTGGAGTCTGGTGTCTCTGAAAGACCACACATGCTGCATTCCTGTTCTAGCATGGACATTCAACCCATGCTGTATGCACTGGCTATGCAAGTTGGCTGTTCCTTCATCAATCATACAGGCTGCAGAATACATCCAACTCTCTGGTGGCCGCGCATTACAAGAACACGACTAAACAGTGAATACACCACCTTCCGGGAAGGCAGTGGCATTCTTTCACAGGCCCTTTCTTATGAAGTTTCCCAAAAAGTTTCCCACCCAAATTCTGCATTTTTCAGTAGTTGAAAAAACTACTACCAAAGAGAATGGGGAATTGAATGCCTCATAAAGCTGCAAGTTTAATTGAGGCCCAGTTCCAAGCTGATATAGCAGGGAATGAAGGCTGTGCATTGCCCTTGTCCCAAGCTGGCTTCCCTGGGTAGGTTCAAAGAAGAGTAAGGGAAAGAATGAGGTATGACCCCCAACCACCACCACCTGCAGACTCAAAGAAATGCTGTAGCTTCCCAAGGCTGGTTTTCATTTTTTAAAAATATATGTATTGGAACTTTGTTACATGCATTTGGATGCAATTTCTAGTTTCCCCCTCCAATGCAGTATGAAATGAAGGGCAAAACATATTTTGTGAGCAAACCTCCATCATGCACCACGACTCCCTCTCTGTTCTCCCTCAGCTTTTAAAATCTGCTCCCGAGGATCATCCTACCCTCCAGAACAGGTTTTGAGGACACACGGGGGACAGTTTAGTCTTTATTTACAGTCTCCTCCATGTCCTACTGACTGCATGTGTCCTATTAGCTAGCTAGAGGAATTAAGTACATGCCTCCCAAAGTAACAGCAGATTCTTACCCTAGTCCAGTGTTGGTGAACCTTTTAGAGACCGAGTGCCCAAACTGCAATTCAAAACCCACTAATTTTTTTTTTTTTGCAAAGTGCCAGTACAGTAATTTAACCTGTATACAGGTGACTATGAAGGGGCAATGTCAGGTGCCCACGGAAAGCGCTCCGAGTGCCACCTTTGGCACCCGTGTCATAGGTTCGCCATCCCTGCCCTAGTCTCTCAAGTGAGTGACATATAGGGATTTGTGTCTAGGGACTTAAATTCCTTACAAAGAGCACACTATACTTCCAATTTTTCTCCTTCTTCCTAATTTAATATACATTTAAGAAAAGCTTTCTTTGCCTCCTATGTTGGGGAAATCCAGTGGCACTGTATACACAGGCAGTAATAATAATTATTATTTATTTCAATTATTTCTAAACCATCTTACCCCCCACAGGGGACATGAGGCAGCTCATATTCCATACATTAAGATTAAAAAATAGTATAAAAACAGTTTTTCAAAATATTAAAAACCACTAAAATATTTTCCATTACATTTTCATCAACACTTAGTTCAGAAAGCTTCCCATTTATATGGTATTATTTTTGAACCATATTTCTGCCTGTCTTCCACAGCGAAAGTCAGGTTGCCCTGTTCTGCTGTTTGTTGTCATGGAGAGCTGCAGTCCTTGCATTGTGTAAAAGCTTTCTGAATTCTCATAGATTGAAACACATATAGATCACATTGCTAGACTCAAGGCTTCATGTTTCTAATCAGACACATCAGTTGATGGTAACATGGAGACAATGGCCCACCAAGTTATTCTACTGCAGTTGATTAATCAACGAAGGAATGATTAGGAAAATATGTCTCAGCTTCTGAAGATTTATTCATCTTCTCTCAGATTTTTCCTGTGGAAAACATGTTTTAAATTTTCACATTGGTGACATGATTTTGGATCACATAAATGTGTGTGTGTATGTATGTATGTATGTATGTATGTATGTATGTATGTATGTATGTATGTATGTATGTATGTATGTATAGCTCACCCATCTTGCCACATCATTATTAACAGAATGTTCATTTCTGATTGTCTGAAAGAGACATTGGTGGCTACAAAAAAGGTACTTTCCCCCTCCCTCTTGTCCTTCTGTCATCAGGTAAAGACCTTCCTTCTATCAGGAAATTATCTCAGAAATGCTGGTGTTGAGGTTGAGGAAAATCTCAAAGTACATTTTACTCAGTTGACTAGTAAATAAGGAAACCACCAGCAATAGCAACCAAGGACCACATCAGCATGAGGGGAGAACATTGGAGTGAAGGTTAGGGAGGCAAAAGGGAGGTAAACCCCCAACCCTATCCCACCTGTCTCTATGTGAATTACTGACAGCATTACTCAAATCTTGCAAACCAACAGTATCTCATGTTGGGTTGTCCTCTGGGTCATTCTACATGAAGGAAATTTCTGACTGAATTTTTTTCTCCTATCCAGGAGTTATTTTTTTCTTTCCAGGGATGGTTTAGGCTTGTTTTGAACTTGTTCCCCTTTGTTTGTCTTTCTAGCAGTCCAGGGTATCCACAAATCTCTCCTTCAGTGCTGTATGTCCAATGGATCAATTTGGAATGCCTACAGAGTGTTTCTAGTCTGTGGACCATTGTTTTGTTTTCCGTATGTGTTGGCATGTTCTTGTTAGGATTTTGGCAGATCCAGGCTCTGTGGCCACTGTCATTCACCAAGTCACACCACAGAAGGGAAAATCCCAGAACATTACTCATTTTTTTCCATCAATTTGTCACTTTTTACCCAAACACAAAGCAATTGTCAGGGCTGTTTTTCAATGAGTGTGAATGGTAATGAGCAGAAGAAGGTATCCTGTAAACCATATTGACTACTACCATTGATGTTCTCAACATTCAGGCTGCCCTTGGCTATGTAAAACACCTGCTGACAAGACTGCCATGATATTGTGCAGCAATATTGAGCCATTGGGCTTTTTGAATTGTGTGTACAGAAACACAATATTCCACATTCATAACAAGAGGTTGGTTTTTTCTTTTTTGAGAACTGAATCAATTTTTATTCTAAAATAATTGATTCCGTTTTCAGGTCCCATTTTGCTATTATTGTAAGGTGTCTTGTTCTCTAAAAAAGAGTACAATAGTGTTTTACAACAGTAAAATTAGTTAAACAATATCTAAAAGAACACAAACAAAAGAACACAAATGTTCTACCAATACTGTATAGGGCAGTGGTGGCAAACCTTCGGCACTCCAGATGCTCTGGACTACAACTCCCAGAATTCCAAGCCTGTATTGCCAATGACAAAGGACTGTGGGAGTTGTGGTCCAAAACATCTGGAGTGCCGAAGGTTTGCCACCACTGGTATAGGAAGTTCAATCCCTCACATTTTAATGACCAGATCTTACACAGTTTTGGATGGATATTTTATTGTGCTGTTGGCCTCATTCATTAAATTTCAAGGGAGTCTCAGGTGACCTCATCCTTCATTTGTAGATTTTCCTTGTGTTCTGGTGGCTTCTTCACCACAGATTATCAGCTACAGAGGAAAATAGCTGCACCATGCCTTCTAATTGGTAGTGTAAAGCGCTCTCTATCTGGAAATTCTCCAAGTGCACAAAGGACTTTCAGGGGCCTCTGAAAATGTGAATTATACAGCTGTGCAGTGATAGGGTCAGTCATTTGCATCATGTACACAAAAAGCAGAGCTCCATATTGTTTGCACATAACTCATCAACTCATCATCTGTAAGCAGGCACCTAAGATAGCAGAAACTGCATTTGCTTCTCAAAGGAATCAGTCTGCATGGGAGCATTCTTCAGTTCTAGTTTTAAACAATGCCACTGTATTCCTGGTTCCATGATACTGTATCTTAAAATCTAACAAACTTTTAAGGACACTAAATGGGAAAGGCTGGTCTGAAATGTGATGTGGTTCATCTGTAAATAGGCCCTTCTATACTTAAGGCCTACAAAGGTTCACCTGTAAGTTGTAGCAGAAATAGGACCTTTTCATTATGGAGACTGCAGGTTAAAAAGATGATTAACTGACCTGTATTTGGATAAAAGGTCAGATATGTCATTGCCTGAGTGTGTATATAGGCCCTTACTGTTAAAATGGAAGAAACTGAAATTCCTACCTTGGTGGAGATTGTGCTTTGTTACACTGGACTGCTTTTACTGTTATAAACCACCCTCTACCAGTTAAATAAATAGAAGTACAGTACTTTATAGTGGTGTTGGAAGATGACTATACCTGGAATAAGAAGGAAGAAAGTAAAAGGCGGAACTTGATGGAACTCCCTGATTTCATATGATTTTTAAATGGGATCCTTCCCAAATCACCACCAAATCACACATCCCATTCATGACCAACTATTACACAAGAATAATCATGTATCCTCCAGTGCATGGCTCGGTAGTGGCGCAAAAACATGGTTCCATCTCACGGAACCATCTGATTTCATATGATTTTTACATTGGATCATGATAAATCCACTGCCTTTTACCCAGACCCGAATAAGAACACCTAAGTTTGAACCATCCATCCAAACATGGATGGCAATGTATCAGTACCACCCACTTGCTCTCAGCCTCACTTGTCTCCCTCAACTGCTACAGAGGCTGCCAATTCAAACCCTCCCTGGGGCCGGAGGAGGTATAACATACATAGGATTAAGCCAGGCTTTCCAAATCCGGTGCCTTCCTGGTAGGTAAGGCTCCAACCCCAGTTGCCCATGTTTTCGACTCGATCCAGCCCAGGAAACCTGGGGCAAGTTCTTTGTTTAAAAAGGAGGGGTGCTCGAAAAGAAGGCGAGAGGATAGTAAGGGGTGGGGGAGAAAAACGCAGTTTGCCAACTTTAGTTACTTTTTTATTTTGCCCAGTGGTTCTACATGAAAGGGCTACCGAATGCAACCTTTTGAAAAATAAATATTTTAAAAATAAAATTTTAGGAAGGGTGGGGGGGGGAACAGCACGCGCCACAAGGGACTCTCTGTGCTCATCTAGACCTGCCAGCAGCCGCCGTCGTCGTAGCCAAGAACGGCACCGCCGCGTCTGTCTAAACTGCTCTCTTTCTCTCCGGGGGGATTCTCGGAGGAAGGATCAAGCCAGCCCGGGAGGCGCTGCCCGCCCGCTTCTGCCTTCCCGGCGGGCTCCGCTCCCGGTTTCCTGCCAAACGCCCCGGTTTCTGTCCATTTCCAGCTGCCCGAAGAGCTTCCCACCCGGTTCCTGCTCTCTGATAAGAGGGCCCGCCTGTGGCCCAGCCTCGAATCCTATCTGCAGCCTCGGCACCGGATGATGATGGGGATGATGATGGAGTTATGATGCTGGTGCCGGCCGTCGAGAAGGGGCCCATTGTACGGCCGGCCAGCCGGCCACGTGACCCCCAGTGATCCCAGTCCGGGGAGGAGGGGGGCAAGAGAAGGCACCTCCCCTCTCCCTTCCCTTGGCTAACAACCCCCCCCCAACACACACACACACACACACACACACACACACACACACACACACACACACACACACACACACACACACACACACACACACACACACACACACACACACACGTGTCTCCTCCTTTTCCCGACCGCTCCGCCCAGGCCTGGGAAAGGGAAGGGGGGGGGCTGATAGGGAACGCGCATGCGTGCTGGCGCGCCCGCTTGCTGGGCTCCGCTCTTCCCAGTCCATTGCGGCAGCGGGAAAGGGGAAGGGGGGGGAGCGGTGGTGGCAGCGCCGGCGCAGCCGCTGTAGAAGCGAAGCTTTGGAAATAAGAATAAGAATAAGAATAATGCAATAATCATAAAAGCGGCCAAAGGTGAACCAGGAGCGACCACGGAGAGAACCCCCCCACACACACACACCCAGCCCGGCGGTGGGAGCGCCCCGGAGGCACGAGAAGCGCCACACCCAGACTCAAGAGGGTCCCTCCTCGCCGTGACGCGCCGGTCGCCAGCGCTCGGACATCCTCCTCATCATCATCATCATCGCCGCCTCCTCCTCCTCCCCTTGGAAGAGCGGCTGCAGGAAACCCCCGGGCCGCCTCCCTTCCAGGCTCGCGCTCGGCTCCCTCCGCCCCTTCGGCGTTTGGGGGGCTGGGGAAGGAGGCGCACTTGGGGTGGGGGTGCCCCTGGCTCGGAGGTGCGGCGCGGAGATCCAGCAGGAAGAGCCGGTGGGAAGATTCCGGATCATCATCACCGAGAGATCTCCCCACTTGCCCTGATTGCCGCCGCCTTCCTTCCTTGGGCATTCTTTCCCCTCTCCTCCCCAAAGGGAAACGTGGGGGAAGCGGAGAGAGAGAGAGAGAGAGAAGCGAAACGAACCCCCCCCCCCAAGGGGGAAAGGAGGACTCCCGAGCTTGTTCCACATTCCTATGCAGGAGAGAGAGAGAGGATGATGCCTCCCTCCCGAGTCCGCTGCTGACTTCCTCGGACGGCTGAAGTCCGCAGCTGCTGCCGCCTTTGATGACATAAATCTGCGCGTTTTTTCGCGGCTTTTGACAGCCACTGGGTTTTTTTTTTTTTTTGTTTTTGGAGAGGGAAGGGGGTCCGCTGTCGAGGAGAAGATCATGTAAAACGGCTCTTCTCTCCCTTCCCCCCCCCCACACACCCATAATAATAATAAGGATAATAATCTACAAGCGTCTGTGGGGAAAGAGGGAGGGAAGGCAGGAAAATGGGGGAGGCTGCAGACATCAAGGAGATGAGAAAGACGTTCATTGTCCCGGCCATCAAACCCTTTGATCATTACGACTTCTCCCGAGCGAAAATCGTCTGTAATCTAGCGTGGCTGGTGGCCAAAGCCTTTGGGACAGGTAGGTGTCCGCCTCTTGTAACCTATCTTTTTTCTTTCTTCATTTCTTTCTTTTTTGCCATTTGGGGGTGGTTGGGTGGGGGTTCTTTCTTTTTAATTTGTTTTTATTTTTTTCCGCTCGGCTTTCTTTCCGGTTTGCGGGCGTGAATCATCTGTCCGCAGAGGAAATACAAAAGGATGCACCAGGGTGCGGAGATGTACCCAGGATCAAGGGCTGATTTTGAAATTCCAAACCGCATCTATTTGTGTGCAGGGCACTGTCTCTGCTACGGTGAAGAAAAAGCAATTTGTTGTTTCAGTTAATACTTGCAGTGTAGATTTTACAGCCTGCTGTGTGGAGGGTGGTTCCGGTCTTCCATTTCCCCCAGGCTTTCCCCCACCTTCCTTTTCCATCATAAATTAGACACTGCTTTTCCGTTTGAGTCGATATTTGCGCACACTGAGGTTTTGAAGTGTGGGGTAGCCTGCAGCCATTTGGGCACTGCAAAGGAACAGTCCGAGGAGAGGTTCCTGAGAGAAGAGATTTAAATGTCGCCTTTCACCTTTCATAATCCAGAAGGGTTTTCCCCTTGTCTGAAAGCATCAAGAGAATTCCTTGAATGCATTCTAAGAAGGTGACAGAGGGCCTTGCTGCTGACAGCCTCCTAGGCCTCTCAGAAAACCAAACCTTGCTGTTCTGCAGTAGATAGGTTAGCCTTTTCCTTGTTCACCCTGGGAACAGATTGGGAAAGCATATTTTAAAACAAAGCATCCTGAGTGCCTAGCATGTAAATGCAAGTGGTAAGTTTGCTTCTGAAAGAGAGATTGTGAAGTTGGAATACGAAATGTCTCCTGAAGAATAACAGGAAAAGGTCTTTTTCCTCTTTGCACTTTTCAAAGGTCGCAGTTGAAGCCAGGGCGTTGTTATTCAATTATAACAGGCAAAAATGTGCAGTGTTTGCCCCTGAACTGGCCAGATGGAAGCTGTCAGTAACACAAGGTTCTAGGTTATCTCTGCTGGAGTTCATGTTACCTATATCAACTACAAGGTGCTCTGGTTGCTGGGATAAGGGATCCGAGTAGTTGCAAATTTCATACCTAGCCATTAAAAAAAGTGGCTGTTCATTACTTTAAAAATAGAACAACTTGCATATTATTGTTGCTGATTTTGGAGAATTCCAATTGTGGAAAATGTTAGAAATAGCATAGCATTGTTCTGCAAGTATAATAAGGATCATATTTTAGTATCAACATGTTATGATCCTACTGAAATACAATATTCTTGTCTGGTAAACAAGAGAAGCGGCATTCCTGCATTTTAAGAATGTAATCAGCAACAATGCCATAATGAGTTACAAAGGAGCACACCAAATCAATGAGTTCCAATGAATAAACAAAACCCCAGCCTGAACTCAATGGAACTTCCTTTGAGTAAACTTGTACAGTATATAGGATCATTCTGAAGAAAGGGGTGCTTTCATCTAAACATGTGGGGGAAATAGAAGTACAGTAGTGGCCTAAGAAAAAACAAACAAAATTGGTTGTAGCCTGGTGTGTGGTATCTACCAAGATGCTGACATAATGGTACTTTACATACAGCAGGAACAGCAGGTAGGATAACCTGTCTATGGTATTGAAGTACAGTACTTACCATTGCTAACAGTTGTGATCAGGTTCAGATATGTCATGATGTTAGTCAAAATGAAAGGAAACAGAAACAGAAATTAAGAGACACACTACAGTTTTTCATGTTATCTTGCCCATCCTGCAAGAGATCCTTCATTTCCCTTTACTGAACTCTTCAGAGAAGCAACATTTATCACCTTGTTATGGTAGCCATAATCAGCTAATAGTCTGAGTGGTTAATTTCTGGAGCCATCGGTGGGCCATTGTCCGAGCGAGTGGAGGCTTACCCTAAAAACTGAATTGTAGTTTCCTTATTGCCAAAGCCAAGACCACCCCTCCTTCAAACCACCCTTTTCTTCGCCCTTGAATTAGAAGACTTGCTGCCCAAGAAGTTGCTCCTGCTGTTCCATCAATCATTTATTATTTAGATTCACCCTTTCTTTCCTTCAGTGACTTCAGTTTGACTAACTTGGTTACCTACCTGGTTACTTTATCCATCAAGTAACCCTAGAAGGAAGGTTGTACTGAGAGTTTGTGACTGACCCAGGGTCATGTAGTTGGTTTTATGTTTTAGGGAAGGTTGGATATCAGTTTCTTAAATCTCAGTCCAGCAATTTTACCAGTGCTACCTGCTTTGTCTTGCTCCATTCTTTATATATTCAGAAGCTCCAAACTCATGATAATTTTATTAGAAGTGGCAAGTCCAATGCCTTGTTATTATTTCTGACACCTAAGAAAAGCTGTTTACCTCCAGAGCTGCATGCTATATAGTTGTTGGTGCCCAATGTTTCATGTGGTATCAGCTCTTCAGGAGGTTTTGCTCAGCCTACTGTGTTGCTGCCCTTCTCAGGACAAAGGAACTAACCGTGTAAGTCTCATCCATGGCTGCTGTTGCATGCCACTGCATCAATCCACAAAAACTTATTCCATAATATATTTGCAAGATGGATGACCTTTATCCTTCACATAAGAAAGAGCCACCCCTCAAGGAGGTGAAAGTGATGGCTTGCAGGTATAGTGCCTTTTCGGCAGCTGCCCCCAGGCTATGGAACGCCCTCCCAAGTGAGACCCGCCTGGCACCGATGTTGATAACATTTTGACGCCAGGTAAAAACCTTCCTGTTCCAGAAGTTTTTAAACTGATGATTGTGGGTCCTGATGGCAATTTTAGTGTTGTGTTTTAATGTATTGTATTTGTATGTTTTTATTGTTTTAATTTTATTGTAATTTTGATGTTTTAATTGTTTATTTTGACTGTGAGACGCCCAGAGACCTTTGGGTAGTGGGTGGCATACAAGCTATATTAAATAAATAAATAAATAAATAAATAAATAAATAAATAAATAAGATGCCACTCAGCATGTCAGTGTGCTGAGTTGAGGGAGTGGTGAGATCTTTTTTTAAACTAAGCTTTATTTGACACATAGATTTGTTGCAATTGATGGAGTGAGTTGGTTTTGACAAAAACACAAAGCCCATGAATCTTCAAGGCATCATGAGATTCTTCATTGCATCTGTTTAAAAAGTAATGGTAGGTTTATGCATGGAGCTTGCAGTGATGAAATTCTGCCAGATGCACTCAAATGGTTTCTGCAGCCTTCTGCAGCCAGGAGACCTTTTTGCAAACCAGGTGATTGGGACAGGGGAATCTGGGCTGCAGAAGGAGAGTGGAGAGGTTCCGTCAAGGAAATCTTTGCAAACCAAGTGATTGGGGCGGGGAAATACGGGCTGCAGAAGGAATGTGGAGAGGTTCCGTCAAGGAAATCTTTTCAAACCAGGTTATTAGGGTGGGGGAATCTGGGATGCAGAAGGAGAGTGGAGGTTTTGTCAAGGAAATCTTTCCAAACTAGGTGATTGGGGTGGGGGAATCTGGGCTGCAGAATGGGACTGGAAAGGCTCATGGAGGAGACCTCTTTGCAAAAGAGGCAGTTGGGACTGGGGAATCCTGGCTGCAGAATGGGAGTGGAGAGGCTCCATGGAGATTTTTTGCAAACCAGGTTGATTGGGACTGGGGAATCCTGGCTGCAGAAGGGGTGGGGAGAGGCTCCGTGGAGATCTTTTTAGAAAGGAGGTAATGGGAGGTGTCCGCATATCACTGATTTTCCTTTATCGCAGTTGGTCAGAGAACCTAACCCCCGTGATAAACAGGTGACTACTGTATTTCTATATGTATAAGCACTCAAGGAGAATGCAATATTCATTCAGGCCCCTTGTGTCTCCAGTAATGAAGTTAATATATGTTGGTCAAATGCAGATTGCTAAACTGAGTGAATGGGCTTAATGCCTTCATGGCATTAGTGTTACTGAGGATTATTGGCTTTGAAAGTGTATTTCATAAAACGTGAAGATTTTGACTGAAGCCATTGGTTCACTGTTCTTTAAAAATAATATTTCTCTGTGCTAGAATCAAAGGTACATTTTCAGCTAAACTTTCAACGATCTGTTTAGAGATGGACACTCAATGTGTGGAAGTGATGCACGTTATGGTCCAAATAGCTTTATGATGTCATAGTGGGAAACACTGCTGTGCAGAATGAGTGCGCCTGTCTTAAAGTTGGATGTGTAGACCAAGAGGTCTGAGTTGAATATAGGTGGTGCTCAACCACAACTCTGTAAAATCCACCCAACTGACTGCTGGGAATTGAGCTCCAACAATACCAGCACAGACATGTATACATGCAGTAGTAAAGTGCACGTTGGGTGCAGAGTTTGTGTTTTGAACAGACGGTGAGACATAACGTCTTGGGTCTTTTCCAGCAATCGCATACATACACAGTGCCTGAGAGTTGTTTGTAAAGAGGGCTAGCTTTTGAGTGAGCTCAAAAATAGGACAAAATGGCACTGATCCAAATCTGCCAATTATTCTGTTTGCACAGTGTAGCAAAATGTAGCTTTTCACGGAGAAGCAACTGTACATCTTTAGGAGTGGGGACACCTCCTGTTGTTGCATTCAGAGGAACAATGGAATTTTCACATCCTGCCTCAAAGAACTCTTTTGATATTGACTTGTATGCTCGGCTGAGGTGTTGAACAAGTTTATGTAGTTATCTCTCTCTCTCTCTCTCTCTCTCTCTCTCTCTCTCTCTCTCTCTCTCTGTGGTTAGTTTGAAACTGCAGTCAAGGCTTAAAAATGTGCCTGACCTGAGAACACTAATGTTGCAAATTACAAGAAATAAAGTGCTGAATCAGATTTTATTAATATAAAAATTGAAACAATACAGGTGAAAACAATACAGTGTTTAATAACAACATGAAAAACAGTCAGGGATTATACAGCACAATTAAATTTGTTATGGGGCATCCTGGGTTTATTGGTAATAGGGGTAAAAAATACTCAGCTGGGCAGCCTTCCTTGTGGTAATACAAACTTGCAAAGGGAACAGTGTGCTATGTACCTTAGGTACAAGGTAAAGCAAAGCAAAAGCAAAGTGTTCTGCTTATATACTGTCCCATAGTGCTTAAGCACTCTCTGGACGGTTTACAATGTAATTATGCAGGGTATGCATTGCACACACCCCAGCAAGCTGGGTACAGTAGGACCCCCGTATCCACTGATTCATTATCCACTGATTCAGTTATCCACGGTTGACAGAGGAAAAAATTAATAATTCACCAGCCACAAAGCAAGCTGTAAAGCAAGCTGTTGTCACAAACAACAGCTGTAAAGCAAGCTATTGTCACAAATAGCATCTGTAAAGCAAGCTACTGTCACAAACAGCAGCCATAAAGCAAGCTACTGTATCAAAACAGCAGTCATAAAGCAAGCACTGTCAGAAAACAGCAGTTTGGGGGTGGGTGGGCAGGCATTCTCTCTTATCCACAGTTTTCATTATTCACAGGAAGGCCTGGAACCAATCCCCATGGGATACCAGGGTCCTACTGTACTCATTTTACTGACCTCAGAAGGATGGAAGGCTAAGTCAACTATGAGCCAGCTACCTGGGATTGAACCCCAGGTCGTGAGCACAGTTGTAGCTGCAGTACAGGCATTTAACCACTGCGCCACGAGGCTCTGGCAACCATTGTGTTGTGTTGTATTGGTGGGTTGGAGCTGGTAAGGCCTCTCCTTACACAGCTATCAACTGAAAAGCCCTGTTAGGGTTGCTATAAGTCACTTCTGACATTATAGCACATAAAACACATGTAAGTTTCTTATCAGTGATCGTCATCCTTAGCAACTTTACTATTTGTAGTGATGCACATAGGGTGACAATGTAATGAGTAAAAGAATCAGTACAGACAAGATATTGTTAGCATTAACATGACAAGGTGCTTTTTGAGGGGTGGGAGGTTGAGTGGGTGGGCAGGTTTACAGTAGGATCCTGGTATCTACTGGGGATTAGTTCCAGACCTTCCAATGGATAATGAAAACCATGGATAAGAGAGAATACCAAAAATCCCCAAAACTGCTGTTTTGTGACAGTAGCTTGCTTTTCGGCTGCTGTTTGTGGCAGTAGCTTGCTTTATAGCTGCTGTTTTATATCAGTAGCTTGCTTTACAGTGGCTGTTTGTGACAGTAGCTTGCTTTGCGGCTGCTGAATTATTTATTTAATTTTTCCTTTGCCAACTGTGGATAATGAATCAGTGGATATGGGGGCACTACTGTATATTGTTTTTCCTGCTTTGGGAATTCTGGTTGTCTGTTTTATTCCTGTTGTCTGTTTCAAGTGAAACAGACAGAATCAGCGGTACAGTAGCAACTTTGTCCTTGAATGACAGCCTGAGGCCAGTAGCTGTCCAAATAAGGGTAAACAAATTGATACTTGGTCCAAATAAGACAAGAGTTGCTGAGGGAGGGTGGTCGTATTCCTGGGGAAATGGTAGGAATACATGTCCTGCTGAGGGTTGTGTGCTGCTAGTGAATGACAGTTTTACAGCAGGTTTGCGCTGTGAAACTGTGAATATTCAGGTAGAGACTATAAAAAAAAACCTTCAATTTCTTTTTCTTGAATATCTTAGGACCAATTACTGTAGGGAAGGCAAATGTGGCTCTCCAGCTATTAAACTGGAGTTCCCATCAGCCATCAGTGTAGTCAATGATGAGGAAGGCTGGGGGTTACTACTCTGCAGTTAAAATACTCTTCAGTGGCTTTGCTAAAAAATATTTTAAATCCAGGGCAAACCTTTAAGTTAGGAATCCATCCCTATGGTAGTGGGGATAGCACATCTTCTGTGTGTGTGCTTCTTATTTACTTTAGAAAGTGTTGGTGACTTGTTTTTTTATTATTATATTTCATGATGGTAGTTAGGCTGGATATTGCTCTGCAGAGGTGTAGTAGAGGATCCTAGATCTTGTGAACGATTGAATCCATTGATGAACACTTGCTTCCCAGTGGGCTCTGCACAAAACCTAATGATGATGATAAAGCGAAATCACTGAAATCATGGGAGTGAACTGCAGCTGATTGAGAAGCTGATTTGTGGTTATGCCACAAAGCACATTACTAGTGGCACTGCGGCATTACCTATACAGAGCCCCCCAGTTGTTTCATGGATCATTGGCCTGTACATACCTTCTTTTCACTCTAGTTGCCACCATTCAGGGTTACCCAGTTGAGTCCCAATCAAGTTGTAATGTTAAAGTAAAATAGCATTTATTGAATTCAACAAGCTGTTTCACTTTCAGGTTTTCTTGCACGCCCTTAATTGAACATTCCTCTAAGCAGATACACTCAAATTTTGTCCTTTTACTATTCTCAAACCTTACTCATCTTCCTTTATCTCATCTTCACAACCCTCAGGCTGGGCCTTTTAAACATGTGGGCTCCGCCTCCATGCTCCCTCATTGGTCATCAACGTTAACCCTTTATGCCTTCCTGCACAAACACAAACACGTGACAGGCACCTTTTTAGTTATTTGCAATCATATGCTGTAATCTCTGCAATCTAAGTTACCTTGGAGTAAAATCTTAATAGGTTTCTGACCTTTGTGATTTATATTGAGAAACAAACCACATAGCTGTGATGAGTCTTACACTTGAGGCTACTTCGTGGTATACAGAGTGGAGAAGGAGAACCCTTGGCAGGGACTCTTTATTTACCAACAAGGGACAGACCATTAAATATACAATTTTATTTACCTTATGCCGCAAGATTTTGGTCAATGTCAGAGCTTGAAAAAGTTGGTTTTCGGACTTATAGCTCTCAGGCTTCTGTGTGGTCAAAAAATAACTTTTCTAAGATCTGAGTGTTTCTGTTTTTGCCATCTCAATAATTCACATGTTCTGAGAATTATAATCTTGAGAGGTACCTTTTCTAAGTGCTGATGGTGAAGCAGAGAAGGACACTGGGGTTGCTGCTGTCCAGCTTTGTTCTCATTATCTGGCATAGATCCGGGAGTACCAACTTTTGCTTGTGTCTCGAGAGTCTTCGGAAGGGCATAAGGTTAGACTGTGCCTCTGTAATCAAGGCTTCTGCCTCTTCATGGTCAGTGGTTACTGAAAATGGAACACAAATTACTTGCTTCCTGATGTTCCCTCCCTCCTTCCTCCTTGCTTGAGTTGATACTCTTAACCAACATTATACTTAGGGCAGGAATAGCTAGTTAAAACTGTTGATCAGCTTTGCCGTCTGATTTCAGAGCTCTTTGGGGTGGAGAGGAATCCAGGAGAACATTAATTTACTAAAGTTAGTATCAGATTCTGTGTTTGTTGGAGAGAGAGCCTCCTGTGTCTTGTTCACAAAGTGAAGCATACTTTAAACAACTTTCAGTAAAGGTATTTAACATTAAAACCTACAGGATGCAACCACTTTTCTCACAGAAATCAATTAGTGAATCAGAGAGATGAATTACACAGTGTGAGCACATGAAAATAAATTACTTTATTCTTAAAATTTAAAACAAGGTTTTCAAATGTTGAAATGCTTTTGCTTCTAAAAGAAAGCTCTGTGCAATGGTTGTTTTGTTTTAACACATGTTATATTTCAAAAACTCATTGTAGAATAGGCATTATACATTCTAATTCTATATTATGAGGCAATGTCTTTGTATACTGTAATCTTCCCCTTTTTATATGCCCTTTGTTAATAGGATCAAGATCTTGTTGGACTGGTCCTTCAATGTTGTGGGGCCCCATGGGCTTCTGTATAGATTACTTATATTGTTTCTGTCACTGCTGTCAATACTTAGTCTAGTAGATGAACAACAGAAAAATTGCAAATCTGAAATTCCATTTGTGTGTCCATAGATACTTTTTAATAAAGATATGTGGAGAGATGAAATCACAGACCTGATCAACCCTATTTCCAGCACTGGACACAACTAGATGAGGGAATTTGGAATGATCCTGATTGTGTTTAAGGACCCTTATATTCAGGGCAATCTATTTTATCTCATAATTCAGTGATCCTTCCCTTCACATGGGAGACATTTCTTCTCCCATGGGAAGGATCCAGACAGCAATTCAAGTTCCTCCAGTTTCTCATCCTTTGAGTTTCACCTTTCATATTCCCTTTCCCACCTTTTGTTGTGACTATCATTCTCATGGGCTGTGATGACTTCCTTTTTTCTTATTTAATTTAGTTAGTGGCATAGCACTACAGCAATACATTAACCTAGCATGACTATTTTCTTATATCTGAAGTGGCACTGTGTCACATGGGATAATATTTTTAAAAATATTGTGAGAAGAGAAAAATGCTGTAGAGGAGAGGATTTTGCCATTAGTGCTTATATGGCTGGCTTAAAGCAAGCATTACTCTGTCTGGGTGGTTAAAACCTAAACCCCACAAAACCCACAGAACAAAATACATTCAACAATATGGCAATGCATAGGTACAGGTTTAAATTTCATACAAAATAAAATTAACAGCATCCAGGAAAATCCATAGTTGAAGGCATCTTTGAATAATTCTGTTTTATCACCAATTGCTTGTACAGAAGGAGGGAAGGAGGCTGTATCTCACTTGGTAACTTATTCCAGAGACTGGAGACCACCACCAAAAAGGCCCAATTCCTTGTTGTCACCTTTTTAGCTCATCTCGGTGTGACTACTTTTAGCAATATGGACTGAGAGGAGTGGGTGAAACAGGTAGCTGCTTTCTGAGAGACATTGAGGTCCCAAATGGTTTCATTAAGGGCTTTATAGGTCCTAACCAACACATTTTACTGAACTGAGCAAAGAAACTGACAGGGAACCAATGAAGGCAAGCCAAGAATGGGGGATATATGATGAATTTACAAATCCCAGAAATCATTCTAGGTGTCACATTTTGGACTTCCTGTACTTTCCATCCTGGTTTCAAGGGCAGCTCTATTTTTATTTATTTATTTGATTTATATACCACTGATCTAAGAGCATTACAGTAGTCTATTTTAGAGATTGCCAATGTGTGAACCACTGTTACTAGGCATTTTTAATACATGCAGGGGTGCAGCTGGATGTTCTTGGCCACTGCAGATAATTGAACCTCCATAGCGAGTCCTGGGTAATACAAGCATACCTCAGTTAACGAACGCCTCCATTAACGTAACTTTTGGTTCACAAAAGGAAATGTATCGGAAAGAATGCCTCCATTTACATCCTCTCCCCCATAATACCTTGGTTTACATGAAGAATTGCAAAAAAGTTCCCAAGATGCATTGTGGCCCCATGCATTTCCAATTTACAAATTTTCCAGAATACGAAACATGCCAGAGAATGGATCAATTTCATAAACCTTTGTATGCCTGTAATCAATTCCTTTGAAACCTTACCTTAAATCTAAAGCTATACAACCCCAGACACAGGTTACCATCTGTGTAGGAACCGAGATAGAATATTTAGCTCTCAGTCTTGAAGAGTAGGGGAAATATGCTTGATTGTAATGTGCCTCTTACAATTAGCAACAGTGTCATCTAAATGTGTTGGGAGTACAACCCTCCCAGCATGCACACACATACATGTGTGTGTTGTGTCGTTACAGTCATGACCGACTCTTCGTGACTCCATGTCCATGGAGTTTTCTTGGCAGGAATACTGGAGTGGTTTGCCGGTTCCTACTCCAGGCACCTACAGGCATTCCCTGGTAGTCTCCCATCCAAGTACTAACCAGGGCCGACCCTGCTTAGCTTCTGAAATCAGGCGAGATCGGATGGGCTTAGGGTATCTAGGCAGCTGACACATACGTACTAGTGAGTAATAGCTGTGTTGGTGAGGGATAAATGGGAGTTTTAATCTGAAATGGCTCTAGTGGGCACCATGTTGGAGGAGGTTTTCATAAACTAATCTTCTTACAAAATGAAGCAACTACAGTATATTTCAAAACAGTGGCTACATTTTGCTCACAGACACAGAATGGCCTCAAAGAAGGGCCTGCCGTTGTGTGCAAAAGAGCTGAGTTGTCATCAGTCCAATTTTAAGGGTGCCATCTGTTGTAGATTATCAGCTAATGGACAAACGAAACTAAGGGGGGCCTTGTTGCTCATCCCTTGGCTGTTTGAAAGCATCTCTTGTAACTCCCAAGTTTGCCTTCATGAAAATGACATGGTTTAGGAAGCTGTGATTCCAACAGTATGATGCTGGCAATGTTCTTCTGGTGTCTTATGGTCATTTTAAACTGTTCTTTCTTTGGTACATGGCCTTCCAAAAGTAGACTCCTTTTTAAAAAAAAAAATTCACCCTTTGTGTTTCTCCCCCCTCTCTACTTCTATAGAAAATGTACCAGAAGAGCTTCAAGAACCATTTTATACGGATCAGTATGACCAGGAACATATTAAGCCTCCCGTTGTTAATTTGCTGCTTTCTGCTGAACTCTACTGTCGTGCTGGGAGTCTTATTCTGAAGAGTGATGCGGCCAAGCCACTCCTGGGTCATGACGCCGTTATCCAAGCCCTGGCACAAAAAGGCCTCTATGTCACCGACCAAGAGAAGTTGGTAACGGAGAGAGACCTGCACAAGAAACCCATTCAGATGGTGAGCGTGAACATTAGATCATAGTTTCTGAAGTGTTACATTATTCCTGGCAGTACTAGTGGTATTTCTGGTTGGATTTAAGTTGTTTGAAAGCTATTATATAAAAAGGTTTACTAAGTTGAAGTCATGTCTGTTTTCTGCCCTTATTTTGCTTTGCTTTGCTTTTGGTTGCAAGGAATGGACATAGATTGAAGATACAGATGGCAAGATCCTATTGCCAGCAGAGTGAATGAAAGGTAGCCTTTGGCAGTGAATTGTGGCAAGTTATGAAGTCAGTGCAACCATTTGGCAAAATCCTGTTGATTAACTACCTGGGGCAGCTTGGATGCTATGCCTACAGTAGCTACAGCGTAGTCAAGATGTAAGGGATATCTTTGAAACACTTTTGCTGGTGCATTGCACAGATAGGTGTGAAGGGAATGTCAATTGCGCAATTGAAATCCACGATTCCTTGTTGCCAGGCATAATGCCCAGCACATTTCATCAAGTATAACTTTACATTTTTGCCCACAGAAACAGAATTCTACTCCCTTTTCCTTGCTGAGTTTCACAACTTGTATGTCATGGGTAATGTCTACACACTGATTTCAAGGGTTACATCAGGGGTTGAACTATCTATACTAGGGGAGCAATAGAATTTTGCCCAGATAGTCCCATATTTTGTCCCTGTTTCTCCATTCCTTCATAATATTCAGGTTCAGGAACTCTCACTGTTCAAATAATGGTGGTCCTTGATAGCAGGGACATAATAATTGTTTATGTCGGTTTGGATTCTGACTTAGTCATGCCTAGTGGATGTCTAGCTTAACTTTCTTCGATTTCAGCCTGCCTACAGAGGTTAATGCTTTGATTTCAGTAATATTTAAATGCAATAGCTTATTAAACCTAGGCAGATTCCTAAATGCTAGCCCACGAAGCTGCTTTTGCAAGAGCTTAAAAGATATGGTTTAGAAGCTGTCAGTTGAGGCAATGTAACTGTCAGGGGGGGGGGAGCTAACTCAGAACGTGAACCCTGGTCTTGAATAGCTGCATTCATGGGGGAAAATTTGAACACAGTGGACATGTTCTGATTTTTTTTAAAACTGAAGTTGGCTGCCCAGTTGGACAGCAAGTATTTTCCATGTAATACCGTCTTCCTGCTTACCAGCTTAAAAAAATATCAAAACCTCTGTACTTATATGTTTATCCTTTGCATGTTTATATGTCTGGGTGTTTAAGGTTGAGGCCAATGTTGCTGCACTTTTCTTTGAAAGCTTGCATAAATTCTGATAGGTAAACTTTGTTCCTGAGTGAGTATGCTTGATAGAGGTACAAATGTCTCTTCACTAGTTTTTAGTTAGGAAACAAAGCAGCGCAACTGCTAAATGACACTGGATTTTGAGAAGAGACAGAGCTGGAAACCCTTTCTTCCAAAGCTGTTACTCAAAAGAGACCTTACTGACGACCCGTCTTCCCAGCCGTAAGCAGCTGCCGGAGAATCAAGGGTGCAGCTCTGTTTCCATAGGATTACAGCTACACTGAGTAAGCCTGGCACAGAACCCAGAATGAATCAAGGGTACGTTGCCAGGATTCTTTGCAGTCCATAGCAAGTCTCTGCCCACCATGGCAGATGCCCAACGCTGGCAGATGAATAGTTCTGGAAGAGGTTCCCGGAGGGTAGGAGGTGGTGTTTTTTTTTTTAAACTACTGGCTTAGGTAGCCTTTCTTTTTATTATTCTGTGACTGGTGAGGATTTTTCAACGTTTGAGGTAGAAGGTTGGCGAAAAGAATACCAAGGATACAAACATTTAATTCCTTTTTAATTAAGATTTTGGGTAAAAATGTAAAGACAAAAACAGGGAACATTCACGTGATAAGGAGGATCCTCACAGTGTATTCTTGGACATGCAGCAACAAAATAAGTTTTTTACTCGGTGACATGGTTGGGTGCAAATCTGAAAGGAGAGATGGGGCTGGGGGTAAAGGTCTCCTTGGTAGAAGGAGAATAATACCTGTGACCACTAGGGGAACTCCTCAGTATCTGTTGTAACAGAGGAGTCTGTAGTGGCCCACCTAAGGCTTCTCCCTGTCAGCCTCTCCTGGAACTCTCCGATCCTCATAGGGCAGGCATGTCCAAACTTCAGCCCTCCAGATGTTTTGGACCACAACTTCCACGGTCCTTTGTCATTGGCAATCTAAGCTTAGAATTCTGGGAGTTGTGGTCCAAAACATCAGGAAGACCGAAGTTTGGACATGCCTGCCATAGGGGATGTCCCAAGCCTGAGACAGGGCTGAATGTCCATCTCCCTTACTGAGGATCTGGCCCTATGCACAAACCGGTCCTCTTCTGCAACTAAGAGGCTGCAACAAAGTTCAAACACATTATAATATAAAATTCAGCCCTGCTTATAACACCCTAAGAAGAATTAAATTAAGTACTGTACAAACTGAACCTGGTGGTAAGAGGAGGAACAGTGGGCAAGGACTTGAAGACCTGACTGGAAAGGAGCTGAGAAGCTCCTTAAATACTCTTTGATGCACCAGAGAGAAGACGTCCTTCTGGTCTGTCAAGCAGGCTTCTTCTAGCATTCCCCAGCCATCTCCTGATTGCCAATGATATCTCCATCATTGCTGCCCCCCATCAAATTATCTCTCCTTTCCAAGCATTGGTCTGCTCTCAATCCTTGAGCTGTCCACCAAGCTCAACAGGCTCTTCTGAACCCTGACAAGGCCTGGCCACAAGCTTGGCCTCACCCCCCCACCCCCAAAGTAAGCTGGCTGCGGGGCCTTGGTGAACCATGCAGTTAAAATGTTTCCCTAACACTATTATTTTTCTTGGTTGCCTTGGATATTTTATTTCAAGGGGGTGACATGAATGAAAAACATTTCTGTTTTATTATTTATTTCAAATATTTTAATCACACTTTTCTCACTAAAAGGGATTTCTGGGGGTTGTTGTTCATGAACATCTGGGGATGTTAAATTGGCAACCACTGCCCTAAACTGAAAGGATACCCTTCTGTTCTCCCATGAGGCCTACTAGGAGTGCCGTCTTCCAGGCTTGCCCCTGAAAGTCACCACACACAAAACAGGTTTGATGTGAGGTATGGATTGGCTGCATTTACCTGCAGTGTCTAGCCTTTTGTTTTGCTTCATGAAGATGTGGGTTTTTGCATCCTGTCTGCTTTAGTTACTGTGTGCTTGACTGGCTGCTCTGTTTGATCGGGCGTCCTGACAAGGTGGAGGAAATTCAGTATGGTGCAGGTTTCGAGTTGGAAGTTTCACTCTTGAGTGTGTTTGCAGCAAAACAAGACGCGCTCAATGCCTGTCTTTGTGGGAATTGCCTGGGGCCTCTTTTTGCAACTAACTGCTTTCCCACAACTGCTGGTGAGAGGAAATAAAAAAGCAGGAGCTTCCAACAGGCAAGAAGGGAATTCTGGAGTCGGGAAAACAATGTAGGAAAATGACATCCGTGTCATTTTGGCAGCACCAGTATGTCCTCATGACTTGATTTTACTTTGTTAGTCTTATAATAATGATGATGAGGTTGGTGCAACTGCTGTCACAAGCTTGCACTTGGTGTTTTTTTTTGTCTGATGGTTCTCAGATCCTTTGATTCATAAACCTTGATGCAGTACTGGTTTTAGGCCCAAATGTGCTCCCTGTTCCAAAAGCAAAAACAAATGACATTTCCAGGTCTGCTCCAAGAACAAATTGTACAGATTAATGCTGCTCAAATGCAAGGCGTTGGTACTTTTTTTAAAAGTAAGAGTTGGCACAAGTTGAGAGGAGAAGTTAATGAAAGGAATAATAAGCCATGGGTACGTAGGTAGCCTGTAAGGACAGCGAAGACATATTATGTATCTAATATTATCCATAGCGGAGTACAGTTGTACCTTGTATAAAGGAATTAATTCGTTCCAAATGAAATTATGTTAAGCAAATTTTCCTTTATACAAATTTTCCATAGGAATGCATTGAAAACGGAGTAATCCCTAATCGCGCCCATTGTTATGTTGTACGGATTTGCCCCATAGGCAATTCTGTTAAGCAAATTTCTCCTATCTCCCAATTTTTTATGTTGTGCAGATTTTATGTTATACAAACTGTTTGTTATACAAGGGTCCACTGTAGTTACTTTGTTTGAAAGAACAGGCTTCCTCCTAATAAGGAAACTGTTGCTTAAGTCCACTTAAAGAGGTATCAGGCTATAGTGTATAAACATTTTGTTCATTGGCTCATTTAGCAGTACAGCAGTATAAACAGAGAAAGAGAATCACATTAAAGGAGCCTGGTGGTGCAGTGGTGAAACTGCTGTACTGCAGCCAAAACTGTGCTCCCAACCTGAGGTTCAATCCCTGGTAGCCAGTTCAGTCTTTGGTAAAATGAGTACCTCCCAGCTTGCTGAGGGAGGAATGTGTAGCCTGCATAATTAAATTCTAAACCACACAGGGAGTACTTTAAGCACTATGGAGCAGTATATAAGCAGAGCACTTTGCTTTAAATATCTATAAAGTCCGCTGTTTCTATCAACCAGAATGAAGCACTGGCTATGGAGGCGGGAGACTTGGAGGGTTGCATGATTGTTGTCATGTGCTCTGAAGTTGTATGCAACTTTAAGTGACGCTGTGCAATAATGTCTTTCCAAAGGTCCTCTTACCAATAGTCCTGCTCAGGTTTTGCACATGAAAAACTGTGGGTTCTGTTATTGACTCAATGCATCTCATGTTAGGTTTCTTCCTTTCCTACTATTTTCAACTTTTCCAAGCATTATTGTCTTGCCCAGTGAGTCTTGTTTTCTAGGAAGGCACACAAAGTTCAATAGCTTTTTAGCTTGCAGTGAGAGTTCAGGCTTGATTTGGTCTGGTGCCCATTTATTTGTCTTTGTGGCAATTCAAGATATCCACAAAGCTTTTCTCCAAGATCGCATTTCAGATGAGATACGTTATTGTTTTACTGTGAGCTTTCTTCGTTGTCCAGCCTTTTAACCTGTATGTATATAGTGGTCAGGAGTTCCATAGTGTGGATGTTTTTGGCGCATCTATACATTTGAGGATCTTTTCTAATTTCTTCATAACTGATCTCCTGTGTTAAATAATTCTCCTGTAGTCATTTTTTGTGATTGTAATGTTCACTTGTAATACTCCTTCTGCACTTTCTTATTTAACCTTGCTCAACAGTTATTTTAAGTTCCTGCAGCTTTCTAACAGTAATGTAGTGTCATCTCTACGTCCTAAATTATTCAGGTTTCTAACACTGATTTTAACTCCTTCTTCAGCTGAATCTCATCCGGCTTTTCCCATATGTGCTCTGTGCAGGTTGAACAAATGGGGAGATAAAATGCCTCTTTATCTGATGCCTTTGCCAGTGGGAAGCCATTTTCCATATTCTGTCACAGTGGCAGCCTCTTGACCACAGTATAGGTTATATGCCAAGGCAATCAAATATGGTAGCACACTAATTTCTTTTAGGGCAGGCATGTCCAAACTTTGGCCCTCCAGATGTTTTGGACCACAACTCCCACAGTCCTTTGCCCCCCCCCGGCAATCTAAGCTTAGAATTCCGGGATCTGTGGTCCAAAACATCAGCAGGGCCGAAGTTTGGACATGCCTGTTTTAGGGCAACTTGCAGTGTTTCATATTCTAGATACCCTTTCCTATATAAGCTATGAAGCACAAACTTATTTTCTTTTGAAGTTCCTCAGCCCTATCATATGACCATCACAGTGATTCTGCTTGGTGCAATATGCAGTACCAGTTCATTTGTGCATTCACTGCTGTCGTGTCACTATCGCCATGCCATTGCAAAACATCCCTGTCCTGCTTTTGGAAAACCACAAAGAAACCCCCAAGTGGTTACTGTTACCACGCTACTTGCTGTACCCTTTCATAGTGACTTGTGTTTAATAGTGAGGCTGATATATTAACATGCCCAAGAGTGGATTTGGTGGCTGAGGAAACTGGGTTATTCCCATGAGTACTGGTGAAGGAGCAGGGTACTAGTATTCCCAGTAAAATAGGGCTGAAAGATCAAGAGTAGGTTTTGGACCATTATTTTTTCTGTATATTACAGAGTATACAGTGGTACCTCAACTTACGAATTTAATCCGTTCCGAATGCATGCTCTTAAGTCGAACTACTCTTAAGTCAGGGTACCTATCTAAAAAAAATCAAAAATTAAGTTTAAAAAAATGAAAACAAATTGGTAAGTCGAGCAGACCATATCTAAAATGTGTAAGGCGGCAGTTAAAACACCAACAATTTTCCGCTCTTAAGTCGAGCTGCTCTTAAGTTGGGGTACCACTGTATATGGATTTTTTGGAACTCATCTACTGATTTCTTGCAAAATGCCAGTGAAAGATTGATCAAGACATTTAGTTTTTGAACCGTGGATATATGTAGTTGTTTGAATTGAAAAAGCTATGCTTCAACTGCTTAAAGATGGTGTGTACCTTGCTCTGTGAACTAAAATTAGTTGACTATGAGGCAGAACAATAATCCATGTAAGATAGGCAGTTTCTCACCCCACCTGATCTATGTGTATGACTTCAAGAAGATACTTAATCAGTAGCCACCTGGTGATCATTTTAAGTAATGTGAATTTACTCAGCTCATGAGTAACAAATTTAACCCGAATCTGTTCCCATCTTCCCATTTTGTATTGGCCAATAAATGTCTTTTCTTTGTTAAATTAATTATGGTCGCCATTTATTGTTGGCTATCCATAAAGCTTTTATGGTTAGTGGTGTTAATCCTACTTCATATGCATTTAAAGGGACCTGCTTTGAAAGGAGGTAATGCTGCAAATAAAACCTTTGAAGATGTACTGTACTTGATGAGGATCAGCATACTCTTGGTTTGAAATAGTTATTCAAAATATTGAACGAGTATTGCATTTTCTTTAGCTCGTTTTCTTCTTAACCTTTCTTTAAACATTGTAAGTTGTGTTGCAGTTTATATACACTGGGTGGTGTATATTATAATATCGGTAGTCATCCATAGAATCATAGAAGTGTAGAGCCCAAAGTTTACTGAGTCTAACTTGCCCAAACAGGAAATGTACAGTTTAAAGCAACCCTGTCAAATGGCCATTGAACTGCTGTTTAATCACTTCCAGCTAAGGAGAGTCCACCACCTTACAATCCTTTTCATTACTGAACTGCTCTTACTGTGAAGAAGCTCTTCCTAATGTTCAGGTGAAAGCCTTATTTCACATGATTTTAATTCATTATTTGGAGCCCTTCCCTCCAGAGCAGTGGTGGTGAACCTTCGGCACTCCGGATGGACCACAACTCCCACAGTTCTTTGTCATTGGCAATACAGGCTTGGAATTCTGGGAGTTGTGGTCCAAAACATCTGGAGTGCTGAAGGTTTGCTACCACTGCTCTAGAGCTATGGGAAAACAAGCTCCTCCTGTCCACTCACAGGGCAGCCCATCAAATATTTGAAGAGGAGTGTTGTATCACCAGGGCTGGCTGGATAGCAATCTGAGTTAGGTATCTCCTGCAGAGCCAATGGCTGGGAGTTCCATTTCTCACTGTGCATCCCAAAAGTTCCAGCCTGTGCTGCCTTGGTCAAACTGCACAGACCTAGGATACTCCTGGAAGAAGAGAATGGGTAGCCAATTCTCAGTACTTGTTTCCTAGAAAACCCTGAAAAAAAGGATCACTATAAAGTCACAATAGCTTGATGACACTCAGTTACATACAGTATTATTGTATCACCATGGAGTCTTCAACAGTATGTATGCTTTGTAGTCTCTGATCGTCCTCTCAAGATTCTATAGACAAAAAATATAGATGCTGGTCCCTTTGCTAAACCTCTTTGAGTACATTTCAGTTTGCTTTATTTCTGAAATAAATTTGTCTGTTTTCCAGGTTTGTCTTTCACATAGAAGTTTAAATCTGTGGGAAATTTCTTGCAGAGGAAAATGTTTAATTCCTTCAGAAGTTTAAGAAATGGATTTCCTTTTTTTAAAAAAAATCAAACAATTGCAGATACTGTACTTGAATTTTCTATTTTGTTCTCATTTTCCATTTCAATATGTGTTGCAGTGTGCTCATTCAGTAGATTTGACATAGTAAAGCATTACCATGTTTGAAAAATGTGTGATTAAAGTATTGAGATACCTCAAATAAAATGTAGTTGTGTAACATTACTTTCTTAATTTCCCTTTAGGTAAACTTTCATATTTTCAGTAGAAAGTCAAGTGGATTTCTCCTTGTAATGTTTCCTGAAATAGAAGACTTTTTTTTGGAAAAGATATGTAGTGCCAAGGATTGTAAATTAAAACAGGACCTGCAATAAATAGAATTCTGTGGGCAGAGGCAGTGACATCAATTAGCATATGCCTACATATCCATATGCATCCAGAGCCTGCCTGTGTATCTTTCTTTACGTGGGCCTAGCAAGCCTCAGCTCATGACTACGTTCAGTTTAGTTACTGGGAAATTTAGAGCACAACCCTGCACTGCTTGCAAAAGTATGCCTCATTGAGCTCAGTCATTTATTCCGTATTAGTATGAGATTGCTGTCCAAGCTTTTATACAGTACTCCCCCATTTATTGAGTTGGGTGCCTGATCCACCCTTGATAAAGGAAAATCTACGAAATGCAGAGAAATGCAGACGCTTCAGTAAACTGACCTTGGGCTGTGTTTCCAAAGAGAGATTTTTAATCCCCTCCTGACACCTCAGCAAACCTTGCTGCCAGGAGATCAAGGTCTGTTTGCTGAGGTGTCAGGAAGGGGTTAAAGTCTTATCTTTGGAAGCAGCAGCAGAGCAGCCCAAGGTCAGTTTGATGAGGTGTTAGGGGTTGGTTAAAAACCTCTTTTTGCAAACGCAGCCAGCAGGAGCAGCCCCATCTCTGTTTGCTGAGGTGTCGGGGGAGGGGTTAAAAAACCTCTCTTTGGAAGCGAAATGCAGATACCTCAGCAAACAGACCTTGGGCTGCTCCTGCCAGCTCGTCTTGCAAAGAGAGGTTTTTAACCCCCTCCTGGCACCTCAGCAAACCTTGCTGCCAGAAGCTCAAGGTCTGTTTGCTGAAGTGTCAGGAGGGGATTAAAAACCTTGGGAGACAGGCGGGGACCTGGCGGGCAACTTCTTAGCACCCCGTGGGCTACGAGTCGCCCGTGGTCAATGCGTTTTGCAGGCCTGTGCTATTGCATAGCTACACAAAATGTGTAATGTCTAGCAATGAAGTGGGAATATCTATAGGAATTATCTGTCACATACTGATTCATATAACTCAGTTTACAGCAGATAACGCCTTTTGTGCAACAGGATTTCAGTCATTGTTTAGAAGTCCTTTGGTTATAAATGAAATACTGTATACAGAAATCACTCCATCCATTAGTCAAAGAGGTATCTACGTTAGTTTGTTTCAGACATAAGCCAAAATAAAAGAAAGAAAAAGATTCTGTTCTTTTTTTGTAACGGCATGCTATAACCTCCATATATTTTGGGATGTAGAGGTTGATTGATAGATACCAAAAGGATATGGAGCATCTTCTGAAGTATACATTGGTTGGACTGGTTGTCTATTTGTTCTTTTATCCATTCTTTGGTTTTCCTCATTTTTCAAAAGTCCACCTAGTTTAATATAGTAGCCAATGAATAGCCTGCAGAAAACTTGCTTGCTGGACCTGAAAGAAACCACGTCTCCATATTGTGTTTGCAGTAACTAGTACATAAAATGATATTTCCTGGTGCTGTAAATAATATACATTGTCTACTATATGTTGAAGACCCTAATTTATTATGAATTTATCTAATCCTCTTCTAAAGAGGAGTGGTTCCACTCCTTCCTGGCTGACCGTGTCCAGAAGGTGATGCAGGGGACAGTTGCTGTGCCCCATGGCGTTTATGTCATGGGGTTCCGCAGGGCTCAGTACTGTTTCCCATGCTGTTCAACATCTACATGGAATCGCTCGGAGAGGCCATCAGGAGGTTTGGGCTGAGGAGTCAGCTCTACCTCTCATTTTCCACCAATCCAGGTGAGGCATTTCATGTGCTGAACTCGTGTCTGGCCTGGATAATGGACTGGATGAGGGTTAATAAATTTAAATTCAATCCAGACAAGCCGGAAGTGCTGTTAGTGGGTGCTTCACCGGACAGGTTAGAGGGCCCTCTCCCTGTCCTGGATGGTGTTGCATTTCCTCTAAGGCAGTGCTCCCCAACCTTTTTATCACCGTGGACCGGTAAATGCTTGATAATTTTTCCCTGGCCCGCTTGTTTTGATTTAATAAGATAAAAAATGTAAATGCCCCCCCCCGGCCACTGACGCACATGCGTGCTAGTCGTTTCCCACTCTAGGGGGCAGTGCTCATCTCCGTACTCAAGCCGAAGAGCCAGTGTTGTGCGATGAGTCCTTGGCATCGCTGCAAGGAAACACTGTTTTTACTTCCTTGCATTTTTCCCCCGGGGGCTACCCAGCCGCCGTGAGGTCTTGGGACCCTTCGCCCTTCCTTGACATGAGGCCTCCATCCCTCCCTCCTTTCTTTCTTTCTTTCTTTCCCTTTTCTTTCTCCCTCCCTCCCTTCCTCCCTCCCTTCTTTCTTTCTTTCTTTCTTTCCCTTTTCTTTCTCCCTCCCTCCCCCCTTCCTTCTTTCTTTTCTTTCTTTCTCTCTCTCCCTTCCTCCCTCTTTCTTTCTTTCCTCCCACTCTCCTTCCTTCCTTCCTTCCTTCCTCTTTCTCTCCCTTCTTTCTTTCTTACTCTCCCTCCCTCTCCCTTCTTTCTTTTTTCTTTATTTCTCTCCCTCTCCCTCCCTCTCTTTTCTTCCTTCCTTCCCTCCCGCTCTACCTCCTTCCTTCCCTTCTTTCTTTCCTTCCTTCCTCATTTTCTTTCTTTCTTTCTTTCTTTCTTTCTTTCTTTCTTTCTTTCTTTCTTTCTTTCTCCCTCCCTCCTCCTCTCCTTCCTTCCCTCCCACTCTCCTTTCTTCTTCTTTTTTCCCCATTTTCTTTTTTCTTTCTTCCTCTCTCCTCTCCTCTCCCTTCTTTCTTTCTTTATTTCCTTCCTTCCCTCCCTCCCTCCCTTTCTTTTTCTTCCTTTCTTACTCATTTTCTTTCTTTCTTCCTTCCTCCCCCTTCTTTCGTTCTTCCTTTCTCTCCCTCACTCCTTCTCTCCTTTTCTTTTTCTTTCCCTCCCTCCTTCCTTTACTTACTTACTTTCTTCCTCCCTTCCTCCCTCCCTCCCTTCCTTCCTTCCTTTCTCCCTTCTTTCTTTTTCTTTCTCTCTCTCTCTCCCTTCCTCCTTCTCCCCCTTCCTTTTTTTCTTTCTTTCTTTCTTTCTTTCTTTCTCCCTCCCTCCCTTCTTTCTTTCTTTCTTTCCCTTTTCTTCCCCCCCTCCCTCCCTCCCTCCTTTCTTTCTTTCTTTCTTTCTTTCTTTCTTTCTTTCTTTCTTTCTTTCTTTCTTTCTTTCTTTCTTTCTTTCTTTCTTTCTTTCTTTCCCTTTTCTTCCCCCCTCCCTCCCTCCCTTTCTCTTTCTTTCTTTCTTTCTTTCTTTCTTTCTTTCTTTCTTTCTTTCTTTCTTTCTTCCTCCCTCCTTACTTTCTTTCTTTCCCTTTTCTCCCCCCTCCCTCCCTCCCTTTCTTTCTTTCTTTCTTTCTTTCTTTCTTTCTTTCTTTCTTTCTTTCTTTCTTTCTTTCTTTCTTTCTTTCTTTCTCCCTCCTCCCTCCCTTCTTTCTTTCTTTCTTTCCCTTTTCTTCCTCCCTCCCTCCCTCCCTTTCTTTCTTTCTTTCTTTCTTTCTTTCTTTCTTTCTTTCTTTCTTTCTCCCTCCCTCCCTCCTTACTTTCTTTCTTTCTTTCTGGCGGGGCGGGGCGGTGCGGGGGGTCGCAGCAGCAGCGGCGATGGTGGGACGGGGCGATTGCGGGGGCGATTGTGGGGGGTCGCGGCAGCGGCGGTGGCGGAGGGACGGGGCGGTGCGGGGGCGATTGCGCGGCGGCGGCGGCAGGGGGTTGCGGCGGCGCGGCGGGATGGGGCGATTGCGGCGGCGGTGGGGACGATTGCAGGGGAGTCGCGGCAGCGGCGGCGGGCGGGGGGCGATTGCAGGGGGATTGCGGCGGGGGTCGCGGCAGGTCAGGGGCGATTGTGGGGGGGATGGCGGCTGCGGGACGGGGCGATTGCGGGGATGGTGGCTGCGGGATGGGGGCGATTGTGCGGGGGATTGCGGCGCGGGGGTCGCGGCAGGTCAGGGGCGATTGCGGGGGATGGCGGCTGCGGGACGGGGCGATTGCGGGGGGGATGGCGGCTGCGGGACGGGGCGATTGGGGGAGTCGCGGCAGCGCGGTGGGATGGGGGTGATTGCGGGGGATTGCGGCGGCAGGGGGTCGCGGCAGGTCAGGGCGATGGCGGCGGCGGCGGCGGGGCAATTATGGGGGTCGCGGCAGCAGCGGCGGCGGACGGGCGATTGATTGGGGGATTGCGGCGGCGGGGGTCGCGCGGCGGGTCGGGCGATGGCGGCGGCGGCGGCAGGGGCAATTGCGGGGGTCGCGGCAGTGGCGGCGGGCAGGGGCAATTGCGGGGGTCGTGGCGGGCGGCGGGGGGACGGGGCGGTGGGGGGGCGGCGGGGGCGGCGGCAGGGACGATTGCAGGGGGGTCGCGGTGGGGCGGGGTCACTTGTGGAGGGGTCGCGGCGGCAGGGGGGCGATTGTGGGGGGGTGGCACGGCGGCGGCCCAGTACCGATTCATCCACGGACCGGCACCGGCCCGCGGCCCGGGGGTTGGGGAACACTGCTCTAAGGAACAGGGTCCACTGCTTAGGTGTGCTCCTGCACCCTGGTCTAACTCTGGAGGCCCAAGTGGACTTGGTGGCCAGGGGTGCCTTTCTTCAGCTGCGGAAAATAAATACCAGCTGCAGCCGTACCTGAATGAGCAGAGCCTCATGACAATTATGCATGCACGGGTAACATCCTGTATTGATTACTGCAATACGCTTTACATGGGGCAGCCTTTGAAGATGGTCCAGCGATTACAACTGGTTCAGAATTGTGCGGCACAGCTGGTTAGTGGAGGGGCTGCCAGGAATCACATCACACCTATTCTGTACTACCTGCATTGCTTACCAGTTGCCGCCCGAACCCAATTAAAAGTGCTTATTTTGACATATAAAGCCCTAAACGGCTCAGGACCTAGATACCTGAAGGACCACTTCCTTCCATATGAACCTACCCGGCAATTAAGATCTAGTCAGGGAGCCCTCCTGAAAGAGCTATCCCTCAAGGAGGTGAAAGGGATAGCTTTCAGGTATAGGGCCTTTTTGGCAGCTGCCCCCAGGCTGCAGAATGCCTTTCTGAATGAGATCCACCAGCCACCAATGTTGATGACATTTCGGTGCCAGACAAAAACCTTCCTGTTCCGGACATGTTTAAACTGATATAGCATAGATTGTGGGTCCTGATGGCAATTTTTACTGTATTGGATTTTTATTTAAATGTTTTTATCATTTTATTTACTTATTGGTTTTTTTAATGTTTTAATTGTTTTAATTGCTTTTGACTCTGAGCTGCCTAGATAGATAGATAGATAGATAGATAGATAGATAGATAGATAGATAGATAGATAGATAGATAGATAGATAGATAGATAGATAGATAGATAGATAAAGCTATCCAAGTTGGAAGTTATTCCTACATCTTGTCCTCACTCTCTCCCCAGTGGATGGCCCTTACATTCTACCTATTTTGACCTCTTGCCTAAACAAGGCAAGAAAGGAATGTCGACTAGGATAGCAGCAGATTTGGGATGGTTGGTAAATATCCCAGTTCTGCAAGAGAGCAGAAGAAGCACAGTATGTAGTAGACTAGGCCGGTACAAGAGGTCAACCGAGGGCTACCAGTTGCCCGTGAAAGGTTGAAAAGTAGCCCGCATGGTCTCCTCTCCCCCTCCCCAGACAGATGATAAGCACCCAGTGGTGTGCTGTTCCCCACTTCCACCAAAATGACGGTGTGCCTGGTGAAGAAGCGGCCGGGAGGGCCAGCAACAAAGTCCCCAGTTTCCCCGCTCCCCAGCCAGATGATGAACGCCCCGGCAACGCATGGGGCAAAGAAGCGGCTGGGAGAGCGCTTGCTCTGCCAAATTCAAAAGGACCAAGCCTCCCCCTCCCCTCCCTTTTGCCCGAGCGAAGGGGGGCAGGAGGATGGCTGCTTGATCCTTTTGAATGTGGTGCCACACAAGCCCGGACGGGGAAGGCAAGGCAAGGCTGGGGGAGGCAAGCCATTTCTGCCTCCCTCCCCCCCCACCCGCTGGAAGGCAAGGCTGCTGGGGAAGAGGTGGGTGAGGGGGTGGCATGATACCTGACTCCCCACTCCCCACCCCCCACCCACTAGCTGCCCTTCAAAGCCCTGGCAGAGAAGGCAAGGGTGGGGGTGGCAAGCTGGTTCCCCCTCCCCCTCCCCCACTGCCCAGCACTCACGCTTCAAAGCCCCTGTCTGAAGGCAAGGCTGGAGAAATCATGAGTACAGAAACTGCATCTATTCATAAGGGGGCAGTTTAAAAGGGGGAAGGTAAGTAGAGTCTTTTTTAAGACTCTGTCTGAACTGAAATCCTTGACTTTCAGGGCAGACTCGGTTGATAATGTTAACATTCCAAACACCGTAGCTTCACCAAATGTACACTAAAATGTAGTTAATATATTTTAGCTCAAGTTCAAATAATTGGGGTTTTAAAAACTTGAATTACTGTATATAAAAAACAGTTCTCCATACCTCTATAAAATGGTACTGTATTTTCCCCTCTTTCAAACTATATTTGCTTTCTCAGAAGAAGGCAGGTTATATAGAGATGGCCAACTCATTTTGCTACCAAGCTCCAGGTATCTATCTGTTCAGCCTATCTGGCTTCAATCCATAAAGCCTGTCCTGCTCAGTTGGGTAGCTACTAATCAGTTACACTGGAATCAACAATGCTTTGTTCTTACTGGTGTTCTTTTGCTTAACAATATTCCAGTGTATTTGCAGTGCTTGTACTAAATGTTTGGCTTTCCAAACAAGCATTGAATTGCATTGCCCAGATTTACTCTAGATTACAAATCAAACTAGGGCCCTGGAAGAAAATAACCCTGGTGAAGAGTTTCAGGGACATGAGTGCCTTGATGTATTTCAGTGTTCTTCAGCTACATTTTGGCATCCTAAACTTAAAGGAACACTCGGACCTGTGGATTCTGCCCTATCCCAGTATACAGTATAGTATTTCTGTATATCCGCCAATTGTATGCTTAAACCACTCATAAAGGCCTGTTTTACCTTCCAGAACAAAATGTTGAATCTAATCTCTCAGTCTCCTGGGTAGGTCCTGGAGAACTGATCTTCCCAAATATAGATTCGAAATGAATGGTGTTCTAGTTCAACAGACTTGGAAAGATCTTATAGTAAGATCGATGTAAACTTGAACCTTTCCCTAAGATCTTTTTAAAGTTGCATGCGACACGGACAGCCAAAAGTGAAGTGCTTCAGTCACTGGCTCATAAACTTTTCCAGCCTGACAGAAGCGATTTATCCCTGATAACTCGCTACTGTGGGTAGAAACCATTGTTATTAAAACCCACCTTTATTCCAAAGAGCTTAGAGTGGAATACACATCATAGCATATTTATTCCTAGTAAGGTTGCATAACTCTTGCGACAAATAACAGTTTTGGTGAAACAATTTAAGATCAAGAGTGGGTTCTGATCCTGTCTTGTTCCACTTAACCATAGTTTAACTTTCCTAACTACAGGCCGTGACTTTGAAGTCACAACATATCATGGGTCCTTTTAAAACAAGGAAACAGATTCCACCATTCTCTTCCTCCTGGCCCAAGCTGGAGGGGAAGAGAGATACTGTACAGTAGGACCCCAGTATCTGCTGGGGATTGGTTCCAAGCCTTTCCGTGGATGATGAAAACTGTAGATAAGAGAGAACGCCAAAATGTCCCCAAAAGTGCTGTTTTGTGATAGTAACTTGCTTTACAGCTGCTGTTTTGCAACAGTAGCTTGCTTTACAGCTGCTGTTTGTGATGGTAGCTTGCTTTACGGCTGCTGTTTTATGACCCTAGCTTGCTTTACAGCTGCTCTTTGTGACAATAGCTTGCTTTGCGGCTGCTGAATTATTTATTTATTTATTTTCCTCTGCCAACCGTGGATAACTGAATCAGTGGATATGGGGGTCCTATTGTACTTGAGACTGGTTTGGTTTAACAACAATAACAGCAGCAGTAGCAGCTATGACAACAACAAAACAACAACAACAACAACAACAACAACAACAACAACAACAATGTTCCATCGAGTCAATTCTGACTTAGACAAACCCTTTTCAGGGGTTTCTAGAGGCGTCCTGGGACTATGCAGCTTGCTGAAGACCACACAGGCTTGCTTTACTCTCAGGAGACACAGTGGGGAATCAAACTCCCAACCTCTTGCTCCACACTCTACGGCCAGATAGCCAAATTACTGAGTACTGTTTGCATAGTGCTAACTTGTGGACAGTACACTTCTACATCTTTTTACATTATCAGTACATACATTAACACTGCAGGGTAGGCCTGTAGCATTTCCCTGTTTTCCAGACGCTTATGCTGAGAGCCTTGGGTGCATTATGGTATAAATTTAAAGCAGATAATGCTTTTGTGTCTTCTGGGTTATTTTATTATGGCAGTTCATAGTGCTGTATATGGAAAGCGGTTTGGAAATGGTATTTGCAACGCATCATTTGTTAGAATTAATGTTTTTGCATTCATAAATTTTGAATGTATGAATAATGGTTGTATCTGTTTGTTTAACCCCGCAAACTGCTCAGAGTGGCCTTTGTTGCCAGATGGTGCGGTAACAAGTCTAATAAATAAATAATAAATAAAATAATGAATGTGGCACATGAATTTGCTTCTGTAGCTTTGAAATCTGGAATTGCTTATGCATAACAGATTAAGAATTTAGGGTAAAATGGGTTATGAAAAGTTGTCCTTTATGTTTACTGAGGCCTAATAAATGAACAGGAAGCACTGAATCTTATATATAAGTGGAATTCTATTAGATCCAGTTCAGTGCACACCGTAATTGTTATTCACAGTGACAGTCTCCAAGTCTTTTGCTAAGAACATCCATCAGTCCAGTTGTGTCTGATTTTATTTTTCCTATCAGGGTCCTCAGTTTTCTCTGTGTCTTTCCAATATCATAACTTTGGGGTTAAATTGTTAAAATTATTTGCATAAAAATATAAGCTAGTTGAATTACAGAAATTAAGATTAAAGATCATGAAAAAAATTACAAGTCCCATACAATATATTCAAAGGGAGCTCTTAAAAAGCTATATTAGTTAGGGCAAGTTTCTGTTTGAGATATCATGTTTAGATGTAACTGTAACTAACAGCTGTATTCTTCATCAGTCACTTGACAAATTTGCACAGTATATTTCTTGGGTATTGGCCCAGTTCCTCTCTCACAGTTGTAATGCTAATGGCATAACTTTTGGAGGTGAATGAGTTAAAAAAACAAAATCACAGTAGACATTTTCATTCTTAAAAACATCTCTAGTTTATGAATGTGGGATATTGGGCTCCATGTTTCAAAAACCAGGAAATGTTCCAATTTTGCTGTGTCGTGGCCACATTGCTAGCCGGAAAAAGGTTGCCTGATTCTACATAGCAAAGGGCAGCCTGAATGTTAATGACACCCTTGTCAGCAGTCAAGATGGTCTCTTCAGCCAATTTTGATAAAAACAAAACTATAATCATATTTGCCAGAATGTGTTGCCTTAGAACTTGAGTGGAACATTTGAAACATTTTTAATGCTGAATTAGACTTTTAGTTCGTGTGGCCCGTATGGTCTCTGCTGGCTGGCAGCAGTTCTTCAAGTGAGGAGGAGCCTTTCAGTCCCATGATTCCCCATATATCCCTTTCTTACAATCACAACATACCCTTCAAGATTTCCTGCACCAAGGATGGAAGCAGGCAAGGCAAACAGCAGAAGTGGCATTCACTTTAAATTCCCTGCTGAGAACAAAGACTCCTCTTGATCTTATAGATGATGCTGTTATTCAGCTCTAAAGTTGTGCACTGTGTCCTAAATGACAGAATCCAGTAGTCTCTGGGGTGACACATCAGACATTGTAGTGTAATTTAGGTATAAAATTTCCAAACTGTTCTTTCTTCGGGAGTTGTTTACAGGAATATATATGCAATGCATTCTGTTTAATAAATGTAGCAAGCAGGAGCAATTTTATTTTTTCATGTATGTATTTGCACAATAGATATACTGTAAGCATTAACAACATTGCCATCTTAGAACTGCAGAGCAGAAGGGGTCATATGGATCATCCAGCCCCTGTCAAGAAGGCACAATGGAAGACTCAAACTTCCAATCTCAGGCTCCACTGAGTTGTGGGATAGTATGTTGCCTTTCTCCCCACAGGGGAACCAAGATGGCCCGTAACAATTAAAATCATACAATAATAACAAGTTTAAAGAGCCTGGTATCCACTGGGGATCAGTTCCAGGCCTTCCCGTGGATAATGAAAACCGTGGATAAGAGAGAATGCCACCCCCCCCAAAAAAAAACCCTGCTGTTTTGTGACCGTAGCTTGCTTTACAGCTGCTGTTTGTGACAGTAGCTTGTTTTGCAGCTGCTGAATTATTTATTTAATTTTTTCCTCTGCCAACCATAGATAATTGAATCAATGGTTAATGAATCAGTAGATACAGGGGTCCTACTGTACCACACAAAACCATATGTAAAAATAATTAAGCATTGGTCAAGCTTCAAAACAATAGTAAAAAATATTTTAAAATATTTTAAATTTCAAAAATAGAGCATTCCCTAGACCTCCACTTATCACTTGAATGCCTCCCTGACTCCTTCAGTTGGTTTTTTTTCTCCCAATATATTGAAATATGTTGGGGGTTCTTACAAAATATGTCATGGAGGCATTTTTGTTGGCTTCCTCCCAGTTTGCTCTTCCCTGAACAGAGCTTTGTGTTATATCTGGAATAGACAAATGTCTAAATAAACAGTACTGTACTATATTCTCTCCTCACACAACACAGATTGCCCAGTATTCTACGGCTTCATCTGGTAGAAGATGATGCTAATTCTCCATTACTTCTTTCATTGCTTTGGTACATTAGCAGTGCATAGTCTTGGTTTCCAGTAAGCTACCTATGTGTTTTTTAAAAAAGACAGACTTCTTAACATTTGGAAGCAGAAAGTATATCTGGAGAAGAAATGTCTATTCTTTTGTATTTCAAATTATTCAGGGCAAATGTTTGGTTTCCAGATCATAACTTGGGATGAAAAGTGCCTGGAAGCTTTCACACACTTCGTACTGTATGTGACATGAATGTTCCACTTTTGAAGTTCTGGCTGCCTTATGTGAACCAAAAGCTGGCTAGATCACTCAGTGGTTTGAATATCTTGCTGAACACCCAGAGATTAAGAGTTTTATTCTCTGCTGTGCCAAGTGAAGTACAGTAGGACCCCCATATCCACTGATTCATTTACCACTAATTCAGTTATCCATGGCTGGCAGAGGAATAAATTAAATAAATAATTCAGAAGCCGCAAAGCAAGCTACTGTCACAAACAGCAGCTGTAAAGCAAGCTACTGTTGTAAAACAGCAGCCGTAAAGCAAGCTACTGTCACAAAACAGCAGTCATAAAGCAAGCTACTGTCCAAAACATCAGTCATAAAGCAAGCTACAGTGCTGTTACAAAACAGCAGTTTGGGGTGGATTTTTTTGGCATTCCCTCTTATCCACGGTTTTCGTTATCCATGGGAAGGCCTGGAACCAATCTCCAGCAGATACTGGGGTCCTACCGTACAGCTATCCTATGTGACTTTGGGCATACTGCACATTCCCAGGATCCCCCCCCCCAGAAGAACATGCTGCATGATAAACCATGCATGATAAACACATGCATTGTGTTTATAACCACTTATAACTTTGTGTTTATACTGTATTTCTCATGTGATTGCACCGACACTGTGTTATCAACTGTTAGTTTTAATGTTGCTTTCTAATGCTGTAAGATACCCCTTAGTTCCCTGTTCTCAAACTGAGTATGTCTTAATTGTACTAGACCGTATATTGTCCCTCCTTACTGTAAGCCCCCTTGGGTCCTTTTCCAAGGAGAAAGGGAGGATAAAAATACTCAAAAATAAAATAAAATAAATTCAGAGTTTTTGCTTTCTGGAAAACCCTGATAATGGTCACCATAAGTCAGAATTGACTTGACAACAGATGGTGGCGGTGGTGGTGATGGTGGCAGTGATGTGAACTAACTAAATATGGCTTTAGTCAGAGCTTGTAACCATAGGAAGAAATGATCTGCAGATTCTAATTTGATTTAGTCACATTGTTAGATACATGTAGGTGTAGCGATAGTACAATGTCATGGTTGATTATGAAAAATGAAGCGGGGGGAGGAGCACATGGTCATGGGATGCTTCCAACCTCCCAATTACAGTTAATAGATAGAGACTGATACGACTTTGAGAAAACCTAAACATTAGCTTCAGGGCAGCGTGTTAATATTAATACATTGCCACAAAGAGTGTTGCTACCTTAACTATTAGTAAGTTTGGTTCAGCATAAACTTACAGCCTGTGTCTTCAGATGGATGATGTGTAGATGCAGAAGGCAGACATAAAAGCAATAAGATGCTCCTTTGTTCTTGCTGAAGCTGTCTAACAAAGCTGGAACTATCTTCCGTATATACTCGAGTATAAGTCGACCTGAGTATAAGTCGAGGCCCCTAATTTAACCCCCAAAAAGTGGGGAAATGTATTGACTCGAGTATGTCTAGAGTGGGAAATGCAGCAGGGCCTGGCAGCTCCTCCTTTGTAAGCTGGGGGAGTGGTGTGTGATGTTTAAAATGACTTTTAACCACTGACCCAAGCACTTGCCAGGCCCTGCTGCATTTCCCACCCTAGACTCCCCTGTGATGCAGAGGGGGGTCATGAGAAGCGGCACGCAATGTTTAAAATGACTTTTAGCCACCGACCCAAGCACTTGCCTCAGTGGCCAAAAGTATTGACCCACATATAAGTCGAGGGTCCTTTTTTTCAGCCCAAAATTAGGGTTGAAAAACTAGGCTTATATTTGAGTATATACAGTAATTTGCGGCAGGGGCCGCAATGCCCCCCATCACTCTCCAAAAACAGCAGAGCAAGTGAGGTTGCAAGTAGCACAGAATGGCAAATGTGCTTAGGAGCCACATGAAAGCTAACATTTGCAACACTGGGTAACAAGTCTTCATCTGCAGAGGAGGCGGTTCGCTTCCTCGATCTGTGCCTGGCGGCCGTACTGGAATGGACCAGAGATAACCGGCTCAAGCTTAATCCGGAGAAGACGGAGGTTCTGTTCTTCGGGGCACCCTCTTCTCGGTACAATGGGCTCTGAGTTATCTGTGACGGATCAGGAAAGAGATCTTGGTGTGTTGGTGGACAGCTCCATGAAGGTGTCTCCCCAATGTGTGGCAGCAGTGAAGAAGGCCAATTCCATGCTAGGGATTATCAAAAAGGGGATTGAAAATAAAACAGCCAACATTATAATGCCGTTATACAAAACAATAGTAAGGCCCCACCTGGAGTATTGTGTACAATTCTGGTCACCGCATCTCAAGAAAGACATAGTGGAACTGGAAAAGGTGCAGAAGAGAGCGACTAAAATGATTACTGGGCTGGGGCACCTCCCTTATGAAGAAAGGCTAAAACAATTGGGCCTCTTTAGTCTGGAAAAAAGGCGCTTGAGGGGGGATATGATTGAGACATACAAAATAATGCAGGGTATGAGTAAAGTGGATAGAGGGAAGCTCTTCTCCCTCTCTCAAAATACCAGAACTAGGGGACATACACTCAAATTGAGTGCTGGGAGAGTAAGAACTGACAAAAGAAAATATTTTTTCACCCAGCGCGTTGTAAGTCTATGGAACTCCCTGCCACAGGATGTGGTGATGGCATCTGGCCTGGATGCCTTCAAAAGGGGATTGGACAGATTCCTAGAGGAAAAGTCCATCACGGGTTACAAACCATGATGGAGATGTGTAATCTCTAGGCTTTAAACCAGGGTACTTCAAGGGCCAGATGCAGGGGAGTGGTATCAGGAGACAGAGATCTAGTCTCATGCGCTCCCAAATGCATCTGGTGGGGCCGCTGTGAGATACAGGAAGCTGGACTAGATGGGCCTTTGGCCTAATCCAGCATGGCTCTTCTTATGTTCTTATGTTCTTATGTTCAATGGCCCCCTCCCTAGTCTGGGGGGTATCTCCCTCCAGCCTACAGACAGGGCCAGGAATCTGGGCGTGGTCCTGGACTCGGCCCTATCCCTGGAAGCCCAGGTGATGGCCGTCTTCAGGGCCGCTTTTTTCCATCTCCGCAGGATCGCCCAGATCCTCCAGTACCTTGACGAGTCTTCCCTGAGGACAGTCGTGCAGGCCCTGGTGATCGCTAGGATCGACTATTGCAATGCCCTCTACGTGGGGTTGCCCTTGACCCTGGTCCGGAGGCTACAGCGGGTGCAAAATGTGGCGGCCAGGCTGGTGGTGGGTGCTCGTAGATACGAGCACATCACCCCAGTCCTGGTCCGCCTGCATTTGCTCCCCGTTGTCTTCCGGATCAGGTTCAAGGTCCTGGTTTTGCTTTTCAAAGCCCTCCACGGCTTGGGACCAGAGTACCTGGCGGAGCGTATCTCCCAAAGAGCATCCGGTTCCAGACCCACGAGATCGTCGCAGGCGCGCTCACTGAGAGTGGCCACACCCAGAGAGGCGCGGAAAATACTCACGCGAAACCGCGCCTTCTCTGTGGTGGGGCCTTCACTCTGGAATCACCTCCCTTCTGAGCTGCGCCTGCTGGAGTCCCTGCCTGCCTTCAAGAGGGCCTTGAAGACCTTCCTCTTTAAAGAAGCCTATGGTGACCTTATCAGTTAGTGTTTTTTTTTCCCTTTCTCTCCTTCCCCCTCCCTATTTATCGCCGCCATCTTGCCCTCCGCTGCTTCTCGCTCGGAGGCTCTTCCACTTATTTTATGTCTTTTTAACATTGTTAGCCGCCCAGAGTTCCCGTCAGGGAAGATGGGCGGGATATAAGCCTTTAAATAAATAAATAAATAAATAAATAAATAAATAAATAAATAAATAAATAAATAAATAAAGGATGGTGGAATGGCCGTCCTCTTTGGTTGTCACTTTCTGCATAAGCAGCAAAGGACAAGGCTGCAGCAAAGATGCTCCTGCCTACGGATAGGTTTTTGCTCGTGTGTAGAGCTCACAAACGAATAGGAATGTGTCTTCTGCAGTCTTTTTGTTTCCCCCCACAGAAACTGGTGACTGTGAGGCACAAAGTAAGCTGCCCCCTATAAGCAGGGCAAACTTATTCAGAAAGAAAGTATGAATTATACCATTATGAAATGGCTTGCTTTGGGACATTAAAGAGGCATAGCTTACCTGTAGATAGTTCTAGCAGGCCTCTCAACTTTGCATACCTGAGGCAAGTGCATAGCTACCCAATGGCAGTACCCAAAAGAGGGCAGGTTGTAAACCCATAGGCAAACAATAGCTTAATTCTTCAGAGACCTTTGTAATGCAACCGTGTGTAAGAGTATCCGGGCACATGGATCTCAAATAGGTCACAAAGCATGCTTGTCATCATAAGGAAGGTCCCACATTATTTACAGCCAAAAAAATCTTTATTGAATCATGTAACTTTGAGAAATCACCAGCATATATCAGTTACTTGGGGCCTTTTCACACGACCCCTAAGATCCGCTGGTCCCTTAAATTCGGACCAGACAGAGAGAGAGGGGGGCGTGGCTGGAAGAGCAGCGGAGCAGCAGCGTTTTTCGGGGCTCCGAGAAGAGACTGCTGTTACGACAGATCGAGATCTCCTGAAGAAATCAGGAGCAGGGGGGTTGTGCAGGAGAGCACACTCCTGGGCCGATAGGGTTCAAAGAAGTGTGGGGGGGTTGAGCAGCAACTCACCCCCGAAGCATTTCTCTCCCGAGGCGAGCGATCTGGTCCGGCACCATGATGGCGACTCAGCTGCTGAACCACGCCAGGATTCCACTTTAAGGTAATCCGAATGCATCGAAGAATAAGGAATGCCAACCCGAGAAGTGCGTACAGAGAATTGGCAGCAAAGAGTGGATTGGAGTAAATAAGCCATTTCCACAAACATTTCTTTGGGACTGAAAGAGGGAAAGCGGCATAGAAGACCCCTCTCCTCCCCCTTTCTGGAGCTCTCTTTCACTTTGTCCGCCTTGGCTAAATTTATCGGACAGAGGCAGAGTGACCTGAAATAAATCACTGACTGGTTGTAAAGCCTTGAATAGCTGCTTTATCTCCACAAGTAGAGCTGTTAGCGCTCAGTTAACAGACAAGCAACATCAAAGCAAGAATGGAGACCAAGGCAATTAACCCGAAGCTGCTAAGTCTGACCAGAAGCCATTACACAGGGAGACTGTTTCAAGCCTTTAACCCTTTGATAGCCTGAATTACACTTTAACTGCTTGACTCTTGTTGCTGGTGATTTAAAACTGAGCCAGACCACCTGAATCTTAGCCTTCTTTCGTCATCCCTAAAAGCTGTGGATTTATAAAGACATCAAAGTGCTATCCGAAGCTTTGGGCAATTGCCAGCTTCTTAGCACGAAGAGTGGGGCACATTGCAGTTGGATACAATTAAGAGCACGCAAGGTGCTGTTGGAGCCTTTGGCATAGCCGTCTCCACAGCACGAAGAATCTGGTTTCTTGTTTACAGGTGCCTGCATATCGGGCGAAGATATCCCTAACTCAAGAGGGTATAGGTGTCTAACTTTAACTAAACTGAAATCACAGCATAAGGTTATAGACTGAACTTGGTAGTAGAGGAGTTTTCTTAAGCGCTTATAAATGGCTGTTATTTAGATGGACAAGCCCTGAACAGACCTTTGGTTAAGAGCAACCTATATTAGACAGTTGTGAATCATTACTTTAATCCTCATCGTTGATACTTGTTTTGTTTATCAATTTGGTGGGTATGAGTTGTATGTTATAGGCTAGATTAATGGTTAAGTTTTATATTGAAATAAGTGGCGAAGGAAGGGGAGAAGGACAAAAAGCAATTGAAAAAGGGGCTCATATTTATATAAACTAACCTTGGGGTCAAATTGAGCTTCAGGAAGATGGCAACTCGAAAGAAAGATCCATTTAAGAACACCCTTCAAGACCTTCAAGCAAACATTGTAAAGCAAATCCTAGATCAGATGCAAGAGGTCAAGACTGAGCTTAAAGCCGGAATAGATAGCAATAATGCGAAAATTGACACCTTCACACAGGCAATTAAAGAGGTGGAACACAAAGTCACTAAAATTGAAAAAGAATTAGAAATTATAAAGGAAGAAAAGAGTAAGGATCAAGACAGACTGACATCGATAGAGATGGACAGAGCATCATACTTTCTGAGAATCCAAAACTTAGAAGAACAGGAAGGAGAAGATCTAGAGCAATTAATAACTGAAGAATGGGCCGCACAAATAGGATTAACCAAAGAAGAACTACAACAATCCATAGACAGAATATATAGAGTAGGCAATGCATACACAAGGAAGAACAAATTGCCAAAAGAAGTGCACATAAAGTTTATAAAGAGATCAACAAAAAGAGAAAATATTGAAATTTAACCAAGAGAAAGATCTAACGATAAGGGGGCTAAAGTCAATATTTTGAAACAGGTCCCATGGAGCATGCGAAAAACAGGAATATGCGTTCCTCACAAAAGTGCTTATAGATAGGAAAATCCCCTTCAAATGGTTAACCCCAGAAGGCGTCTTATTTAACTGGGAGTCGAGAAGATACAATCTAAATAGCAAAATGAAGGCAAGGAACTTCCTGGAAGAGATGAGATACAAACTCAAGTTAACGGAAGAAGAATTGCAGCTTTCCAGTGAAGAATCAGAAGGGGAGACAGAAGGGAAGGAGGACAGAGCATGGAAACCACAGAGAACTTTAACACCCCCCTCACCCAGGAAGACAAGGAACTGGAATAAGAACAAAGACAAAGCAGATAAATCAGACAGTAAAAACCGGTAAAATGTCAAGAGAACTCAAGTTTCTATCAGTTAACGTTAGAGGGATGAACTCGCCCCAGAAGAGAAATTTAATCTTCAATAAATTATACAAAACCAAAGCGGATGTCATATTAATTCAAGAAACCCACATTAAAGAATCAGACAAGAACATGCTAAAGAATGACAAATTAGGACAAATGTTTATAGCAGCAGATAAACAAAAGAAAAGGGGTGTGGCAATGTATATACAGAAAGACCTTAATCCAAAACTAATCCACACCTCAAAGGATGGAAGAGTGGTAGCAGCAGAGATAACAACAGAGGGCGAAGAAATATTGCTAATAAATATTTATGCACCAAATGAAGCGCAAGATAAGTTTTTCATACAATTAAAAGAACTCCTAATAAGAGATCCGGAGAAAAAAATATGCATCATGGGGGACTTTAACGCAGTAGTGGACAAAACAAAAGATACCTCAACGACAGATGGGGCAGGAAGAAAAAAAGAAAAGAAATATGATCCCTAAAACTTTCTTAGAAATGGCAAAAGAGCTGAACTTAATTGACATTTGGAGAACCCAAACCCATATAAAAGAGACTACACATTTTACTCATGCAGACACAAGTCCTGGTCGAGGATTGACAACTGTTGGATCTCAGCAGATTTGATACATCAAGTGGAAGAAATTGAAATATTGCCAAATACGTATGCAGACCACAACCCAATAATAATGACGTTAGGACAAGCAAGAAGGAAAGGAGGATGGAGATTAAATACTTATCTGATGAGGGATGAAAATTTTATAACCAAAATGAAAAAGGAAATAGATTTCTTCTTCCAAACAAATAAACCCCAAGATACAGAAATGACAACAATCTGGGACGCAGGGAAGGCCTATCTTAGAGGGTTAGCAATACAATATAATGCACAAAAAAGGAAAGAAAAGAAGAAACAATATCAAGATCTTCTAACAGCTTTAAAGGAGAATGAACAGGAGCTTAAAAAAAGACCCTCAGCCTCCAACTTTAAAAATAAAATAAATATTTTACAACATGAAATCCATTTGCTGGAACAAGAAGAAATGGCAAAAAAAATCAAATTTGCAAGGCAAAACTTCTTTGAAAATGCGAACAAACCAGGAAGATGGTTAGCTTACAAAATTAAAAGAGAGAGAGAAAAATGAGAATTGGCACACTAGAAAACAAAATAGGCAGGGGAATATATAAGCAGAAAGAAATTGAGAAAATAATACAAGATTACTACACAAACTTATATAAAAAAAAAGAAATTGAGCAGGAAGATCAGTGGAAATATCTAGATAAGATCGGGAGCTGGAAATTTAGTCACCAACATTTAGAGAGGCTAAACAATCCAATAACAACCTATGAAATTATGGAGGCATGGAAAAAACAGAAGAAGGGGAAGGCGCCGGGACCGGACGGGATCCCGATGGAATTTTACCAAGGATTGGAGGGAATTCTAGCTCCACAGTTCAAAAACTAGTGGAATATATTGGAAAAAACGGCAAAATTCCAGACTCATGGAAGGAAGCACATATATCACTGGTACATAAAGCAGGAACAGAAAAAAAAGAAATTAAAAATTACAGGCCAATCTCTCTTTTAAATGTCGATTATAAGATATATGCAACTATCTGGGCTACAAGACTAAAGAAGGTGCTTGAAGAAATGATACATGATGACCAAACAGGATTTATCCCCAAACGAAAACTGACATCTAATATAAGAACAATAATAAACATCCTGGAATTTTATGAACAACACCCAGAGAAACAAATGATGTTGATTTTTCTAGACGCGGAAAAGGCCTTCGATAATCTGAATTGGGAGTTTATGATTCTACAGTTAAAGAAGATGGGGGCACATGGACTCTTTTTACAAACAATTAAAAATATTTATACCGAGCAGAAAGCGAAGATCAAAGTCAATAATCAAATGACGGAAAGTATCCAAATCATGCAAGGCACGAGACAGGGGTGCCCACTTTCCCCTCTACTATTTGTTCTAATCCTTGAGTCTCTGAATAGACAAATAAGAGGGAATAGGGAAATTAGAGGTCTGGAAATCAAAGGGGAGGAGTATAAACTGCAAGCCTATGCAGACGACCTGGTAGTAATATTGGATAATCCCCTGCACAGCATTGAACAAGTATTAGGAGAAATAAAAGAATTTGGAGCAGTGGCAGGCCTAAAAATAAACTACAGCAAAACAAAATTCATGACTAAAAACATGCACAAAAAAGATGTGGAGGAACTCAGCCTTAAAACAAAATTTCAGGAAGTCCAAAAAATAAGATACTTGGGGATTATGATCACCAAAAAAACAAGCAATCTAATGAAGGAAAACTATCTCTTAATGCAGAAAGAAATAAAGAGAGATTTGGACGATTGGAACAAGTTGCAAATATCAATGATGGGAAGAATCGCAACAATCAAGATGTCAGTCCTCCCAAAATTGCTATTCCTCTTCCAAAATCTACCAATTATACTAAACTTTAAATATTTCAAAGAACTAGACACACTGATCTCAAAATTTATCTGGAAAGGGAAAAGACCAAGAATAAAACTCAAAACATTACAAGATTTAAGAGAAAGAGAAGGGACGGGGCTACCAAACTGGTTACTATATTATAAAGCATGCGCCTTGGTTTGGATAAAAGAGTGGATAACACTTGGGAACCAAAGAATGCTAAAATTAGAAGGCCAGGATTTAAGAATGGGCTGGCACGCATATGTGTGGTATGGGGAATCAAGGAGCAGGCACACTTCTCAAACCATATAATAAGGAAAGCACTCTCCTTAGTTTGGCAAAAATTTCAAACACAGAACTATAAAAAAATTCCAGAATGGGTAGCACCTATAGAGGCCTTTACTCTAAAAACAATAAACCAAAAGGGTTTACTACTTACGTATCAAGAATTGCTGACTAAAGAGAAGGAGATGAAAGAGAAAACAGAATTGGAGAAATTGGGCTTGGCAACAGATTGGTGGTCTATGGCAAAACTAGAATCAAGATACAAAAAGATAAATGTATGGGTTTTTTTGAAGGAAAACACGGGTGGATGAACTCTGGATATATACAAATGAGGGAATCATCAAAAAATTGTACACATATTTATTAGAATATGAACTGGAGGATGAAAGAGTGAAGGAGGGAATGATTAAATGGGCTCAAAATTTTAAATATAATATTGATATTGATGACTGGACTAAAATGTGGAAAGACAGTCACAAATTAATTAAACCTGTTAGTCTCAAAGAAAATATATTTAAAATGTTTCACAGGTGGCATCTGACTCCGGTAAAACTAGCCAAAATGTCAAAAGGGTCTAATAATGTTTGTTGGAAATGTAGAAAGAATCCAGGGACTTATTATCATGCATGGTGGTCATGTGATCAAGCTCAAATATTCTGGCGGCAGACTTGGAAAGTGGCACAAGAAAATGTACAAATTAAATTAAATTTCAGACCGGAAACGTTACTGTTGAATATAATGCCAGAGACTACTGATAAAAAAATAAAATATATTCTCTTGTATATATATACGGCAGCTAGACTGCTCTGGGCCCAGAAATGGAAAATAACCGAAATACCAACGAAGGCTGAACTCTTGAAAAAGTTACTGGACATTGCAGAACTGGATATGCTCTCAGAGGCGTCTGAGACCACCCAAGGCATTATGTAAAGGAGAGCTGGAAGATGATATACAGCTGGGCCCAGAAGCAGTTAAATGAATAAAGGGCAAAATAGTCATAAAGACGTTAAAAAGTGACACTAAGTCTGGAAGTCTTGTAGATGGCTGTTCAAAGGTGGAATCACCAATACCTCTGTATTAGTAATAGATAAGGGGACAGGAGCTGTCTACTCTAGATTCTGGTCTGTATTAGTAGTCTAATGTGACCCTTAATACTATTGAATTTTGTTTGTATATAGTATGCAAAATAATAATAATAATAAAAAAAAAATTCGGACCAGAGATCTTGGGGGTTCGTTTCTGTTCCTGCGTCCCCACCCCTCAGCACTTCCTGCTCCTGTCGGCGTGAGGGGGGGAGGGGAAAAAAGGACAAAAGAAGCCTTTACTAACCTGCCGGTGCCGGTCGAACTTGCCACGAGCCCCGTTACTTCCTGGTTCCGTCTCAAGGAGCTCTTAAAGGGGCGGGAGGCAAAAAAAACAACAGACAAGCCAGGAGAGCCCGGCACTCTTATCCGCATCAAATTTTTTTCACCTCCAAAGAGAAGGTACAAGAAAAGTGTGCTGGGTCGCGCTAAAGACACTTAATTGTCTCCAAACTCCGGAGCTGGTGGGAAAACATTTCTAAGCTCCAGAGCTGGGAGCCATTTGCAGCGCAGCTTCGGGGTCATATATAAACGCCCATAGAAATCAGCCTTACAGTTATGGAAAACTGTAGGTACAAATGGTTAAAAATGTAAGAAGACTGCAGTTGCTGAATACTTAAGTGAGAAAAATATATTTCAGTTATAATATTTTAGATATAATAGTGGCAGGCAAGAACTTAAATCATGTTTATTTGTTGGTAAAATTTCAGTCCCAATATATAGGAGCTTATAGCCTGAAAAGGCAAAATCAAACAGCAGAGAGTATATCTCTTAAAATAACCAAGTCCTTAAATGTAAATATACTGTATAAAGTCTATTTGCCTAGGAGCACATTATAGAAACACATAGAAAATCAGATCCATAAATCTTCACCCAGCCCGTTTGAAACTATAGTATAGACTCAGAGGATGTTGTCTTTACTGTATCTCCTACCTGCTTTTCTCTTCTTTGTGTGACATGTTCCTGCTTTCCTACATTTATATTTCTCTCATTCATTTACCTTTCCCTTCACTCCCAACAACTTAAGCTTGCTGATCTCGCAAATTGCTCCCCCATGTAATACATCTTATATAGCTGGGAGAATTTACATTGGCTTTGCCAAATAACTGTCCCAGCAAATTACTACAATGGCAAACTGCCAAGGCAGCAAGAGATTGTTGATATTTTGACTTATTCCCTTGAACACCTGTAATAAGCAAAATGCCAGGAGTCCAAACTGCTGGTAGCTAGATTTGGTGAGGTACCAATTTGCTACACTTGCATCGCAGTACTCTTTAAGATTTTTATGGTTTAGGACTCTTATTTTTCAACGTCACCCCATGTTATACTTTCAAGTTCTTTATCACTGTTCCTATTTCCACTCTCAAGTGTTACCTTGCTTGGAAAGAGATCGAGTATGAGGCAATGTTATGCTTGAGCAGAGAACTGACTTACAGGTTTCGTATGCAGAATAAACATTTTAAGAGTTGCACTCCCCTTTATTATTTTAGCACTCGGTGCATAAAAAGTTTCAAACCTTGACAAATCTACAAGAGTAAGTGGGTCTATGAAACAAAAGCCTAAGGTATGTTGACAAAGGCAAATGGCATTGTTCAAGAGGAGAGATGGGAAGGAGACTAATTTACATTCCTGACCACGCCAGGATTCCTGCCAAGAAAACTCCATGGATATGGAGTCATGAAGAGTCGGTAACGACTGTAACCGACACAACACACACACACAGAAGTACTCACCAGGCACCTCTTTGGACTGCCCACGTAATAAGATATATATTGGATGTTTAAGGCCAGTGATGATTTTAGAGGTAACAAACACAGAGGGAGCCATGCATGTATTTTAAAATGTACAGTACATAACTAAAAATGGGCTAAATCCGAAACAGGCATATTAATAGTTTATGGCCATTATGGAATACATGGAGGTGCAAAAAAAAGTGCTTATGTGCAAATGTGAATGAAAATGCACACAGAAGTTCCAAGGAGTGGGGATAATAGTGATTGTGGGGAAATCTTGTTCCTCTCTGGGACAATGGGATGGATTGAGAATGACAGCTGAAGCGGAGAAGCTCAATAAGAATTTGTATGGCTGTGTTGAAAGCAGGTTAACCTTTCTCCAGCTCAGCTGATGAATTGCAAGAAGCAAACCATAGAAGACTGCATTTCTGGTACAATGCTTTGATGAAGATAGCAAGTTGCTATCGAAAGCTTAGCTCGCATTTTTTTTGTTTTAGTAGTGACCAATAAAAGTAACCTCTTTTTTTTTTTTTGGCAAGAAGCAAAGGAGATCATCAGGAAGAAGGACCTTGCAGAGAAGAGCAAACCCCAGATCAGAGTGAGATTTTTGTCAGCCACTTTGTTTTTAAAGGCACACAGCATCATGTGCCAAGCCTTCAGGGTCAGGTCTCCTCTATCCGGCGTGATGTTAAAAAAATCTTCAGATAGGCAGTGTTGGGGGAATGGATGGAGAAAACGAAGGGCCAAAAGCAGACCAGATCTCACTTTAGGCCCCTGTTATATTCCGTTTCAGCCAGTGACTGGGTGAACAACAGATATTCAATGTGGCTTTTTCAGGAGACTTACAGCTGGCGTCGAGAGGAGGTATGAGGGATTTCTGGGGCCCGAGGATAAATAAAAGGACTACGAAGAAACATTTCCCCAGCTTGCATCACAAGCCAAAATGTGGGCATGTTGAAAGAAACCCTCCGTTGTGGTGTTGACTTCATTACCATTCAAAAGTGACAAGATGCTACAGTGTATTGATGGGACTGTGCTATCTCATCCCTGCCTTCAGTCCTCAGACAATTTTCCCGGTCGCTAGGCTTTCCCCTTTTGTCTAGCCATGATTGCTTCGCCAGCCTGTCACCATCGCTTATTCACTAGATGGAAATGCACAGGTCAGCTTTCTAGTAAATCTGTTCGTCTGCAGCTTATCGGTCTGAAGGGCTGGCATTACAGTAATGACCAAAGGGGATACCCGTTTTAATGTGATAAGTGTATTTTTCACCTGTCCATCTCTATTTCTCACGTGTCGCTAATGCGTTTGTTCTCAGCAGGAGTCGGTGAAATGTTCCGCCGAGACCTCCTAACCTAGATCCATATAAAAGGCAGAGCCTGACATAATTTGTCTCCTTGCTTCCTCCTGTGTTGTGTGCGGCTGCTCTGCTTACCAAAACCACTTTAAAAACTATAAAATGCCCTTGCTTGGTTGCTGTTGCATCTCCTTGAAGGGTTATAAGCTTATACAGTTTCTGCCCTTATAGGAGGCATTGTGTATCTAAGTGTTGGAAAACTTGAAAAAATATCTTCTCATAGAGAGAGACCTCAAAACTGGGTTTTAAAGAAAAGAAACCAACCTGAATTTATTTATAAACATTCCAAACAGCAGTGAGACCTCAATATGCAATGCGTGTCAAACTGTCTATCTTTTAAAATGAATAAAATAAAAAAATAATGTTTTCCTGATTTTAAGATTCACAAGCGTGAACAGGACATTTTAAATGACCTCTTTTTGAACAGAAGCTTGTAAGAAAAAAATACTGTACCTGTCTCCAGGGTAGTACCATTAGTGGTTTTCAGAGATATGAATTTTCTAATTTTAGACCCTGACTAAAAACCTCAGAGCATGTATGCATGCGGAAATCAAGGAGCTTCAGGCTAAGGCGTAAGTGTCACAGTTTTCACAATGTGACCTTTAAAATGAACGCAAACAATTTAAAGTCCCTTTAAGAATTAGATTCCACCACCACCACCACCCAAAAATTTGGCTCGATTACAGAAGCATGGGTTATGCCCCACTTTAGGAAATCTATTACATAGTTATCTCTGTGTAAAGAGCCACTGGTTTTTGAAATGTTTTGTGATGTCCTTAAAGCAGTTTACTAAGTTGCCCAACCCACAAGAATCCTCCAACCATGTATTTCAGAAATGTAGAGATGTAGAGATCACAGCACTGAAAGAGATCTTCCCAGGCTTCTGGTGAGGGTCACCTTCAGTTGCATGATGCCTGTGCAATAAAATGTCTTGCTTCTCACCTGGGACAACAAAACAGCTTGGTGACTGAAAATCCTGTTGCAGAACTCTGCATGCACAATGGGAATGATGTTATTAGTGGCAACAAATCACCACTGATAAAAAGGCTTCCTTTAGCAATTTTAGGGTGCATGGACTTTCTGGCATTGTGTACAAGTCAGTTTGCACTGTTCGGTCACCAAAAGAAGCATTTAGTCAGGGACAGTTTGCTACTGCTGCTGTCATTCCCTTTGCACGCACAGCTGCACAACAGGGTTTCAGCCATTTTGTACTTATGCGTTTAAAGGAAACATGTTTTCCAAGCATTATTTTGATAAGGGAATACGCCGTGGGTCATTCCCTGCTGTATGTTTCTGAGACTGCTCATCCTTTGTGTTGCCTGCAATTTTGACAATTACAGGGCCATGACGTCCATTGAATGAGGGAGAAGATTGTGTAAACATTTTGTGTGAATGGAGGGATTGCCACAGGAATTACAGCAGGAGAGTATAGAATGGTAGAGCAGAAATGAAATGCTACATACATCTTGCTTAGTGTTTAAAAGAGAATTGGTAGCTGCATAAAATAACTTGGAGATCAATTTAAAGCATGCTAGTGCACTGTAGAAGTAGTAAACCTCTTACTGTAATGAATGAAAGCATAATGCCCTGATAGTCTTGAAACCAATGTAGTCCTCAACGGCTGGCCTCTGGAGCTTATTCTTGACAATATTGTATGAGATCTGTGTTGCAAAATGGGATGTATTCTGATGCATTAAGCTTCCTGATTTAGAAATGCTGAGCTTTGCAGTATGTCTAAAATCCATGCCAAAGGATATAGTTATTCACATTTACGTAGTTATATTCTATACTTGTATCTATATCCAAGACAGGGTTTTGTCAGTAGCAGCTCTCGCAACTGCAGAACTCCTTTCCGAAGGAAGTCAAGCTGACCTGGTAGGAATAGTCGTGGGTCAGCTAAAACTTTGCTGTTCCAAAGGGCCTTTGATCACAAAGATTGGCTGTTTTTAAAAATGTTGCTTTTGGATAGTTTTTTAAAATCCAATTTTTAATGTTTGGAATTTGTTTTGAATCTTTTTATTCTTGGTTTTTCCAATCTATTGCAAATCAACTTGGTGCCCAGAAAGGTGATAGCCAAGTGTTTTAAGTAGATAATTACAATAAATATGTGCCTCAACCCGTTGGTGTGGCCCAGGATACAAAAAGCAGATGCATATCTTTCTGGACCATAAACCTTGCAGTGGAGAAGGATATTATCTTTGTAGGTCATGGCCTCCTCTGTTTTTTTTTTTTTTTACTGTTCTCATGTAACTCGGATCAAAGACTCAACAAATTGTTATGGAATGGAATTGAGAAATGGCTGTTTTTCGAACAGGTGAGGAGGCCATAAGAAAATATGTTCTGCCTTTGATTATGTTTACAATTGATGCTGTGTGTGTGTGTGTGTGTGTGTGTGTGTGTGTGTGTGTGTGTGTGTGTGTGTGTGTGTGTGTGTGTGTGTGTGTGTGTGTGTGTGTGTGCAAAACCTGATTGCATTGGATTTTTATTGCAGCTTAAATTGAACACCCTCTCAATAAGAAGAGTAGCATACATAAATAAAAGCATGAGGTGTCCAATCCTGTACCCACTCACCTCAAATGTAATTGCATATAAATCAGTGGATCTTATTTCTGAGTTGACTTTTCTATGGTTGTGCTGCTGTTTCACTATAAATACAGGAGTACTTCGGTTTAAGAAATTAATGCATTCTCCGGTGCGCTTCATCAAGTGGAAATTTTGTAAACTGGAAATGCACAGGGGCCCAAAGTATCATGGGAAAGGAAGTCCTTTGAAAATAATCGTAAAACTGGGTTTTCCCAAGGTTTTCTGGGGGGGGGGGGCTTTGTAAATGGATGCGTTATTTTCAATGGATTTCCTTTCATGAAGTGAAAATTTTGTTAACAGAGGCATTAGTAAACCGAGGTATGCCTGTACATGAAAAAGGCAGCTTTAAATTCCTCAGGATTTGTCATTGGATAGACTGTATTTGGGAAAGCAATCTTTTCAACCACTTGTAAAAATAAGGAAATAAAGATTGTTACAGGAGTTTGGAAATGGTTCTGAAAATAGATTCTGATATAAACTTCTCAAGTGTATTCTTGAAATTTAGTGCAGCCAATATGTGGTTACATGTTTTAAAAACCCTCATATTTCTGTAAGTTAGACCAGTCATCCCCATCATGATGGCCTCCAAATGTTTTTGGGCATCAGCTCCTACTCAGAACTTGGGAAATTTATCTTCTTTGATTTAACTTCCCAGAACCTTTCAGCTATTGTGGCTGCGCTGAATGGGGGATTCTTGAAGATGCTGTCCAAAGAAGTAGCTTTTCCAAATTTTTCCCATTGTTCTTGATGACTAGCTGTTGTGTTTAAGCTATTTATAGGTTGTAGTAGAAGACACCTGGCTGGTGGACATCACTGAGCTAAGGAAAGCTGGGTTAGGCTATCTCCAGGTGTCTTGCTCAGACAACCCACTAAGCTTCAGAGTTAAACTGATTATTTAACCCAGGTTTCTTTGGCCCAAGCCTATGACTCCCCCCTCAGTTACAACAGTTCAGGTGAAGGCAAATATGTTGGCAACAGCCTTTGTTGTTTTGGTTTCGGTAATATAACCAAAATACTATTACTTTACCATTCATTTTGACATTGTGTGTTAGAAAAATTCTCCAAAAGGAAAAAAATGAGTTTATTTATTTCTATAGAAGAAATATATGTACTACTCTCCTTGTGCTATTTTCTGTTTTGTGTGCCCTAGGCTCAGAATTTGATTGCAGACTGAACTGAGATCTGTAGTTTTATTTTTAATTATGCTTGTTAATATTGAGACCCTCTCTCAACTCTTCTTTGTAAAAAAAGCACTTTTAATAAACTTTATCTCTATTAGTTTCAGCCGTCTATTAACCAGAGGTAACACAATTTGATGGAAAACCATATACTAATAAAAGATACCACCATTTCTCTCAGCAATTAACATTAATACCATTTGGTTTCCATGGCGATAGGCTTCCAAGGTGGCTTGCAGCATGTCAGTTTTTGAAATTGTTACTTTAGTAATCCCTCTGGTTTATGGTAGAGATGTATCCATATTAGAAAATTTTTGCTTTGTTCTTAAAAAAACAAAAGCAAAAAGTGTTCTGTTTATATACCGCCCCATACCACTACAAGTAGTCTCTGGGCGGTTTACAAATTTTAATTACAGTGTGCAGGCTACACATTGCCCCCCCCCCCAGCAAGCTGGGTACTCATTTTACCGACCTCGGAAGGATGGAAGCCTGAGTGGACCTTGAGCCTGCTACCAGGGATTGAACCCAGGTCGTGAGCACATTTTTACCTGCAGTACAGGCATTTAACCACTGCGCCACGAGGCAATCAGAATGCAGGGATCTCTAGCTGTTAATCACAGAAAGGCTGCCCTTGCTACATTGTCAAATACCAATACAACAAATAAGACTGTATTATCTGTTTCTGGGAGGAACATGCTTCAGAGTTACAAGGTGCACTTTATTTTTCACTAGAACTCTATGACCCATCAACCAGGGATGGAAGCAAAAGGCATAGCCGTAGAATTAAGGAATTCCACATCCATTATAGTCATCTGTTTTGAGTTGCAGAATTGAACAAAGTTCAAAGTGCTTCACTAGAAATTCTGCTCCCTACTTTCTTGATTTCTGTCATATAATTTAGTGCATTTGGGGTGGGTGGGGAGTCATTTTATGGTTTCTGTTGTGAAGCATTAGATTCAGAAATCCTTGCCAGTCAAAACATAATTCATCCACAAGATCCACCAGGAGATCCAGGCCTACCTTCCACACAACATTGTTGTCTTTTTGTACCTGCGTTCCTAGCTGTTGCCAGAATCCTGCTGAGGAAATGCAGAGAAGGGCAAATGAAGCCTGCTGGGAAGAATGACTATGCATTTGTCGTTATCTGCATGGTTTTTCAACAGAATTCTAAACTATAACTATTTGCACTGTGCAAAAACATTGTTACTCAAGAGTACAGTATATATACACACAGTACACATATGCAATGCTGGGTAACTGTGTTGATGGTTGAGATTGCTGGGAACCCTTTGAATCTTCTGCTGATAGCTACTCTAACGTTCAGATGTTCATATTGTATATCCTACCATAAACATCTGCAGACAGGATCCCGCTTTTTGCCAAGTTCTTATTTACATATTAAAACTCGATTCTCATTAAATTTATTTAATTTGTAATAGTCTATAGTTCTGCTTATTTCTTTTACAGTATTCTCAACAGATAAAATGCCATGCCTTCAGTTTTACATTCCACCTTGGAGGCCCCTTCTACTGAGTTTTTCTGTTATTTATTTAGCTTATCTGCTTTGAAGTGACAATAATTCAGCTCTATAATTGCTCTTTTAAAAAGGATAATCTTGCTTTGCATTGCTGCTTTGTTTCTTAGAACAATAATAATATGCCGGCCAGGTGATTTTCTACTACACTATGATAATTCTTCTAACTAGTGCCTGTATCTGAGTCCCACTTGTACCAAACTTGTAAACAACCTAACCGGTGAGTCTAGGAATATTGGAGGAGAGGGGTTTTTTTTAATATATGAAATTTCTGATGTGAAATTGTATGGCCACTATACATGCACCTCTGTTTCTTCTGTAAACATGTGTAAAGTATATATGCACAAAAATATTAAGTCCAGTTTGTGATTTTTTTTAAAAAAAATCCTGCTTAAAAGAAGGTAATATTGAGCACAAGAGTGGGAAAATAAATCAGCTGTGAGGTGCCCCCATACCCCACTGGAAAAAGTTTTCAGCCATTAAGGCTGGTTACAGTGCTCTTCAACATTAATGACTTATTAATGACTTGAACAAGGGAGCACAGAGAAATGCTTGTGAAATCCACGGATGAAACAAAATTGGATGGAATAGCTAATATTCTGTAAGACAGAAATACACTTCAAAATAGATCTTGATAGGCTGGAGCACTGGGCAGAAACCAACGGAACGAAATTTAACGGAGATAAGTGCAACTCTTTAGTTGTAACTCTTTACTTACATCTGGGGAATCACTTCTCAACCTCTCTATTTTTTTTTTCATTTATAAGACTCTGAACTCACACCCACAACCAGTTTATAAAAATGACACAGTAATAGTGATGTTATCAGATTTAAAGGTACATGTTTTCAATATTTTATTTGAAATATATCCTTTATGGAGGTTGGTTTCAGATGTGATAAATTATGTGAAATGGTTATCATTTTTGCTAAATGGAAGTTTTGTGGATTTATCTGCCTGGCAGAATGGGATTTGACTCTTTTTGGGGGAGAAACACCAATGATTGTACTATGCATTATTAACAAAGAATCTTAAAGATGAGCAAGCTTTATTTGGCATGATTTTTGCAGGATTACGGACCACTACTTCATGGGCATTTTGTTTCATCACTTTTACTAGGCAGCATTTTAGGTGCAGTGGAAAACTGCAACCAAAATATTATCCAGATTATAGATAGAAACCCTATTCATTATCTTTGGAAGGGCTCACTGTTGACAGCGATTGAGATATTTCGTAATTAGTGTACAATTCATCCATACAAGGGTATATCTTCTCAGGCTCAGCTACCTGCTTTCCAGTAAGCGTCTCTCCAATAGTTCAAAGTCTGGGCCCACTTCAGTATGTAAAAACTTCAGGTTGCCATCTCTTGTATATTTCATTTTTAAAAGTATCTGCACATGGAATGCCAGCTCTAGCATTATCCAAACATCACAGCCTGCATGTGTTACCTTCAGCTTGACATTCAAGAACAAACGTTGCCTAGAGGCAATCTTGTGTAAGAAAGTGCATACATAGGCATTTATCCACTCAGCTCTCTTGCTTTCATGTACTGATAACTTAATCATGTGGTCATATCTGAGGTTCGGCTAAACTTAAAATTCTTGGAGTAGAGAAACACTCTTGAGAGTTGCCATACAAGTTTCTAGGTATGAACCTTTGAACAGGGCAAACACATAGATGGTGGAGAGTGCAGTGTGCAGTGTGCTTTGCTTGTACAGTACTTTGATTCATTGCTTTTCTCTCTCAGGTGGCCTCTGTCAAAATGTAAGGCACATCAGTTCAGGGAGGTTTTCACTGGACGTATCTTCCCCTTTCTTACAAGCCATAGTTGGTATCTGTAATGGAATTAATTTACCTGATGACTGTACACTCAGCTTATTGGGACCTTGTGCCCTTCTTCCACTTTGTCCTACAGCTTTACCTTGTGTAGGGAAAGCAGCCAGTAAAGCATGGCAGAAGCTGAATCAGAACCATACGTAGCCCCTTGGGGAACTTGGAACCTGTGTTGGCTTGCCATCATGCCATGTGATAATGATGACACCAGTTCTCTGGTGGATTTCTGATCAGGTGCAAGAATATAGTTAAATGTTGCTGCCAAGTGGTAGGGAGAATTCAGGGAACAATCTCATCACTCATAAACACACACAGTGAACTGAGGGCTTGGCTATTTGACCAGATGGAATCAGGCTGGATCAGGATAAATAGGCTTGCTTATTAAGTCATTTAAGATATCCAGTGTGGGTGTAGTAAATAGATTGAATGGCAGACTGGGATTCAGGAGGCCTGAGTGTGAATTTCCACTCAACCATGGGAACTCACTGAGGGTGTGGGATTAGTAAAAACATTCTTTGAATCCCTCATTTACCTTGAATGTCCATTAGGGTTGCTGTAAGTCAGTTCTGATTCAATGACACATAAGACAATAATTGTAGGGTGACTAGAGGTGCCTTGCATCCACATGCAGGATTAGATGGTTTTAGGAAACCACCCTACCTACCTCAAGCAACCCCATTTGTCATGACCAAGATCTTCATTCTCTTTAAAAGGAAATATTGCTTCCCTTTAAAGAAAAAAGATTTATTGATGTTATTGAGCAGCTAGCAGGCTGGCCTTTTGGGAGAAGCCAGTGAACAATCTTGAGAAATGGAAATATTTCAGTTGGGCAGTTAGGAAGAGAAGTTTTGCATTTCCTTTGTAAGAATTGCTAACATATCAGTGGTGCTTTGAAAGGGTTTTTTTTATGGCCTGTTCAGACATTGCTGATGTGCTGTTTTAGTTAGCAGCCATTAAAAAGAAATACAAAACTTTGCACTTCTCAATATTGTTGAACAGATTCTACAAAGGGATAGCCAATCAAATGCTTAACAATCTTAGGGAAACCTTTCTCTTTAAAGAGAAACAGCCATTCTTTTTAAAGAGAATGAAGGGACAGCCTTCCCACTGATCCCACATGCTCCAACTGAAGCAAAACAGAGTGGTCCTTCCTGCACCTAATAAATAGTAGTCCTGATAAGAAAGTCTGGGTAGAAACGCTCTGGAGGCAGGCTGGTTCACACTGGCAATTACTGTATGTCATCTGGGCACTGGCAAAAGGTGCAAATCGGACCCGCCCCAGAATGGACCAAACAGTGAGACAAAAGCCTGGGGAATCACCCACTAAGTTCTGACCTGATAAGGCATCTTGGTCCCCTGGGACCACATTGCAAACTGTCAAAGATTTCTGGCAAGGAACAGGAGCAGCAGTTGCAGTCAGCTTTGTTACTCAAACAAAAGCCTAAGCTCAGACTGGATGACTATAGAGAAGAGAGAGATATTGTGAGGGTTCTGTCTTTGCCCAGGCATCCCTCCCCTCCAGCTTTAACGAAGGCATATCTTGAAACGAATAAACAGAACTTTTATTTGGCTCTTCAACTACAGCAGAGGTTCTTTTCCTTACAACAGTTTCAACATCCTTAACCTCTGTAACAAACGGATTGTTTTTGAACTCATAGTTGGGAGTCTTCAAAGAGAAATCAAATTCCCCACCTCCACCTGGGGAGAGCTGTCTCCACCACTGGTCTCCTCCTCCTTCTCGGAAAGGCGCGGCTCCCCCACTTGCACCCCAACCTCCGAGGTGTGCTTGGGTCCAGGGCGTCTCCGGTGGTGGGAGCGTAATGGATAGTCGTCTCTCTGGGTTAAGTCCATCTGGGTGTTCAATGTCCCGGCCTTGGCCTCCTCCCGTAGCTTGGCCAGCCATTGTTCCAATTCCAGATGTTTTCTTATCTCCTTCCTCATACGGTTATACTCGCGGGCTTCTCTTTCGCCCCAATAGGAACAGCCTTTCTTGTGTACCCTACGCCTATAGCTCTCTGCCTCTTTCTTAGGCATCATCATTCTCTTCCCATTTCCCATCCATGGATTTTCCATCCATACCCACTCCCAGTCTGGGGGGAGCACACGTGGCTGTCCCTTTTTACAGTCTCCGAACCCCACCTCCACCACCTCCGATTGGTGGGACCTTCCCGCCTTTTCCTCGCCCCCTCTTCCTGTCGTACCCGGGTTCACTTCCTTTCCCCTCTCCTTCTGTTCCTCTATTATATTGAGAGCATCATTAAACCCTTTCCATAACATGGCTCTATCCTGGGCCTCTAGTTTGGGTGGTGCCTTGGGTTTCTCCCTGCTCTTCTGCTTCTCCAGCCATTCATCCCTCTCCATCTTGCGCTGTGTAGGGGTCACTCTCTCTCCTTCAGAGAAATTCCCCTCACACATATGTATGGTTACATTTATAACCATCTTTTCTCTCATACATTTGAGGGGGTATCTTCCTTTCCTCTTTTCTCACAACAACCCTGTGAGGTAGGTCAGGTGGAGGGAGACTGGGTGATCCATGATGGACCAATTAGATGTTAGTATGGTATTTGAACCCAGGCCTTCTGAGTCTTAGTCCAGTCACTACATCATACTGGCTAAATTGCTTAATAAGTCATTCTGGCTTTTTATCCTGGATTTCTGCTCCCCCAGTGAAACAAAATTTAGTATTGCAGAGGTCACTGTGTTTCAGTCACAGAATCCAGTGCAGACTTGATTCCAAACGAGCACTTAGGTATGGGGGATTGTGCAGTCGTTGGGTGAGAGAGAGTAGGGTTGTGTGTGTGGGTGGTTGTTTTTTAAATTGTTTTTATATATTGGGTATGAATGCTGGCAGGTGAGAGAGTGTAGGGTTGTGTGGGTGTATGTTTGTTTTTATGTCCGTTTTTAAAAAAATGGGTACAAGTGATGTTGGGTGATAGAATGTATGAGTATGTGTATGTATGCTTGTTTGCTAGATAGTAGTTTTATGTCTTGGATATTTTTATATTTGGGATGAGTGATGCACAGACTGGATGACACTTTTTAATTTAGTTGTATTTGTACAATGACAATAAGGCATTATTCTATTCTATTCTATTCTATTCTATTCTATTCTATTCTATTCTGTGTTTTGGAATCAGATCTTTTTCTTCTGTTAAATGAAGCTCCCTGGCTATATACACCCATCATTTTTTGTGTAGATGTGATTTTGTATTTTTCTGGAGTTTTAGAGGGAGGTTTTATAGTTGCAGTTTGCTGTATTAGTTAAAATTACATGAGGATAAGCAGTAACAAAAACTACCATGTTTCCCCGAAAATAAGACACTGTCTTATATTTATTTTTTCCCAAGAAGACACACTAGGGCTTATTTTCAGGGGATGTCTTACTTTTATTAAGTATAATATGCTTGAATGTCAGCCCTGCAAACAACCATAGCCACGCCCATCACTAGGTTTTATTATCAGGGTAGGGCTTATATTTAACAAATGCATAGAAATCCTGCTAGGGCTTATTTTGGGGGGAAGTTTTATTTTCAGGGAAACAGGGTAATTTCAAACACTTGTACTATAAGTGTTTTTAAATGGTTTGCAGTGCACTATTAAAGAAACTTTTAGTAAATTTGCATCTTTACTGTTGACCAACAACCTTACTTCAAGTATTTTGCTCTGAAGTAATATAAACAACAATGTTACACTCTGTTAGAACATCACAGTATCAGGTGTACGCTTTCCAGGTGTCAAAACACCAGTTGAAGTCTCAAAGAATTACCTTGTTTCCCCAAGTCTCCATCCAGGGAGAAAGATTGTAGGTACGAAATTGTTGATACTATTTTGTGGTGGTTTTAAAGCCTGGCCACCCATTTCCTTTCCAGTCCTAACTGGAAGTGTGGCTCATTGACTCAACCTGAGTGTTGTGCTTACTTGTTTGTTTAGGAGATTATGTAATCTCTCTCTCTCTCTCTCTCTCTCTCTCTCTCTCTCTCACTCACTCACTCACTCACACACACACACACACACACACACACACACACACACACACACACACACACACACACACACACACACCATTTGGTTAGTGCCAATTTCAGTTGAAACTTCTGTTCTGCAATTGCTCTCCCTGGTAGCTGAACCTGGATTGCCTCAGTTAATAAATATTGGCCAAAATCCTGTTGAAAAAAGTGAATGTTTGAGGGCAAACACACAAACAGTTTGTCCATCTCTCTTGTTCTCTGTTGTACTTTTTACTTTCCCAGTCAGAAATTGCTTGGGGTTAGGGTTAGGGTTAGGGGTCGTGTCAAAAGGCTCAAAGTCGCTTGTGTGATTGCTCAGTTACCGTATGCTGTGAGATCCTTATAGGGTTCTGACCATCATCTTATTTTAAGATGACCTTTCAAAGCAATTGAATGTCTTTTAAAATGTAAATTAAATACCTTTACAGTGTACATACTGCAAAGACGACAGGGAAAACCCTTGTTTTCAGGATAATGTTTGAACTGTTTAAACAAGATTTTTCTGTGCAAAGCCATCTAATTCCCAAATAGCATGAGACAAACATAGGAAGCATTAGTGATGGTGCCTGAGAATAATTGCACTTCAGGATTTGGTAAGCTTCTTACCAAGCAGGCATAAATCACGACATGGCTGAAGCTTCTGGTATTCACACAAAGGAAGCAGTAATTACAGGAGATTTTACAGATTATTTGACAGATCAAGTAGACTTTAACTATAAAAGACCCAATTGCAGTTTTGTATGGTTACCACTTGTTACATAACAGTTCAGAATTTTATATTTCAAAACAAAAATCTGCAATAATTAGTGGTGGGGGAAATAAGCAGAGGGGAGAAGATTTTGCCTCCTTCTTTTAGTTACCCGACAGAGACAGAGACAGAGAAAATTCCAGACTTGCTGCTATACTCCTCTTTGTATATTTAACACCACAACTCCCTGAAGTCCTAAACAGCATGGTCTAGCAGTGGTGGCAAACCTTTGGCACTCCAGATGTTTTGGACCGCAACTTCCAGAATTCTGAGCCTAGATTGCTAATGACAAAGGACTGTGGGAGTTGTAGTCCAAAACATCTGGAGTGCTGAAGGTTTGCCATCACAGGGATTGTGAAAACTCTGGTATACAACAAATTGTAGTGAACAACAAGGTGTTGCAAAAAAAAAAGAGAGACTTTTACCCTATATGGAGCAGGAAATGCTCAGTGGCCAGACTTTATTCCAAAAAGAAATAGGCACTAGAGATCACATTGTAAATGTACAATTGTCTGATGGCTCATACCATAAAAATTCAGAACGAGGTTAGTCTGTGCTTTATAGGCTACAGCAAAGCCTTTGACTGTATGGACATGAAAAACTATGGATGGCTTTGAAATGTGGGGTGCCTCAACACCTGAGCATGTGGATATGTAATCTATACTCCAGAAAGAAACCTTGGAACACAATGTGGAGAAACAGAGTGAGTCCCCATAGGCAAAACTGTTGGACAATTGTGTGTTTTATCTCTTTGACTGTTCCATCTGTATGCAAAACTGTCACACAAAAAGCTAGACCACATCCAGATGAAAGCCAAGTGAAACTTGGTGGAAGACACATTGGTAATTTAAAATATACAGATGATGTTATTGTATTGGCAGAGAGCAGTAACGTTTTGTGATAAAAGCAAAAGAAGAAAGTGCCAAAGCAAGACTGCAGTTGAACTTTTGGAAAACAAACATCTCGACTGCAAGAGAACTCCATAACGTTAATACTGACAATGTAGATGAAATTATTAAAGATGTAAACCTTGGTTCAGTCATCAAATCAAATGGAGATTGCATCCAAGAAATGAGAAGAAAACTGACATTTGGGAGACCAGCAGTGAAGGAACTGTAGGAAGTGTCACTACAGATTAAGGCCAATATGATCCACAAATCTGTATTTCCTTTTGCCATCTATGGATGTGAAAACTATACAATAATAATAAATGTTTATTTACAGTCATAGACTAAAATGTTACATGGCAGTCAAGTTCAAAAGACAACACCAATAATACAAATATAGTTGGATAAATTAAAATTAATAACATGTAGCCATGGGAAACATTATTAGACATATAATTGCACAGGAAAATAATAAATAAACATTCTAAATATTATATTAAAATGTGGAAGGGTATTATATCATATGCTGGAAAATTAGTGGATCTAAAATTCTGATGACAAAAGCTATACAATGAAAATAGTTGACAGGGGGAAAATCAGTTCATTTGAAATTTGGTGCTGGATGAGAGCTTTTGTGATAATCGGTCTGCCAGAAATGCAGACAAAATGGGTTGTAGGTCAAATTAAGGCTGACAACTGTCTAGAAGCAAAAATTACAAAACTGAGGCTGTCCAACTTTGGGCACATTATGAGAAGGCAGGATTCTCGGGGGGGCAATGATGCCCAGAAAGGTTGAAGGCAGCAGGAAATGAGGAAGACCAAACATGAAATGGATTGATTGCTGAGCAGGGCTGTTAACGAAAGGTCATTTTGAAGGTAACTTGTTCATAGGGTCACCATAAGCTGGAGATGACCTGACAGTGCATAACAACAGTATGCAACACCTCAAAGGCCAGAAGTATTCCATGTTTTTGACCGACCATTTTGTTCCTGAAGCCATGAGTGATTTTATGTTGCCTTCTATTGTACTTGTTAAGCTAGTGGCAATTAGACACACACACACACACACACACACACACACACACACACACACACACACACACACACACACACACACACACACACACACACACACACACACACACACACACACACACACACACACACAAATTATATATTATATTAAGGAGGAAGTGCTTTGTTTCTGGTTTTTGCCACTCACGTTACAAATTTTAGTTTCTCATTGCAGGATTATATTGAGTTTTAATATTATGTTACCTCAGCTAGTTTGAAACAAAGATAACTTGTTAAGATCAGATATTGAATAACTGAGAAGCAACAGGTTTGTTTTTCTCCATAATGTTGTGCTTTATAACTGGTCTGTATCTGGAAATACAGATGAGACTGCATGTAAATAAGCTTGGTGGCGATGAGAGGTTTTTTTGAAGGGAAGGAATAACACACTGGTGTCTCCATTGTAACGTAGGATTTTTATTCTCCAGTTTCAAATCTACTCCCCCCCACCCACAATCTAATTTCGCCAGATGGCTAAAGGACTCAGCTGTAAATGAAGACACCTTCATTTGGGTCTTATCTCTTTGTTCTCACTATTTTACATCTTACTAATTATGTCTTACCATTACTGAAATTTTAGTGTTCCTTTAATCTACTATCTCTCATATTCTGCAACAATAGAACAATATTTTTAATAAGAAAGATTGCTGAGTACCTTAGAATGTACAGTGTATATTTTAGGGCTAATTGTTACTACTCTCAATTAGCCCATTTCTTAGGTAACTCTTGAGGGTGGGTTTTATATTGTCTGGAGTTTGTTGGTGAATTACCTAAGGCAAGTCTGAAGTAGCAATTTCACTAGATAGGCAGTACAGAAGTCAAATAAATATGTCTAGTTGCTTCTTGTGCTGGAGTGGATCTCTTGTTTAAACGTTGTTTATCTTTGTCACTGGGAAAAAATATTAACCATATGTAACTATGACCTTGAAAGATACAATATAAATTTTAAAAAGTGCAGTAATTTCTGCAAGTAAATTGTCTCAAAATGCCTGTCACCACTTCTCATTGCAGAGTGCTCATTTAGCTATGATTGACACCCTGATGATGGCATACACTGTAGAAATGATCAGTGTGGAAAAAGTGATTGCATGCGTACAGCAGTATTCTTCCTTCTTCCAAGCCACAGACCTTCCGTATGACATAGAAGATGCTGTCATGTTCTGGATAAATAAGGTAGGATCTTTTACGTGCATGTACTTCATTTAACTCAGTTTTTTTCCCTAAACTATTTATGGAGATCCTCCTTCAAGAAGACCACCCAAATCAGTTTGCCTGATTGCAGAGTGGGTGACTAGAGCCAGAATCCTACTGGGGTGTGGTTGGGGGTTGAGGGCGAGACATACAGGAAAAGTCACACAACTAGTCACAACTGATCTCATACAACGTATACATGACAGGTCATGTGAAGAACGGCCCACCAGAAGAAGAATCCAGAAGAATGATGACCCATCTGTGGTGTCTGGAAAGGATGCCCATCTATGTTTAGATGAAACATAATCCATGGGCTCATGTGTACTTATATTATCAGTGAGTCATTGAGTGAAATGGGAGCATATGGCTTGTAAATAGCCAGCAAATGGTGGTGGGGGTCCAAATGAATGCTTTACTTTAAGACACCTCTAGGACAATGATTTTCCTACTATTGCATACCAGTCATCTATTCCTAGTCTGTTTGTCTCCTTTGGACCAGGCTCTCTGTCTGGTCTCTCATAGTGCCATGGTTTGATCTTGTCTTATGAGGCTGCCGCATCCAGAGAGAGAAAAGGAAGGGCGCCATCTTTGGCCTTCATGCTGAATGGATCATGGCAGTCAGTTCTGTCTTTCGTTTAATTTACAACACAAGTGATTTAAGTGGTGTGAACCAGTATATTGTCTCATTAAGTAATCCAGAGTCTTTAAAAAAAAAAAACGAAGTCTGATATACTGTGGCAGCTTCATCAGTGGTACACTGGGTGTAGCAGTCAAATCAAGAACTGTCACCAGGACTCTGCTCCTCCTCTTTCTGACCTTGTGCTGTGGCTTCACAAAGACAGGAGTCGCCCCTTATCTTCTTCACAGGCATATTTTGAACTGGTTCGGGTGGTGGGCTTGTTGGCTTGATTTGGCACTGCAGAGTTGGCCATATGCTGCAGTACACAATTAAATTGACCCTGCCCTTCCTTCCACAATTAGCTCCAGGATTGGGATTGGTATCACTATGGAAACAACCTGTTAACGTTGGGAGTCCCAATATTCGCTAGACCATAGTCACACCTGCTGTGGTGAGTGATAGCAAAGAACTATGGGCCAAGGGTATAGGACTAAAAAAAAACCTGTTAGGCTCTTCTTTTTCATCTTTTACATCTGTTAGCAGCTGTGAACATCCAATCACACCAGTTTGTGATTACATTCAAACTGTGTTGTGTTGTTCCGGGCTGCTACAGGAGGTTGCCAAGCAGCTTGCATTTTGTAGACTTGGTTGGGAAGGAGGTTAATTTTCCTCAGGGCTGTCTCTGTGGATTCTCTGTGGCAAGGTCTGACAAGGTGGGGGTGCAGAGTAACAGTGGATTTTCATTTTCCATTCCCTTCATCAGATGCTGTGTGTTCTGCAGTTTGCCAGTTTGCCAAGTATGTCTGTCTAACCATAGGGGTCTGGGATAAAAGAGGCATTCTGTCACTGTACTACCCACCCTGCAGCTTAATGTTGCCTAGAAGCTAGCAAAATTAGCCTCAACAATGACCTTGGAGTCTCTTCAGCTTGTTATGGTCAGAGAACTATGTTGAGATAGGCCTGTCAGGAGTGGCTTAGGCTCTCATGTCCTCTACAAAAACTAGGAGTCTATTCCAAATGGTATTTGGACCCTCTCAAGATGTAAGGCACACTTTGGTCTTTGGTGTGTGTATGTGTGTGCTGGGTAATATGATGATGGTGTGGTTGTGAAATAAATTTCTTAGTTCCATTATCATGGGAAGGATAATTCTAGTCTGATCACTAGAATTCAGAGCCTCTGCAGAACCTTAGGGAGTAGGTTTTGTAGAGTTTGTTATCTCCTTGACAGGCCCCGTCAAGGCCCTGACTAACCTCTGGAATGTGACACTAATCAGGTCATGAGACACAATTACTCATGAACATCTCTCCCACACAGTGGGTTGGGCCCATGGTTTACTACGGAGCTGACAGTGATAAAATGAGTTGGATGGAGATGAAAGTCATGATAGCAGAAAACTTGGAGCAGGTCTCATTAACATCAGCTATAGCCCATTGGCTATAACAACAGAGTTCTGTCAAGTTGTCAAGGGCCTTATATACCCTGACCTACAAGAAGAGAAGGACAACCACACAACAGCCTACTGTGAAGAATTTGCACACCACTTTGTCAGGAAGCATGATGGTGGCCCAGGGCCAGAATGCATAATGCCATGCACAAAACTTGTTTGTTTTAAGATTGGCCACAACTGTATTGGTTAGAGTTTCCAATTGCCTTTGAGACTAACATTGGGCACAGACCCCCATCAGCCACCACTACTTGCCCCCAATGCATGAAGCTGATCAGGGAGATACATTCAGAGTTAACTGCATAATCCAGACCGGGATGGGGAACCTTAGTCCCTCTAGTTGTTTTGGGCCACAACTCCCACAGTCCTTTATCATTGGCAATATGTTCTCAGAATTCTGGGAGTTTGGGTCCAAAACATCTGGAGGGCTGAAGGTTTCCCACCCCTGGTCTACACAGTGGCCCTGCATGTCACCCCAGAAGCAGAGAGCACACAATAGTCCCTGGACTGAGTGTTACCTCCCCATTCCCACCCCATGAAGGGCTTTACCTAGGAGGGCATCCTACACCCACAGGGGCCTACCCCTACCTCTTGGATCTATCCCCATGCTTCACAAATGTCACAAGAGGCAGGAAGGGGTACAGTGCCAGAGCAAACACAGCTGCAACGCATCACACAGCTCCCCCTTTACATCATGTAATGAGGAATCCATTCCCATCTCTGAAAGAGAAACCCTGTCCGAGGAAAACAGCTCAGCTACGTAAAATGACAGCTCAGGGTGTATGATAACCCTCCCCCCTGACTCCCCCTACAAATTATCCAACCTCATCTGTGGCTTTTCTCCTGGGCAATGCCCACTTTTGCAGGATCAGGAGCCCCACACCATTGCCTCCTCTCAAGGCAGCGCGATCACATGATAACATTTTTTTGGAAAGAGCTCATGTTAAGTCCGGCTTGGCCGCACACAGGAGGTCAAAGCCCTTTTCCTCTGCCAAGTTGCTTTCTCCTAATTGGATGACCAGACTACCCACTTGCCTGCATTCATTGGCTTTCTTCCTCAGGGTCGGCCACCTCCTTCCTCTCTACCCAATCCTGCAGACATAGTCTGTTCTCCAGTATGAGATAAATTCCTCATCCTGTTGACGCAGCATACACCCTGGCCTGGGGCACAATACCATGCCCGCCTAGCTACACCAACCTTCTTCAAGCTGAAATGGAAACAAAATAAGACTATTTGTGTACCAGTGCCCCTATTCTAACATGTAAGATTTGTCTGGTACTGTTCAGTATGCGTTATACACTCACTCATAAATCCAAGCTTGGCTGTAGCAACCCAGGTCCTGAATGACTGAGCTCCAAGCACGGCCAGCTGCAGCTTGCAGGCTATGAGCACCACACTAAGGACCCCAGCAAGGTGGAATTTCATATGTGGCCACCAATTCCTGTGCATAACCAAAGGGTCAGGCAGTGACAGGTAAACCAGGAGGTATCTTTTTAGCAGCCTCACCAGACAAGGGCCATGCTTCTCAGAAGTATACAGGGTGATCCTTCTCCTTCTCCCCATCTGGTCTCTTTTGGATCTCCAAATTACCAAATGCATTTTATTCTCCTCGATCATGGCACTGAGCTGTGGAGAGTGCGCCCCAGTTCATTGTGTGCAATGAAACCACCATCTCTCTGATCCAGAGTGCCCCCCTCCCCCAAGAAAAAAAGCATGAAGGTGGAGATGCCTGAAAAAGGAGTGCCTCAAACTTTGGCCAACATATGTTAGGCAGGACCTTAAGTGGCATTGCTGAGTTGTGATGGGTGAGGGGCTTATGGGTGTCAGGTGGTGCCTGGGTCCATCTTGATCACTCTTCTAGTGCTCTCCAAATCAGAAAACACCTGCAAGGGTCAGGGTAGCCCTGGGGCTTAGTAAATAATGTGCCAGCAGCTAAGTGCCCTGTGATTGTCCTGCGTGCTCAGCCTGTTTGCCATAAAATGCCAGGAGCCTGCTGTGTGACATCAACCATTCCTCCTCCTCCACCACCCCTATGGGACCTATCAGATTCAAGAAAGCTTGCCACTGCCTTCCTGTATGACCTGAGTGTGGAGTGAGGCACTGAGTTTAACACTCCCAGCAAGATGGATTTTCCTCAAACTCCAACAGTTTTGACAGAAATGAGTCCTTGGTCTGCTATGCTTCCCGAGCTAATATGCAAAGCCTTGGGAGAGAGAGAGAGAGAGAGAGAGAGCATCCATAGTATCATTAACACCAGACAGGTGTTGCAGTGAGAACACAACATTCTGTTCCAGGTACAAACTTGCAAACCAGCCACATAATCAGCCCAGAGTGTGATGCCTGTTTGTTAATGATCCTTACCACTGTGCTGTGTCACACATACACCTCACCATATGGTTCCTAAGGAGATCCTTCCGTGCACCCAAAGCCACCAGTATTTGGGGGTTTAGGGGTAGGGTGCTGTGTCCACTGCTGTACATACAAAACCCAAACAAAACAACCCAGAAAACTCCAAATCCAGCACTGTCACCTCTGTCCAACTGAACCTATGACATCTCTCCTGCCTCAAGGGGAGTCTGCCAGAGTGTTGTCCCTATAAAATGTGTCAAGAAATTTTCTGAACCTTCTAATCTGCCTAAATCCCCTTTGTAATCCTAAAATTATGCCTTAATCATAGCTATAGCTCTTTCAAGGTGACTGCAGAAGTGTCTTCCCGGAGAGACTATCCAGCAAGCCACATTGACAGGCCTTGTACCAGTCTATGCGCATTTCCCCCTTGGCGATAAACTTCTACAGAGAACCCTCAAGTTGCCAATAGCAATGCCCACTTCATCCTGATGACAGCTTCATATGAAATTGTCCATGCTGCTCTGTTCGTTCCCCTCTCCTCTGGCCAACAGGGCCACTTACCAGAGTGGCCAGTAGCCAGTGGAGGAAGGACTAGTCTGGCCAGACCCCTTCCTACATGTGGAGTACCACGATCAGTAAGTAGCCCCAGTGACCGGAGGAGAGGGGGAATAGAGGAGCATGGCACTTGTGGTGCCATGTTGACAGGTTTGTACAAAGGTGTCATCAGGACAAAGCACTCGTCTCTAGTTGTCAACCTTGGCCAAAAGGAAGTGACTAATGCAGTGTCCAATGTTACCCCTCAATAGGCTAGGCTAGTAGTCAAACCCACGGCCAGTGGGATGCCTAGCTCTTCTGCCAAGGTTTTGAATGCCTTTGCCCTTGCTGTGCATGCAAAGGACCTGGATGGAACAGCTATTGAAAATTGTTTAAGAAAATGAGTAACACAAGGACTTCCTATATTATTCTCCAGTGCTCATTCTAGAAATGGGCTCAAGGTTTCAAAGGCTGCACAAGATACCACAGACCCCATTGGCATGACTTGGACATAACACCATGCCCCACTAAACTCTAACCCTTCATAAGTAAACAGTTTTGGGATGCCTCAGCAGGTGGCAAAATGCAGATTGTATATAACACTTTAGTGTTAGAACCCCTTTTCCTCAAGAAGTCTCTAACTTCACTACAGAGCTCTGCCTTGTTCCCATAATTAACCAGTGGTCACTTAAAGGCAGTGGTTCCCAACCTGGGGGTCGGGACCCCTTTGGGGGTCAAATGACCATTTCACAGGGGCCGCCATGAGCCAGTGAAGAAAAAGGCACAAACAGCTTAGGTTTGCAGGGGGAGGGGGAGGAAGGGGGAGGAAAGAGTGAGTTACAGCTTGATAGGTTGGAGGGGATGTCAGTCAATGGCAATGGAGTAACAAAGAGGGCTTGTGGCCTCCTCCAAGCAGGGCAAGGGGTCACCACAACATGAGAAACTGTACTAAAGGGTCGCAGCATTAGGAAGGTTGGGAACCACTGACTTAAGGTATGACAGGTGATGGATTGGCTTAAATTGGCTTGTGTTTTCTTCAGCACCACCCCAAGTGGGGAAGTCACCATAAAGACAGTGTATCTAGACAACTGTTACATGTATGCTTAGTTGTGTCCTTTCCGTCTGTTTCCCGTATTTATTTTCGCCACAACCCCACTCTCTGTCTCTGTTTCTTGCTTCACCTATTTCAGCACATTTACATATCTCCCCCATTCAGAATTTCAAGGAGATGGATCTCCTGGAGATCTTGGTTACCAATTAAAATTGCCTGACTTCGACTGAGGAGTTGAGGTGGCACTCCATGAGGTCCACATGGCTTCAGGCCTAATCAGCGCCTTTCCGCCCTGCTGTCTCCTATGCAAAGCGCCCTCAGGGAGGCCTGGGACATGGGTAGGCACCTGCCAGCAGGCCTCAAACCCCTTCAATTTTTGATGAGGATTCGCCTGCCGTTCCTGCACTGTCTGAATCTTCATTCCACCCACAATGCTTCCTCTGCTTGCTTCTCCAAATGCCCTTCTTTTTCTGACATTGTGTAAGGGGAACATGATAAAGACACTGTCTCTCACCCCCCCCTTTTTTTGTATGATCTAATTGACAGCAGTAGCTAAAAAGGAATGAGGTCTTCGCTAAGGCATATTGGGAATAAGCAGTTCAAAGCCGTAAAGATTTCTTGTAAATGCAGAAATTGTGATGCCCTTGAAATGGGTAGAGGGTAAAGGGTTGTATCTGTTTTCATGTACAGTCATTTAAGTGCACAGTATTGGAGCTGTTCTTGGGATGTGGCATAATAAAATTATACTGAAAATTTTTACGCATAATTTCCATGTATATTATGTTTGGCTCAGTAAGAATGCAAAGCTTATTCAAGGCTATTTGATTTGTCATTTTAGGTGAATGAGCACTTAAAAGACATCATGGAGCAGGAGCAAAAATTGAAAGAGCATCATAGCGTAGAAACTCCAGGAGGTCAAAAGGTATGTGAAGAAAATCCACTAGCATTAGTAATCTCTTGAACAATTGCTGCCAACGACTTTCCTTTCTGAAACGTATTAATCTACAGTTGTTTAAGTGCTCTCTTGACAGAGCTTTAGATCTCCTAGGGCAGTCGTTCTCAACCTTGCATCTCACATATGTTCTTGGATTAAAACTCACAGAAGCCCTCACCACTAGCTGTGCTGGCCAGTATTTCTGGGAATTGTAGTCCAAGAACTTCTGGGGAACCAAGGCTGGGAACCACTGTTTTAGGAGATTCCACTTGAGTGATAAAGCATTAGGAGAAGGTAAGAAAATTACTCGAGATTTTTGCTTTGGGTATTAAGCAGTCATAAAATGGGTTCTCATTTCATTGAAAGCAATCTAAAAGAAGTTGAATTCTTTGCTTTTGTGTGGTGAGGATTCTTCCCCATATGTTGCCCCACTCATTGCATAATGTGGAGTATGAAGAATTAGGTAGTCAGATCCAGTCTTATGATTATGTCAGTGTGGAACTATCACCGGAAGAACGCTTAAGCCAAACCAGTTCTAGACACAGTGGAGTGAACTGAGGATTCCTGTTCCTGTCCTCTGCAGCCATAAGCTTTTCAGCTGTCCCAGTGACCTCACATAATTAGACCATTGTTTGTAGCACGCTAAAAACCTAATGAGCATGTTGGTCATAATAAGCTAAAGGGGTTGCGCCATCTCATCAGGAGGTGGTGTTGCGCTTGAAGCATGATGCAGAATCAATGTCTTCCAGCAGCTGCTGCTGCATACTGATGTGTTTGTCTGCCTTTTCGTTTGCCTTCACTGCCACAGTATCACAACTTGTTTCGCTTTCGGGAGGAAAAGCGCTCTTACAAATTCAGCCACACTCCCCCACCACCGTACCACCTCTTCTCTTTTTCTTTGGAAGCAAAGAAGAATCTGAGAATGTAGATTTAGAGGAGGTAGCTGTGTTAGTCTGTGCTAGCATATCAGGAAAAACCCAAAGGAAAAAATGATGATGATGATGATGAAGATGAAGATGAAGAAGAAGAAGAAGAAGAAGAAGAAGAAGAAGAAGAAGAACAACAACAACAACAACAACAACAACAACAACAACAACAAAACAGAATTTGTTTATTCTTTTAGACAAAAACTCGTGTCACTTAAAGACTCACTTATTATTTAATGTGAGTTTTTGTGGGCATATCCACTTCTTTAGGCATACAGAGTTGCAGTAAATGTGAGAAAGATGGAAGTGGAAATTCCATTACAAAGTTTGCTCCAAAATAGCAGGAGAATTCGAAATGTGAATTTAAAATAATAATAATTTAAAATTACACTTTTCTGTGTACCACACTGAATAAAATAATTGTGTATTAGTCCCAGAAATGTCTACATTTAGGGGCTTCTTGTTGATGTTGGTGATAAAGTCATGTTCCTTAGAATTTAAACACCCAGGTGAACAAGTCTTTATGTTGTCTTGAATTCATGACTACATGTGCCATGCCCTCTGCTTCCTTCCTGTCTCCCAAATGGTTCCATTCACAGTTGTGCCACCCTCACAAATATGTTTCTGCACCAGTTTTCCTAAAGTTGCTGACATAGGCACATAATGGCAGCTGTCATTTCTGATGACTTTGGTCTCCCCCCTTTTTTGGCCTTCTCCTCCCCCAGCACCCAGTTTGTTTGCATTGTTTGCATGGGAAGTAAATTATTTGCTTCACTGGAGAGTTTAATTAACTGACTCAAAACTGGGTCAAATTCAGGAACAGTACTAGGCTAAGTCATATCAGTTCATAAATGTCCACCCTGATGCCACCACATTGCTCGGATTCTGTGACTTGGGGGACTAGATCGTAGCTTTAACCTTCATTTACAGTGGTAATCCTACCCACCAACTCCAGCTAAGAGTGGAAGGGATTACAGAGCACCTTTTTTGCAGTAGTTTAAAGGCAGACACTCCACTTGACAAGTATGTTAGCATCATTCTAAGTATGGATAGCCTCTTGACCTTGACCACAATAGTTAGATCATTGGATTCAGACTTGGAAGCCCTGGATTCAAATCCCCACTCAACCAGCTATGAGGCTTGCTGGGTGACCTTGGGCCAGTCACTCAGTCTCAACCTCAGTGTGGTGAGTCTAAAGAGAGCAGAAGAAAAGCTACGCACCCTACCTTGATTGCGTTGGAACAAAGGAAAGATACATGGTGAAGTGGTTGAACTTCAGTACTGCAGTCGAGTCTTTGACCATGACCTGAGTTCTGTCCTGATGGGCTCAGGTGGGCCCCTCAAGGTTCACTTAGCCTTCTATCCTTCCAAGGTTTGGAAACTGAGTATCCAGTTCATGGGAACTGGGCAGTGAAGTGAAGCTGGCCAGTATAGTGCTTTGTGTGTGTGTGTGTGTGTGTGTGTGTGTGTGTGTGTGTGTGTGTGTGTGTGTGTGTGTGTGTGTGTGTGTGTGTCGTTAGAGTTGTGACCGACCCTTTGTGACCCCATGTCCGTGGAGTTTTCTTGGCAAGAATACTGGAGTGGCTTGCCAGTTTCTACTCCAGGCGCCTACAGCACCTGGTATTCCCTGGTGGGCTCCCATCCAAGTACTAACCAGGGCTGACCCTGCTTAGCTTCCGAAATCCGTCGAGATCGTATGTGCTTATAGGGCAGTATAAAAGCAGCACAGACACGTTGCAAATGTAATAAATAAGCATACAGTGACCCCCCCTGTCTATTGTGGGTGTTACGGACTCGACCCGACCCGACCTGCAATAATTGAAAATCCGCAATATGTGGGTGCAGGTTGGGTTGGGCTTGGGGCGCCTAGGTGGGGGCTCTTGTACTTACCCCCAGCCTGGCACTGCCCCGAACGGGCCTGTGAGGGCTTTCCCGGGCTTTCTGGAGGCCTCAAAATGCCTTCAGAAGGCCTGGGAAGGTCCTCACAGGCCCATTTGGGGCAGCACCAGTCCTGGGGTAAGTAAGGGAGGCCTGAAGCAGGCCTTTCCTCCTTTACCCCAGGTTTTTTTTTTTTAATATACTGTGGTCCCGTGATATGGCGGGACCGCCGTATATGAACCGCGAATGGGTGGGGGACCACTGTACGATATTTATATGTTTGGTGTTCCCCAGCTTGCAGTGTGCTGTTCTTAATTGGGCAAGGGCAGCCCTGATCCCCTCCCTCCCCCGCTCCCTCCACTTTCTCTCAACTGTGTTGGTTTGCCCATGCCTCCTAATCTCATGATCCCTCTTCCCTGATTCATTTTCCCCTTACTCCAGTGTCTGCAAGGAAAAGAGAGGTACCTTAAGTGTTCCTGTCATTCAGATTTCAGCTCCCTGGGACACAGTCAAGAACAACACCTGATGTGGATTTATTCTTTTTCTCATGCAGAACTGCTTGACAAGGAGAATTCCCAGAGTGTGTGTCTGGGCCTCCCAGGGAGACCACAGCAATTCTCTCAAAGCAATCTTTATTTTCAGGTTGAAATGGCGAGCGGCTCCATTCTCTGTATTTGTAGCTCATTCTCTATATTAGCTCATTCGATATATTTGTAGCTCATTCTCTATATTAGCTCATTCGCTATATTTGTAGCCTAGTTTAGAATATTGCCATTAAGTCTTTGACAAGAACTTTTTTTCTCTGAAACTTTTTTATTAAATGAAATAATAACAAACACAATAACATGGAAACACATAACAAAAAAAACTCTATTAATCATGCCTCTCCCCTGCTCCCAGACCATTTGGGAGATACAAGGCTATTGTTTTCCTTTCCATTTTCCCTCCAATATTGTACTGATTTGTATTGAGCCTTATGTCCCCTTCCTCTTTATTGGTACAAAATCCATGATTTCTTCCCATTTATCTATGAACACATTCTTACTTATCTGTTCTTTCTTAACTTTAACACTACATGTTAATTTGTCATTAATAGCTGTAACCTCTCTATACCATTAATTTAATTGAAAATTATGCATTTTTCAGTTCTTACCTGCAGTTATGCTTGCCCCTGTTAACTGGAAATTAATTATTTAGTTATCTGATTGCATTGTGCCCTATCAAGTACAGTATTAATAACTTTTAAGTGCATACCTCTGACTTTAACTGAGTTGATATCCTTGATAACCAATTGCTGAAAGTTCAATCTATTTTTCCATTCCTACCACATGTGAAAATAAAGTGTGTACTCTCTGACATCCTCTCCAACACAATTTAGAATAATTAGTATATAATTTCAGTGAAATTGACTACCATCTCCAGATGAGGTTAATTTCCCCCCTTTATCCTTTCAGACATGGATTTCAGTATTCTTATACCCCATATATTTTTTCAAGCCGCAGTACTTGAATTATTTGACGTTGGGAAACACAAAGAGTTTACACATGTCACTGATTTAATCTGTGATTCAGTCACTTGTTCTGATTTCTTTACAACTACCCTTAATCTTCAAGGTTAATTCTTTGCTCACAGCTTGTGTGTTTAAGTAACATCAGAAAATCTGATAGTGGTTTCAAGTTACTACAGAAACAAATGATTAGGAATTTATGGCCAATAAGCTGCTGCTCTTTCTGTTCTTCTAGATAGGAATAATGAGCAGCGACATCTTTGTATGACGATTTCACCACCACTCTGCCCTTTTCCTTACATTATAATAAGACAATCATTCTCAGCACCAGCTGCCATTATGGAAGAAAAAATATACCAGCTGGGAAATCAATGCAATGGGGGTTGGGGAGCATTGTTGCAAATGTGGGTGTAGAATAGAAATAGAATCAGATATATCTACCAAAGGGAGCAGAGTTAAGAACAAAGTCTAATTCCATATTCTGCAAGTCAGCTGAAAGGTAGTTCTACTTTCCTTATGACCTTTTGTTAGTGTTGCATTTGGAGCTTTTGACCCTCCTCTCTTCATATGCCTTAGTCCAGATGAGCCGAATTGTTTTAAAAAGGACAGGAAATCTAATAAATGATGGCCTTGTGACTCCCAGTGCTGTGTCTTTTTTCCACATTTTCTGTCCCATTTATATTTCCAGGCAAGAACTCCAAACAGTCATGTTGGTCTCTATCTTTGACATTCGTATGCGTCAAGCTTACAAGTGTATGAAATACAAATACAATTTTAGAGGCCAGAGTGCATCTGAGCACATTCTTATCCAAGAAACTTTCCATACCAGAATGGAATTGAATTCACAACTTTTTTACATGGATGTCTGCTCCCGGTTATCCTGAAGTAGTAGAACATTTTAGTATAGCTTTCCAGGGCCCAATTGCTGAACCTGGTCATGTTGTATTTATCTCTTGTGAGATCTTTTCTCCTCTCACCTAAATTCAATTAAACTATATTCATTTCTCCTGTGCTAGTGCAACACGATGATTAAGAGTAAAAGCTAAAAAGCAGGAATTTTGAATTTCAAATCTCACCTCTGCCATGAAATTAGCAAATAGCTCTGTACGTCTTAAAACCCTATCTGTGTTATGGTGGCAACTGTTCTGGTTATGTGCCATCCTGTTCCCTCCAAGTATGCCCACCTTATGAATGGGAGATCTCCAAAATGTCTTTGGAAGATTTTGGGCCTGCTTAGCTCTTGTAAACTAAAGTCCGTGGCTGTCATCTCATGAATGGTTTCCCTCTTTTACTGCTGTAATTGAGATATTTAAAAATCATCAAGAGCTGCCAGATCAGCAATATTAGTCCTGAATGGATTCCGAAGGTTTCTCTGGGACACAAGCTCACCAAGGGACCCTCGGAACCTAAAAGGAGGGATAGGAATCTTCTAATCAGTGAAAGTTAAACATTTCTGGCACCTGATCTGAGCTGCATCAGGTGCAAAGTTACGCAACAGGATTTTGTCCATTGAATTTCAATGCATGTATTATAGCTGTGTAAGTCCTCAAGTACCCTCGAGGGAGCTTTTTTAAAAAAAATTGCCATCTTAAAATCAATTTCATGTGGAGTTGTATCAAAAGACCATAAGACTGTCAAAGTATATGATGGAATCAAATTAAATTTTGTGCAAACCTGATTTACAAGATAATTGGTGTCACTTTGTTCCTAGTATCGGGGCCATTATTCCCATCAGGATAATGGCACATTCCATTATCGTAAAAGTTAAATGCATTTTAAAATAATTTCCAGCATTGAAGAATATGCCAATCAACCCAAGGGTTCTTGCAGCAGCCCATAGACAAAATGAAAGATGTCACCCTTCCCCATGCGTATTAAAAGAAAAAAGTAGATACTAATCATAAATCTTGGTAATAATTTTAATTAAAGCTCAAATATGACAGAAAGTCCTTGTCAAGAAAAATGAATACATCATAAAGAATGAATAACTAAACAGACCACGTCCCCTGTGCAGGATGGTCCATAACAGGTGCTACCACTAAGAAGGCCTTGGTCCTAGTAGCTACTTGATACTTATAAAATGGAAAAGTCATGCTATGGCAAGACTTTCTGACTGTTTAGACCTATGGGTCAAGGAGGCATTTAAAGACCAAAACAAACACTAAATTGAATTGGGTCAGAAGTTAACCAATGCTGTATAGTTAGGATTAACCTACTTTAGTATCATTAGTGGGCATCAGTTAGTGGACTAATCACTACATTCTCGAAGCAATGCACTTTGTAGTTTTTTCTCAGAGATATCACTGGAGAGATGTGTTGCAGCAATATTCTTCAGCCTGGCATGCTCCTGAAGTGTGAATGAACCTTGAGTCTCAGTCAGTGTGCCCCAATCATATCTGATGTTTGCAAATTCAGTGCGTTAATATATAAAGAATTCAGTGCATTAATAAATGTTCATGGTTTAATCATGATGTTACAGGTTTAACATAGTAATTGCTGTAAAGGTGTGCCTAGGTGTGTTACTGCTAGATAATCCCTTGGTTTCTGTCTTGCTGCTTCTTTCTGCTAGATTAGCTGATATCATTAATTTGAATATTAAATCAATTATTCAATTAGAAAAGGGAATTAGAAAAAGCAACACTGCCATTGTAGTGGCAAAAGGCGCGGATTTGTTTAAATCTTTATCTCTGAGTAATAATTATTCTGTTCCAATCTACTGAAAAGTGCAAAAAGCAAGTAATTATTTTCCTGGAGTCCTCTTATTAACAACTTTTGTAATGAATGAAAGAGTTGAGAATGTTTGCACAGTGCAATTAAATGTAGTTGCTTTTGCCTAAAGCTAAGATTGTTTGGGGGTGGGAATGTCAAAAAACGAGAATCGAATCATACGTTCTGGTCAAAATGTTCACTTTGCTTTTTGCTTTTCTGCTTTTTCTGCTGCTTCCTCTGAAGTCTCCTTCCAAATGGTTTTGGAAACTGGTTCCTGTAAGTTGGCCCAACCGCTTCACCTCAATGTCGTACCATAATGTTTGTGACTGACTGTGCCTTGAATCCTGGTGGTTAAATCATCCATTTCATTTGTGCCTCTTCCCCCCCCCATTCAGTATTTTTATCTGGAAGTTGTTCACCAGAGAGTCAGCAGGGTTGGTTTGTGGTAATCTGGGAACACTGCCGTTAGCATTATGATTAAGTTCAGAATATTTTGCAGTACAGGTATTACTTGTGTAACTTATATGTATATGTAGGTGCGTCCATTCAATAATAATTGCAGCATAGAATTTGTTTAAAGGGTTGAGACCCAGAGTCTCTGGTCATGTTTGTAACACTGGGATGGGAATCGTGAGTGTTCCCGAGACTGTTTTTCTGGGTGCATTGATCCCTTCAATTGAAAAACCAAAGTTTTAACATAAAAAAACTAATCTCTTCTAGTGTCGTTTTCTTTTTTCTAATGGGGAACATTTTGGAGGTTTGGTACACTGTATGAAAGGTCCTTATAGAACTAGCTTTTTAATTGACATTATTGCCCCTTTTTTGGTTGCTTTGGGGGTTCTTTTGGTCCATCCAACAAACTACTCCATTGTGCTCTTAAGCAAATGTTACAGCAATTAAAGTACAGTACCTTGTTTCATGAATGATTAGGTTTTTTCCCTATATGTTATTCTGTGGTTGAGGATTATTTCCAAAACAAACCGTATGAAAAGGATATTCCTGGCATACAAAGAGTAGTTAGTGACTGCATAATTTGTGTACAAAAAATTGTGGATTATATATGCTTTTAAATTACCTAATCTAAATGAATAGCGTTGTTTAACCTTTCATCCAGAGATTGTATATGTTGATTCTCTGTTACAAATGGGTGCACAGATGGAAATGAAAACTTATTTTAGTGATGCATGAAGATAAACATTGCCTGATGCCTACAACTATTACATTGGCTCTACAGCTGAAAGGTGGTGGTAGGGAAGCCTGGAATCCGGGGGCTTAATTTTTTTTTTAAAAAAAATGCCAACCTGGCCCAGGAGCCACATGGTTGGTGCTGGAAAATATAAATAAAAAATAAAAAAATAAAAGAGCACTGACCTGGCCCCTGGGGCTGCGTAGTCAGTGCGGTAATTTTTTTTTTAAATAAAAAAATTAAAAATGGTGCTGGCCCGGCTGACTTAAAACAATAAAATAAAAATAAATAAATAAAAACATCCCTCCGGCCTGCTAGCGGCCTGCAGGCCAGAGGGTTCGGCCAGCAAGGGGAGGTGAAATTAAAAAATAAAAATAAAAAACCCGAGGCACTAGCACCTCTCAGCTGTAAAAAATATTATTATTTTAATAAGTCTCTTCCAGCAAGGGGGAGACTTATTAAAATAATACTAAAATTTAATTTTTTGTTTAAAAAGTCCCTCCGGCCCACGTCTGGCCCGCGGGGGGACAGGAAATGAAAAACAATTAAAAACCCCGAGGCACTAGTGCCTCTTAGCTGTAAAAATTAAAAATAAAATTTAAAAAAGCCCCACAAGGGGGACTTTTAAAAATAATAATAAAATTTTAAAAAATAAAAATGTCCCTCCGGCCCGCAGGTTCGGCCCACGGGCCAGCACGGGGAAAAGAAATGAAAAAATAATAATTAACTGAGGCACTAGTGCCTCTCAGCTGGGAGGCGCTGGCCCCAAGCCAGCACCTCTCAGCTGTAAAAAATAAAAGAAAAAGAAAAAGAAAAAGGCCCACAAGGGGGACCTTTTAAAATAATAAAAAATAAACAAAAAATAAATAAAAACAAAATGAAGCAAACGAAACAAAACGGGACGGAAGAAAATGGATAACGAACCGAAACACCATTTTGGCATTTTGTGCCCATCTCTATTGATCATACATCTTTTGCAATGAAAATTGACCCAAAGAAGTTAGAGAGCTCCTTTTGAAATTATCAGCTTAGAACCATAAGTTTTCTTGATGAGAATGAACTGGAGCAAACCTTGGCTTCATGTATATCGCCTTCTGCCTTCTTTTCTGATGGGGCCAAAGGAGGAGGTTGTAAGCTTTTGCATCCATTTTAAATTAGGTTAAACACAGTATTGCCCAAATACTTGTTGTCCAACTCCTCAATGGTGGTTCATTTTAGCTGTTTAAACCAGCTTTATAAGCAATGGTCTAAAGATGGCTTGTTTAAAATTATCTAAGTTTGAGATGAACCAGACTTTATTTGAGCAAAATGACATGGTATGAAGAGGTCTATGTATTATTTATTTATTTATTTATTTATTTATTTATTTATTTATTTATTTATTTATTTGACTTGTATACAACAAGCCATCTATCCAAAGGGCTACCACCAAGGGTGGCGCACAACATGTCATAATACAAAAATAAACATTTAAATAAACAAAATATATCAACAAAGACATAACTCAAATAGAAACTACAATATAAATTATGAAATTCGTAGTGTAAGAAATAAAATATAAATAACAAACAATTTCTTTGTACTTTCCACAATGCAAGGAACAAGTCAGACTTTTTATCTGTAGAGAAAGCACAGACTGTAGACTGGTGCCATGACACTTTTGTCTGAGCTTGAATCTGCAAACTCTGTGCAGCTTTAGCAGTAGTTTGCATTAAGGAACCAGAGGCATCGCATATGGTCCAATGTTTAGGGGATTTTTTTTACTGTTCATTTTCTTTTCTCCCCTCAAATTTTACACCATTGTTGCCAGATGAAGAGTTCTGGAGAGCTGAACGGCCCACCTTGTTTAGTGCCTTTTTATGATCCAATAAAGTATAAAACTAGTATGAATGAATCAAAATGGCTACTTTTCCTACATGATTAAGCATGAAATCTGGACCTCTTCAGTACCATTGCTTTTATATCTTTGCTGCATAAGGTGATAACTCTCAAGGTTGACCAGTACAAATGCAGGAGTAGGTGATGTGTTTGTTAGGCCACTAAAAAAATTAAAAAATAAAACTAACAGCACGCCAATCAAGTCTTCTTCTGCAGGCCATGGTATGGATAGTGCAGCCTACATTTTTTTTCTAACTCACCTCTAAGAAGCAGACCCAGCACAACCTTCTGCCATGAATTTGGGGGAATGTCATTTATAGTTTTTCTGTGCTATCTACAGCCTATCAGTAAATGGCCTGGAGAAGTGGACTTGACCCACAAAAGCTCTCTGTGTTGTTGTTGTTGTTGTTGTTGTTGTTGTTGTTGTTGTTGTTGTTGTTGTTGTTTTAGTAGTCTAATGCAAGTAGCACCTACTTCTGTATTTGTATTATATGAGGACCACATGGCTTTCCTTGTTGTTGTTGTTTTTCCTGATGTCTGAGCTGGAAACAGATAGCCATGCTCAGCATATGGGAGGTTTGCAGGCAACTTCTGGATATTTCTATTGTTGAATCCCTCTGCGTTCATAGGGTTTTGCATGTGACAACCAAGCACTGCGGTCGTTAGGAGACACAGAGAGACCACCAGCTAAAATCTGTGGCAGACAAAGTAATCCATCCATCACCCTCTATTTGCCTAGCCATTTTCTTGGAGTTATATTTGAGTGCACTGTGCTTCAATAAACCAGGAAAAATCTCAAGCTGCAGAATGATTTTTTTAGTTAGGGTGACAACAAGTATGGGAAACTGGTTTAACAGATTTCTCCTCCCTCATGTCTTTCCATAAAAAGAGGAGATTCAGATGTAGAGGAAGTTTCGGGTTGTCTGTTCCTGGACTGAGAAAAAAACTCTCCCTCCCTTCTGAAGAAAAGGAAGCAATATTTATAGAATATGTGACCTATAACCATTTCTTGTTTTGTTATGTTCTGTTTTGTTTTTTAAGATGTGAGGCTAAATCCTGTGCTCTGTTTACCTCAGGATGTTTCTCCCACATCCATCCTTTATTCAGCTCTCTGAAGTGCCCAGAAGTTGCCCCTGGGGACTTTTCTAGCCCTTAAACATAGAGTAGTTTTCAGGATTCAATGAAAGGGATTAATTAAAGAGGGAACATTGCTTTCATCTGAATTCACTGCCATTCCACCAGGGGATGTTCTGTATTGGTTACTGCCTGTTATCGCACAGCATTTAAAATGTAAATTGTTTGGACATGCATAATACAGAGTGGGTTTGTACCCCCTGAACTGTGGGCATGTATTGGTCATGCTAGCGGATTCCACATTTTCCGTACTGGTGGAGATTATGTTATTCATTCACCTTTCGGAAAGCCACGAGGAAATCAGAGCACCTGACAATCTTTTCTTCCACCTTTACCCGTTGCTTGGTTCTGTGGAAACTGGGCATTGCTTTTTATTTTCTAAAGAACTGTGTTGATGTTGGTTCTATATTGATTGATTGAAATATGGTAAGAAACTCCCCCTATCTGCAGGATCACTATCTGCTAATTTATTTTTCTGTGGTCCAAAAAGATGAAAAGAAAAATCCCCATAATATATCTACTGTATTTAACGATGAAGTTACAAGAACTAGCCACTGGAGGGTAATAGAGACTATGCGAAGTATAGCACTTGTTATAGAAATCATTACCATGTTGTCATTACGAGAACTGGCCACAAGAAAGTGGTAGAGGCCATGCTATGAAGAGCACTTGCTCTTACAGGTACCATTTGCTGTTATCCACATTTTTCAGCATCTGCGAGCCGATCCCTATCAGACACATGGGTGCTTCTGTAGATGGCCTACATGCGACTGATTAAAAAACTGGCTTAGTTCTCAATGGAACTGCCATTGAATGCCTTTAAAAATAAAATAGGTTTTGCATTTTTATTACTAAATCTATATAAGAAAATGATTTCTGGTTTAGAAGAAGCCGTTTTTGTGTGAGTGGATTAATGAAGATGCAGTTTAAAAACATCTGGTGTTGCATATGTTTCTGAGTGTGCATTTATCATTTCTCTCCCCCCTCCCCCCACAACCACCTTTTTTTTTTTTTTACATTACAGGCTCGGTACAGGAAGGAACAAGCCTTGCTTAAGCAGCTGCCCTGCATTCCATTGGTGGAAAATCTTTTGAAGGACGGCACAGATGGCTGTTCTTTAGCTGCCCTGATCCATTTTTACTGCCCAGATATAGTCCGATTGGAGGGTAAGGCCAATTTTTATTGCTAGCAAGAATGACTCTTGATTTGAGAATAGCTACAGCTTGGAAACTGTGGGGTGTCGTTGTTGTTGTTGTTGTTGTTTCACTACTGCTTCCAGAATCCCAGAATAAGTGTTTCTCAAAGCTCTGAGAATGATAGAGCTTTCATTTTCCTGGATTTTGTTAACCAACATTAAGCTAGAATTCTCTGACTCGGGATCCCAAGATAGAATGTACCAAAAGTGATGTGCAATGGAGGAAGGCAGGGCAGAACAAAGGATGAATGGTCAGTTGTAGGTGTGTGTTCCTGGTTTCTTAACCTGCGCTTTGTGAGGCTTGGAGTAATTGATTAAATCAAACCCCAACGATTGAACCAATGAGTTAATATGTAATATCTCAGTATGATGTTTTAATGTGTCAAGAAAATTTGAAAGTGACAGATGGACCTAAATGAGATATTAATTGGGATTAAACATCTCCATCACCCACTGCCTTAGGTTTGCATATTTCCTCTTACCTTTGAGCATACTGGAATCATTTGCTTCTGTTCTTGATTAATTTAACCTTGTCATTTAAACCAAACCTGACCAGCTGCCACTAATTATTGGCTATTTGAACTAAGACAGCTTCAAACCATAGTCCATGACACTGATTTCCACTTTTATTTTTCTATTTCTTTTTTAATTTCATATGATCCACCTTTCTGACACAAAGTTTTTACAGTTAATTTAAAAAAAGAAGAAGCAAAAGCTTCTGAACACTTTATGGCCATAGGGCAAGGAGAAAAGGACTCTGTTTTCAGCTTGCCATGATGAGCAATGCCATGAGATCCAAACACAACCAGTATGGCTGTATTTGCACATATATAAGCAAATAATTATTAGTAAATGTGTGTATAGTCCTGGTCATCCAGGTGAGGTTCTCCAGAGTTTGAATCATGGCAACTGCTTTTCTTGTTGGATCAAATTTTTTCATTCCAAGTAGCTTCTTCAAACTGAGGGAAGGTTGGTAGGAGACCTCCAGGTTATACTGCACCTTGGTTTCACTTCAGCCTAATCTGTATAGGCTTGTTAGATGGACAATTGCCAGGGGTGTGTGAAAGTCACACCTCTGCAGCCCTTCTCACACCCATTAAACATGGATCATTAGCAACATGTTCACAGTCTGAGACCCAGAGCTGACCCAGAACCTGGTGATTCCTTACATGATTGGTGTGTCTGAGAAGCTCAAAAGGATTTTTCCTAGACACCATATGCCTGTTTGCTTCAAGACCAATACCAAAACACAACAGGAGCAATATAGTATATGTAGCCCAATGCAGTGAGTGGTGTCCAGAGCTCTATATTGGAGAAACTAAGCAGCCACTAAACAAGAGGATGGTCCAGCACAGGACCATAATCAGCAATATACCTTCATTTGAAGGACAAAGGACATTCATTCAATGATGAAATGTAAACATGATAGCCAGAGAAGATAAGTGATTTGGGACAGGATGCAGGAAAGCCATTCATGTGTGTATTGAAAAATCCCTCTCTCAACAGGGGTGGAGGACTTAGGCACAATCTGTTTCCCATTTATCATGATTCCCTTTCATTGATCCCCAGAAAAATCATCTCCACCAGGAATGCCACTACGAATGACCCATGTTTAATGGGTATGGGAAGGGCTGCAGGTGTGCGACTTTCACACATGCCTGGCCATTGGCCATCTAATGAGCCTATTCAGACCAGGGTGAGGTGAAAATAAGGTGGAATATAAATTGGAAGTTACCTACCAATCTTCCTTGTACTGAAGAAGCTACTTGAATGAGTGGCAAAATGTTTCATTCTAACAAGAAAAGAAGTCCAGTTGCTATGAGTCAACTTTCAAATTATTAATAAATTGCTGTATAAATTTGCTGCATGTTCGTGTGTTTTACTCATTTAATTCTTCCTTCACATCAGATTAACATACTAGGAGTGTGAAAGTTGAGCAAATAAATAAGTAAATAAAGCATTGAAATGGAGGACTGTGGTTAAGGGCACCCAAAGAAGCCAGAGACTGCAAAGTACCTTTTTGTCTTTTTCATCCTGTCTTGTTTCCTTTCACATCCTGGGTGTACTTAAACATACCCTTGGGCTTGGATGTCAGTGAAACACTTTGGTTTCCTGGTTTGTTTAGGTGCTTATACAAAAGAAGGAGTGAAGGCCTGGCATATGCAAGTATGTTTCTCACTCACACCATAGTTTACTACACCTTAATTCTGATCTTATGTTTTGAATGCCCAAATATTATCATCTTAGAATTTCAGAGCAAGAACGGACCATCTAGATCATTAAGTCCAGAAGCTTTTAGGGAAATATAGTGGGAAATTGAACACCCAACCTCTGGCTCCACGACTTATATATATATTAGTCCCTCTGCTAATGAAACCTATGCAGTCCAGAATGGACTTGTGCAAGAAAACAGAATTAGCTACAGCATCCTTCACCATGAGCTGCATTTGGTTCAGAACATCTGAAAGCAGGACGTTTCTTTCCTAAGGAGCCTTTGGATCAGAATTCAGAAAATGGTGCTCTCCCTCCCCTGCTGTTCAATTCCTAACTGTACACAAAAATCAGTGTAGAATACAGCAGGATCCCCCCAACTCCAATCTTGGAGATCCGTATCCACTGATTCATTTATCCGCTACCTGAAAACATTACATTTAAGAAATCCCAGAAATATGTGTTCATTACAGGGAGCCAGACTCCGTGCAATGTGTAACCGTCAATGCTTACATGTTTGGGGGCATCTGTGGAAGGGTCTTGGAACGAAACCCACATGAATACTGCCGTCTGACGGTACGATGGGCAGTTTGGGTGTGGGGATTGGCTCATCCAATATTTAGGCCTTCTTTTTTCATTAATTTATAGATATCTGTTTGAAGGAAACCATGTCGTTGGCTGACAGCTTGTATAATCTGCAGCTGATCCAGGAGTTTTGTCAGGAGTACTTGAACCGATGTTGCCATTTCACACTTGAAGATATGCTCTATGCCTCTTCTTCGATAAAGGTAATTTTTAAAAATGCTGCCATGTGTTTTGAGTGATTCTGCACAGGGAGAATGGTAATATATTCACATCTGTATACTTTTGAAAATTCTATTGATGATGTGCATGTATTTTACAAAGGATGTGAGCTTTCTTTAGGTTTCGGGGTTTATTTGGATTGGCACTCTGCTTTGGATGGGATTCATTTTTATTCCCTGTATATATGTACAGTTATTTGCGAGTATATCTGTGAAGATTCTCAGTCATCCAGGTGAGGTTATCTGGAAGTCGAGTCACGACAACTGGACTTCTTTTCTTGAGAGATCATTATATGTCGCTGCTCATCCAAGCAACTTTGTCAGTCTGAGTTCCTGAGCTGCTTGGATGAGTAGCAAAACGTCTCGATCTCTCAAGAAAAGAAGTCCAGTTGCCAAGACTCAACATCCAGACTTGAAAGTATCCCTTGTATTTTCTCGGGGACTCCCTGTCACATAGCCAGTTGCCCCGACAGAGCCTGCTTTGTTTTCTGGGTTTTATTAGTGTTCCCCACACTTCTGAGGTGCTGATTGGGCTGACTTTGTTCTGAGTATTTATTTATTTCATATGGCATGACAGAATACAGCATCGTTGTGCAAGACTTCGCAAAGACAATATAAAATATGTATAAAATGTAAAAAGAATACCTTCTGCAAGATTTTAAAAATGCACAATATGAATGAATGAATGGTTGGTGATATAGATTATGTGTGAGCAGTTACTAAAGCGACTAAGCCTAAGGCCAGATAGCTAATTATTTTGCCAATGAACAGCAGTGCCTTCAAGAGGATGTAGTTCTTGCAGGGGGCATTCCATCACAATGTTCTGAATTAAAATCAGAGAGACGCTTCACTTTTAGTATGTAGAACAATCTGCATTTTCAAGCATGCTGCAAAGTCTAATGTGCTGATTTCACCATCGTGTACACTGAAAATGTTTTAGGTTTCCTCACATATTCTAAGACCAATCCAAAGACTTGGATTTATTTATTTATTTATTTATTTATTTATTTATTTATTTATTTATTTATTTATTTGATTGTTTGTTTGATTTATATATATGCCGCCCATCTGCCAACGAGGCCACCTGCCAGATGTTTGTATCAGGTTCCTCTCCTTGCTTGCCTGGAAGGAAGTTCTGTTAAATTTGGAGCCTCAAAAACATACCTGAGGTCAAAAATAAAAAAAAATCTGCTTGTTATCCCATTTTTCCGTATTGATTTTACACCAAAACATTTCTACAAAGCTCTAATTTTGTATTGGTTTCTCACATCATGCTAGCATATCCCAACAGTAGCCCTCAAAGTGCCTATAGGTCAAGACAATCATCTTGAAGAGAACCCAGAAACTCACAAGTGACCAACACTGGAGATTAGTTGGATTGCACTTAGGCTCTTTGAACTGAGATCCACACATCCCCTCCTATCCTCCATTTAATGCAAGTCACAGTTAGACCTATAAATATCTATGAAAGTAGTTTCTTATTTCCAAATGAGAAAACTAATGTCACTAGCCCTGGAGCAGCCAAGGATACGAAGATCACTTGAAACCATGGTTCAATATGCTCACTTGTTCTACTACTGGTGCCATAGTTTTCTATTACATCTGAAACAAGAGAAAGTCATCAAAATCCTCTTGCATAACCCAATAGATACAATTCCAAATTTGATGGACTCTTTACAGGAATATGGATGAGTAGCAGGCCTGAAAATAAATAAAGAAAAGACTCAAATGTTAGTAAAGAACATGACAGAGACAGAAGTCCAAAATCTGGAACAAAAATGTAATTTCAAGGTAGTTAAGAAAGTCCGCTATTTAGGTATCTATCTTACTGCAAAAACCAGTACTCTTATTCAAGACAATTACACCAAAGTAATGAAAGAGATACAAATGGAAATAAACTCATGGAAAAATTTACATCTATCCTTTATGGGTAGAATAGCGGCAATAAAAATGAATGTATTACCAAAACTACTATTCCTGTTCCAAACAATACTGGTCCTTAAATCCACTAAATTAATACAAGAATTAGATAAACAAATAAGGAAATTCATTTGGAATGATAAGAAACCTAGAATCAAAATTAAAGTATTGCAGGACAAAAAGGAAAATGGAGGCTTCGCGCTACCAAATTGGATTTTATACTATAAAGCCTGCTGTCTGACGTGGATGAAAGAGTGGATGACCCTTGAAGATAATCGACAAAATCAGGGAAAAAGAAATATCGTTGGAAGTAAAACAAGATGGCCCAGAAAATTCTAACATGGAATATCAATGGATTGAATACCCCACAGAAGCGTCGGAAGACCTTCAATCTCCTCCAAAAACAACAGTGTTCAATCATCTGTCTACAGGAAACCCATATTTTGAGAAAGCATGAACAATATTTAATCCAAAATAAATTGGGGAATTTATTTTCTACATCAAACAAAGTAAAGAAGCAAAATGGGGTGGCACTATATATTAAACCAGAGCTCTTCCCAACCCTTCTGGAAAAAGACGATGCAGGCAGATGGATCCTTGTCCAGGCAAATATCCAATCTAAAGAAACAATTATTGTTGGTATATACGCCCCCAATGATAACCATGGAAGACAAATCTTTTTTGAAAAATTGGCCAAGAAACTGTTACAATACGAAAACCATCAGTTAATAATATTGGGAGATTTCAACGCAGTACATACCCCTTCTGTAGATAGGAAAACATCCAAAAGGGGAAAATCCAGGATTTCATCCTCTACACTGCCTAAATCATTTCTGGACATGTCCAACATTTTAGAACTTCAAGATATTTGGAGAAGGAAAAATCCACTAAAAGATGGTTTCACCTTCCATTCAAGACAATATGCCTCTTTCTCCCGTATAGATATGTGCTGGGCTACACCCGATCTTCTGCTAAACACAAGGGACATAGAAACTTTGCCCCGAACAATATCTGATCACAATGCCATTCTATGGACACTGAAATCCTCGGGCAAGCCCAAACACTGGAAAATCAACTCAGCCTTGTGGACGGATAAAGAATTTATCTTAGAGGCAGCCAAAGACTTGAACCTATATTTTGAAATGAACTTGAACAAGGATACACCACTGAGAACTGTGTGGGATGCCTCAAAGCCTTATTTTAGAGGTTTTGTCATTCAATATATGGCAAGAAAGAACAAAGAGAGGAAAAAGCAATTTGAATCAATCCTCAATACGATGAAAAAGTTAACCCACGATCCCCACAATGAGCAGCTGGATAAAGACTTGGCTTCTTGTAGACATGAACTAAATCTGATTTTGACTGCTGATATAGCTCACAAAATCAAGTTGGCCAAACTGAACTTTGTGGAAAATGCAAACAAACCAGGTAGATGGTTAGCCTACAGGTTAAAAAGGTACAATCCCAAAAACTCATATCATCGCTCAAAGATAAAAATGGGAAAATCAGACAGCGCAGCTACAAATCCAAAAAATTATAGAGGCATACTACCAGAACTTATTTAAGCCAGAGACGATCGACCAAGATGCCATCTTTCACTATCTCGAACAAGCCAATTTCCCAAAACTTACTGAAGAACAGAGAAGAACGCTCCTATTACAATAATGGAAATAACAGAAGCTATCAATCACCAAAAAATGAACAGGGCTCCTGGGCCCGACTCAATACCGGCTCAATTTTACAAAAAATTCTCAGAGATAGTCTCTGGAAACATGAAAAACCTTTTTACATCCATTTTAGAAGGCGAAGATATACCAGACTCCTGGAAATCATCACATACGACACTGATTCCCAAAGAAGGGAAACCAAAAGTCTTGATACAGAACTACAGGCCAATTGCCCTCCTAAATGTGGATTATAAAATCTTTGCAACCATCTTAGCTAATAGATGGCGGACGATTCTACCCCCCTTGATATCGCATGATCAGTCTGGCTTTCTTCCGAAAAGGCATCTTCAATCCAACATCAGAACTTTCCTCAATGTGTTAGAATACTACGAATCCCATTCTGAGAAGCAAGTAGCTTTCGCTTTCATCGATGCTGAGAAAGCTTTTGATAATGTATCCTGGTCTCTACTTAAAACTCAGTTAGACTATCTACAATGTGGCCATAGAATGCTAAGAGCAATCGAACAAATCTATTCCACCCAAAACACCAGGATTATAGTCAATGGCCACCTTACAGACACAGTCAACATATACAAAGGTACCAGGCAAGGATGCCCCCTCTCCCCTCTATTGTTTATATTAACTCTGGAGGTACTCCTACATGTTATAAGGAAAACCCCTGGTATTCAAGGCCTACAGAGCAAAGGAGAAGTTTATAAGGTACAAGCTTTTGCAGATGATTTGTTGGTAATTATGGAGAATCCCCAGACCTCCTCTTTAGAACTCTTGAAGTCATTGGAGGCATACTCCAAAATCTCTGGATTAAAGGTAAACAAAGAAAAAACATTGTTGCTCACCAAAAATATGACCTCACCTAGAAAAACTGGTAAATCAATCGGGTTTTCAACATGTCAGTAAGGCAAAATATCTGGGCATTACTGTATCTAATCGTTGTAACTCCTTACTTAAAGATAACTATGTAAATGTTATAAAAACAATCAAAGCTGACCTCGAAACTTGGTCAAGACTCCAACTATAATGGGCAGAATTGCTGCAGTTAAAATGAATGTTTTACCTAAACTGCTTTTTCTATTTCAAATATTACCTAATTTTAAGATTATTACAGATCTGGAAAAAGTATACGTATATTCATATGGCAAAAGAAAAAGCAAGGATTAAAAATCTCTATCTACAGGATAGAACCAAAACTGGTGGCTTTGCCCTTCCTAATTTAGTATTATACTATAAGGCTGCTGCCATGACCTGGATTAAAGACTGGATTCTGATGACAAACAAAAGAATTTTGCAGCTTGAGAGTTATGGCCTAGACAAGGGCTGGCATTATTACATGTGGTACAAGGGCAACATACCTACTCTCTTCAAAAAACACTGGATAAGGAACGCCCTAGTTAGAATATGGTTATTGATTAAAAACAATTCTACCCTAAAGCACCACTGTGGCTATCTCCGCCGGGAGCGACTTATAGCTCCCATATAAGTGAAACTCCAAAAGTTATAACTTATAGACACCTTCTGAACGTTGACCTTTCATTGAAACCATTAAAATTAGTATCATTCTAGACTGGTGGAAGTATCAACAAAATATATTCACACTTCAAAGACCTCACCAAAGAGGGGGATTTACGACTACTGATACTTCACTTGATAAAATACTCTCTTCTGGCGATGCTAAGCTGCTTAGTAAATTTTATACCATATTGTTAAATGAAAAAATGATTGATACACAGGTCAAAGACACTATGATAAGATGGGCAGAAAACTTTGGTTATCCTATTCATCTAAACAAATGGGACTCTCTGTGGAATACAGTTAAAATCTTTAAATCTATTTCTTTTAAGGAAAACTGTTATAAGATGTTCTATAGATGGCACCTTGCACCACACCGATTATCTAAGATGTATAATTGCTCACACAAATGTTGGAAATGTAAACATGACTGTGGTACTTTTTACCATATGTGGTGGACATGCAAAGAGGCAAAGGCATATTGGAAAATGGTTAAACTATTTTTAGAAAGATGTCTGAAAATTAAGATAGAGCTTAGACCAGAACTTTTCTTATTAAATATAGTAGATATAAATATTTCATATGATCAGAGATATGTACTTCACCATGTAATTGTTGCTGCAAGGATATTGTATGCGAAATTCTGGAAACAACCAAACGTGCCAACAGAGAAGAATATCCACGAAAAGATAAGAGAATGTATTGAAATCGACAGACTCTCCGGCTATTTAAAGGGAGACTATGATGAGATTTCTCGGAAAAGATGGCAAGAAGTAACAAACTTATTAGTATTGTGATAATATTTGGCAATTTATCAATATGTTATATTACTTTTCTTTTACTTTGCTTGACATATTCAATGTAAATTTTAAATTTTATCCCTTCCCTTTTCCCCTTCCCCTTTTCCCCTCCTCAAAAACTCAATAAAATTATAAAAAAAAAAAAAAAAGATAATCGACTACTTGCGTTAGAAGGATTTAATTTGAATTTTGGATGGCATGCATATCTATGGTATGGGAAAGCTAAAGCCCAAAAAGATTTTGCAAACCACTGCATAAGAAACGCCTTGTTGTGGGTTTGGGACTCATTGAAGAACTCTATCTATACAGCAATGCCACTTTGGGTTTCCCCACAACTGGCACATACAAAACCCTCCATAATAGAGGACAAAAAAACTCTGAGATATAAAGATATGTTAACAGAAAAATTACAACTAAAATCAAAAGAAGAATTACAGTTACAAGGATTTAGAATAGATTGGTGGTTGGAAATGCAAATGAAATCTTGGTTTAGGAATGATAAAAAGCAATTTAGTTTCTCAAATCAAGAAGTTGCAGTGGATAAAATCATTTTTTCTTCTAATGAAAAGTTAATTAAAAAATTTATAGCTGGTTATTAGCCAGACACGTAGAAGATGAGATGGTAAAAGAATGTATGATAAGCTGGGCACAGGATCTAAAGTCAGAAATTCAGTTAGAGGAATGGGAAAAACTATGGAAGGTTAATATAAAGATCACTAAGTCAATAGCATTTAAAGAGAATCTCTATAAAATGTTTTATAGGTGGTATTTAACACCTGATAAGCTGGCTAAAATGTATAAAATATCCGATGTTTGTTGGAAATGTAACAAAGGACGGGGATCTTTTTTTTTTCCATATGTGGTGGGTGTGCAAGAGGGCTAAAAAATACTGGTGTATGGTACAAAAATTTATTTTACAAACTATGTTAATTAATCTTGAGTTAAAACCAGAGATTTTTTTATTATCTATGATACAACAAAATATTGGTGATAGCAAAAAAATGTAATAATTCATATTATCACAGCAGCTAGAATGTTGTATGCACAATTATGGAAGACAGACAATATTCCAGACAAAAATCAGTTAATTATGAAGGTGTTAAACTGCGCAGAAATGGACAAGATCTCGGCACTAATGAAACCAGAAGGATGCTATGAAGACTTCGAAGAAAGATGGCATGATTTCTACAAATTTTTAGACGAATATTACAAGACAATTAAGTTTCCTGTTTAATTTATGAGTAATTGAGATAGTTAAGGATCATACATTGTTAAGATGAGATGCAAACTTTGTTTGAGAAGATTAGAATCGCTCCAATGTTTTTTTCTTTTCTTTGATTGATAACTTTTTTGTTTGAAAACTATAAATAAATTGCAAAAAAAAAAAAATCCTCTTGCATAGCTACATTAGTGTAAAGGGAATGCTATCACTGGTGGCAGCAGATCACCAGTAATTTAAGCACCCAAGCTTTAATATCAGGTTGTGCATGATTTGAGCACGGTGAGATAATGTCAAATGCAACCTGGAATCAAAATGGGGATGCTTTCGTTAGTGGCAGGCTGCTGGTGCTGCTGATGCCATTCTCCCTATGCCACTGCAGCTCAGTGGCAGAATCCAGGCCAATGATTTCTGTAAATCAGCCTACCTGATCTCATGCATTTCTCATGGAAGGAGTGAATGAGCATGTACATAAGCAAATGGCTCATTCATATCTTGGGTTTAATAGACTAAGAGATGATAGCTTGTACTAGCCCATTCTACCAGGGCTGACTCTTGTTTGCAGAGCATGCAGCAATTGAATCTTGCCCATTTGTATGAAATAACGGTTTACCTTAACCAAGTCAGGAGGCAGAAAATTGCTATGGGATGAAGGCAGTATGAGAGTAGATGAGATTGAGGTTTTGGTTTGGTGTTACAGTGACCCCCCCACACCTATCGCGGGGGTTAGGGACCCGACTCGACCCGTGATAATTGAAAATCCGTGATATGCGGATGCAGGTCAGGTCAGGCCTGGGGGGGCTAACTAGGGGTTCTTGTACTTGCCCCCAGCCTGGTGCTACTCCGAAGAGGCCTGTGAGGGCCTTCCCAGGCCTTCTGTTGGCCCCAAAAGGCCCTCAGAGGCCTGTGCAGAGCAGCCCCGGTCCTGGGGTAAGTATGGGAGGCCTGAAACAAGCCTTTGCCCCTTAACCCAGGGGATCTTTTTTCATATACTGCGGTCCCGCGATATAGCAGGACCGCAGTATATGAACCGCGAAAGGGCGGAGGAACACTGTATATCTCCAATACTCTGATGGACAGCAATACTTTCCCTTCTAAGTAGTAGCATTTCAGTTGCTTTTAGAGCATCAGACTCCTTGCCGCTGTCAGCAAATTCAATATGTGTTCTAGTGTTGAGTGGCAAATTGTTGAAGCTATCAGTTTGATGGTACTATTGATCTGTTCAGGGGTTAGGAAGAGTTTATTCAAAGCCAGTGATGGGAGTTGCCAGGACTGAATAGAGTATATGTTAAATTGTACAGAGATGTAATGTTAATCACAGTTTAACACAGGGATGGGGTGGTCATGGAGACACAACTTAGATGTCCATAATCCCTGTCCCAAGTACCACAAGGAGTTCAGTTCCTCTTTGAACTGACCACAGTTACTCTCCAAGCTCAGAAATACAATTGAGGTTAGTTAAATGTGGCTTAAGCACTGTAATTTACATTTCAGCTTGGGGCTGACTTCTACCTAGCTTCTTCCCCTAAGACAGAAGGTAGGCCTTCAGAGGTTGGTGGCCTCTTATCATCTCCAGCAGGGGGGCCATAATCATGGATCTTGGGGTTTCCATAATACCTGAAAGACAACAGGTTTAGACATAACAAGTGACCGCATTTAGTTGAAAGCAGAAATGAAAGCCTCCAACCCCCATGTGCCCAAACTAGAAAGTAGAGGAGAGGAGAGCCCTGAGGTTTGTTCATGAAAGACTAAACCATAAGCAGAGGTTTTAATTTAAACTGTCTAATTGTCTGTGTGTCTGTGTTTTGATATATGCTGAATTGTTCAGCTTTTGTAAGCCGCCCAGAGTTCCCCTTGGGAAGATGGGTGGGGTATAAATAAATAAATAAATAAATAAATAAATAAATAAATAAATAAATAAATAAATAAATAAATAAATAAGCACTTTAAACCAGGGTCTAGCATAACATGTGAACCAGGCCTGTGTAAGTGGCATTCTCTCTACTCTCCCTGCTTCCTGAGTCAACAACATCTTTCGGTCTGTCAGAGATCCAAGGCAGGGTTTACATGTGTCCTGTGTTCCAGCACACTAAGAGGAGAGCATGGACTGTATCAGGTTGACTGTCGAGGACAGAGGTCTGTCGAGGAAAGCCTTCTAGTGCTGTGGGTTGAAAGTCACCTCCTTTTGTCATGTTGACTCATTGAACTGAGAATGTGTCGGAAATGTGAACAAGAGTATGACGGGGTGGAAAATGGCCTGCTGTGCCAATGGATTTTAGTCACCCGGTGGTGTGCATGCTTAGTAATAAATGTGAAGAGTTTTTTTGTTCAGGGAACCTGGTGAGCTTGCGCCATGTGCTTTTCCTTCTCTCCCAGGCAGAACTAAGCATCGTTCTTGGAGCACTGCAAAAAAAAAAAAAAATCGAATTCATGCCATAAAGACATGCGTAAAGGAAAACGCTGCACAAAAAGGGTTATCCAAACCTTGACAAGGAAAATCGTTATCTAGTCCATTAATTATGTGTGACATTCAACTGCGCTCAAACAGAATAAAATCCCAGGCAGGAGGTTTTATAAATTTGCTAGAATATCTGTGGGATGCCCATTTCAAACGTGTCTGTTTCCTTAGGAGCACTTGGATTACGTTGCTGAAAAATTAAAGCAGTAGTAATAGAAACTGTCAATGTTAGTGCCATTCTGGGCTGTAGCTACATCCTGTGAATTGATAAATGTATGTTTATAGCATTTTGTTTTTGAAATGCTGCATAGGCCTAAAGATAATTTTACCCACAGGTAAAATCTCTAATTATTTTAACTGTATTTAATTGAATTAGTGAGAAATATGCTGTACATTATGATTGGATTCTAGGAAAATGACTTGCTTTTATAGCTCAAGACATATTAATCTAAGCTGGAGTTCTTATGCTGTTCATGTAGCCTACTTCGATCCACCATCGCTGTCCTCCCTTTTCTTTCTTTTATAGCCTCTCATCTAAGCAATGTTCTGTTTCTGTTTAGCAGCAAGCTGGTTTGCATCATATCTGCAGTATGTGCAAACAGCAAAGCATATGATTTCTGCCATAGGCACTTCAGGCTTACTGCAATTGGCATCATCCATGTTCAGGGTAATTTCTCTTCATTGATTTGCCTACAAGATACATTTGCTCCTGTGTGGTTCATGCCGCCTTCCTGAACAGCAATCAAAAAGTGGTTGCTTATTAAACACCCTCTTCTGTTTCCAATATTGCCATTAAAAACAGTTTGTTAAGATTTGCATAGGCAAGGACAGTATCTAGCAACAGAACAAATTAATGTGTCCATAGTTACTTGTTTAGTGCAGAACCAGAAAGATGACTCACTTTCAAGACTTCTTTACTCATTTCTTCATGCAGTTCAGACAAACCCATGCTGCCCCAAACCATGTTTGGACAGCAGGATGGGAATAATCAGCCTTTAGGAAATCCACTCTCTAATAAGCCAGGATGAGAAAGACTTCAGTCCAGTTTTGCAAGACTACACAGGAAAAGAGACGACATTCGTCTGTGAGAAACACCTGAAGGAGATTTTTGGGAGAGGTTCCTCTCTAATCCTGAACTTCACAGGCGGATATTTCTTTCATTTCGCTTCCCCGCTCTTTCTCTTGACACTGTACATCTAAAGGGAGGGCTGATTGGGAGGACACGCCATTTTTAAATCTTTCCTTTGTGCTATTTGTTATTATGCTTTAGGGCTGTGATGGCGAACCTATGGCACGGGTGCCAAAGGTGCCACTCGGAGCCCTTTCTGTGGGCACTCAACATCGCCCCTTCATAACCACCTGTCTACAGGTTCAATTACTGTATTGGCACTTTGCAAAAAAATTAGTTGGTTTTGAATTGCAGTTTGGGCACTCGGTCTCTAAAAGGTTCGCCATCACTGCTTTAGGGTTTTACCCTCTCTGTTCACAAGAAAGCTTCTTGGCGCAGTGGTTAAATGCCTGTACTGCAGCTAAAACTGCTCACGATCTGGGGTTCAATCCCAGATAGCAGGCTCAAGTTTGACTCAGCCTTCCATCCTTCTGAGGTCGGTAAAATGAGTACCCAGCTTGCTGGGGGGGGCAATGTGTAGCCTGCATACTGTAATTAAACTGTAAACTGCCCAGAGACTACTTGAGGTGGTATGGGGCGGTATACAAGCAGAACATGGCTTTTCATGCCATGTCTCTTATGCTACCCATTATCCTCAAGTTATTCTCCTCCTGGAACCCAGGAATCTTTTAGTCTCTGCTTCTGTCACTCAGAAAATACCTCAGAATGAACAACATCCTTTGGCGTTACCTTCGAATCATAGGTAGAATTTTTTTTAAGGACAACAGGAAAATTTCCTTACCCCATCAGCTGACTGGATGTAAAAGGACAATGGGCTGTTTCAGAGACTCCTTTTTCCACTGTCCTTTGTTCAGTGCTTACCATCTTCTCTGCAAACCATTGCACTCTTTCTCAGTTGCTGAGGCTGTATTGAAAATGACCATTTCTCTCTAGCCCTCCATCTTTCCAAACCAGAAAGAGGAGGAAAACCAGATTTTGTAGGGACCGAGCCTTTTGTTTGTCCTCAGATGCAGTGTTCTGATTAACAAAGGTAAAAAGAGGTAAAACAGAGGGAGGTTTATGGGAGTTACTGTTCAATACATCCAGAAGGGAGCAAGTTTGAGAAGGTCGGCTTATCTGCTGAGACATGTGATAGTGTTCTTGACATACCGACCTAACTGCGTCACAAATTGGTAGCTGCCGAAAGTTGTTGAGAGCCATTGCGTTTGGGGAAGGGGAAGTCCACAGTGTGATAAGGTCTTCATTAGGATCCACCAGTCTTTCTGAGAACAGTCGGTCACCAGAGTGAAACCTTGAGGAGCAGGTCTGAACATGGACCAAAAGCTGGTAGGCACCTAAGTTCTCTTGTTGTTGAGTCCTTTTCTGAGAGGACAGGTGGGCATCTTTAGGAATCTTTAGGATATGTCTTTGCTTAAAAGTGCTGCATTCAATGATATATACTGTATTTTTCCATGTATAAGACTATTTCCTCCCTAAATTTGTTAGACTAAAAATTGAGTGTTGTTTTTATACATGGAAGTAAGCTGAGGAGAGAACTGTGCAGTTGTGAAACTGCTGATAACTTGTCTCTGCAAGCAGTTGTTTTATACATGGCAACATCTTACAGATGGAAAAATATGGTATTTATTTATTTGAAATATATATTTACCCCACCTCTCTCCTTGGAAAGGACCCAAGACAACTTATAACATTGAAGGACAATATACAAAGTTGGAGACAACAAGTATACAACAGTTGCCAAGAAACATTAAAGACAATATTCAAAGCAAAGAACAATGAGTGTGAAGACCCATCTTATATAATTAAAAAGGCAATATTAAAGCTAAGAACTTTAAGCAAATAAATATAAAGAAAGAAAATATCACTCTGAGAGATGGAACACTAGTAAAGCCACTTCCCAGAGAAGTAACTGTGCTGGTCTGTCTCAGCGTGTTAGCAAAATGGAGGGGCAAAATAATGTGGGGTTTTATTTAATATGAGTTTTGTGGATAAAATCCACTTCCTCAGACACAGGAATGCATATACATTCACCTGTATGTTCATACATATCCCCAGAATACAGGTGATAGAAAAAGCTGGCAGTGCTTGCTTAACATTGGAATGGTACTATCAAGCTGTTAGTTACTTCATTTACCAGATCCTGGCCAGGGTCACAGATGTAGGCCAGGTGGACTTGGCTGTCACAAGGAAGCTAAGAAATGTTTCCGGGCAGAGGTCAGAGTCTGTCAAGAGAACCAACTGGTATCTTATGTTGTGCGCTGGTATCTTATGTTATGTATCTTATACCCATAAGATATTATATAAAGCTGGGTTACTAATATATGTTATGCACTGAGAAGCCTTGATCTCTTTTGAGGCCCTTAGAAATGTACTGGATTTTTTAAATGCAACCATTGTCTTCAGTCTCCCTTTCAAGTCTCCCTTCCTAATTATTTTTCCCCTACAGAAGCCATTTTGAGACCCATAATAGATTGTCCTAGGAGGACATTGGTTTCTTTCTTTGTTTTGTCATCCCTTATGCCAGATCCCTGCCTATTTGGAGGTTGAAAGGTTCTGGCATTGGTTTCTTATTCTGTTTTGTCATCCATTATGCCAGATTTCTGCACATTTATTCTTTTGTGCATAAATTGTCTTACTTTTACTTTTGTGCATAAATTGTTTTACTTGTTGTATATAGAAAGAAGAGGGGAAATGCTGACAGAGAATGGCATAAATCATATTAAGAGACAAAGAAGTAAATAGACCCTGATGTTGTAACTAACTTTTTGAGACCTTTAATGGTATGTCCAATGTAGGTATGGAGGCACAGCTGACGTCTAGGTTTGTGACAGGATCTTGTTCCTGTCTCTGTCTCTAGGACACTGGTGGCGAACCTTTGGCACTCCAGATATTTTGGACCACAACTCCCAGAATTCCAAGCCTAGATTGCCAATGACAAAGGACTTTGGGAGTTGTGGTCCAAAACATCTGGAGTGCCAAAGATTTGCCATCACTGCTCTAGGCTGTATTGCCCAGAGTGGAGTGGAGTGGAGTGTCTGTAAGCAATGGGGCAGCTGCACACAGCCTTGGAAAGTGTTGTCCAGAATGGGATGTAGGTCACTGATGATATATCCCAGTAGTCTCAATGAAGAGCAGTAGGCGACTGCTATCTCTCTATCAGGTCTGCTTTACAGCTGGTTGTTCCTGAGGACCTGTCAGTTTGCTTGTTCACCATGTTGGCTAGATGCTGTCATTTAAGAAATGATGCTGAAATGTATTGTATCATCAATTACCTGCAACCTGAAAGAAAATGGATAGTCTTTAAAATAGTCCATAATGTTGACTTGCATGACTTGCAAAGCCTCGTAAGTTAGTGGTCAGGCTTCTAGACTAGAAATGTAGAACCTAGAAACTGGTTTCATATTTGCAGGCCCAGTGGGTGACCGAGAGCTAATTACCCTCTCCTAGACTAATCGGTCTTACCAAGTTGTTGTATCTAGGGGGAATTTGGCAGGTCCAGGGTCAACATTCTGCTCCTGGAGTTCTTTAGAGACCCTGTTGAAAATAATGAAATTTGAAGGAAAATCATTTCTGCTGTTTGAAAATGGGTATCTTCAGAGGACATGGTGACCCACTTTAAAGGTGAATTGACCTCCCACAGGCTTCCAGTATTTGGCATATATTTTGCTGGAGGGGATTTGACAAAAAGGGAGGAGTTTAAAAACCTAGGGACTGCATTTTGTCCACTCCTGTGGCACAATAAAAATGGGAAGAGTATGTGCATCTGTTTACTTGTTAGAGAACATGTAGGTTATAGGTTTAACAAATAAATACTGTATAAATAAATCTCATTTCATCACCAACTCATACCTGGGGTTGGAAATGAAGGCTTTTAAGCTGAGCTAACAGTATATCTTTTTATTCTTGATTGCTAGGTTGCAAGTTGCTTATTTCTGTCTTAAGCAGGTCCACCTGTGCTTTTAATTAGTGTGTGTGTGTGTGTGTGTGTGTGTGTGTGTGTGTGTGTGTGTGTGTGTGTGTGTGTGTGTGTGTGTGTAAAAATTTCTGATTTCTTCAGTTTTCCATTATGCACAGTGAAGTAGGTCATGTTTAGCCATTGAGAGTTAATTGCTTTCAAAGGGAATCAGCAAAGAGAGGAAAGTGGATCATCTTCGAACTGCCTCCTTGTGACACCCGCCCTACTTAAAACCATTCAAGAAGCCTTCTCAACAATTCACTGCTGGCCAAAGGAACACTGGTATGACTGCAGCAGGCAGAATAATCTGACGTCCCTGTTCTGTTGTGTTTCGGCTACTTGTGAAATATTAATATTGAAAGAGCTTGCGTCTGAACCCACTTTTCTCAAAAGTCGGTCAGCCAGAATGGAGATGCCATCAGGTAGGATAGCACATGCTTCACTTAACAGGGAGACAAGCCCATTGGTGTACTTTCTGAAATGATTTATTTTAAAGGGATTTATACATGGTTCAACTGAGCTGTGAAAACCTAATATTGTTACCTTGAGATGTGGTTTGCATCCAAGAGAATACATAATGGAAAAGCACCCTGAAATATCTTGTGGATTTGAAGGAGGATAGTTGACTTAACTTATTGCAGCGAAAAAGAACAAAATATTGTGGCACCTTGGAAACTTAACCTGCTGTTTATGGCACGGACACAAACTTTCATGGGCTACATGAGCTCTAGTCCACAAAAGGTTATGGAATATTCAGTGTTTCGTGAGAATCTTCATTGTTTTTAGACCTTCTTGACTCCCAAGTCTTTTAGACCTGCAATATTTCTTTTCTTTTTATGCATTTACATTAGTTACAACAACAACAACAACAACAACAACTACTACTACTACTACTACTACTACTACTACTACTACTACTACTACTACTACTACTATGGAAAATTGAACTCCCAATTGTGGCACCTCAGCGAGAGTCTTAAGCCAGTGAGCTATCCAGCAGGCCTTATACTGAGACTATTTGGTTTTTTTTTTTAAATATGCATTTTGTTATTGTTCTTCAAATAAATTTAAACTGCTGTTAATAGTCTTCTGCCTAAGATTAGGGAAACAAACAAGCAGTATTATTGGTTGCAGAGATTGTGGAAGCTCTTTTGTTATAAATAGGGAGACTAGTCATCTATGCAGTACCACACTTCAGACAACTATGTCCAGCAAATGGCCTCCTCTAGGTTAAAGGAAGCTGTAACGAGAGTAGGTCCACTTGGTTCATTGAAACGTATGGAGGAGCTGACTTCATAGATGGTATGAAGATGCCGCCAGGGCTGTTGACCGGATTCGCCTCCAAACGTCTTCTTCGGTGCGGAGCCCGTACCTCACCATGGTTCACGGATGATCTGCAGGCAATGAAGCAAGAATGAAGAAGACTTGAGAGCAGATGGAGGAAGGACCAGTCAGAGATAATTGGGCTGCAGTTTGTTCCCTGAATAAGCGCTTCATTCGTGCAATCAGGGAGGCCAAAAGATCTTATACCTCCTTGAGAATTGATGCGGCCTTGAACTGCCAGGCAGAATTGTTCCGGGTGGCCAGGACCTCACAACTCCTGGTCAGCCTGGGCCTCCTCCTGGTGATTTCACCAGTGAGTCTCTTGGAGCTTTTTTAGATCAAAAATTGAGGCCATCCAAACCGGTTTGGATTCCGGTTGCGCTGACCTGTCCCTGAGTACCTCAAGCACTGCAACCCCACGGTCTTCTCAACTGGTTAGGTTTGAGCCTATGTTGTCAGCAGAGGCCTCCCAGGCACTGGCTTATTGCAGGCCGGCGGCTTCTCCTTTCAACCCTTGCCCATCCTGGGTTATTAAAATTGCCGGAGGGAGCATGCCAGAGTGGGCTTGTGACATTGGTACCACATCCTTCAAAGAAGGGATTTTACCCTCTTGTCTGAAGGAGACAGCAGTGAAGCCCACTTTAAAGAAACCTGGCCTGGCTTCACACGATTTGTCCAACTATCGTCCAATATCCAATGTTCCTTTTTTTGGGCAAGGTGATCGAAAGGGTTGTCGCCAAGTGGCTCCAGTCGTTCCTGGAAGAGGATGGATCCAAACCTTTCCCACCCACCCACCCTAGCACCGATCAGCTGGCAGGAGGAGGTTGGGGAGGGGAAAATGTTTTTTTAAAAAAGCTCTGGGCTTTTAAAAAAAACTTTTCCCCTCCCCCAAGCCCCACAGGCCAGCTGATCGGTGCTGGGGTGGGAGGAAAAACCATTTCCCCCACCCTAGCGCCAATCAGCTGACAGGTGGGACTTGGGGGGAAAATGTTTTTTCCATCCTCCAAGCCCCGCCTGCCAGCGTATCAGTGCTGGAGTGGGGGGAACCTCCCCCCCACCCTAGTGCTGATCAGCTGGCGCATGCGGGGATTGGGGGAGAGAAGTTTTTTTTTAAGACCAAAGCTTTTAAAAAAATCTTTTTCCCTCCCCCAAGCCCACATGCAGCTTACAGATGGAAGAAAATGGCTTGTTTCAACAAAAACAGCAACACCACCATTTTGTTTAGTCTGTAATGAAATGCTGCTTCCTCATTTTGTTTTATTTTGTTTCAATTCATTACGTAACGACACAACGAAACAGCATTTCGTTTTTCATTTTGTGTCCATCCCTAATAAATACATACATACATACATACATACATACATACATACATACATACATACATACATACATACATACATACATACATACATACATACATACACACAATGACAGTCAGAATACCTTCATAAAGAAAAGCCAGAAATCTCAAGCTTGCCACCTAGTGTTAACTATCTGTTGATTCCTGCTCCCACCGCCGAATGCAAGGAAAACAGTATGTATAAATAACGCTTGAGATATAAATCAGTGCTTATGATCCAGACAACTATGAAACTAGTCCTTTGAACCCAAAGGAGATTTCAGGTGGCTTTTCCTCCAGTAGGTCCCCTTTTCCATCAGTGCCACATGGTACACCACTTTTTAAATGGCGGGTCATTTCAAAGGCAGCATGCAACGTGATACGAGGTGTGGCTTTTCGAGATGGAAAGTAATGCATTGTACTGTGAGCCTCTTTCCTGAGCCTCAGTCCCGGTGGGGATCCTAGCATTTATTATATAGAATATTTCATTCAGCTCACATATACTGGTAATTAGTCCAAAAATGCTGACATGATTGCCTCACTACCACCTTTCTTCCTTAAATGGAAAACATTTCAATATGTTTGCTTTTGTTTTAATTGGTCTTGTGCTACCACCACCACCCTGCTTCGGTTGCAGTTTTTGGCTTTTGTGAGATCACTGTAGCAACAAGGAACTTGTTCTGAACTACAAGCAGAAAATGGCTGGATTCAGACAACTGCATCCTACCTTACTAGTAAAAGTAAAGGTTCCTCCTGCACATGCATGCTAGTCGTGTCCGACTCTTCGGGCGGTGCTCATCTCCGTATACAAGCTGAAGAGCCAGTGTTGTGCAAGTCCATGGCCACGTGGCCAGTATGGCTGCAAGGAAACACTGTTTTACCTTCCCACTATTTTTACGGTGGTACCTATTTATCTACTTGCATTTACATGCTTTCGAACTGCTAGGTTGGCAGGAGCTGGGGTTATCAGCGGGAGCTTGCTCCGCTGAGTGGCACCCAGGATTCGAACCGCCGATCTGCTGACTTTGTAGCCAACAGTTTTCGGAGCCTTAGTCTGCTGAACCACCACGCCCCTTACTAACCAGAGGTATAAAGAAGCATATGATGGCTCTTCCCTCCTCCTGTTTTGCAAGCTGTGCTTTAATGAGGAGTCACTGTTTAATCTTAGTTTCAGGCTTTAGTGAACTGGGAAGTGGTGCTTGCCCGGTTCTGAACAGACCCAAGAGCCTAAACTGATCTTTTTCTGACCTGGGCTTGTCCTAAGGTGACAAACCTAGCTTCCTATCTTTGGATGAAATGTGCTTACTTAGAGTTTAAGCATGGCACAAAGGAAGGAGCAAAGGAATTCTGTACATGGACAAAAGATCAATCATAAAATGGGTTATTAAGAGTATGCATTCAGATTTGACCCAATGACTTCTATGGCATTGAAGTGAACTAGGTTTTTTTCATGATACAGTTATTCTCGAAGTGCTGGTGTGTGCATGTTTGTGCTTCTAAGTGCTGTAAATTATTTAATTAGGTCATCAAGTGTTCTATATTTTATATATTCAGAAAGATTTTTTTCTAGGTTTGCTACTCCGGCAAGATTACCTTGCAGAAGAATTGAAGGGGAGAAAATCTGCTTTAAGCTTGAGAGAAATACAGTCAGTCAAAAGTATTTGGGCATTCATAGCTAAACTGGATGATACTAGCTGGATGTTAAGAATGTCTTGGATCGAAAGGGTAGTAAGCAAAGAAATAAGAAGATGCCTGAAAAAAGACAAAAAAATTGTAAAACACAGAAAATGCAGAAAGCTAAAACACTTGGAGCATGTGATAAAAAATTAGAAGAATATTCAGTACTGAACATTCAAGACAAAATGAGCAGGAAACAAAATGCAGGAGAGGAATATATTGGCCAAAGTTATGTTGTTTAATGTAACATAATTCGTAACATTTGGTCTGTTCCTTGTCAGGATGTCCACAGGATGTGGTGATGGCATCTGGCCTGGATGCCTTCAAAAGGGGATTGGGCAGATTTCTGGAGGAAAAGTCCATCACAGGTTACAAGCCATGATGGAGATGTGTCATCTCCAGTCTTAAAACCAGAGTACTTCAAGGGCCAGATGCAGTGGAGTGGTATCAGGAGACAGATATGTAGTCCTGTGCGCTCCCAGACGCATTTGACGGGGCCACTGTGAGATACAAGAAGCTGGACTAGATGGGCCTTTGGCCTGATCCAGCACAGCTCTACTTATGTTCTTACGTTCTTATGTTAAGCAGCCATCAAAGTGTCACTGCTATAATGGTTGATTATTGGCCGAAGAACCTGGGAGACTGAGAGGCAGTGAACAGTGTTATATAGAAAGGTCACATCCAGCCAGTCAGTATAGCCATGATAACATCAAGTATCTAGTAGGGAAAGAAGAAGAACAAAGAGAAGGAGGATGGCACAAGGCCTTTGGCACAGTTGAACATGGACCCACGTTTCACTTTTGTTCCTGGCAGTTTCTCCTTGGGTCCTGTGAACTTTAATCCGGCTACGTGCAAAGTTCAGGACACTGCACGTTAAGAACGATGGCAATAAACTGAAACAAGTTCAGAGACGGACAACAAGGCTGATCGGGGGACTAGAGACCAAGCCCTAAGAGGAAAGACTGGGCATGTTTAGCCTTGAGAAGAGACGACTGAGGGGAGAGATGCTAGCGCTCCTCAGATAATTGAAAATTAGGCAGGTAGAGGAGGAGGGGCAGGATCGGTTCTTGATTGTTTCAGAGTGCAAGGCATGTAATAATGGGCTCCAGTTACAGGAAGCCAGATTTCAGATTAATATCAGAAAAAATGTCTTAATTGTCAGAGCAGTATAACAATGGTGGTGGTGGATCAAGGGGCGTGGTGGCTCAGTGGACTAAGGCTCCGAAAACTGTTGACTTCAAAGTCAGCAGCTTGGCTGTTCGAATCCCGGGTGCCACGCAGTGGTGCGAGCTCCCGATGTTCACCCCAGCTGCTGCCAACCTAGCAGTTCGAAATCATGTAAAATGCAAGTAGATACTGTAAATAGGTACCGCCGTAAAAGGCGGGAAGGTAAAAACAGTGTTTCCTTGCAGCCATGCCGGCCACATGGCCATGGACTTGCACAACACTGGCTCTTTGGCTTGAATACGGAGATGACCACTGCCCCTAGAGTCGGACAGGACTAGCACGCATGGGGGGGGAACCTTTACCTTTACCATAACAATGGAACCAGTGACCTCTGGAGGTGATGAGAAGAACTCCAACACTGGAGGCATTCATTCAAGGGATAAGTAGACGACCCTCTGTCAGGTATCTTTGATTTGCATTCTTGCACTAAACAGGACGATCTTACAGGCCCCTTCCGAGTCCATGTGTTATTCTATGACTACTACTGCTACTACACAATTTGTTACTACCCATTGTTGGTTTCAGAATAATTTGCTCAAAGGAGATCCCAAAGGAGACAGAAATAGCTGCAATCAGCAAGAGATATTTCCCATTTCTGAAGCAGCTCTTAATGGTACGAAACTATACTAACAGAAGGCTGAAATAAGAGAATTTGTGTATTTGAAAGGCAGCATCTGCCTACATAGCAAAGAATGTGTCAAAGCCTATGGAAATTTATCTTTCAGTACCTGTGGATGTATTATGTGCTCAACACTGCTCAGCTGCTACCCGAATAATGTTCTGTTTTATTTTATCTTTCACCTTCTGTCAGGTTTTTTGAAAGACAAAATGCCTTTAGTAAAACACCAGGGAAGGACTTTACAAGGACTCCCCGTAGGTGTGTGTCTTTTGTTTATGCCTGTCTAAGTAGGAAATTATGTTACAAGTTGCCTGTGACACCTGAGAAGTTAGGCTTTAATCTTTTACCGTTATTGCCATCTAGTGGGCAGGTGGGGAAGTGGCAATCACACACACAACCTTCTTGAGCTGCAGTGGAATCCCATTTCTAGAAGCCAAACCTTGGAATTCAGCTTCATATTTCTACTCCAGCACAGTTTTTTGCATATTCTGCTTCTTCAGCATCAGCCTTTGCCTAGGGAGTTTGTGAGGCCTGGATGAGACAGCAGGAGGTACACCATGGCAATTACACATCCATTTGGAATGCAGTTACAAGCAACTACAGGCTCTTTACTAATGACAACATACAACTTTATGCCATTCCACTTCCCATTGCGGCCTTGCAGGTGCCCTAAAACCTGTTCTGGAAACCTGGAGACACTTTGGAGCATGTTACTGGAAAGAAAGAAAATCCCGGTCCTCCTGCAAGTATGGTATAGGTCAGGAGTGGCGACCCTTGGCACTCCAGATGTTTTGGACTACAACTCCCATAATTCCAAGCCTATACTGCCAATGACAAGGGACTGTGGGAGTTGTGGTCCAAGACATCTGGGGTGCCGAAGGTTTGCCACCACTGGTATAGGTTCTAGCACTGGCCAATAGAGATGGGGACAAATTTAAAACAAATCAGCAAATTCCCTGCTAGGTGTCCCGTGGCGCAGTGGTTAAATGCCTGTACTGCAGGTAAAACTGTGCTCACAACCTGGGGTTCAATCCCAGGCAGCAGGCTCATGGTTGACTCAGCCTTCCATGTCACATCATACATTTCATGTAAAGTTTTATGTAATAGGAAAACAGACATGGGAATGGATAAAAATCAATATAATACTATGACTTCTCAACAGTTCTAGCTAGGTAAGCTATTTTGTGTGAGTCCGTGCAATTAGTATATTGGCTAGAATGAAGGACTAGGAGTTGGAAGATCTGGGTTCAAATTCACAACTGGCCATGGAAACTTGCTGGTAGGTAACAATAGTAAAACTGTTCCTAACATTTCTTACATATATTGAAAATCCAATAAGGGTAATCATAAGTCATAGTCAAGTTGATAGCACTTCATGCATTTAAAGAACAGCTGGATACCGTAAATAGCATTTATATGGTAATATTAACTGAATCTCTCTCTTTTATTATAGAGTAATTATTTGGTGTTCATGGCGGAACTCTTTTGGTGGTTTGAAGTAGTCAAGCCTTCATTTGTCCAGCCTCGAGTTGTAGTTCATCCTCCAGGTAATTTGTTTTTGTTGTTTCATGTTGTGTTCAACTCTGTGGGTTCCATTGTGAATAAAATAATTATGACTCATTGGTCAGCTGATGTTCCCTCTAACTTTAGGCCCCACTGTGGAGAGCCTCACCTGTGCATGTGGGCAGGGGAGTGGGGTTCCAGCCAAAAGCAGAACTAAATGGGAGCCAAATCCAGCTGCCAAAGAGCGCAGCCTCAATGGAGCCCTGTATGCATGTCCACAGAGCTTAGAGAGAACATTGGCCACTGGGTTTTTGAAAAAATATGGACCATTTTTGAACTGCTGAAAACGTACAGGCTGGACTTACTGGCACACAAGTGAATGACTTCTTAATCCTCACTTCTGCAGTGTGAATAGCTATTCACACTATTCCACTATGGGAGGACCATGCTTTGTGGTAAAGCACATGTGTTAATCAGAAGGTCACTGATTTAGGCCCAGGATGGATGATGGATGGATGGATGGATGGATGAGGTAGTGATAGATGGATGAGGTAGTAAGCCAAGTGAAAGTCCTCTGTATAAGTCTCTGGAGATCAGTTGTGATTCAATACTGGGTTGGTATAGTAGAAGGAGTTCCCTTGTCCCCCTTAAGCCTGTCTCAGCTCATGCAGGAATGTGAACTAGGAAGGCAGATCCTTATTTGTCTCATTCTGCCAGGCAAGGACAAAAACATTACAATATTTGTCCCCCCAAAAGTGAGGATGATTATGACTTTCCTGGATCTTTCAGCAGAATTCTTTTATCATCAGGAATGATATTCTGCACAAAAATGTCCCCAGTTTTGTGCTTAGTCGCCTAGATCTTGTGGGAAATTGCACAATTTGCAAATTGACAAATTGTGCAAATGAGGATACTTGCTGCTTTGTTTAATAATTTGAAGATTCTATATTTATTGTAATCAGCTAAGTCTTCTAAGAGTTATGTGTTTGGGTGTATGCTGCTTTTCAGTGGAAGGGACAATAGCAACATTTTATGCAAATCACAGATCTCAAAGGGAGGAGGAATGGTTTGCCTCATGGGTGGAAATGTGGAATCTTCTAATGCAAAATGCAGACAAGCAAGTGTTCTTTCTGTCCAACTAGCTTCACCTGTTGACACTGAAAAGTCCTTGGTTTGGAAGTTTTGTTAGTTTGGTTTTGGTTTTCACAGGCCACTTTATTCTGCCATTTTGCTAAGAGGAATAGTATCTGAGATAGCTAATAAGAAGGAGCCCCGTGGCGCAGTGTTTAAACTACAGTACCACAGCCAAGTCCTGATCTCAATCCTGGGCTCAGGTAACCACCTAAAGGTTGACACAGCCTTTCATCCTTCTGAAGTCAGTAAAATGACTACCCAGCTTGCTGTGAGGAGGAGCAATGTGTAGCCTGTATGATTTAGTTAAAAACCGTAAACCACCTAGAGAGTGATAAGTGCTGTGGGATGATATATAAGGAGAACACTTTGCTTTTGCTTGAATAAGATTCAGACCACCACCACCACCCCAAAAAAGCACTAGTACTCCAGTACTTAAAACAACTCAACATTAAAACACCAGTGTAACAAGGCAGGACAATTAAAACATCATAGCCTGATTAAATTGACAATGTCAGCAAAAAGCCTGCCTGCATAAGATCATATTTCTCTGACGGCAGAAATGGAAAAAGAGACGAAGGCAGAGGAACCTCCTGCAGAGAAGAGTTACCTGACTGAGTTATAGCAAGATCACAAGTTCTCCCAAGTGTGTTGGCTAACCCTGAATCCACCTGTGTTGGAAACTAGAACACCTCACCATTAGATAATAACATGTGGACAGGATGATACGGGAAGGGGAAAGTCGTTGGCTTATTTATTTGGTAGGGGCTTTTAAAGTAATCGTGAGAGAAATAGTTACAGCTTTATATGTAATGACCAGCACTTGGGATTGTCCCTAGAAATAAATTGATAACCATTACTAATGTTCTAAAAGCAGTAGCTATGTTCATATAGGCCTGTTCTTGTGCATACACTGGCTGATGCATTCTGGAGCATGTATCTTGTGTCTTGTGCTTGTATCTTGACTTCTATTTTTACAGACGTCATAAATATTTTAATTGTCCTTCCCCCCTCCCTTAGCGGAACCTCCAAATGAACCATCCTCTCTTCTTGCTGCAAATGCCAGTAGAAGAAACTACCCTGATGTTTCTACAGGTTCTGACCTGACACCTAGGTAATCATCTGCTTTTAGAAAATACTCACAATATAAGACATCACTTAACAGAACACATTTTTATATTTTCTCACTTGGGCTTTTTTGTTTTGTTTTGTTTTGTTTTGTTTTCGCCAAGAGAGCAAGACTTCACTGTTATTTCTAAATATGCCAAGTTTTCCTATGTATTAATAGCTGAGAAACACTTATATTAATACCACTTTACTAATTCCCCCTCCCCCAAACTGGCTGACCTCTGATGCTTTGGGGAAGGAACCCAGCATGTGATTCATCAAGTCAAGGAACCCACCAGTATCTAAGAAAGCCTTAATATGTGTGCATGTTTTCCAGGGAACATTAGATTGAGATGGATGTTCATCTGGGGCTTGTCTCTTTCTGATCCACTCGTCAATTCATCCTTGATAAATAAACAAGCCTCAGATGCTCTAGGTACTTTATCTGAAAACTGAGGAACAAGGAAAACAAGAAAAGATAGGAAAGGCACAATTCAGATTTTCACAGTCTACCCAAGATGCACCATTTGGAACTAGATGTAAAATTGTAGATCAGCCAGACAGGCTAATTACATATGGACCCCATGAGCCTGACCCACTGCAGTGGTACCTCTACTTACAAGATTCATCCATTCCAAATGCATGCTCACAAGTCGAACAACTCGTAAGTAGAGCAGCCATATCAAAAAATAAAAATAAATAAAATTTAAAGAAATTTAAGTAGAGCAGTCTGCATCTAAAATTTGTAAGGCAGCAGTTAAAACACCAACGGTTTTCCGCTCTTACGTCAAATTGCTTCTAAGTAGAGGTACCACTGTATTTTAGTTCAGTTTTATATACAGTGAATGTGATGCCTTGAATTACAAAATTAATCCATTCCAACGGATCTTTCGAAATTCAAGATTTTTGTAATTCAAAACACGGTTTCCTATAGGAATGCATTGAAAACTGATTAATCTGTTCCGAAGGGATCCGTTCCAATGGGAATGGAATACAATAGGCTTTCAATGCATTCCTATGGGAAGCCTGCCCCTGATGTGCTGGGGCGGGCAGGCTTCCTGTATCAATGCCTTGAATAACTATTAATTAATGTTTTTCATTATTCAAAATAACCCCGCCTTTCTTTCATAATTGGGAATTTCTCTATACTGGCAGCTTTCCTTTCACAATTCAGGTTTCTTGTTCAAGTCATTCCTATTTCAAGGCATTACTGTACACAGGTACAAATCTACACATTTAGATCATGGAGTCTAAGTGTCCACTTTAGATGTAATGCTTCTAAATTTTAAGGTTTTAGATTTTGCTTTTGGCATTTTATGTTCTATTTAATGTTTATTGTTCTCTGTAGTTTGTTTTAAATGTTTGTGAACTGCCCAAAATAGTGCTTTGGCATTAATGAGGTAGCATATACATTAAACAAAAAACAAAAAACCAAATATTAAATAGTTTGAAGCTAGAAATTTCTGCAGTCACCCGGAATCTAGTAACAGAGTAATAGGAAAACTACTGTAATGAATGTTAACTGTTTTAAGTTTTAATATTTCAAATTACAGTGAAAAGATTGTTGCTCCTTTAAAAACACTGTTCGTAACCATTCTTTGTTCTTTTTCACTTTGGCCCTCAGGCAGCACCTATATTTGCTTGTGTTATTAATAAAGCCTCGTGGAGTTCAGCATCTTGTTAAAAATCTGACATTCTATTCAGTAGGAAGTCAATTAGCCTTTATACACCTCTGGTTGATGGTACTGCTCATATCTTTGTCTGGTATACAAGGGGCAATGTACAACATACCATGCCTGTACGAGAGCATTCAATCAGCAGATGCCCACTCTATTACCATAATAAATATTCATGCATTCATTAACAGGATGAGAAAGCTAGCTGGTATTCTGAAAATATAAAACAGGACTTTGCTGCCCTTTGTGATCTGATCTCCCCATGCGGACTGCACATACAATGTATGAGAACACAATTAGCCCTGAACATATTTGCATCTTTGTAGCTGGAAATCAAGTGTTATTGAAAATATAGATATATAAATACTGTTATATAATGAACTGTCTTGCTTACTCTAGAAAAGGTTTAAAAATATCAAAGTATAAATAGATGACGTTTTCAGCAATTTTTGATAATATAATACAGCTTGATAGTTGCCCAGGCAAGTGATGTATTACTGAAAGATTGTATTCAATTGGTTGACTGAATGAAAGGCACAAATACGGTATATAAAGTGTTGTGCCAGTAGTAGAGGTATTACTGGATGGTTTTGCACACAGGATTTCAGTTGAAATCCGAAATTAGAAACTGTGAAAAATAATTGGAATTACCGTATACTGATTCATCAATCAGTGCTTTGTGGCCTAATTACAACACTGAGATAAGTTGTGTTGCACAACAGAAGGCCCAATGGATCAGTGGGGAATTTGGTGAGCCAACTGCTCCATGCGCTCCATTGATTCAAATGGGCCTTGTCTAGTTGCAACCTACTTCAACATAGTGAATTGCATTCCGAGTAGGCTCGTTGGAACCAGGAACATATGGAGGAGCTGACTCACCAAATCCCCACTGTTTCATGAGAATAAGACATATACTGTGTTAAGCAACAGGATTTCAACCTTTGTTTCCTAACTTCTTCATGTCTGGAAATTCTTTTATTTAACCAAGTAAAATTTACAGAGCTGCTTCTTGATTTTTCAGTGTAGAAAGTCCAGCTTTTCCACCATCGCACCAGATTTCTCCTGCTACTCACACTCATCAGCAGCCTTATTCATTTGCTCCAGGTAATAGCATAACACTGAAAAACTAGGCTTTCTGCATGTTATTTTATTGTTTCTTAGAATACCAGATTACATTCACACAGTGCAGTGTGTGCATTAGAAGTACTAGATTTAACTTGGTTTGTCTGTTTCCCACCCACTGATCAGCTATTATTATTATTATTATTATTATTATTATTATTATTATTATTATTATTATTATTATTATTATTATTATTATTATTATTATTATTATTATTATTCCTTGCCTCTAAAACACAAGTGTCATTTTTCCTCTACTACTGCCGTACATGTCCCTGGCTCTCAGAACAACACAGTGAGACTCCTTTATTTATTTATTTATTTTTGAAATTATATAAGGCAACCTATTTCCCCACAGGAACTCAGGACAGTTTACACAATACTATAATAAAAAGAAGAGATAAAACCAATAAAAACAATCAAACAGCGGTAATCAGGACAGCGAGCCAAAATAGGCAGGGCAGCAAAAAGCGAGGGGGGGGAGTGAAGTTACCCCTGGAGGTTTCCAAAGGCGTCTTTGAATAGCCATGTTTTTAAGGCTCTCTTAAAGGATGCCAGCGATGGAGCTTGCCACAACTCGCCCGGCAAGGCATTCCAAACGGACGGACCAACCACCGAGAAAGCCCGGTTACGAGTGGCTGTTTTACGGGCTTCCCTCGGCGTGGCAATCCGGAGTGAGAGGGCCTGGAAAGAACGGGTGGGTCGGGCCAGATCTGAACGTCGGGAGATACGCTCTGTCAGATAGACAGGGGCCAAGCCATGGAGGGTTTTGTAAACCAAAACCAACACCTTGAACCTTATTCGGGAGGCAACGGGCAACCAGTGCAGACGAACCAGGATGGGGGTGATATGATCGAATTTACGTGCACCAACCACCAACCTGGCCGCCGCGTTCTGGACCCGCTGCAATTGCCGAACAAGGTTCAAGGGGAGCCCCATGTAGAGAGCATTACAGTAATCCAACCTCGATATCACCACTCCTGTGATACATTATGTTGAAGGCCATAATTGACTCCAGATCAGCCATTGACTTTGAGGCTGAAGAAAGTTGTGAACCTGGTTCTCACAATCTAAATCGGACAGTGGCGTGAACAAGTTGAGTTTGGGCATATATTTTGGATTGCAGCTTCCAGAAGCCCACACTCAAGGGATTTGGGGAGTTGTAGTCCGAAAAAAGTAACTTTAAAAAAAAACCAAGCTGTGGAAAAGATCGGTCACAGTGTGGGGAAGCAAATTAATGTCACTTTCTGAGTTAGATGGGAAAGGTTTGTACATTTTTGTAATTTGTAAATGTCTGGACAAACAATAAACAGTCTTGACCCTTAAGAGTGATAGAAGCAAGCTATACAGCTACTTGTTTACCCATAGCCTTGATTTCTTCCTGTGGTCCATTTGTTTGTAATGCTAAAACATCTTTAAATAGTGGAGGATTACCTGAAAATGTATAATTCCCATAAAATATGGCTGGCAGAAGTACCTAGAATGGCTGTGTTGAGAGCTTAATTTAATCTAATGATACTTTAATTCGGCTTAGTCAAGATTTTACCTGAGTAATAGTTACAAATATGTAACTTTTTATTACTTTTCTGCACAGTCATTTGATATGTGATTAGTTTATGTAACCTGTTCTAATTCACATCAACAACAGAAGCATGTTCTTGATTTTGAAAGAATTTGATTTACTACCTTGGACTCAAATGTATTTTTTTTAAAAAAACGACCCAACAAAATCCTGAATAATTTATCTCTTATATTGCATTGTGTGTCAATTTCCAATAGGCAGCATTAGAAGATCTACATCTATGTCTTATATGGATGGATATGTGGGAACATGGCCAAAAGAAAAAAGGTAAGTCCTTTGTCAGTTGACACCATATTCCCTTAGTGCAACAATACAAACAATATAAATAATAATAATTTAACATTTCAAATAAAGGTAAGGTAAGGGCTTGGCTCCACTTGGCTTTGTTTGAAATGTCCTGAAACTTTAAATTGGCAAATGCTTGTGGGCTTGATCTCTTTGCTAAATGACCAGCTAGATAGGTAATGCTAATAATAATAATAATAATTTATTGTCATTGTGTATATACACTACATACACATACAATGAAATTCAGACACCCAGAAACCAGATTCAACACACACACACACACACACACACACACACACACACACACACACACACACACACACACACACACACACACAATATCCCGGAACACTCCCACACACATTAAAAAAACCTCAACACGCACACATAAAAAATCCCTGACCACTCAAGTCTGCAGTTTATAATTATGGCGTAAAAGAAAATGTGCTTCCATTCAATGATAAACATGTTGGCATAATTTCTGACATTTAAATATGAAAACAGAACAATAACATTAAATAATAATTTAAATAATACTAATATTAATAGTGCAGTATTAACACCCTGGAATATTTCCAGCATTATAATATGAAGAGAAGTCTGTTTTAAATACTTTATTGTTCCACCCCCTTTAGATCTTCAGCCCATGGCGTTTCGTTCGACATTTCCTTTGATAAAGAGGACAGCATCCGTGTGACACCTTCCAACAGGGGAATGACCCGATCCCTCAGTAATGAAGGGCTGGCACAAAAAGCTAGCCGTTTGCCAAGGCATGTTAAAAAGACCATGGTCTTCAAGCCTGTAAACGGCAAAGAGGAGAGCAAAGATATCGAAGAAGAAAAAGATGTGGAAATGTGCAGTGACCTAGAGGCCAACAGCAATCAAAGAAACGCAAACCAAATTAGCCCTTCCAGCCTACCCAATGGAGCCCTGCAGAACAGGCTGGTCACGGATGAGTTTGGGAATCAGATGGAGGCCCCGAGTGTTGAGCAGGCATTGCAGATTATCCACGACAATGAGAAATCTTCCAGCGTTACTCAGCCAGGGCAGTTTACAAATGGGTTTTTCCTTCACAACAAGGAGCTCAGTCTCCTGGACTCGAGCAGAAAGCCCACTCAGAGCAGTCCTGACATTCTGGCCGATACAAAAGGTGCCCTCAGTCCTGTGACTGACAATACCGAAGTGGATACCGGAATCCATGTCCCTTCAGACATCCCGGAGACGATGGATGAGGATTCTACCTTGAGGGATTATACGGTGAGTCTGGACTCAGATATGGAAGAGCCATCCCGATTTCTGCAGGATTGCGATGGCCGAGGGGTGAACCATAAGGAACAACCCAGTCCTTGTCCAAGCTCAGTTAGTGCCAAATCACAAGCGGGCAGCAGCGCATCGTCAAGTTCAGGAGTTAAAATGACCAGCTTTGCAGAGCAGAAGTTCAAGAAGCTGAATACGGATAGCCGAAGTAGTGGAAGCAGTTCTCAGAAAACTACCCCTGAAGGCTCTGAGCTAAACATTCCTCACATGGTTTCTTGGGCTCAGATTCCGGAGGAGTCCCCTCTCCCTCAGGGGAGAGACACGACCCACCTGCTTGCCTCTGAAATGGTGCAGCTGAAGATGAAGCTGGAAGAGAAGAGGCGAGCCATCGAGGCCCAGAAAAAGAAGGTGGAGGCCGCTTTCACTAAGCAGAGGCAAAAAATGGGAAGAACGGCCTTCCTCAACATTGTCAAGAAGAAAAGTGATGGAATTTCTCCACTAAGAGAAGAGGCAGCTGGCGCGGAGGATGAGAAGGTCTTCACCGACAGCAGTAGGCCAAAAGAAAAAGAAGCTCAGAAACCAGGAGAACAGCTAAGCAAAAACGTGGAAATGATCAGAGCAAATGCAGGAACACCTCCGGCTAAATGGCTGAAATCTCCAAACACTCCAGGGGATCCTGAAAAGCCATGTAATTTGATCAGTCCTTCTGAAGAAAACTTAAACGAAGGTGACATTTTGGAATATACAAAATCTATTGAGAAGCTCAACGCATCTCTTAATTTCCTTCAGCAAGAAATGCAGCGCCTCTCACTTCAGCAAGAGATGCTGATGCAGATGAGGGAGCAGCAAGCTTGGGTTATTTCACCACCTCAGCCTTCTCCTCAGAAGCAATTTCGAGAGCTTAAGTCTTGGATGAGGCCTGCAGGATCAGCTTCTCCGGTCACCCCATTTTCAGTGGAATCTCCTCGCCCTTCTCACCAGCCCCCTCAGTCATCATCGAGGAAGAATTCCTCGCTCCCCAGTAAAATACAAAGGACTCCTAGGCCAAATGAACTGAAAATAACACCTTTGAATCGCACTTTGACTGCCCCACGGTCTGTGGACAGTCTTCCTCGTTTGAGAAGATTTTCTCCAAGCCAGGTATCCATTCAGACGAGGTCCTTTGTTTGCTTTGGAGATGATGGCGAACCTAATCTTCTGAAGGAGCTCAAAATTGCAACGGAAGACGTTACTGATAAAGAAGTAGTGGGTGAAAAGGAAGAAGCAAAAAAAGAGGTAGTTGAACAAAAATCAGAGGAGGAACAGATCCGACCTGTGGAGTCCACGGTGTCTGAAGTACTATCACAGCCCATTACTGAGACTGTCTGCCTTACTCCAAGTGAAGAGCTGCTGAAGCCACCAGCATTGCCAGTGCCTGCACCAAAATCTGGTAGTCTCATAGAAGTTTCCCTCACAGATTTAAAGCCAGAGGAAAAATCAGAAGATTCTATTGAGAAATCAGAGGGCGAGAGTGATAAAGAACAACTGGAGGACGACCAAAAATTGTGCTGTGGATTCTTTTTCAAAGTAAGTCAGTACATGCATCATGACACGTTTCTACAGCAATACTGTGGTTTTTAAAAAAAAATCAATGACATCAGTCCAAAAAGCATAGTTGGTGTTAAACAATATTTTATCATTTGAAAGATTTAGGGCCTTTCAACAATTGGCAACATCTGTGATAAGACACTTTTTTTTTTCAAATTCATGTAGAGTTTTGTCCCTGAAATACTTAAATTTCCAGTTGTTGTGGGTCAGAATACATTGGCTGAAAATCTCATAGGAAATTGCAACTAGAATCAGTTTGTTGAATCAGTAGGGATTTGATGAGTCAACCCCTCTGTAAGTTTCAACTTACTATGAGATTTCAACCAATGCCTTATACTGACCTTAATAATTAATATTTTGAATTGTACTGCAGAATATGTTCACAACCCCCGATGAACAGTATCTCCCTGTTGTCTTTTTATCTTCATTTGTTTTATATATATATTTGGAGAATGCATCATGTTAGCCATTTACCACTGATTTGACTTCCTCTGCATATGAAGGTACTCTGTTCAGTGTAATTGTTTCTCCCTAATAGAGGAGACCCATTGAATCAATGGGACTGCCAATAATGATGATTTAACAAGTCTCACTCATTTTGTAGGTGTACTCTAATTGGAAATAATCTTGCTAAGACGAAAACAGATTTAAGAAACTCTCCTCTGCAATACGATAATTTTAAAGAGGGTACAGTACGAGAATGCTCTGTCCGCTGAGCAAACCTAAAACTATAGAAAAGAAGTTCGTTGTTCTGTCCCATATTTTAGCAAATTGGTATATCAGAACAATGTCATTTTAATAACAACTTGGTCTTCCATATTCTACTATATCCATGTGCCACCACCAACTCCCTGTTCCCTCTCTGTAGCTTTAAATCATCCTTTAAATGTTTTGACCCTAATTTTTTAAAACTTCACTGGCTACCCTGTGGATAAAATCTTCTACATTATAATATCATTTAACTTACTCTTTCTTAAATATTCAACTAGGATGATCAAAAGCCTGAAAATGATATGGCAGTGAAACGGGCAGCATTGCTGGAGAAGCGATTGAGAAGGGAAAGAGAAACTTTACTTCGAAAGCAGCAACTGGAAGCTGAGTTGGAAACGAAAAAAGAAGAAACAAAGTAAGTGGGCATGGTTGTCATTTTCACAGGCAGCCAATTTAAATTTGCCCTGGCTAAATCTGAACGGCTAAAACCTAGAATTGGTGCTTTTCTTTAAACCATTTCCCTAGCTTAAACTCCATAAATCAATTAAACTATTTCATTTGGCTGATGGGAAGGAAATAATAATAATAATAATAATAATAATAATAATAATAATAATAATAATAATAATAATAATAATAATAATAATAATAATAATAATAATAATAGGATGAGGATATTCAGATAAGCTCCTGAAAACAAATGTAGAGGGACAGGAAGAAATGTGATAGTTAACCACTGCACAATAATTTACAAGACTATCTGGCTGAGGAGATGTTTTGCTAAAGCAAGTTGTTAGTCCCAATGAGAGTAAACCCCATTAAAGAGTGGTATTCATATAACTGTTGATGTACTTAGAATCAGTGGGTCTACTGTCATTGGGATTAACAGTTGGATATAGATTTTGCAGTTAGATTAGAATTCAAATGCTTGTGCCCTAAATCTGGAGGAAGCCTTTAGATCAGTTTTGCTGAACCTATGGCATGGGTGCCAAAGGTGGCAACTCGGAGCCCTTTCTGTGGGCACCCGGCATCGCCCTTTCACAGCTGCCTGTATTCAGATTAAATTGCTGTTTTGGCACTTTGCAAAAAAATGTGTGGGTTTTGAATCACAGTTTGGGCACTCGGTCTCTAAAAGGTTCGCCATCACTGCTTTAGACAGAGTTCTCACGTAATAGGAAGCCAGGATGTCTCACTATTGGAACATGCTGCAGCTTCTTGGGCTGAGACATTCCCCTCGCCTTCCTCTTATGCTTCAGGAGGAGATGAGAAACACACAAATTCTAGGGTCTGATTTGCTTAAACTGCACTGATCAAGGATTTGAGGCCCCAATGAATGATTAGGATGAGCTGATGTGATCAGGATGCTCATTCTCTTTCCTTAGTAAAATTTTAACAGCCTGTGGTTAAAAAATATAAAGGTCCCTGATGTTTGACTGAAATCTACTTTTATATTATTTGACTGCAAATCTTGATGTTGTGTTGTTACAGTCGTTACAGACTCTTCGTGAATCCATATCCATGGAGTTTTCTTGGCAGGAATGCTGGAGTGGTTTGCCAGTTCCTACTCCAGGCACCTACAGCACCTGGTATTCCTTGGAGGTCTCCCATCCAAGTACTAACCAGGGTCGACCCTGCTTAGCTTCTGAAATCGGGTGAGATCGGATGTGCTTAGGGCATCTAGGTACCATAACGTAAATTTTCTTACCTAACTAAATCATATTGGCCAAAATCCTATTTCTTATACCCACCAGCCTAAGTTAAATGGGATAAAAATCATGGCAGGGACTTTTCACGAGTTTAGAAGTCAACACTCTTTAGTGATAGATTGATTTTGCATTATTAATGTTTTGAATTTGATTTTCTTCTGTATATTAAAATTTTCTAATAAAAATGCTTTAAACAGTAGAAGTCAACACTCTCGTTTTCCATCACATACCAAGTCACACAATTGATGTTTGATGAGAAAACACAAGCCTTGACTGCTTAACTAGTAGCAGTTCATGCCAGTGATTGATAGTGTTTGAATTATCCTGGTTGAGCGTAACAATAGGATTCTGGTCATAAAGCTTTCAAAATAAACCAGTTTTGAAAAATGTGACTAAGAAATCAGATTAACCCTTTGACACTGAGAAGAACATAGTGTTCATGAGATGGCGCCTTTTCCACTAACTTCCTAGTTTTTGATAACTTGCAATGATTAAACACACGCTTTGGGTGTGAGCAAGAAGTGATTGGCCATTATTTAACATTGTTATTCCAAGGAGGAAGTCTGAAGAAGAACGTCAGAAGAAGGAAGACGAAAGAGCACGGCGTGAGTACATTAAGCAGGAATACATGAGGCGAAAGCAGCTGAAGCTCATGGAAGACATGGATATTGTCATAAAGCATCGCCCCCATTCATCCAAGCAAAAGAAGCTACGTCCCAAGTCCATTCACAGAGATCACATTGAGTCACCCAAAACTCCCATCAAAGGCCCTCCAGGTAATAAATAAAGCATTAGACAGATGTCAATGTTGGTTTGCAGTACGATATTGTTGAAATATAATGCACGACTAATTCTTGTTTTAGGGCATTTATTCCAGGGATCCATAGTGCAGTAAGCCTCCTGTTAAATCGGTCCACCCTTCAAGCTCTTTGTTTCTGTTATCCCTAGAAGGGAGGAAATAAATCTGAATGCCGCTCTTTGGCTAGGCTGCTGGGTTTTGTCATGCCTGAATTAAACTTAGAGAGACATGGGCAAATCTAAGTGTGAATCAGTATACATCAATTAGCCACAACGTTAAAACCAGCTACCTAATATCAGTCCCCCCTTATACTGCCAAAAGAGCTCTGATGCATTGAGGCATGGGCTCCACAAGACCTCTGAACATGTCCTGGAGTATCTGGTACCAAGACATTAGCAGTAGACCCTCCCAAGTCCTGCAAGCTGTGAAGTGAGGCTTCCATGGATTGCATCTGGTGTTCCAGCACATCCCATAGATGCTTAATTGGATTGATATCTGGGGAATCTGGAAGCCAAGGAACACCTTAAACTCTTTGCCGTGTCCTTCATACCATTCCTGAACACTGTTGGCTGTGTGGCAGGATGTATTATGCTGCTGAAAGAAGTCACTATCATCAGGGAACACCGTGAAAGGGTGCACATAGTCTGCAAACAATCTCTGGGCAGGTAGTACATGACAAAGTAATATACACATAAGAAAATAAGAAGAGCTGTGCTAGATCAGGCTCAAGGCCCATCTAGTCCAGCTTCCTGTATCTCACAGTGGCCCCACCAAATGCGACTGGGATTGCACAAGACTAGATATCTGTCTCCTGGTACCATTCCCCTGCAACCGGCCCTTGAAATACCCTGTTTTTAATCCTGGAGAGGACACATCTCCATCATGGTTTGTAACCTGTGATGGACTTTTCCTCCAGGAATCTGTCCAATCCCCCTTTGAAGGCATCCAGGCCAGATGCCATCACCACACCCTGTAGCAGGGAGTTCCACAGACTAACAACGCACTGAGTAAAGAAGGATTTTCTTTTGTCTGTTCTCAGTCTCCCAACCCTCAATTTGAGTGGATGTCCCTTAGTTCTGGTATTTTGTGAGAGAGAGAAGAGTGTCCCTCTATCTATGAATGCCAGGATCTAAGTTTTCCCAGCAGAACATTGCCCAGAGTACAACACTGCCTCTCTTGGCTGTCTTATTCTTATAGTGCATCCGGCTGCCATCTCTTCCCCATATAAATGGTACACACACTTGGCCATCACCCAATCTAAAAGAAAATTTGATTCACCAGATCAGCCAACCTTCTTCCATTGTTCCATGGCCCAATTCTGACATTCATGTCCCATTGTAGTTGTTTTTGGCACTCCACAGGGGTGCTCTTGGGCACTCTGACCGCTCTGCAGCTACACAGCCCCATATACAGTGGTACCTCAACTTACGGTTGCTTCGACAACTGAATAATTCGACTTACAAATGTTCTCTGCAGCTCTGCAAAACAGCTGACTTTAATAGGTCCAACCTGTCAAAATCAGCTTTCCAGCGGGGCTGCAGAGAGCAGCATTTGCTGCCGAGCTCTCCACAGTTCTGTCAGATGCATCAGTATAGCCTGGGTGATTTGGATTGGAGGCCCGCCTCCCTTCCAAACTGCCTGGGCTGGGCGAAGTTGCATCGTTCCCTGCTCTGCCCAACACTTTGTTGGGCAGAGCAATGATGGACTGATCTTCAGCCAGCCCTGGTGCCTTGCAAGGCAAGCCCTTACCTCTGGGTAAGTGCTTACCTTTGCTTACCTCCAGACTGGACTGATGGATCTTTGGCCAGCCTGGAGGGAAGCGCTTCCCTTGCAAAGGTACTTGGGCTGCCCGTAGATCATTGAACAGTCTTCGACAGTCCAGGGCAGTCGAAGGCTGCTCTCTGCAACCCCCCCCCTCCGAGCCAATTTTGACAAATCCGATGTGTCAAAGTCAGCTGTCTGGCGGGGCTGTGGAGAGTAGCCTTCAGCTGCCCTTGATTGAGGGGAGGTTGGGACAACCTTCTCATGGGAATGCACTGAAAACCAGTTAATCTGTTCCCTTATTTTTTGCCTTTTTTCCAACCTCCAGAACAGATTAATTGATTTTTAATGGATTCCTATGGGGAACTGCTGTTCGGCTTACAAATAATTTGACTTCTGAATGTGGCTTCGGAACAGATTAATGTTGTAAGTCTCCTATGTGATCAGACCAGACGGGCTACATATCACTCTCCAAAATGCACCATTGAGTCTTAGGCACCCACAACTCTGACAAACGTTCACAGGTTGTCCTTTTTTGTAGCACTTTTAGTAGGTACTAACCACTCCATGCCATGAACACCTCATAAAAGTTCCTGTTTTGGAGATGCTCTGACCTAGTTGTTCAGCCATCACTATTTGGCCCTTGTCAAAGTCACTCATATATTTTTGCTTGCCCATATTCCATGCTTCCAGCGCATGAAATCTACACAGAGTGTTCACTTGCTTTCTAATATATTCCACCTTTTGACAGGTGCCATTGTAGTTATATAATCAAAGTTATTCGCTTCATCTGTCAGTGGTGTTAATGTTGTGCCTGATCAGTTTAATATAAAGTCAGAGTTTAGAGAAAATATTATAACAAACACTATAATATCAAGCAACCTCCTGCCAGCATAGCTAGAACTGGCTATTCTGGGTGGTGTATTCTGGGAGTTGTGGTCCAAAAATAATAATTTCACCAAGCTTTGAACAGCACCCACACTAGACCATTTTACCTGCTTTAACGAGATTTCTATACCTAATTCTTTTTTATGCTTAGCTTTAGAATCAATGAAAATCATGCTTGAATTGATATGTCTCAGAGTTTCACAACAGGACAACAAGCATTTATAAATTATGGAGCATATGTGTGCAATTCAAAGAAACAATAATAGGGGGAAATATTTCTTAGAGATCTGGAGAGGTTTCTTTCTTGGTGGTATATCTAATGATCATATTCTATGTTCCTTAATGTCATTTGCTTGAGATTCCTGATCTTTATCTTGGTCCACAATTTGACTGTGTTTTGTATGTTATTTCCTCTGTAGTATCCAGCCTTTCACTGGCATCACTAAACACAGGAGATAATGAAAGTGTGCAGTCAGGAAAGAGAACTCCAAGGTAAATCCTCATTTAATGGTTTCCTTTTGATAGATATCATTAAATCACCATTTATTTCACTCTATCAGACACACCCAACCATAAGACGCACCTAGTTTTTAGAGGAGGAAAACAAGAAAAATGTTCAGCCTAAGGTTTCACGGCGGGGAATTCTGGCTGCAGAAGGGGAGGGCAGAAGCTCCGTGGAGGAGACATCCTTGCAAACAAGGTGATTTTTGACCAGGGAATCCTAGCTGCAAAAGAGGAGGGATTTGTTGTCACCTCTTCCCCTAGCAAAAGTGTTGTTTCCCCCCTCTCATTTTGCTAAAATAGGAAATAACGGGAAGTCACTTGACATTTTTCAATAAATAAAACAAGGCAGTGTTTATTCCTTTACAGAAGAACTGTGTTTCTTTTCTCTTTTTTTCACGTATTTTTTCCCCAGTGGCAATGAGGAAGTGTTGGAGGCATAGGCAGGAGGAGGGAAATCAGGCAGGGGAGCATGCAATCCACGGACAACTGTCACCCACCCCTGTTATAAAATCCCAGGATTTCATCAGCCTAGTAGTCTCTTCTCTCATTACCAAAACCTTTGTTGACAGTCTCACAAGGAAAAATAATGCAAGCAATGGCTTCTCCATGCCAGGGAAGGGTATTATTATAGGCACAAAGCATATTTAGATATTCTGTGTTTCTTCTCTTTGGCAGCTCTGGTGGGGGACAGAGTAGAAATGCCCCATCATCTACTTTTAGCTGGCAAGCAGTTGACAAATTGATCAGTTTTGGCATTTCTCCTCCCCTGCTCTTGTGGCCTTCTGGATTATAGACTCTCTAGATCCATGGAAGACTGAACTTTCCATTAGATGATTCTTCTCAGTATTAATTTTGTTTAATATATTGTGCACCTTAATCTGGTTCAGTATACATACCTGTTTTCACCCCAACCCTTTAAAAAAAAAACCTTTTTGAGACAACCTTTTTGTTTGTTTCTCTTTGCATACGTACAACATCTAGGTCAGAATCTGTGGAAGGATTTGTATCGCCAAGTCGTTGTGGGAGCCGTAATGGGGAAAAAGACTGGGAAAATGCATCAACAACTTCTTCGGTGGCTTCTGCTACAGAGTATACAGGTTTGTAGTGAGAATGTTCCTTGAATGGAATGGCTTGGCAGTGCTCATCCCTATAATTGGGCAGTACAAACATCTTCCCAGGTGTCACTCTTAACATACAGGAGGACTCCCCAGCTCTCTTGTCGGCCTCTACCGATCCTTGGCCTGGGGGAGAATTGCACCAAGCGTACTGCAGTGTGTCCCATTAAGAGGGGCTGTCCATGCTTCCCGGCTTAGAGGAAGTATTTTCCACCTCCCAGGGTCCTAAACAGACAATCAACTCATGACCTTCAGTGGGAGGGTGGGAAAGGTTCGTGGATTCTCACCCTTTCTCCCTGAACGTTACTCCATGAAGTGCTACTGGTATGGTAGATACTTTCCACTTAGTTAACACATTTGCTGCAATTTCTTCCCTTCCTGAACATTCAAACTGAAGGGTAATGGTCCTTTACCTTTTATTCATACTTGCTGGCCTTCTGATGGCTAACTTTCCACTTCACAAATCTGAGGCCTTTCAGACCTGCACTTAAAATAATGAATTGGGGGTCATTTTGATTTACTATATAGAAGTCTGCTTCTCCCCCTACAAGCTTGTCCGGGCATTAAAATAATTAGGGGAGGCCTTTCTCTAAGTCCCACCACCCTCACAGTGAGCCTTCTCTGTCACTGTTCCCCTACTCTGGAATTCCCTCCCACAGAAGGCTAGGCTGGCCCCCTCTTTGTTGACCTTCTGCAGGCAGGCAAAGACCTTTCTCCTCACACAGCCTTTCCTTTACTGACTGGTGGCTTGAGAGGGGTTTTAAACATGCTTTAATACTGATCTTAGTACTATTCTAATATAAAAGTTGTTTAATTTTTTAAAAATATTTATATATCTCTTGTTTTTAGCTATTTAAGTACTGTTTCATGATGTAAGCCATCTTGGGTCCTTCCAGGGAGAAACACGGGATAGATTTTAAAAATTTTAATAAATAAATAAGTAGTAGTAGTAGTAGTAGTAGTAGTAGTAGTAGTAGTAGTAGTAGTAGTAGTAGTAGTAGTTGCCATCGCTGTTGTCCTTGGACACAGCTTAGAAAAGTTGATTTTTCAGACTGCAGCTCCCTTGACAATTCCTCTAAAAAAAAGAAGACACTGTCCAAGGAACTATATCGGGGCAGTGGTCTCTATGGAGCCAGGCTGCAGACTACAATCCTAAAAAATATTCAGTTTGAAAAAAGTTCCATGGAGCTTAATTGGAGCTTATTCCAAATTTGGGAGTGCAGTGTCAATAATAGAAGTTTAACTGTTCATTTTTTTTGCCTGAAACAGAAAACATGCCTAGTAAGGAGGTTCAAAGCAGCCACAAATACAAAACCCTGGCAGATTATATATATTTATTAAAAATTCTAATATTTTTCATCATAATGATATTTAGAATGAAATAAAGCATACGAAAGCCAGGAAAGCCCAAATGGCCTCCCTTTTAGCTCTTCTCATAATAGTGGCATACAGTAACGCTCACAGGTTTAGCAACACAAATCCTACTGTGTCTTATGCATGTTAAATATTCTTTTCCAAAAATGGAGGGATTCATAGTGTTTAGACTTGGTCCAGTAACACTTACTGATCATTTTGAAAATCCTCCCTATTTAGGACCAAAGCTCTTTAAAGAACCCAGTGCAAAATCCAACAAGCACATCATCCAGAATGCCCTGGCTCATTGCTGCTTGGCGGGAAAGGTAAACGAAGGGCAGAAGAATAAAATATTAGAGGTAAGGCTAACATGCAGGTGGAGAGAAAGGGAAACTTGCACACATGGGGCTCTGAGGGCCTTTTTACACGACCCCTAAGATCCGCTGGCCACTTAAATTCGGACCAGAGATCTTAGGGGTTCCTCCCTCTTCCTCTGTCCCCACCCCCCTCCACACTTCCTGGTTGCTGGGCCTGAGGGAGGGAGAAAAAAGAAAGAAAAGAATGCCGGTTTACCTCCGTTTTGTTCCCGGCAGCATTCAGATCTCTTAAAGGGGCGGGGCGCAAAAAAAGAACAAACAGAAGCCAGGAGAGCCCCGCACTCACTATCCTTACACCGGATCAAATATTTATCACATCCAAAAAGCAGGTACAAGAAAACTGCTCTGGGTCGCGCTAAAGGGTGGGTCTGTGTTAATTGTCTGCAAAGTCCGGAGCTGGTGGGTAAACATTTTTAAGGTCCGGACCTTGCAGTCATTTGCGGCGGAGCTTAGGGGTCGTGTATAAACGCCCTGAGATACTTTATATTGGACTGGAGATGGGGTAGGTAGCATATTTCATAGTGGAAGGATTGCCCGGAGAACAAAAGAAGCATTTGAATAGATGACCTTATGACTATGTCCGTTTTAGTAGAAACCAGAAAGTTTTGTGTCACTGGAAATACTGGCATGCCCTCGGTTTCTGAAGTACTGGGTTGCAGTCCATGTCGTAATCATGTGGGATCAAATCCATTCTGACTTATGGCAACCCTCTTCAGAGTTTTCCAGGATAAGAGTACTCAGAAGTGAGTACCCATTCCCTTCTCCTGGTGACACCCTGGGACTGTGCAGCTTGCCCAAGGCCACACAGGTTGGTGCTGCTTCACAGAAGGTACAGTGGGGAATTCTGGCCTCTGCCTATCCCATTGAGCCAGCCAGTCAGCTACAGTCCCCCCAAATAGAATGGAAATGGGTAGTCTTCCGGGTGCCACAGGACACTTTTGCAGGAGGTGCTCCAAACATCCCACCTTGGCAGACTGAAAGGGGGCCTTTGGGATGTTCTCATATCTGCTCTTCATCCCATCTGAAAAGGGGGAGAAGTCTTCAATGGCAAACCTATGCGGATTATAGGTTTTTCACCTTCATCTCAAAAATAAAAGCAGGTGATCCCATTTGTCCATGTGGGCATGGACTTTTCTTCCTATTTTAGGATTAGGTCTTTAAAGGCCTATTAAATTGCAGGAAGTGCCGAGGGGGAATTATAAGAGTTGTATGGAAATCTTCTTCCATCCCATCAAGATACAAAAATTTACATACATTCTTGGGCCTAACTACATTGTGGTTTCTATGTAAGCAACTGAGTCTTGCTGAATCGGGCCAAAGATCTCTCTGGACCAGGAACGTGTTTTCCCCCTTGGCTAACCAGAGACTCCTCTGGGCACAGAAGGGTATGAATGCAATGCCGTTCTTACCCTTGCTCCATGTTAATGCTAGTGCTGAGAAGCGTGCTCTACCTGTAGGGATAGAATATACAAGGGCACTTATCATTCAGTGTTACAAAAGAGAATTCTACAACACTAACACATCTACATAATGCAGGACAAGAAGAATTCGCCAAAAAAAAAGTCTCAGTATAATTAGTAGAAAGGTACAAATAAATTAATCCCATATGTTTCCACCTAATTTGTACCTCCTTTCCTCATGGTTCCAAAATTATTTTGTTGTGACAGTCACAAACAATGTACTAGTTGCATGTTTATTTTACAATTTCAGGGTGGGGGGATTAATTTCCTAAACAGGGACAAAAATGAACACCCATCTCCAAGGTATCCTCTAAAAGAAATGAATTAAAATAATGTGAAATGCCAGTCACGATTCAGCCAATTTATTCTTATGCATGTTTAGCTATTTAAATAAAAACTGTTTAAAATGATTGCTTGATTGCTTTTAAAACTAATTATTTTAAAGCTTTGGCCTAAATTGGTGATATAGATTTTGCAAGGAACTGAAGTAAAAAACATAATTATCTGGTATACCAAGGAATATATCTAATTCTTAAAATGACCACTATCATTCTTTTGGTCTTATCCACACATGCATATATGTTCAATTTTTCTCTGTCACTGATTATTCAGCAATAAACAATGTATAATTTAACTCCCATTTAAAAAGGCAAACAATTGGGATAAATCTAGGAGTAGGCATTAGAGGTGGGCACAAAACAGAAAACCCATGGTTCGGGTTCTTCTGTTTCAGGTCCACCCTTGGTTCGCTTTGGTTCAGGTTTGTATGAATTTTTTTAAAAAGATTGTACAAACCCGAACCAAGCTGAACCAGTTCGGGTCCGACTTACTGGGCAGCAGCAGCAGCAGGGACTTTTTGAGGCCATCGCCTTGGGGTTTTGAGGGTTTTTTTTTTTAGCGTGACCATGCGACCCTAGGGGCTGGATTGGCGCTCGGGGTTTTTTTTAAGCTAACAAAACAAATAACGAAATGTATAACGGAATGAATTAAAACTTTGTTTCGTGCCCATCTCTACTAGGCTTATATATACAGAAATCTCAGGGACTTCAGGTAGTCTTGATTGGTTTGTCTCCTTAATATCAGTGGATCCTCCCCAAGTATACCTAGTTCTGGATTAGATTCATAATCTTTGAGAGGATGTGAAAATTATACATGTGCTATTAGGCCCATCTTGGTCCATTTATGTATGTGCAAGCAAACAGTTAAGGCTACAAACATCAAGTGATAACTATGAATGTGTGAACCTACTTTATATTTTTCAAGCACATAAAACAATTGGTGTGTCTTGAGAGTTTTAATAGAATGATTCTCTATCTGAATTTTAGCCTTCACATGACATGAATTAATTCTTTCTTTCTTCTTTTTTTCTTCTTGTTCCTTCCCCATTGGACCTCCCAAAGGAAATGGAGAAATCAGATGCCAACAATTTCCTTATTCTCTTCCGGGACTCAGGCTGCCAGTTCCGATCCTTGTATACGTACTGTCCTGAAACGGAGGAAATCAGTAAGTTGACTGGAATAGGCCCCAAGTCCATCAGCAAGAAAATGATTGAGGGGCTTTATAAGTACAATTCTGACAGGAAGCAGTTCAGCCACATCCCGGCGAAAACGCTCTCGGCCAGCGTCGATGCCATCACCATTCATAGCCATTTGTGGCAGAGCAAGAGGCCTGTGACGCCGAAAAAACTCTTGCCAGCAAAGGCATAGTACTTTGCGGTTGGGGTGGGGAGCCTTGGCGAAAGACCTTTGAGGAAAACCGTGCACTTTTTATTTGCTGCCTATCCGGAAAATAGGTTCCTATTTGCCAACCAGACTTCTTAGACATTACAATCTACAAGAACAAGCTCTGTTGTCATGCACAACTGGAATGTACACGCAGTATTAAGAGACTTAGACGATCATTCATTCATCTTCTCGCGCAAGATGAGTGACCGGTGCAAAAATGGGTATGTGCTTGCACACAGTTTATAGGAGTTTTATTTCTTCTCCATTTTAAAACACTGAATATTGAATGTTTGCAAATCTGTAGTGACTTAAATTAAAGCATTTCTTTTTACATTTATTGCCTTATACTTTGGTTTGTTATGGTTGCTTTGAAATTTGCTTGTGCTCTTTATAACTTTACTGGAGAAATGTGTGGTTTTGATTTCCCACATTGTTAAATGGTTAGTGCCCTACAGATAGCAGAGGGTACATGCTTTTATGGAAAAATAAAAAAGGGGGAGATTATTCCTTCTTTTCAGCTCTCAATCAAGTAAAGGGAAAGTTCAGGAAAGCTGCTGGTACAGAACACCAAGAATTACGGTAAATGTTGCTGGCACGTCTTAAATTGGCATGAAATGTCTGTCATTTCTTGTTCCACAAAGGAGCTTGTTTTTGTAAAGGGGCTATAGTTACATTTACAAATCCACCATGGCCCTGATTCATGGAAGGATCTCCAGATTAACTGGGGGGGGGTTCCCCCACCCACCCAGTTTTATGCTTCTGAGTTCTTTCTTTTTTGACCAGAGATCCTCCCTACAATTTTCCCCCAACTGGTGTTTTAAGAAATATGCTAAGTAGCTAATAGTATGGGGATGCTCATGTGACCTAAAACTGCATACAAGCAGAGCAACATCACTGATCCAAATCCATACATATAGAAGGGGTGATTGGATCAGGGACTGCATATTGCTTTCACTTCAGCATCCTAAGCACAACAGTACTACTAACTGTGCTAAAGCTGTACATGTCATATGAATCCTTCTGATATATTTACAACGTAATTTATCTAGGTAGGTGTGCTATATAAACATGATCTGGATATATCACCAGGATGCTAACCCAGCATTTGGACCAAAGTAGATTTTCTTCCTAGGCACCTA